>CM045557.1:3647109-4336124 GCA_024721245.1 Mitragyna speciosa
TGGGATGGGTGGGTGGGGGATGCGGCAAAAACGACATGTTAATTTTTGAAAAAGGGTAAATACAAGTTGTGCAAAAATTTGACCATCTGAGTGCAGTTATTAACTAAAAAATTAGTTCGAGTAAAATTGACAAGTACAACAAAAATGAGTAAACTTTGAAAAGGATTTAAAAACTAAGGATTTAAAAACTAAAATTTTTATTCAAGAATATACAAGACGAAAAAATCAAATTTTTAGGATTTTTAAGAAATTCACAATGATTGATCCCTTGGGTATTTATAACAAAATGCAATTTGCAGAAAATTTATGAAATTCTATTTCCATCTTTCTCGAAGACATTAATTATCGAAATGAAATTTAAACGTGCCAAAAGAGGGTTGTTTCTTATGAGAGCACCATGCCAGGGCTCTTTGTTCTATGGTTGTGAATGCAATCAAAAATAAGAAGGAAAGAAATTGCGTTAGTTTATTCACATAACACATTGGCAAGAACAAATAATACATATAGATAACAATAAATGACATAATAAGGAAAGTAAAGGAGGTTGGTTCCCTCCTCTCGTGCCTGGTGTACCTGATAGGGAAATGCTGACTCTACCCTAAGTTATCCTACATGGATGCATGAGGTTGGGCTCACTAATGCATCTAAACTCGATTAAGCTGTTGGCTCCCAAGCCTTCAGACCTAAGGGTAAGGGTCATCAATCCCAAACCCTTGGTCGGTGGCTCGAGCGATCCCCCGGGACACTGCTACGTGCACATCGTGCCCCGGCCACGTGTCCAAGTGGATCTGTTTTAAAGCCCAAATCCCTAGACTTGTGGACTCAAGCCGAGAGTTCGAGTGATCTCCCAAACATGATTACGTGCACATCGTGCCCCGCGCACATGCCTAAGTAGATCAATCCTATTCCTAACTGGGATGGGTGGGTGACAACCACCAAAAAGATAAAAAGGGTAAAAAACATCGAATGCACGTATGAAGTGCTCCTTATGAGAGGAAGGAATGTAACAATAACACGCGTGGGCTCTAAGGGTGATTGACCCCTTCCCCAAATGCAAGCGCGGTCGAGTAAAGCAGTAACAAGTGAATAAATCATACATACATCACATAAGTAACCGAGAGACGGGAAGTGCAAGATGCAAAAGAAAAACCTAAAACCTAGAAAAATAGAAATGCAATCCTAAGCATCCAAATGCAATAAAATGAAAGGGTTAGAAAAAGAATAAAATGACTAAACCTAGTGCTCGGACTCACTAGTGATCCCCAGTGGAGTCGCCAGCTGTCGCGCCCCATTTTTCGAAAATAAATAGAGAGTTGTAAAGAAGATGTCGGGAAAAGGGAAAAGGAAGTATTAAATGTAATGTTGTGGTTATTAAAAAAACGTGTAAAATTTTTTGTAAAAACTAATTTTTGAAAATGCTTTGTAAAAGATGATTCGATAAAAATGTGACAAAACAAATGCTTTACTTTAAAAAATAAAAGAAAAAGGGCCTAAAATGGGACTTTTGAAATGCGACGATTTTTGGGCCCGAAAATAGAGTCTAAAAAAGGGTTTTTAGTGAAAAAGGAGTCGCCACTTGGTATTGAGTTTTGGTGTACCAAGTCACCCGAAAATATTTTGTGGAAGGAAAAAATTTGGAAATTATTTATTTAAAGAAATGATTTTTTGGAAAAATATAAGAAAAACAAGAAAAACCCTTTTAGACGACTCCAGGTCTTTTGAAAACAAGAGAAAAGGTTCGGGAGTCACAGTTGAAGAAAGGGAAGGCAAAGGCTCGCGCCTAAGGCACCCTTTCAACCTAGCCGAAACTAGTTGCGAGGTTTAGTCTAAATTTTCCTAATATAACCCTAAGATTTTATCACATTTGGATGCAACTATATGAATGCAAATCTAATCTTAAAAATGATGTCGATAAGGGACGAAATGTTCCATTGAGGTTTGGTCGGAGTTATCGCATTGATTGCGAAACTCGAGTCTAGACCTCGATGGAGTCACGAGTATAGATGCAAAATGAAATGCAAAAGAAAGGAAAATAGTAATATAGGTAGTAAATGATCAAAGAGAGTAGGAATGCAACATAACGGGTACGGGGAACTAATAAACTCGTGACTAACTGTTTCTACTCACGGAGGGGGGAACGACATGTACGCCATCGCTTCCCACGTGAGTAGATTGACTATTTCTAGTCAAATCACACAAATGACCTAAAATTCTATGTGTAGTGGAATCTAAATGTCATGCATTAGGTAGATCTTAAAAATAGATAATAAATGATAAAGTATATAAAAATTATACAAAAATGAAAAAAGCCTAAAAATAAAAATGTGTGTGAAATATCATGAACACGCGAGAAATGATCCTAATACTAAAATGATCTAAAGGCCTAGCATTGGACTAGCCTATTTTCTAAAAATTCTCCGCTAGCGTTGGACTAGCGAAGAAAACGAAATTAACCACAACTAGCTTTGGACTAGTGTGGCGACGATACACATATATAATTAAAGCAAGTAAATAAATAAAGCAATGTATTAAAGCAATAAATCACATAAGAGCAAGTAATAGCAAGTAGGAGCACATAGCACATAAGCATGGTATTCTAGATGCAAGTTCCTAGGAAAAGCGAATAAAACACACAAGCACATAACACACATAGCACACAAAAAGCCCTAACTATTACACCGAAGAAGCCTAATTACAATCTAAAAATAAAAAGGTAACCTATCTAGCCTATCTATTACATTTTCTATCTAAATACAAAATTTTGCTAAATAGAATATTACCTATCTATTACATTTCTTTGAATAATCAAAAATTAAATTCAAATAAATAATATGACATAAATAAATAAAAACTCTCACATGGATAAAAATTATAAGCACAAAAACACGTAGAAAAACACATAGGAGCACGTAGGAGCACATAAAAAGAAATATTGGAAGGGTAATCGAGATACCTCTCATTCGTAAACCCGGTATAAATGGCTACTAAAATGAACAAACATGTCAAAATTATCACTATTTAATAAATCAATCACTAATTGAATAATTTTCTACCGATCAATATGAACATGCTATGATAATTCAAACAATTATAGCAATAATAAACAAAATAGAGAAAGAAAAATAATGATAACAATAATTAATCATTTAGGAGAAAAATGAAAATTGTTTAAGTAAAAATAAATTAGTAAATAAATAAATAAATAAAGCAAAACAACAAAGATAAAATAAAATAAAACTAATAATAATACTAATAATAATAATAGAGGATAAAATACAATAATACATACATTGAAATTTTAACACCTCAAATAAGAATTATTAAAATAACTAAAAGGGAAATAGAGAGACTAATTTGAACATTAATTAGACTAACAAGACCCCATTCTAGAACATTAATTATAAGTTTGATAAAAATAAATAAAGAAAATGTAAAAAGAAATAATTTAAAGCTTTGAAGACTTAACTAATCTTAATTAATACTTTTTTTTTTTTTACAAAAATAAAATATTATAAGATTTGGATTAAAAGTGAAAATTTAAGCAATATTCTAAAGTAAAAAATGTAATTTATGAGGAACAAAAAGGTAAAATTATAATTTTAAACCCTAATTAAGGTAATGACATAGTTTACAACAAATTTAAAAGCTAAAATGTAATCTTCAGCAAGTATAATACCCAAAAATAAAAATTTCCAGCAATACTTAAAGCTAAAAATATAATTTCAGCAAAGTCATTAAATAATATCTAATTTACAGCAATGTCTAGGGTCAAATTATAATTTTCAGCTATATAAAAGGGCCAAAAATAAAAATTCCAGCAACTACAAGCATTAAAATACAAATTCCAGCAACAAATAAAAGGCTAAAATATAATTCTAACAATTAATGGAGGTTTTAAAACAAATTCCAGCAACATAAAGGACCAAATATAAATTCCAGCAACAACAAGGGCCAAAAAATAAAATTCCAGCAAATTTGAGGACAAAAATGCAAAAATTCCAGCAATGTGAGGGATCAAATTGCAAATTCCAGCTACATTCAAGGACTAAAACAGAATTCCAGCAACATTTAAAGCCTAAAATACAATAACAGCAAGCTTGGGAGGTAAAATTGCAATTTCCATAAATATCAGAGGGTAAAATTGCAATTCCAGAAAAATTATAGGGGTCAAAATGTAATTACCGACAAATATAGGGGTCAAAATGAAAAATTAAAAACGTAGGGGGCAAAATTATAATTATCTAAAAGTTGAGGGACCTAAATGCAATTAATCGGGACCTAATTGCAAAGAAAATTAAATTATGGGGGCCAATCTACAATAAACATAAATTTAAATGCACAAATAAAAATTATCGGGGCCACAGTAGCATTAATGAAAGTACAAGGACTATAAAATAAATAACTATTATTAATTAAAAAATAAATTAAAAAACTAAACTAATCAAAACGACGTAGTTTTGAGTGAAACTACGTCAAAACGACGTAGTTTCACCAAAAATAAACATTTTTTTTTTTTTTTTTTTTTTTTTTTTTTTACCGGTTTTAGTTTTTCCCTTTTTTCTGATTTCTCTTTTTCTTTTCTTTTTCTTTCTTTCTTTCTTTCTTTCTCTCTTCTCTTCTTCCTTCTTTCTTTCTTCCTTCCTTTCCCCTGGTTCTTCTTCCCCCGATTTCTTTTCTTTTTCTCGCCGGACTTCTTTCAGTCCGTTTCTCTCTCTCTGTCTCTGTGTCCGGCTCTCTCTCTCTCTCTCACTCTCTCTCTCTTCTATCTCTCTCGGTTTCCCTCCGGTCCGGCTCCCTTATCTCCTTGCCGGTCTCTCTCTATCCCTAATCTCTAATTCAATCTTTCAATCAATACCCAAAACTCGAATCCCTCAACTTTCCAAGCAAATTTTGTTGCCAATAAAAATAAAAATAAAAAAAAAGGAATTCTATACTAGCAAATGAAGTTGAGGGAGGGCTGAGATTCATACCTGGGCCGAGGGAGGGGTGGTTTGACGGTGGCTCGTCGGTGATGTTGCCGTTGTCCTTGCCGTGCTGTTGTTGTTGTTGTTTGTTGTTGCTGTTGATTTTTTTTTTTTTTTTTTCGAAAAATTGCAGGTGTGTGTGTACTGTGTGTTGCTGAATCTGTGTGCAGGTCGTGTGTATCGTGTGTTTTGTAGAGGTGAATTGTATGTGTGTGCTGCTGTGTGTCGTGTGTGTGAACAATTGCAGGTGTGGTGTGCCTGGTGTGTGTTGTGTGTGTCTTTGCAGGTTGTGTGCAAGTGGGTGCTTGGTCCGGTTGTGTGTGATGGGATTTGCAGGTGTGTGTGTGCTAGTGCGTGTGTGTGGTGGGATGAGATAGTGCAAAGAAGAGGGATCAGGAGTGAGTGTAGTGCAGTTGAAGTGAGGGAAAGCTGAAGGTGATGGAGACTGAGAGGGAGTGGGAAAAACGGTGAGTGTGTGATGCCTGTGAATATAAGTGTGCCTGTGTGCAGAGAGTGAACTGAAGCTGAGGGGGCGAGAGGTGTGTGCTGTGTCTGTGTTGTTTGTGCCTGTGTGCGAGTGAATGGTGTGTGCCGTGAGTTTATGAGGCTTGTGTGTGTTCTGTGTATGTGAGAGCTGAGAGTGCAGGTGTGTGTTGTGTGTGTTTTGCAGGGGAGGGGTCGAGAGAAGGAAGTGAGGTGTGTGCGTTGTGTTTCTGTAATGTGTGTGTGTGTGTGTGAGCTGGTTCTGTGTGATTGCAGGGAGAGGGAGGGGAAAGAAATGCAGGTGTTTTGTGTGTGTCTGTATGGCCGAGAGAGTGAGGGAGAAAATGCAGGTTGTGTGGTGTGTGCTTGGTGTCTGTGTGAATTGTGAGAGTGAGGAAGAAAATGCAGGGGGAGGGAGGGGAAAGAAATGCAGGTGTTTTGTGTGTGTCTGTATGGCCGAGAGAGTGAGGGAGAAAATGCAGGTTGTGTGGTGTGTGCTTGGTGTCTGTGTGAATTGTGAGAGTGAGGAAGAAAATGCAGGGGGAGTGAAGTGAGGTGCAGGTGTGCTGTGTGTATGTATGCAGAGGGAGTGTGCCTGTGCGTGTGTTCTGTGTAGAGGGAGTGAGGTTGTGTGTGTTCCTGCAGAGAGGGAAGAGAGAGGAGGGAATTGTGAGGAAAAAAAAAATGAACAAAAATTCCTTCCAAATCCCTCAAAATCTGCTGAATTGCAGGGGGGTTGGAAAGTGATGATGAGGAGGCATGGTTTGGGGTATGGAGTTTGCAGAAGCATTCTGTCCTGCCTCTTTTTTTTTTTTTTTTCTTTTTTTTTTTTTTTTTTTTTTTTTTTTTTTTGAAAAAAGAAGAAAACAAAGAAAAATGAAGAATGAAAATAAAATAGAAATAAAACTATTTGAACCCTTTTTTTTTTTGTACATTATATATTAAAAAAAACTGAAATACAATATTATAAGAAGAAGAAAAAAAAATGAAATAAATAAATAAAAAAAAATGCATTGGAAAACATGACCTAAATATGGCAAAATTATAAAATTTATGAAAATTAATAAATGACATCACAAAAATCTTACACAACATATATTATCACATAAAGCACATATAGTATAATTTTCACTCAAAAATTTCAAAATTAACGCATTCTTGGGAAACGTGCCTTTAAAAGGATAAAAATTAAATGAGTACTAAATGACCTCTAAAAATTATGAGATTTTTACAGAAAATTTATGAACATACAAAATACATATATGAAATTTTTACTTAAAAATTCTCATAAAAGAGACTGCATTGGGAAACGTGCCATTAAAAAAAATACTAAAATTTTAAATAAATGATGAATGGCTCTTAAAAATCATTAAAATCATAAATAATGATAAAAATAGTAAAATCAATGTATTTAAGAAATAAAATAAAATAAACTAATATTTACATGGTGAAATTACCATTTTGCCCCTAGTACGATAAATTAGATATAATATGCGAAAATTGTACTCGACCCCCGAAAAATAAAAAGTACCCCCTAAAATAAAGTAACACGCATATTTTTACCAAAGGTGTGTCAAAATTTGGTGTCTACAATAGTATTGTAGACACTAAATTTTGACATACCGTTTATTTTTCCAACATTGGGTGTATTTTTATATTTTTGGGATCAAATGCCAATTTTTCAATAAATGGGGAACAAAATCAACAATTTTTGAGGGCAAAATGATAATTTTTAGCATGAAAATGTTTTTCGTTAGTTTTAGGGGTTTAAAGGCATATTTTGTAATTTCATACAAGTTTGTGAAATTTTTATGATTTTTTAGATTTATTATTACTTTTTGTAAACTTTGTCGGTTCAAAGATAAAATGGTCATTTCGCATCACAAATACCATTTTCACTCATATCGGGTTTTAAATCTATTTTTCATGTTTCTAGACATGTTTTTAAATTTTTCTAATTTTTTTGAAGCAACAGCTATTTTTCTATGTATTTCACCAATATAAGGGCAAAATAGTCATTTTGCACTCTATGCGCATTTCTCATCAATTTTTGAGTTTTAAATTTATTTTCTAGGGTTTTAATTTTATTTTTAATTTTTCAAGGCCAACAGCTATTTTTCTGTGTATTTTGTTAATACAAGAGCAAAATAGTTATTTTACACTCAAAACGCATTTTTGTCAAGTTCTGGGGCTTCTAAACTCATTTTTAGGTTTCTGAACCTATTTCTAATTTTTGATAATTTTTTTGGGATCATTTTTTATTTTTCTGTAAATATTGCGTTTGGGGGCAAACCGGTAATTTTTTATAGAAATATATTTTCTTGCCTAAATTTCATTAATAAATTTATTATTAGTATTTTTTTGGGTTTTTTTCCATGTTTCGGGTGTTTTAGAAGAATCACGGCGTTTTAGTTTTTTAATTTTTGATTTTAGTTTTAATTTTAATTTTATCAAAAATTATTTTTTAAGATAAAATGATAATTTTTATTATTAGGGGTATTCTTGTCTTTTTTCCTTTTCTTGGAGGACAAGACTAGCTTGTACTATAAATATGTTCTTTTGGGCAGAAAAATTTAAAAACTCTAAAATGCATTTCTATCCAAAGAAAGAAGATCAAACACACACAAATCACCATAAACGTGCACACTTTCAGTCGTTCCTTACTGTTCATCAACCATTCATCACCATCATCATCAGATTATGTCCAAATTCAAAGGTAAGTTCTTAGCTTTTCTTCTCTATATTGATTCACTTTTACTTTCACTATTCCATGTAAATATTGATTAACTGTATTAATCTGTTTGGGATTTAAGTGAAATTTTGGATTCCTCCTACTAGCTTGTTTATGGATTTTATTCCTTTTTCTGGGTTTATGTTCTCTCCTCTTGGGTTTATTTCCTACGGATCCCTCCCCCGAATCACTACTACAACCTGCAACTTCTTCTCCACCAAGCTCAAAGCCCATTTCCTGCTTCACCAGTTCTTCCCAATGATACCCCAGTAACTACCATATTCCACCACTAGGCTCAACCTAGCAAAACCACCAATCCCCTAGTAACCTATAGTCACCTCAATGCCTGTACAGCCCAAATCACCAAATAAACTCACAACCTCGCAACCTCTTCTGCCCACTCCAAGCCACCAAAATTAACTCAATAGCCCATAATCAGTCACAAAATTCCACCATCGCTACCCAATACAACCCCCAACTATTTTCACCTCCACAAACTAGTCCCAAATCACCACCATCATATAGTCCTGGCTCCACCACAAAAAGCAATCAACAGCTGCCTCTTCCTCTAGAGCATAACCTGCAGAGACGAAACAAACTCAAACAAGCCATCCTACATGCTGAGTTGAAAGGCCAACCGTGCCTACAAACAACAAAATCATCACCGCTATATGAAATAACCAATCCAATCAATCACAACCCACTGCTCATTGGTGAAAATTACAAGAACTACTACCACCAACATCGTCAAAATTAGCTCCAAAGCGCCTAATTCACCAAACCAGTCAATACCCAACAACAATCATCACCAACCCACTACATAGCCTTACTACCACCAGCATCTATCAACCTATATATACCTGAAATTAGTCCCAACCAGTAATATTTCCATCAATCTCATCCCAAATCGCCAACAATTACCCACCATTAGAACCCAATTGTATCCCGGATACCAATTCAGTCATCAAATAACCACCCTACACTCTACCGAAACACCAGTAAATCATCCCCTGCCACTAAATCAGCAATACCACCTATACAGATCATAGCAACCAGCGGCGTAACCACCACCCAAATCTCACAACCGCTTCTCACACTTCACGCCACCACCATTTTCATCATTTCACCCCCAAATTCACAAACTCCAGCTCACTTCACCAAGTCATCACCTTCAAACCACCACCATCGCCTAACTGCCACCCTCTTTCGGCGAAAATTTCAAGAACTACTACCACCAAAATCGTCAAAATCAGCTCCAAAGCGCCTAATTCACCAAGCTAGTCAATACCCAACAACAATCATCACTAACCCACCACATAGCCTCACTAACCACAAGCATCTATCAACCCATAGATACCGAAAATTAGTCCCAATCGCGCCACCACCATTGCATATGTAGCACGATAACACAATGACCGCCTCCATCTCCATTACTTCATCATCATTTCCACCACGCACTATTAGTTCTTCAGCTTACCACCTTCGGCCCCCACATCTGAAACTCTTCCAATGCTTTACCATCGAGAGGTAGAAGCAAGACACATAAAAAGCATATTTGGGAATTCTTGGGAAGGAAATAGATAGAGAGACAATAGATAAAGAAAGAATAGAGACAGAGGAAGGGCAATTAGAGAGAGAACGAATGAGAGAAAAGTAAGAGAGGGAGGCTGGATGAAAAAGAGAGAACAGGTGGGAAATAGAGAGCGAAGAGAGAGCTAAAAAAAAATCTGCATAGAGAGTGAGAGAGAGAGAGAGAGAGAGAGAGAGAGAGAGAGAGAGAGAGAGAGAGAGAGGAAAGACGAGAATCAGAAGAAAGGAGAAGAAATCATTGGGAAAAGGAGAAATAGAAAGAATGAAAAGAAAAAAATAGAGAAATCATGAGAGAACGAGAGAGAATAGAGACCAGAAAAGAGGAAAGGATAGAGACAAATTGGGTTTGGGGGGAAGAGTTCTTGGGTTTTCTGAAGAAGAAGAAGACGATGCAGGGGGCCCAAATTGGGGGTTTTAGTTTCTTAGTATTATTTTTAGTTAGTTAATGGTTTTGTTGTGTTTATGGTTTAATTTTAACTTAGTTTTAATTGGATAATTAAGTTAATTAACTAGTTTTAGTTTAATTAATTGAGTTAATTTGAGTTAATTTAGAATTTAATTTATTTTGTTATGCAAAGTGTAAATTTACTTCTTAGTTTTCTTAGCTTTTGATTATTATAATTGTACCCCCTGAATTCTTTTGTTTTATGCAATTGAGTTCCTAATAATTATAGATTGACTCCCAGATTTTACATTCTTTCAATTAAGTCTTGTATTTTACAAATTTGACCCACAGATTGCTGGAATTACTGTTTTATCCCCCCAATTTGATTTTAATTTTTAATTTTACCCCTTAATTAGTTGAATTTTCAATTTTACCCCTTAATTAGTTGAATTTTCAATTTTGCCCTTTAATCACTTTAGGTTTCTAATTGTATTTTTAGCACTTTGGGCTAATAGAATTACATCTTTGCTCCTCAATTTGCCATATTTCATATTTCATATTTTATGCTTTGTTACTTTATATTGAGATGCCTTGACGTGTTTACCTGTTTTCTTAAGCATTTGCACTGGGTTTTCAAAAGAGGTACCCCTATTTCTCGTTAATTCCTCCTTATGTGCTCCAATGTGTTTTTATACGATTTATTATGCATTTTCTTCAAATGTTTCTTATTTTTACATGCTTTGTGCGTATTTTTTTTATTTTTATTTTTATTTTTATTTTTATGCTATGTAGTTTTGAATTTTATTACTGGGCTAGAAATGTAATAGAATAGATTGCAATTTCTTTTATTTTAGCTTATTTTTGTATTTAGATAGCCGATGTAATAGTTAGATTATTTTCTTTTTTGTATTTTTACAAATATTTTTTGTATTTGGATAGTACATGTAATATATATGTCGTTTTTACTTTTTTACCGCTAAAATTGTCGTTAATTCTCCCGATGTAATAGTTAGGGCTTATGTGCTTTTGTGTGCTTGCGTGCTTATATGTTTTACCGCTTTTCTTAGGATTTTTGCATTTAAAATATCATGTTTATATGTTATGTGCTCCTACGCATTCTTATATATTTTTATATGTTTATTTGCTTTCGATTCATGTTTTATCATTTTAATTCATGCTTTATTAGTTTATCATTATTCCATCATTACACTAGTCCAACGCTAGTTGTGATTTTCTCGCTTCCCTGCTAGTTCAACGTTAGTCCCTTAGATCATCTTAGTGATAGTTTCACTTCTTGTATGCATTTCATTTTTACACACCACTTCTCATTTTTAGGCTTTTTTCATTTATGCATGATTTTTCGTATATATCTTATTATTATGATCTATTTTTTAACATTCGACAATGCATGATATTTAGGTTGTATTTCACTTTGAAGTTAGGTCATTTTGTGTGATACGACTAGAAATAGTCGTCTACTTACATGGAAAGCGGTGGATTGACAAGTCGTTCCCCTATTCGTGAATAGAAAATATCAGTCACGAGTTATTAGTCTCTCATATCCGTTCTGTTGCATGCCTACTTTCTTTGATCACTTATTATCTATATTACTATTTTTTTTTCACACTATTTTGCATCTACACTCGTGACTCTCTCGAGGTCTCAACTTGGGTTTTGTAGTTAATGCGATATTCCCGACCAAGCCTTAACAGGACATCTCGATCCTCTCGGTATTCACATTAGACTTGGAATTTGTATTCATATAGACACATCTAAACACGATAGAATCTAGGGTTATTATAGAAAATTTTGATTAAATCTCACAACTAGTCTCGGCTAGGTTGAAAGGGTACCTTAGGCGCCAGCCGTTGCCTTTCCTTTCTTCAAATATGACTCCCGAACCTTTTTCTCTTGTTTTTTTGTAGACCGGAGTCGAAAAAGGGTTTTTAAATATTTTTTCTAAAATTTTTTATTTTTTTGTTTTGTTAAATGATTTTTTGGATGACTTGGTACACCCTAACTCAATACCAAGTGGCGACTCCATTTTTTTTTTTACAAAATCCTTTTTCAAAAATTAGTTGGCTAAAACTGTCGCACTTTAATTCCCGGCCTTATTTTATTTTTAAATACTATTTTTTCAAAATAACACTTTTCACAAAAAATTCAATTTTTTGTCACACACACATGGTTTTTTTTTTCAAAAAACATTTCCTTTAAAAAAGGGGCCATTGGACCGGACTGTCTTTTTGATTTGCGACAGTCATGGATCCGACTCATGCCCTTTTTTTGGGACACAATAGGTATCTATTATATTTCCATTTGTATCTTTTTCCCATAGTTATATTTTCCATTCTTCCCATTCCAGTTTAATCGAATTAAACTATTTGCTATTTGCTTTTTTTAAAAACCAAGGGTTTCGCTATCAACTAGGAGAGATTCGGTTATTCTTGTGGACCCTTCACTTGGGCAATCTAAAAAGCTAAAAAAATGGTACTAATAAGTGACTTTATTTAAAATATTACAATTATATCTTCTAATACTCTTTAACTTCTGACATGTGGATGTTGCAATAGGGCTATGGACAATAATATGCTATTTGCTGAGATTATTAAAGAGAAATCATATGCGCGCTACAATCTTGAACTCTTTGCCCACTCGCCTCAAAAATTTATTCCTATCTTATATTTGGAAGGTTCTCAAAAGGTTATTATTAATCCATACGTATTTCTTTCGAAATATCTTTTACTTGATCGTTTTAATTACTTTCTTTCTTGTCCAAGTTAATTGGATAAAAGCTTCAATGTCATTTGATAACATTCTACAACGGTATTGGTATATGACTTGTAGTAAGTGCTACAGAGCAACTGATGCATCATATGGGTATGTATACTCATGTAACAAGTGTTCCAAGCTGCAGCAGGCAACTCCAAGGTAAATTATTTGTCTCTTCTCCTTTTTACTGATATTATGTGTTTTAATTCAGATTATTGTTAACCATACTACTTTTTTAAGGTATCGTTTTGATGTTGTTCTCACTGATAAGAGTGGCTCTTTGACGGCTACTTTATTTGGTGATTAAGCTGAGAAACCTCTAACATACAATGCTCTAGATGCAATGAACTATTTCAACAAGGTTATCATCATCTTTCCATATATATTTTGCGCAATTTTTTCCACGTTTTTTACTTACTTATTTTCTTATTTTCTTTTCTTTTGTTTTGATACTTTTTATTTCTCCAATTCCAGAATATCGATCTACCATTGGAGTATGTCCACAGAGCTTTAAAGACTAAGCAATTTTCTGTCCAAGTACAACCAGCACAGAGTTAATATGGAGACTCGCGCAATCGCTATACAGTTATGCATTATTTTGAAGATGCTAATGCTGATACGTCAATGCAACCAGTCATTGACACACTTGATTCTAACTTTATTATCACTCCAGTTCAGACTATGCAGCTACAGACTTTTGGTAATTAGTTAAAACTTGTCATTGTCTTATATGCTTATTGATTGTTTTATTTATATATTTCAATGGATTTTGTTTACAGCTTTTATGGTTGATATACTCCCTCTTATGTTTTGCTATATCAGAAAATGAAAGTGTTTCCCCCTCATGTCCGCGCCAATCTAGCAAGCAAATTTGATGAAGCTAGTTCCTCTGATGAAATCAATCTTGAAAAAAAATTGGTGAAAGTTTAGAAGACAGGAATGCTAAAAGAGCAAAACCTCTGAACTGTTTCGTTATTTCTGATGTTACTTCTCGACTCTATCCCTGTGCTGAAAAGTTTGTTTAACAAGTAATCATGGTCCTTTTGTCAGCCTCTAGTGATTCACTGAACTGTTATATTTGTTTGATCATGTTCTATGATTTTGTATTTGCTGTGTACAATAACAATCAGGTACTGCAACATGCAGATATTGCTAAAAAAAAATGTTCACCTTCGCAGAATTGGTGAAAGCTAAACAAGTATGCTTTTTTATATTTAATTCAGGTGTTTAACAAATACTCTTCAATCACATATAGCTTTTAGACTGTATTATGTCTTCTTCTGTAATTTAATAACATTTTTTACTTGTTTTCGACCGTTCTTTTCACACTTTTTCTATTATCCTTGAGGTCTTAGGCTTTCAAAGTATATGTCCCCCTTTTCATAACATTTATTTCTATCGTTCTTCAGATACTAAGTTATTCGTAGTGTATATCCATTGAGCAGAAGCATGTGTAATACTTTACAGTTCATACATACCTGTATGACAGTGTATGAAAGCAGCTTTTTACTACATAAAAAAATGCCTGTGAGCTGACTGACTTGTATGCCTTTTCACAATATGTACTAGATAAAAAGAATTAGTTATTTATTTATGGATACAGAATATCCTTTGTTTCTATGCAATAATTTTATTCCTGCTTTACCTTAATTAATATTATAGCTTCTCATGTTAAACAATATATATTGTATCCTTTGTGCTGTACGCTTCTTATATACTTGTATCATTTTTCCTTTCTGTGCTACTATTCAACAATCTCTTTAACCTTACAACAGCATTATTGGTGATATGTTAGTTTATCTAATATATAATTTATGTACATTGTTTGCGCTCTCATTAGACCATATATGCCATTATCAACTTTGTAGAACATGTTTTTGCACCTATGTTAATTTACAGGCGAACTGCATTATAATTAATTTTTTAAAGCTTTCTGTAGGATATATATTTTCTCTTTATGGCTGTTGATGCTGGGAGTAGTTCTTCATCCGTGCCACAGGTATTAATGGATGATGTTACATAGTGTTGTTGTCTATTAAGTTGCATCAACCAAGAACTGGTTTTTTGCCCCCTATTCATAAAGCTATATCATGTTCTTTATTCAACTAATACTCTATGCATGCATTTGCCTGCACATATTTACAATGTATCAAGTACAGAGTTTGCCCAAAGAATTCTTGACAATATTTAAGTTACATAAGAGGTGCATTGCAACAATAATTCAAGGACATAAAACATGGGAACTTGAAGTTCATAATGGGTGCTTCCAAATTGGATAGACAACATTTACTACTAATAATTTAATCAAGCCACAAGGAAAAATAATGATTTGGCACATTGGAGACTTTAGATTTGATCTGATATTGTTTACAGATCTTAAGAGAAATACGATGTTTCCATGGACAGTTCCACTGTCTAATGTTCTACAACAACACCAACCAAGAGAAGATGGTATGTTAATTTTAAATCAATTTGTTGTAAATTCCATTCGTATAATAAATATCCAACCCCCATTTAATTTTAATTGTACTCTATTCTTGTTCTATCAGATATTAAGACAAAGTATATTTTCTATCAACATGTTTGCACATCAATTAAACCTGATATAGTCCATGATCTAATCAATTCAATGGCCTTTTATGAAGTTTTTGGCAAAATACACATGAACAAATTTGTAAGTTTATTCTTTTGCACATTGTATTCTTTCTCAACCTATTAGTTCATAAATTATTGTGATAACTAACAATTTTTTGTTATCCATACAGGAAATACCAAAGTTTGTTGAGTATTTTCTAAATGAAGATATAACTCCAAGAGTTACTCTAAGAACTGGATACCAGGCTTTTCGAGTTAGCTTACATGAAGGATACTTTATAAATTGTTGGGAGACTTTTGTTGACGCTTATCAATTGCAAGTAGGAGACATATTACTTTTCGTACAAGAATCAATTAACAATTTTACTATCTAAATATATAAAGCAGATGGAGTTGAAAAAATCTACCCTTGGTACTACAAATATTGTGTGTATTTGTATTTATGAATTATCTTTAAAGACTATTGATTGTGAATAAAAAATGACGTATCTTGTTTAGTTGTTGAATAGTCATCTTTCTTTTTAACATATACAATTCTTATTTTAAATACATTCTTTACATTAAGGAAAAAGTTTGATTATTTTTTTTATTTACTACAACAAAGAATTCCATATAAATGTAAATAATATGATAGACATCTTAATTGTATAGGCAATAATTTCTGAAACTTTAATCACGTCTCCATGTAATATATCTACTCTCGTTTTTTCTATATATTGTAATTGGACCCTTTGAGAATACAAACACGTCAACAATTAGTACTCCATGTATGCATGATTCTTTTGTCAAACAAATCGTAGGGTGATTCAATCAACATATTTTCTAAAAAATATTTTTTCTTCATGTTATTTACACACCCCTGTCATACAAATTTATATACACTATTTTATAATAAATCGTAAAAGCAATTATTATATTAAATGCTAACGTTATAATCAAATCACCATTCATTTAATTTTTACTTTTATGTTTTTAAATGTAATGATGGCCTAAATTGAACGAAAAAATTTAAATAACACAGCATGTTCCAAATCACAAAACATACTTCATACAAGCTAAGCTACTAATAATATTCGTTAGTTTAGCACAGCTAAAAGCTGTTATCCAGCTTTCAAAATACCATCAAACATTTTAATACTACTGCGCAATACTAAATTATCCATTACATTTGTTCCTCATCCGACAGACTTACTTAATAGACCATCTTATTCCAAACTTACAATGCTAGATACTTTCCACACATATTCTAGATATAATATTTTGCTTTGAAATAAGTAACTTTCAGTGTTGGATCATTGATACTGACCAGCTCAAACAAAAACACGTCTCCAGGATTCAGCTGCTTCTCTTGCACAAACAATGGCCATTCTTTGCCAAAATTTCTAGCTTTTTCGTGATCCTTCATGCACTTGACGTTCTATTTGTTCCCATTACAGTCTTCAACCTTAACATATCCATGAGTCTGTATGGATGAATTTTCTTGAGAAAAACTCCTTGGCATGTGCTGCAACAATACACACATCCATATTCTGTTAACAACTTTGTATAACTTATAAATGAATTGAAGTTACAATGTTAAATAACTTACCAGTGTATAAGGCTGATTCGCATTGTAATTTTTCATTATAGTCACAAAGGATGGAAATTCAGGCTATATATTTTTTGCAACAACGAGTACATTCTCTTTTCATTTCTTCAGTGTCTGCCTGCTTTGTGGCTGAATTACAGTACATCTGATTGAACCACTAGCTTTTGCTACATGTTTATGAAACACGTTAATCACCTCCTTGTTAGCATACTGACCAAATAAAAAAAAAAAAAAAGCTGTTCTTCTCATCCTTGTAGATACAAGAATAGTTAATCTCAATTCCTGTTAAATCATATATGCTCAGATTAAAGTCCCAGTTCCCTTCATGTTCAAACAGTAAAAAAAACAACCAAAACCAAGTGAATAATATTCTATTAAATCCTTAAACCCATCATCAAAATAAAAGAATGGGCCTTCTTTGGATAACTTAACATCCCATCGGCAACCATCTGCAACAACAATTGTTGCACTATCACCAAGCTGACCATTATACAATTGAACAAAGGGAGATAGAATCACCTACAAAAAAATTAAACAGATATATTATTCAAGAAGACAAACTAGCTAATCACCAATGTAATAGCATCTTTACGAATAGTATAACGTTCGGAAACTATCAGCTTCTTCTACTATAATGAACTGAAACCAAATATGACATTTTAAGATCATCAAGTTCATCAAGTATAACAATCTAAAACCAATCAATACAATAGATCAGTGCTATAATTCATTTAAACCAAATAAAATAGTGGATCTGTATTTAAATTTATTAGCTCTGTAAATTGAATAGGTATTCTTATATAAACAACAAAACAACTTTTCTGCTAGAGAAAAAGAAAAAAAACCAACAAAAAAAAAAAATGTAACGGTTATTTCCTTTGTTTAAAGGAATATAACATTTAAATGGGAATTCTTTTTCATTTAAACAAAACACATACACACACACATATACTTGAACTGAAACAATATAACCTCAAATAAGAAGAAATACGACACAACACTTGGAAAAAACAATAATTTAGCATACAATGTAATCACAAATTTATAAACATCACCAAAAATTATATTCTTTTTAAGATCTACTTATAATCTAATGCGATATTATTTTGAAAGGCACAATAAAGATTACTGGCTTCTTCGTAGTCAGCGTGGGCTCTTTAATTACTCGAACAAAACTCTCAGTACTTAATCATTGAGCTGCCATTGCTCACTGGTAAATTTTGCCCTTGGGGAAAAAAAAACCCGCTGTCTTTGACGTAAGAAGATAAAACCTATTGAAGAACAGACAAAACAATTCACTCAACAACAGCTAGGGTAAGTTTTTCGTAACTGGGCCGACTTTCAACAGTTATATTTTTCTTTTCTTATATGTAGACCTTGAGCCTGTTTTACAATCGGCCACTCAAATTAAAACCAATCTAGTTATATTGGCCCAACAAAAAAAATATGTACCACTTTTTCATGTTCAATTATAATAAATAAATAACAAGTCAAACCTTTAAATTTATAAATATTCGCCTTTTTTTATTAAGAAACGATTTAGAACAATAAAAAACATTCTTTAATCCAATTAATCAACAAACAACTAATTAGACATTTGAACTTTTAAAAAATACTAAAATATTTAATGTTCTTTATCCATCTTTACATGTTAATGACAGATTTTTAAAAACAAATTGTCCATACTTTTTCTAAACTAATTTTGAAGTTTAACATAGAGATATATAGCAACCTCAATAATCAGGAATGAACGTAAACTTATTATTTATATTTGTTGTTATCTCATTTTTAAGTTTAATAGATGGATAAAACAACTAAATGAGAAAAAAAATATCTATTACCAAAAATACTAATACAATATTTGCTCTATGCTAAATGTGTTTTGTAAATAAAATAATGCATTTTCAATTCATATAATACCACACTCAAATAGTTAATAATCAATATAAATTACTAAAAATATATGTCATACTATATCTTATGAAACATTGCAACACTTTTAAAAAAATATCTCATAATACACTCTACATTGTATACTATATCATACAGGTAATATTTGACATACTAAATCCATTGCACATTTAATATACCTAGATTTTTACATCAGTCAAATAATGTCTAACCACAAAACAAAGCTAAAACATATGACACCCACCAATAAATACAACAAAACACAAAAACTACCAAACATAAAGTCTAATATAATACTTTAACTCCTATTATCCAAAAAAAAAAATCTAGAATTTGTTTAACAATATAAAACATCCAAAATACTAAAATAACAATCTCTAGATAAGTTTCAGCAACTTCTATAGTTTGCTTAGCGTCTTTCTTCTGAAGGAGAAACAAAAACCCTAAAGGTTGGATTGTTAGATTGAATCAGCTCAAACACAAGAGCATCTCCCACCCTAAGTTTTTTCTTCCTTACAAAATCAGGCCACCCCTTGCCAAACAATTTGGCTTGTCCACAATCCTTAACACAATGCACATACCACTCTTCACTGTTTAAGACTTGAATTTTAACATATTTTCTCCTTTTTATCGCAAGATTTTTCTTTGGAAACCAAGGTAGTAAATGCGGTAAAAAAGAAACAAAAATATTAATGTATATGCTAAATTAAATATACTTTGTCAATTACTATATCATCAATATAAAAAAGAAATTTACCAATATATACGGATGTGCAACATGACATTGCTTCAAAACAGTCTGAAACCAATAACGATCACTCTCAAAACTTCTAGGAATGTTAACAGTTTCGTCTTCTTGTTCGCTTGAAGAAATAACGATCGTTTCACTAAAACCACTTCCATTTTTTATGTCTTTATCAAATGCATTGGTCACCTGATCACGAGCATTACAACCAAGAATCCAATATCTTCCATTGTCATTGTTAGAAGGATAATCCATCTCAGTTGTTATTAAATCATATATTTGAACGTGAAATACAAAATTACTTTTATAATGAAATATTAGGAAATAACCAACGCCAACAGAATAATACTCAATAAATTCTTTAAATCCCTGATTAAAGTACATTGATTCATCTTCTTTAACCACTTGAACATACTAGTGCCGTCCATCTGAAACCATGAGTGTGGCGTTGTTACCTAATTAATGACCATAGTTGTCAACAAAACGACGAGGCGTCCTCTGCACAATGCTTAATTTATTAGTCAATATTACATAAATATAAAAAACTTAAGCCAATACTAAATAGATCTATGTGTTTCTTACAAAAATACTTAATCATAAACACTAAATCAAATAATGCAATAAAGTTTTTCTCAAGGATATTAGA
The DNA here is from genome assembly GCA_024721245.1 of Mitragyna speciosa. Taxonomy (NCBI): domain Eukaryota; kingdom Viridiplantae; phylum Streptophyta; class Magnoliopsida; order Gentianales; family Rubiaceae; genus Mitragyna; species Mitragyna speciosa. The sequence goes on from CM045557.1 coordinate 3,667,520, forward strand.
AATATTCAATTTCAAACTAATTTGTCATCGCCGCGCACAAAATAAATATTATTTAAATTAAACTAATTAAAACAATATGTATCCAATTTTATCCAATTATTTGTTCAATTACATTAATATATATAAAAAAATTTTACATACATACAACATATCAAAACCTACTACTAAAAAATGTTAGTTAAACAGAGTTACTAATTCAAACAAATTAAATTGGATACAAAATAATCCCTATTTATGTATTTTACCCTGAATTTTCTTTTTTTTCCTCATTTGTCCAACTTTTATTGCTAAAACCCTGTATAAAAAGGGGAACAAAAACTTACAAGACTAATAATTCACCTCATGATAGCTGTCAAAAGAGTTATATCTACTCTACACACATTCAACAAAACAAATAACTTCACAAGAAAAAAAAATCCTAATAATTAAAATACGATATACCATAATATATAAACTAAATATTATTTACAATTTTGTAAGCACTGAATGCAGGCTCAATCAAGACCTTAAAAAAACTCTTAACTTTATATGTCTCTGCCGCCATTTAATTCTGAATTAACTAATAAATTGATTGTATCGGTGAAGCAGTAAAACGAATTTACACCCTGGGAAAGAAAGACGTAGTGGAAAGAAACTAGCGCAAAGAGAAACAAACATAAAAAGCTTTTGAGTTTCAATCCTATGGTGTTCTATAAATTGAGCACCCTGTTAGGCCCTGTTGCAAATCCAATAACACAGCCCAGACAAGCTTCTCCATTCAAAACAAAAGAAAAATCAGCCCTCCGTACCAAATTTTGTATCTGTTTTTTTTTTTTTTTAATTAAACAACTACTACTTAACACATATGAAAAAATAAATAGTCATGTGTGCAATTAAACATTATTTTAAACAACTTCTGATGTAAATCATATTATTTCATAAATTTATTTTACTACCTTTCTTAAAAATAAACACACATAATTTGCATTTCATCTAGGGAAAATATCTTATAAAGGCGGTGAAAATTTTGTAATAAGTAAAGAGGCTGAAACTTTGCATAGTTTATATAAAGGGCATTATTAACACATACCTGAATATAAGAATTTTTTATTAATATTAAAATAGAATGGTAGTTTATTTATCTTTCAAAAGTAGAGAAATAGTTTTTTCTGAAATTCTAATTCAATCAATTTCAGAAAACCAATTTCATTTTAATTTCGACTGAAATTTAGTTATTAGATAAAAAACTATCTCATTCATAACTTTTGCCCAGACACTTCATATAAAAATTTAGAGGAAATTAATTTTACTACTTTGATATGATGAATAAAAATGCCAATATGTATTTTCTTTTTGTTTAAAAAATCCTAATGTTTATAAATTTTAAAAAAATTGATTTTATTTTGATTTTAGTTAGAATTGATAGTCAAAAAAGATTCACTTTTAAAAAATCATCCCTTTCATAATTTCGTACTTGAACACTTTGAATAAAAAAATTAGAAAAAATTGATTTTACTACTTTGAGATGGTAAATTATAATGTCAATTTTTTATTTAGAAGGCTAATATTTGGGTAAATAACCCAATTATATTATTCAAAAATAATATTATATTTTTGTACATGAAGTTATGTGTTTTTTAGTAATAACACCCTTTATAGGAATTATGTAAAAGTTTCACCTTCTTTATTTATTACCAAACTTCCACCACCCTTATAAGAAATTTTCCCTTTTATCTATTACTAACATATAACTATATAAAACTTTGTAAGTATAAATCCACAAATTAATAATGTATCACAAAATATAACATATTATTAATACAACATACAAAAAGGTTAAATATGTTAAAGCTTACAACATGTAAAATAAATAAAAGCATAGTATGTCATATATTCTTATCATTACAAAGTTATTAATAACACGATCATTATTCTTTTATATTATATATCTACAAATTATTGGGCACAACTATGTTCTTACCACGCATCGCGCAGTGTGCACTGCCTAATTTATATATATATGTAGTATAGTCTTCTACCATGTGATTGGAATTTCCGATGGAAGCGGTAGGGTTAGTTCGGGAAGGATATGAATGACGATGTCAAGGAGGAGGACAAAGACTGGGATGAGAGAAAGTAGAGAGTTTCAATATGGCCAATTTTTCGAGTTTGAAGGTTCAACAAATTAGTTTGTTTGGTCTTATTTCTAGTTGGAATTCAATTTTGAGGTCGTTTGCGTTAAAAATTTGAATCCTTATGTCATTGTCTTTTCCTTTATGTGTTTTATTTGAAACATTTTATTATATTAATAATTCAATTAGTTTAAGGCTTAATCGGACGTGAATAATGATAGATGCAAATTTTAAAGTTCTTATTTTTATAGAATAATTGTTATCGTAGTTAACGTTGATATGAATTTTATTAACTTAACCCATTCATAGTCCTCGTAACCATCAATCAAATATCCCTTTATTTTATAAGAAAATTCTGCAAATTTTTGGCTCCATATTTTTTAATTTCTTAGTTGTACTTAAGGAAAACTTCCCGCTAGAACCTCCAAGCTTTATATTCAAGTCTATTCACCCTCGAAATCGCAATTCTCAATGTTTTTAGACATCCAAATTTTGGTTTTTACCTAAAGATGTGAAAACCATGGTACCAAGTTATTCAAATTCTGGAAGGTCCAATCCTTGAATTCTGTTGTGCTTTCTACAACGTAATCAAACAATTTACATCATTTCAAACATTTACTTTATTTTATTAAAAGAAAGAATGGGATTAGCTGTGTGGGTGGATTTAGTATTAAATGTCCAGCATTAAAGAAATGAGAAATCGGTGTTCAAAGAATGATGAATCTCGTTATTCTTCAAAATGGTTACCACCCTCGACAATTGACATATAGTAATGACAATTGATTCTTGGTTGCCTTGTGCTGCGTGCCTCATAGATGTTCTGGGCCACGTGTACTGCATGCCGCCTTGGTCTTCTCCAGCAAAATATTTGTGCCTTGCAGACACTGGAAATAACGGAGGGAAAAAAAAAAAAAAATTTGAACCCGAGTCAAACCGGTCGAACCGATCAAACTATGAACTGACTCCTCTTCTGGTTCAGTGATCAGTCTGAATGTGAAAATATTTTGATATATATGGCAGTTTTTCAATTGGCCCGATTTATGGACTCCACCTATAAACTCGGTCCCTCAAAAAATTTGTCGTGCATGCTCAAAGTTTTGCAGATAAGGACGTCAAACAAAAATTCAACTATTGTCCGATTGCTGGGTCCACAGGTGATGGGTCCCAAGCCGGTTTTGCAGAACGTCAATCAAAAACTCACTTGCTGTCTGATTGACTGTCGCATTTTTCCCTTCAGCTAACGGTCCTAACATTGTAATTAGTGAGTCGGATATTGAGAGAAATTGTCCATGGCAAAAGGGGAGATTGATATGAAACCAAATGAAGAAGAAGACAGTTTACTTGATCATCCTCCAAATTCAACAAGAACAAAAGGTTGTCTCAAGACCATGCCTTTCATCATAGGTAAGCAAGCACATGTATCATTTTTCTTGTATTTCAAACATTAATGGAGTAAAGATTTTAATTTTGTTTTTTATTTGCAGTGAATGAGGCTTTTGAGAGGTTGGCGAGTCAGGGGCTAGCACCAAACATGATACTCTACTTGACAAAAATCTACGGTTTTGAAACCGCCACTGCATCGAGCATATTGTTTATCTGGTCTGCTCTCTCCAATGGTTTGGCACTTTTTGGTGCTTTTTTATCGGATTCTTACCTCGGACGGTACAGGGTCATTGCTTTTGGATCTATCTCCAGCCTTCTTGTGAGTCCCTTTTACTTTTGTGTCTTTAATATAGCAGATTCATAGTAAACTTTGTGTTCAATTTAGCATGTTCTTGTTTACTTTTGGATCTATCTCCAGCCTTTTTACTTTTGTGTGTTTAATGTAGCAGATTCATATTTAGCATGTTCTTGTTTGTTGAAAATGAGATATATCATGTGTGGACAACCCGCCCAGTCTCTCCCTTTTTCCTTTTCCCTCTTGGTACTTGGCGGTACTCGAACCTGGGACTTCGGGCCTTCAGGGCTTCAAATTCATGGCTTTGATACCAACTTTTTCAAAAGCTATAGCTGATGGGTGAAGGGCCAAATATCATTTATTCTCTATCCCTTTGTTTTTTAATATGTTTTTTAACAAGTATTATTGTAATAATTTTAAATTTTTTTTGAAATAAACATGTTTTGTGAGATAAAAAAGTTAATTAAAAAATATGTTTAAAGTTGTTAAGAAACACAAACCAAACAAACAAAGCAATTTCTTTGCTGTCAGCTTTGAATTTTGTTGCAGGGATGCTTTCTTCCGTAAATGAACCTAGCCAATTAATTGGCTGTAGTGCTGGACTTTAGTGGCACAGAAGGACCAGGTGCAGTACTTATCGACTCTAAATTCAAAAACAAAAATTTACGGCTGTGGAAAAAGTTGAAATTTAGTCTACCCAATGAAACAAGCTTTGACTAACCAAATGTTGGCCGGAATTTCTGCCATACCTTGGAACAGTGAATTGTCAATTCTAGGTAAACATCTACCTAACATGATTCAGAGCATCCACACAAATGGGTCACTTAAGATAAGGCTGAGTGGCTACTTATGAGGTGTGTGTCATAGCTGATGGTGAACTTGAAGGGATAAAGTCCTTCAATCTCTTACCGCACGTTTGGTACACATGAATGGATTGAAAAAAAAAAAAATTCATTCTATTGTTTGGTAACTAAGGGTTCGTTTAGTTCACAGACAAAATTAGACAGGATGATTAATCCTAGGATTCATAATCCTAAAATAAGTCATTCTCGGATAACAATCCTTTCAATCCAGTGTTTGATTGGTACTGGATTTGATGGCATTTCTTAAAACATAATCTCATCCTATTTTTGGTTGGCAATTGGATTATTTTTTTATTGGGTAAAGTACCATTTATTTATATAATTATTTTTACTTGGCAATCTAACACATATTCAAATAATATTATAAGAATTATAATATGGTAAAATATAAAAATAGAAATAAGATGAATTACTATTTTTATTTGATAATTTAAAAAATAATGTTCAAATGATATTATATGAATCATCATATCAATAAAAAAAAAAATCAAATACATTACTACAATAGATAAAGAATAAAAAATAATTTTTTAAACAAAAAAATTGGGAGTTTTAAGATCCCAATTAATCACAAAATAGAAGTCCAACAATCATAAGCAACAAAATTAATTAATTATTATTCAACAAAATACATAATGACTAGTATGCATATTGAGATCCACAATCATCCAAAAAACCTTCACGTAGAGGTAGATATGGACCTGTTAACTAGTTCATACACCCAAATTCTTAATCGAAATAGCTTCTGTCGGTTCATCTAACCATTTTTTACTCTCATTGGTCTGTTAACTAATTATCGGTCATCGGTTAAAGAGGGTTAGGTATTGTGAGTAACTAAAATCATATAACATTAAGTAAAATTTAAAAAATAGATAAGAAAATATTATAACATAAATACTTGTTCAAATTATTAAAAAAAGGCCACTTGTACAATTTCAATTGTTTTGAAAAATAAGTAATAAAATTACAAATAGAAACTTTTGCATCCACTTTTTTTTAAAATAAAAAAGTTAAAAATCAAAATTTTTCATAATACAAGTAAAAAATACTTATGCTATTTTCCATATTCCATATCTAAGTTAAAAAAATTAATATTCATAATTTTATATGAGAAAATAAAATCATGATGAATTCAAAATGGAATTGAAAACCAAATAAAAACCCACAAAAAAATTATTGGAAACATAAAATAATAATATGAAGAAAAGAGAGTCCTATGCAGGATTTAGGAAGACAACTTATTAATCTTGATTATTATAAGATATGTATACAACTAAATTAGTTTAAATTATTGTTATCTCACATACACTTTCATCCCAGGATAGCTAATACCAACTCACCCATGGGATTATTTTATCCCATGTTTATGGTATTAAAGTAGTTAAGTAGGATAAGTAATACTATGTAAAAGTTGAATCATTTTGGGGTTTAAAAATAAAATTGATTTTATTTTTGTTCATCATTGATTTTGGTCAAAGTTGAATCAACAAAATAAAATTTTTAATCAACGAGAACGTGCCAAATAGGAAGAGATTGTTGATTGCTTGCAAATTCCTCTCTTTTGGGGTTTAAAAATTCTACTTGTGAAGAGGAATCAATAGTAGCAGACATAATAGAGAGAGGAATAGAGAAATAAAAAGTGGTAAATTCTAGTTGAGAAATGCGTGAATGGTGGAGGTAAACTTGCCATCATTCAATTTTTTATTTCCAGGATGAAGTGGGAATGACCTTTTTCTGGGTCTTTCTAAGGAATGGCTTTTCCATGAAAAAGGTAGAATGAGCATTTATGGAGGAATGAGTTTTCCAACTTAAAAGACCTATACTATTCTAACTTAAAAGATCCATACCAAACACAAAAATAGAATGAATGAGTTGAAAAGCTCTTTCCATTCCAGGTGATTCCCATGTACCAAACCTGGGATTAACGAATTCTATCCTAATTAATAAAGCTTATGTGTCCATCCACTCATAGTGAATTGCTTTTGAGATGAAAGTTATGTTCTTTATCACGATATTAGAGCTGCCTTTTAGGTTAAACTCGTCTACTCCCATCTAAAAACTCCACATGTATCTTGTGTCCTTTCACAACCTCATGTCCTCTCTAACATCTCACAACTTTTATGGGCTCTTCGAAAGCCCCTAAACTCTCAACAAACACGTTACAACCTCGTGTTCTCTCTAGTCTCTCACAACCTCATTGGCCCTCTGAAAGTCCCAAGCTCTAGCCTCTTACATTTTCATGTCATCTCTAGCCTTTCATAGCCACATGGGTTTTCTAAAAGCCCCCAACACCAATCTAGCCAAGCTCTCAAAAAACTCATCACAACCTCTCTGAAAGCCCCCAGTCTCTTAACAAATCCGAGTCATTCTATCCAAATCAATTAAATGCTCATGGGCTCTCTAAAAGCCTCCGAGTGCTCTAGCTCTCTACAAACCAAAGTCACTCTATTCTAGTTAATGAAGTACTCAACCAATTTGAGTCGTTCTATATTAATTAATAAAATCTGAGTCATTCTGTTCTATCTCGTGTCTTCTCTAGCCTTTCACAACCTCATAAGCTCTCTGAAAGTCCCCAGGCTCTCAACAAACACGTAACAATCTCGTGTCCTCCTTAGCTTCTCACAACATCTCTTGAAGTCCCCAAGTTGTCTCAATAACCCTAAGTCATTCTATCCTAATTAACAAAATACTCATTGGCTCTCTGAAAACCTCAAAAAAGGTATCAAGCTCTCAACAAACCCGAGTAATTCTTACTTAATTAATAAAGTTTAAATCATTCTATCCTAATTAATAAAGTACTCAACAAACTCGCTTTATTATATCTTAATTAATAAAATACACGGGAGACTTCATTTATTATCACTTTCTCAACAAACCCGAGTCATTCTATCGTTATTGGTAAAGTACTCAACAAGAGTCATCCTATGTGAGTTAATGAAGTCACAGGATATTGACTAGATATCAATTTGTTTTGAGATGGAAGTCGCGTACGTTATCATGACATTCCATTAATTGCTAATTGGTTTTGAGATAAAAGCTATGTTCTTTTATCATGGTTTGAACTCATGTACTTCCATCCTAAAACTCCACACATATCTTTGATCCTTTATAGTCTCTCACAACCTCAAGTCCTTTCTAGCCTCTCACAAACTCGTGCTCTCTATAAGTCCCCAGGCTGTCCACAAACCTAAGTCACGGATGAGAGGAAGTGTCAAAAAACAAGGTGCTATACCACTCTCTTAAAGAATTCTATCCTAATTATTAAAGTACATGGGCCACTCCACTAATTGTCAATTGGTTTTGAGATGGAAGTTATGTTCTTTAACACTTTCAAAGTTTATCCATATATACATATACACACATATACATATATACATACACACACGCACACATATACATAGACACACACACACATATATACATGTATATATATATAGATATATATACACATATATATATTTATATTTCCATATAGATATCTAGATATATATACATATCTACATATCTATATATATATATATATATATATATATATATGTCTATACATATATATATGTACATATCTATATCCATATATACATATATATATATGTACATATATCTAGATATATGCATATAGATATATACATATATATGCACACACATATATATGTATGTATGTATATGTACGTGTGTGGGTATAGATATACATATACGTATATAATATGTATAGATGTATATGTATACGTGTATATACATATGTATATGTATCTATACACATATACATATGTGTATACAAATATGTATATGTGTATATATACATGTACATACATGTGTGTGTGTGTGTATTCTTATATACGGCTTCAGTGCCTTTGGTTTAATTTCAGCCTTTATTTAAACTTTATGTTGTAAATGAAAGGACTTTCTGTTGTGTTATGGCACCATGATCCACTTTTCACTCATGTTGGAGATGAGAAAATAACCTTTTTGTTATTTATAAGGCATTTGCTTTATCCTGGCCTTTTTTTTTTTTTTTGGCTAACCTTGTATATAGGGGGGGCGCCACTCCCAAACTTTATCCTGGCATTGATGTGTAATAGATATTTGGTAACTAGGGTAAGATGTTGCGGACTCGTGATCCAACTTTATGTCCTTTTTTGGTTTTTCAGAAATTAATATGTAATCTGTTTCTGCAGGGAATGATTCTACTTTGGCTGACTGCTATCATTCCCCAGTTGAAGCCTTCACTTTGTGACCAGTTCAAGCACAGTTGTGGACCAAATGGAGCTCAAACTATTCCCCTGCTGTTTTCATTTTTGTTAATGTCTATTGGAGCGGGTTGTATTCGACCCTGTTCTATTGCTTTTGGTGCTGACCAATTGGACAACAAAGAAAATCCTAATAATGATAGGGTCATCGAAAGTTTTTTCAACTGGTATTATGCTTCTACCGGAGTCTCTACTGTTCTTGCCATGACTGTCATTGTTTACATCCAGGATCATTTGGGTTGGTCAGTTGGTTTTGGAATACCTGCCATCCTCATGGTATTCTCTGCTCTGATGTTCTTAATTGGCTCCTCCCTTTACATAAAAGTAGAACCTAGCGAGAGCTTGTTTACAGGATTTTTTCAAGTCCTTGTGGCGGCATTGAGAAAGAGGCAAATTCAATGCCCTTCGACCAGAGATTATAATGCTTACCATAAATCCCAGGACTCAAAGATTGTAGTACCAACTGAGGAGTTCAGGTATAGCTGCTGCATTTTCCATTGCCATTGCATTGGTGAAGTTCATCAAACTATAGCGGTGTTTAACATATTGTTGATTTCTACATCCTTTGATGTACACGACAATATCTAAGTCACTTTTTCTAGAAGTTACACTTCTGTTATTATGATTATTCACATATATTGGAAGTTAATTAAATGCGCAAAAATTTTGACTTGATATGGATCTTGCTTGGAAATGTATTTATCAGACATAAGAAGTGCTGTTTCTTTATACCCTAGTGAGAGCAAGATAAGAGAAATACCCTCTCCATGATCAGTATACTTAATGAAAAGCGCTTTGAAATTTTTTCAAGAGGAATTTTTTATTGTTTTTGTTGATTTCTTTAACTATTTGTACAGGTGTTTAAACAAGGGCTGTGTTATTCAAGATCCCAATACAGAGATAGCTTCAGATGGATCAGCTTCAAATCCATGGAGCCTCTGCAGTGTGGAACAAGTTGAATCACTTAAGGCTCTTCTTCGGGTTGTTCCCATGTGGTCCACAGGCCTTATACTTCTAGTGGTCATGGACCAAACTTCTTTTCTAACGCTTCAAGCAAGTACCATGAATAGGCACATATTCTCAAATTTTGAAATTCCGGCAGGTTCCTTTAGTTTGTTCATGGTAGTTACATTGACAATTTGGGTTGCATTTTATGATCGTGTACTAGCACCCTTAATAGCAAGATATACTGGCAATCCACAAGGACTAAGTCCTGTAGTACGGATGGGCATCGGACTGATTATGTCATTTATAGCAATGACATTGGCAGCTATAGTTGAGAGCATAAGGCTGAAAGTAGCAGCTGAGGAGGGTGTTCAGGATGATCCAAATGCTATTGTGAACATGTCTGCAATTTGGTTGGTGCCGCAAACTGTATTTATTGGATTGGCTGAAGCTTTAAACGCAATTGGCCAGATACAGTTCTTTTACATTCAATTCCCTAAGAGTATGTCCAGTATTGGAATAGCTATTTACACATTTGGGATGGCTCTGGCTAGCCTGTTTGGGAGTCTTTTGGTGAGTGTTATTAACAGCATCACCGGTCATGGTGGTAAAACAAGCTGGCTGGCAAACAACTTGAATGCGGGGCATCTGGACTACTATTACTGGCTGCTTGCTTTCCTAAATTTCATCAACTTTTTTTATTTTCTATTTTGTTGCCGCTTCTATGGATCTTATCACAATAGAATTATGCCAGTATAGGTCTTTACCTTCTAGCCACTGAGCAAGTGGTTTGGTGGTCAGGGGAGCCTACTAAATTGCTCCCCATACAGCAGATCGGGAGTTAAAATGCCACTTGCAGCGGTTAAATTTAGAGAGGTACTATAGTGCACAGAACCAGAGCGAGGTTCTCAATGGTGTATTGGGTAAAGCTTCAGACTGTTTATCATACATAATTTGGAGGTATAGCTTCCCAAAATTTACCTGAACCCTCCTTTCTTGTAAACCTTGTAACTGCTGCAGGAGCTTTTTTTGGTCCAATTGGTCCTGTCTACATTAGTGCCTCAGGTTCAGTTAGATTGGCCTATATACTAGGTTACGTGTAAGTTAGAATGTTGAAACTCCTTTGAAATTTTTTCCTTTTTCTTTCTTAATGTGCTTTTTTAGGTGATCAAAATGTTTTATTGTTCTGGCAAATCTATGTTTCTTTCGCTTTTGCCTCCATGTGGATATGATCGTGCTTCTTACCAAAATTACTGCCCAACTCGATAAAACTATTGCGGTAAGCTGAAAAGGATTATTGTTATTGGAGATTTTTTTTTTTTTTTTTTGACATAGGTCCACTTTTTGTTATTTGCAATTTTCTGTTTGCTTTGGAAGATAAAGTTTTGTGCTAAGTACACGATTTTACTCTGGAATAGATCTGAGTTATTTTGTAAAATTGCTTTACCTATAATAGATTAATTAAAAATATAAATTTAAGGCAAAAAGTAATAAAGCAAATGCTGAACACTCTAAACAGTAAATTTTGGTAAAATTTAGACATATCTCTTGTAAATTAATTATCTTTTTTCAACATAGAAGAATTTTTTAAGAATGATAGTGAAACATGATACCTTTATTCGAAGCCATTTTTCAGCTTTCACAGTATTCATTGCCCTTATCTCTAGTAAGATATATTATAATTAATATTTTGTAAATAATTAAAATATTAAATTTTAGGATGCATATATGAGTCAAATTAAGATAATAATTTAATAAAGTTTAAATAATAGCCATTCAATATTCCTAAACATTATATGAAGGGAAAAAAGAAATAACGAATATTATGTAGTCTGATGAATTCCATCATCTTGCACATCACCATGCCTTCCCAACTAATCTTTTATTTTCTTCAATACGTCCCATAGGCCTGTAACAATTAATTTTGATTTTCTTTTGAAAAGTATCGAATGTATTAGTATGTAAATGGAGTGAGCGAGTAGATTAGTGTTGTGTGTGTGTGTGTGTGAGAGAGAGAGAGAGAGTTATGTGTTAAAAACATTTCATAATGATGATGATGATAATCATGATAATAGTAATACCAAAGACAAATTCATAATGAAAAGTGATAAGAAAGAAAATAGGAATCATCTAGAAATATATTGATTAATATTCAAATATTAATTTCCAAAATTAAGAAGATGATGATTGAAGTTATTAAACTTTTTAAATAAGAAAAAAAGTAATTGAAAATTTTTAGTAAATTATTTACATTATCATAATAATAAAGGATTCAAAATTGAAAGTCTAGAAAAGGAAAGAGAAGGTTGTCTAAGTTAGAGCCACGTGGATGTCAGATCGCCTGTTACTAAAATAAAATACTTAAAATATTTTATTAAAAAGAGAAAGATAATAATATAATAATGAATAATTTTTTGATAAACGCACTATGTGATTGTCCAAATAAATCTTATATATAAATAAAATAAGCATGGAGTAGTTTCGTCAAATATAAAAGAATTAAAAAATATTTGTATTGCTGGTCACTAAGCTTCAACAACAAATTCCTTACGAGCAACCATAGCAATAGTAAATGTTCGAACTTCTTTTAATTTTATTTAAAAATTAATTCAAATGTTCCAATACATCAATGACTTACATTTGTAGTTAGAAGGATATAAATCTTTAAAAAATATTTGAATGATTATTTTCAAATATTGTTACATATCGCCCCAAAAAACAAAGAAAAGAAAATTAATTAGTCCAGCTCTTTGTCATGCAAATATCTTCATACTCCATTCAGCCAATATGGGGTTAAACTCTTTTTTGTGGAATTTTCATGGGAAAAGGAGTACAATGATTCCACATTAAGGTGCCAAACCAAGATCCTCGAGCAATCTAGTGGAAAACCTTCTATTTGGTTTTCATCTTCTACAATTTGCTCCATGAACATGCTAACCTGCAAAACGCAAAATTTAGTACATCATTCACACGACAAAAGATAGAGATTGCATATATTCCGTCTACTCTAAACTGTAGTTTTTTTTTTCCCCCTCCTTATTCTTCTTCTTTCTTTACTAATTGTTCGTATTCCTTTTGGGAGAGAGGGGAATCATGTGGTAAAACTCACTCCAAACATGCTTAGGAAAGGAACTTGTATAATGAATCTTGACATAATATTTCATCAATCTCAAATGAACATTTCATCTCCCCCCCCCCCCCCCCCCAAAAAAAATAGAAGAAATAAAAAACACTCACTTGGAATTCTTGTTCGATGGTATGAAGAAGCCTAATTGGTTGAAGTGGTCGATTCCATCTCTTTGGATCCCAAAGTATAGTACTATTGAAGGCAAACCCTGATACTTCAATATGGAATCTCTTAAACTTATTTGTGATATCATTTAGGTGCCATCCTATAACCTGAGAGCCATTACAAATTGGACCTTCCATGATAACGTTCATATTGTTTTCTAGGAGTTTAGCCCCTGACCATGTACCCAACCGCCTGCATGTGAAACAGTTCTCCATCAAGTAACAAGCTCAATGATGTGCAAATCAAAGACGAGATAATATCAAAAACCTCCTCTGAGGTTTCTGCAAATATCATCTAGCACCCCTGAACTTTTTCAGAAATATCAGTTACCTCCTTTAGCACAACAAGAGGACTATACTAACCTTCCTTTATAAGTTAATTTACGAAGTATATGAAAGATTTAAAGATTGAAATAAAAAATAGTTAATCTACTTCATCTTCTTTCCACCACCAACATCCATCTACTTCATCTTCCTCACCCTCTTTATCTCTCCAATTCCTTGCCTATTTTTCTCCTACAATCCCTTCTCTTCTACTACAATCCCTTGGGGTTGATCAAGCACTTGGTGATAAATTTTGTGTTATGGTAGATGTATTAGGTTTTTAGTTGAGAAAAAAATTGATGTGGAATCTATGAATAGACTAACGCTGGGAAAAAATTTTCTAGGGAATTTTTGAGGATATGGAAATGAATGAGTTGCAGAATATTTTATTGACATAATTGAAGAAAGAAAAGGAGAGGATTTACCAAGACAGAGATGGCGCAAAAAGAAAAGTTTATCAGGAAAGGAAGAAGATGAGTTTGTGCCAAAAAAAAAAAAAAAAGAGATAAGGTAGAGTAGGGTTTTCATTTAAAATTTAAGGTTTTGTTACAGAAATAATAAATGTCGAAAAGGTTAGTGATTTAAAAAAAAAATCAAAACTCAGGGTGCTAGGTGATATTAGCAGAAACCTTGGAGGAGGTTTTTAATATTATCCCATCAAAGAAACGTTGTACTTCTCAATGGCGAGAAAAGTAAATATCTAATGAAATCATTTCAATTATTGCCCTTCTTGTTTTCATTAATTATCACTTTACGCTCTTAAATTTTATTTTGAGTGCTTCACACTTAAGTTATGAAAAGTGCCAAGTCAATCAAGCTCATATTCTTACTAAAGTTGTATAAAATTCTCAATGACTAATGTCAATTTTTACCAAGAAGAAGGAACATTGAATTAGTGTGCTTACAAGCTCATAATACTAAATTTTAGTAAATAGACATAAACTTATAAGTTTAGCGTAGAAAGTGTCTAAAATATAATGAAATGCAACGTAATAATATCTAGTAACTTTATGATACAAATTTTTTTCAAAATAAAACTCAAGAATACAAATTAAGAATCGTTCAAGCATTACGAGTGCACGGTGAAATTAGGCGTAGTCTAGAAGTGTTCTTTTTGTAGTGCCACATTCCCAATCAAAGAGCGACCACTAAAAAAAGGTACTAGGAGAAATATTCCCACTATGGCTGTACATGTGACCACGGAGGAGAGGAGAGAGATGGAAATAGAGTGCAATAGAATCCACTTTTTACAGGTTCCTTTGGCTTCTTTCAACTATATAGATTATCCATTCAGAACTCGTGTTGCCCACTTAGTTCACAAAAAGTATGATGGATGACCTATCACTAGGGAAAATCCAAGAAAATTGTACGGTAAGGAGCCCAGAAAACCATAATTGAAAGTATATTTTCAAGTTTTCTACATCTATAAAATTATCAAGAAATTAGAACGGAAAAGAACTACTAAGAAATCTGCATATTTAGAAAATAAAAGAAAAGTTAAGGAGTAAAATTGGCATGGAAAATTGGAAAGTAATTTGTTATAACTCTAGGAAGATATGACAGAGAGCAAGGTTTAGTAACATATAACATAAGTTGATAAAACGTATATCAAATCTAGCTATGATTATTCAGAAATTATTGTCATAAGCTAATGACAAACATGTTAACCAAAATTTCACAAGGGCAAAAAAAATTTCATTTACAGAAGAATCAAATTAAATGTAGAATCATAGATAAAGTTGAATACAATTATGTTAAAAGGTTACTCATAATTGAAGTACCTGATTTGTCTCATTTGGTCGAAGAGATCAAGGGTGTATATGTTGTCATCATCAGCAAAGTAAATGATACCATCAAGCTGGTGTGCCTCAATGTGAGAAAGAGCTACATTTCTGAGGTGCATGCCTCTATCTTTTGTGTCATTTAAACTCTCTTTGCATATTAGATGCCTAAACATGACCCCAGCATTCCTCAACAGTTCAGCTGTTTCAATAGATTGAGATCTCATCTCTACCACTATCCACAACAAAGGAGGTGGAACCAACCTTAGTGTTTGTGCCAATCGATTTAGATAATAAGCTTGAAATGGCCTAGCATATATTGTGGTCACAATAATCAAAAGCTTATTCAATGAGATACTCGTGTCTTCATAAAGTGATTGATCACTCAGATGATCACTGACACGAATTCCATCTTTTTGTTCATGATCAGTGTCTTCTGGTTTGGATGTAGCATTAATATTTATCGCTACTCTCTCAACTATAGATGTCACATTTTTTGGCGTATCGCCATAAATCCGAATTCTATCAACTTGATGAAGCATCTCCAAGGAGAAAACTTGATGTTTGGCCAAAAGATTCACCGAAAAAGTTGGTGAAGCAAACGGTGTAAGCCCAATGAATATGCCAATAAGGAAACATACAAAGAAATGGAGAAGCGCCATTCTCCAACTATTCCCCTTTGATTTCAACCGTTCTAATGAACGAGAAGATCTTTTGGAGAAAAAACCAAGAACAAAAGATTGAATTCTGCTTGACGCATAGTCTAATGAACTGAAAGAACGTGGAAATAGACCACCTGTTGGCAGGTGGTCCGAATTAAATGATGATGATTTTGATAATGAAGAAGGTATTGTAAACTCTTCTTCATTTGCTGAACTCCCATGTTGAGGCACCAGAGATAATGATCTCCTAAAAGATGCCATCACAATAAAATTGATTCAGTTGAATTTTATTTTATTTTTGCTTCAAATGAGTGGCAAAAACAACATTGCATCCAGCTGTATTAATTCTCAAAGAAAAGTACAAGAGACGGAGGAATATCAAGGAGTTCTTGGACTATATGTAGCACAAAGAAAGGGGTCCACAAAGACAAATTTGGGAGACCAATTAATGAGCATATGATATATGAGTTCGTGTACAACTTGGATGTGGATTAAGAGTTTAGATAATCAATTAAAATGTAATCTTCAGTGTCTAAATTAAGTTGTTTCTGATTTTGACTCAATAATTACATGTAAACCTCATTTTTATTGTTTTAATGGTTGAGCATGTCATGCTCTTTGAAAAAACAATAAATGTACAATAGATATTTCTTTTCCTATAAATTCTTACGTATGAAGATTGTTATCTACTCTGCACTAAGAATTTTTTTTCAAAAATGAACATTTTACTTTAGTCAGTGAGGAACATTTACAATTAATGATGTAAAAATAAATTTTTGAAAATTCGATGCCTAAAATTTGATGTTCTTCATGTCCTCACAGGCCAAAGAGCAGATTTGCGGATGAAGCTTATCAATGTATCCCTTGGAGAGGCAGGGAACTCCAGTGCCACAAAAGCTTCACCCTAGCTTAAAGTTTTTTTTTTTTTATCGAACTTATATTATTACAATGGGGAAGGGGAATGGTATTGGTAGGATTTGAATCTTCGACCTTTTAAAAGGAGTCATAGAGCTCTTACTACTCGATTATTTATTCCCTAACATAAAGTTATGAGTTGATCTTTTTTTCTTTCCAAAAAAAAATGGTAAAATAAAAATACTAAAGGTGTCAATTACCCTAAACGTTTTTGTTTTGAGCACTCATTAAGTGCATCATTTCGTTTCACTACATTCATTCTAATTTACTAAATACGTAAATATATGATTCACCTTTGATTAAATTTAAGATCAGAATCAAATAGTATATCATCACATGTTAATTAGTATTAGAAAATCATTTAGTTAATTAATTACTTTCTACTAATTATCTTTAAATATTACCTTAAACCATATTTATGATAAACTGTTTAAAAATACTTTACTTTTTCATCAATTTAGAAATTTGAGATCTAAACATACGTATCCAATACACTTACCAAAATTTAACCATTCCAAGTCCAATACAGGGATTAGATATTTTGGTGTTCGCTTTGCTGTAGTCACAGTTTCGGTTGACTGCTTGGCTTGTTATTGCCCGGTTGGCGCAGTGGACCTGCTATGGCAATCTAATAGTGAAAATAAGAAATAATAATATAATGACTTTTCATTACCATAATTTTTAGTAAAAATGGTAAATTTTTGTAAAAAAATAGTAAAGTTTACAAAAAAAAAAAAGAAAAAAAAAGCAACGACAGCGACTGATCTAAATTAGAACTTTTATTCTTTGAAATCCTTGCAAAGATTGCCATGATGTGTAGTTGGATTGTCATAAATTTGATACCAATTTGAGCAATTGTATCTTTGAACAGTCGAATTGAAAACAATTTACAAATCGAGGGGCCAAAATATGATTCTCCCCTATTACAGTACACCACAAAGGGATGTTATATATTAACAGGACTATAAATGAATCGAGTTAGTTTGAACTTGATTCGAATTCAGGTATTTACAAGTTTGAATTGACTTCGAATAAGAGATATAATTCAATTATATTATCGAGTTTATTTGAATTTCTATATATTTAGCTCGATAAAATTTGAATAATTTTTCAATAAATTTTTATTCAATATAAAAAATAAAAAATAAAAGACTTCAGATTTCAATCGAATTTGAGACTGTGGAGTATAAATTGAATCTAACTCGAACCAAAATTTAAATTCGAGGTGGAACTCGAATTCGAATACGAGTTCAAGTTCTAAATTTCAAATCGCCGGACAGCTTTAACCATACATGGCTTACAACCCAATAAATAATGTACGTTTCTGAAGACTCTGAATGCTGGAAGTCCCCACATCTAATTCTATAGATCACCCCAGACGGTCATTCCGAGCACTTGTGATCAAAGATGAAATGGATGGATCGGAAGAATCATAGTGTTACTGTACCAGTACCACTCCAAAATCTTCACTAATTGTCAGTGCTGTGCAACGTGAATGGCCGCCCAATCAACCCAACCAAATCCCAACAAACCTCTTGTGCATGCCCATCATCTGAAACCAACAACTCAGTCTCATTGTAAACACTCACCACAGCTTCTCATGCACTGTCACACACACTACAAACACAGTAAAAGCAACATAGGTCGAGGTTAGAAGTTCATCAGTCAAAGCTTTTTGGTGATTTGATTTGTTTGCTGCACAAATTGCACTGCTATTGAATTGTGTTCGTGCATTATTATTGTCACGATGAAATCTCAACAACCCAAGCTAAAAACTGCACCCCGTCAACTTTTTTCTTGTGGCTTCTTTCGCCACTGTACTCAAACGGTGCTCAGTCCCACCACCACCACTCCCCCACCCCTGCCTATCCCTGCCTCCTCTGATCAGCCTCCGCCGCAACCGCCTCCTCCTCCTCCTCCACTACCGCTGCCTTCTTCCGCTCAGCCACCTCGTGCGCCAACCAAACCCGAGTCAGAATCATCCTCATCTTCTTCAAACACCTCCCAGAGCTTCACCCAATGGAGATTCCCACTCCCAAACTCTCCCATCTCTCACCATCTTATCCATCCATATTCACAACCGGAAGAAAAGCCGAAGATTGCGGTGCCAACTCCTCCAAGAAAGGCGCCTGATTCACCGTTGCCGCCGCCACTCTCGGCAACCAAGTTGGAAGAAACTTTCCACGTGGCGGAGCTCCGGTTTAGCTCTGGCTCCGATGAAGACATGCTCGGAGGGCTGCACTTGCTGGAAAAGTCACTTGTTCCTAACCCACGCGCAGCCCCTGATGGCGGGGATTCGGTGGCGTGCCCGGCCACGGTGATGAAGTGGGTGGTGGGGTGTTTGAAAGAGAGGGAAATGGCTAAGTCTGCGAGTAAGGTTTTACTGGCGCTATGTTTAGCGGAGGGCAATAGACACGTGGCAGTTGAAGCTGGGGCTGTCGGGGTGGTGGTGGAGGCAATGGCGGATTTGGAGGGTGCGGTGGCAGAGAGGTCGTTGGCCGCGTTGGAGTTGCTATGCACGGTAGCGGAAGGGGCGGCAGAGGTGAGGACCCACGCGCTTGCAGTGCCGATGATGGTGGAGGTGATGGGGAGAATGGAGGGAAGGGGAAAAGAATATGCTATTAGTGTTTTGGCGGTGATTTTTGGTGGCTCAAGTGATGGGGTGGTGGTGGCGCCTCCGGAGGAGGTGGCGCGTGCAGTGATGTTGGCTTTGCAAGGGGACTGTAGTGCCAGAGGGAGGAGAAAGGGGGCCCAACTTCTGAAGATTCTGCAGGAGGAAAATGGACGGCTAGATTTGACCCAAGACGGGTGATGAACGGTCCTGATAAGTAGTTCGTCACAACTTTAACGTCACCTGTAGAATTCGGTCAAAATGGTCCCAATGACCAGCCTATACTCATTTACTCCTCTTTATATGTTGGGAACTTAGAGTTTTAGTTATTATTATTATTATTATTATTTTGTTTTTATTTTTATTTTTTTATAATCTGTATTTGGTATTTAGTGGAGAGGATATGTAGTATTATACTGGTCTAATATAATGGTAGCGGTAATTGTTGGGTCATCTGAAAAACAAGAATTATCAAAAGTTTCCTCAAAAAAAAAAAAAAAAAGAATTATCAAGAGTTGTGTTCATCCCATACATGTAATAAAATTAGATTGATGCACTCGATAAAAAATTAAACTTCATATATTATATTTTATGCTATAAATCATATTTTTGTGTTCCGATTGTAATTTTGTATTAAAATTAATCTTTTTAATCTGCATATGGATCGAGTGTACAGCAATCACTAATAATGATTACCAGCAAAATATGGTTGAGTCTCTTTAATCTACTCAACTTTTATATATTAATTGGCTGTTATAACTTGAATAAAAAATATAGTTTCTCTAAAAAAGGAAATTAATAGTTAATACAAATGTTAACTAGTTCAAACTGTAATTTTTTTTTTCAGTTGAAACTCGAATTTGTTTTATTTTTTTTAAAATTTTCTGGCATAAATTGATGGATGCGTATAACTTAATAATTTATCGCATGGATGGCCAATAATTTGGATGACAAATTCACGTGCAGTGGGGTTGATAAGCATAATTGATGCATGTCCAAACAGAAACAGGGGGGAAAAAATATCTTCTGACCAAGGTTGTCTTGGTGGACATGAAATGTATAAATCGAATTCGTTAGCCCAATATTACATTTTTATAAGATATAAAATTGGTGTTTTTAACATGTGTTCTTATATACAAATAACTACAAAAAATAACTATATATTTTAATTAAATGTAAGCAATTGGTTAACCCTGCCGGTCGAACCGGTCGTATCAGTAATTTGGAATTGGCCAGATCTCCAATTTGCTGGTCGAGTTGGCTTAAAATTATTGGTCTGATTTGGTGAAATTACGGGAAAAAGTTTTTTTTTTCTGTGTGTAAGAAAATTGTAAAAGATATATTAATCAAAAAAATAATAATGTAGTATTGCACAATCACATGTTGTTTATAGAAATATACTAATTTTTAATAAAAATAAATAAATATTAAAAATTTCATCCGAATTCTTAAATTATAGGAATATACTATCAAAATATCGACTTTAAAATTGATGTATGAAATATCGACTTTAAATTTGATTTATAAAATTATCGACTTCATATTAATAGCCTTACACGATCCAACCATCTCCCCTTTATGCTACAAAACCACAAAATATCAAAAGCTCTCTCTAATTCGCTGTTCTCACAAAAGTTATACATATCTAATCCCATCAGGGCATCTAACAATTTCAACTTCACCAATTTGAATAATTTTGTTGCCTCAGAAAAAGAGTAGAACCAGAGCTTAGGAGAAGATCGTTTGATGACCAAGATCTAAGAACAATTAGACAATTTCGTATCAGTTTTATAAGTTACGAGTTTATTGTAAAGATTTTTCTGATCAAAGATTGCATTTGTCTTGCACGAAACGAGACATAACAGGTTACGTTTCCGAGACTTGATCTAAAATCACAAGACTCGATAATCAGAGTAACTAAAACCTTTCATTAATAATTGAAAAGAGCAACAAAATATCCAAAAAAGAAAAAAAAAATCTATACAGGTTTGTCTACAAAGATATATGATATGACAAACAAGATGCAAAAACCAAACAACATTTACAAAGGATCATGCATAAAAAAACTACTATTCTAGTTCAATTGAAAGGATGCACAATAAACAAAACACACCCAAAAGTACCAGAACAGTGACGATCTCACACGGAAAAGTATATAATACACCGCGTACATTGTCAGGTGGTGTATTAGAATCAATAATTTATCGTCATGTGACAATAGTGGGTCATACCTTTTATTATTTGGTGATGTGTGATTGATTCTAATGCACCACGTGGCACGTCACGTAGAGCGCGTGGTGCACGCAATACTTACTCATCTCACACGACCCAAATCTGCAAGAAGTTAGATGTACGTGGCGTGAGCAGAGCAATCTCAGCAAGCAATTATTGTACTTTCCAATGGCTAGAGCATTTTACATAATACATTAATACTTCAAGAGATAATTTTTAGTTTATCAATGTATTATAATAATAAACAAGCTCAAGATCATCCATAATTAACAACTATTAGATTTGGTCCTGAATGTTAAACACCTTAGGCAAGCAACTATCTGAAAAAATCTCTAGCTATTCTCGACCTGCTAGATAAGCCTTTGATCTAAAGTGAGACTCTCTCTCAAAAAGAAGCCAAGAAACTAAGAGCATAACCAATTAAAGACAAGCACATCAATATTGAGCAATAAATTTCAGAAACATGCCAAGCGAAGCAAGCATAGAGTATACATATGATTCAAGAACATACAATGTTCAAGCTAATTTTGCAGTCAACATAAATTTGAGGATCTTTTAAGCTAAGGAAGTACGTTTCAAACCAATGGAAGTACAATAACCACAACCTTGATGTCCAATTTCCAAGTATACTCACTCGAGTAGTCAAAATCGAAAACAGAACTTCACCTAGAACAAAAGTTGTACCGAATTGAGAAATAGTCTAAAACTGAACATATAACTTGTAAGATACTCCAAGTGTCATTCTAGACTCAATGAATCCTGACCAATGCAAACAAGCTAAATTGCCTCAAACTAGACTTCCCACGAAACAGGGTTAACTAGCAAAAAAGTATGTCAAAATAGTTGTATAACCAACTAAGAAGCTTTAAAACAGTCTTATGAAGTATTCCTCGATTTATACAAGGCATATTATGTCAAGGCCAGGCACTACTAATTAAGGCGATTCAATTGGAATACTCAGAAACTTCTTGGAGGCACAAAACGTACATGTCATGTTGATATGAAAGACTAGATGCAAACATCAATTATATGGAACCACGAAACACTTGAGATGATAATGTACAGACTCAAAAGCATCCATCCAAGTGCTAAATATGCATCCTTAGCATTTAGACACAAAACAGTGTACAAAAACATGCGATGTACTTGACAATTATTGAACGTGCATCAAATATGCCAAACAGTGTTGCCAAGTGAGAACAACCCTTTAGTCCACCAATAAAACCCGAAAAACATGTAAATAAACCTCTCAAGATCCTTAAACTCAAACATCATCAAAAAAACCTCTCAAGATCCTTAGCAACTCTCCAAAAATCAGTTTAGGAGATTAGAAGATCACATAATAATATTTGGGAAAGGAAACAATCAAATAACAAACTCCAGCAACTTGGACTGAACCACGCAATTTATCAATATTAAATCAAGAAATTGTTGCCTTTAAGATTTTACAGCAGCCATATGTTGCATACCATGTTCTCAAGAAAATATAGAGTTATTACTTCAATGAATTATTTGGAAGAATTATGGTTTTTGTAAGTTTAGTTGGGAGAGTCATGAAAATGCTTGTGTTCGGAGATTTGTGGACTTATTTCTAATTCGAATTGTTCGATGTGGAACATCATACTCGTAATTTTAATTTTGAGCTTATGAATAGAGACTTTACGTAATAAAATTAGACATCTGTTATTTTCATATTTTCTTATTTTCCAAGTACTTTCCATTCTATTTCTAAGTTTATTTCTTTTCTAATTGTCACAAAATAGTGTAGTTATAACAAATCACCAGCCACTGAAATTATATTTTTCTTGAGAAGTTATTGAAAGAATATTGAGATTTTTCAAAATTATTTTCTTGAGTGGGACGGGCTTTTTCTCTAGTTTCGCTGACTCTTTTGGAGGAGATGAAATTTTTTAGTAATATTTTTGAAACATCAAGGTTTCGTCTAGATGATTATTTTTTGAAAAATATTATTGCAACAGTTTTAAAAATTTTTCTTGATAAATGTATTTATGAGATAAAAAGTTGATTGAAAAACATATTTGATAATTTTAAAAACATGTATCTAAAAAATACAACCAAACAAACAAAATCCAAGTGCTATACCAAAAGAGATGGAGTGTTTTTTAGGTTATCCTGCCAATTGTCAAAATGAGTTTAGTGTCAATTGTCAAAAGGATATACATGATGCCGAAAGTATATAAATCTTTGATGAAGACGTCTATCTTAAGCTCTTTCTATCGTTCAACCACTAAAACATTGCATTTTGACGTGGGGTTCTTACTTGCCAACAATAATCATATAAACGCAATAAGCATTCCTCACGACTGACAATTCACAGCCGTTCTTACATTAAATATATCCAAGAATTAGCATTTTGCATCTACGCACTCAATATCTGTCTTGATATTCAATTCAAGTAACCTTTTATCTTCTTTGAATTCGTTTTCAAGCACTATCCTCCTTTACATATCCTCCGAACAATTTTCATGATGGCTAATTTTGCCTACTTTCTCCTTAATGGCATTCTTCTAATTCTGGTATCTACCACTTATGCCACACCACCACCAAACCCTGTCCAATGCAACTCAACCGGCTGCATCCTTTACAACTCTTATGGTGTATGGGGAGACAGAAAGGACTGTTATGTTTCCGGCGTCGTTTATCCGACTACCGAGGAAGAACTCCAGCTAGCAGTAGCCAATGCAAACAAGAACAAGCTGAAGGTGAAAGTTGTGACCAGATTTTCACATACCATTCCAAAATTGGCATGTCCCGCCAGTCCCACAATTAGTACTACACAGGCTAATCAAAAGGCAATACTAATTAGTACTGAAAAGTATACTTCTGATATTAACATCGATGCGGCGAATATGGCTGTCACAGCTGATTCAGGAGCATCACTCAGGGCTCTTATTGATAAGGTGGAAGAAGCGGGGCTGAGTTTGGTGGCGTCGCCATATTGGGAAGGGGTTACGGTTGGCGGGCTAATTAGCACCGGAGCTCATGGAAGTTCGTGGTGGGGTGCTGGTGGAGCTGTTCATGATCATATTATTGGCTTGAGGCTAATTGTTCCTGCAACTGCCTCGGAAGGATATGCCAAGATTATGAATCTGAAACCCCAAGACCCACTCTTTAATGCTGCCAAACTTTCGCTTGGATTGCTTGGTGTCATTTCTAAGGTGTGATCAACTTTTCTTTCCGTTGTTTGTTTTGAAATAATTCGTTTCTGACCCATTTTATTTCGAGCTATTCTCTATCTTCTCGCAAGGTAAACTATAATTACCACATGGAAGGGCAAAAACATACCTACCCTGGAGGGCGAATCGATTAAGGCAGGGGAGGGGGTGTGGGTGCATGTGTATGATTACTCTTGCTTCAAAAAAAAAAAAAAAAAAGGAAAAAATCATGACTAGCCTATACATGCTGGGTTCTAGCTAACACAGATTTTTATTTTTTTAGTCTATAGGAGTAAGTTAATGAAGATTATATTCATATTTGAATAATATTTTAGAGGGATTAAAACCTTAAATCTGTCAAAGAGACAGTAGACAAAGGAAAGTATTTTAAATATTAAAGAAATTTTTATTGGTTAAATTTAAAACCATAGGAAGAAACTTGGAAATGTTGGGTGGTTGGCCCGCCTTGTGCCCTTTAAGAAAATCTACACAACAAAATGTCAATTTGGTTTTCGGAAGAATGGTAGCAGAAACTTTCAACATTAACGATCGAACTAATATGAGAAAATAGGAAAATTTTGTGGTTACAAAAATTATAGAAAAAAGCAATTAGTTTTCGTAAAAAAAGTAATTGTTTATTAAATTATTTAATTTTTATGAAAATTTATTATTATTTTTTGATAGCTATTATAATTAAGAGTCAGCACATTATAACATCAGAAAAGAATAAATTATTAATTTAGATGTTATTTCGTTTAAAATTTATTTACAAGCCACATCATATTATCAATTATTAATTTAGGGATAATTACACATACCTCCCCTAAGTTTTATCGTAATTACACCTAGCTCCCTCCAAGTTTCAAAAATTACACTTACCTCCCTTGGGCACTTGGGATTACTAAAATACCCTTGTATGTCTCTATAATTACTTTAGGAAAAACTATAGGAAAACAGAAAGGGAAAAAAGAGGAGAAAAAAGGAAAATAAAAAGGAAAAAAAAGCCTAACATTTACTTTAATTTACTCTTGAGAGTGTAGGTTCACATAGCACAAAATTTTCAAATTGTTATGATCATCTCATTTTTTTAATAGTTATCTTGTTTATTTATGGCATATTTTGGATGATAAAAAAATAATAAAGATGTAGAAATTAGAGCACTAAGTGGAGAGGTATATTGGGCTACATAATTGTTGAGCATTCGTGGTAGTACTGGACAATATTATGGTTATTTTTTACTTTATGTTGAATTAGTTATTTTGTTATTTTTCAGGAATTGTTTTTCTTATTTTATTAAAAAAAATTCTAGGGGCATATTCAATTAATCTTTTTGCTAACATTAGCAAAATGGGTTTTTATGTTACCAAAACTATTGAAATAAGGGAGGTAAATGTAATTTTTGAAACCTCAGGGGAGGTATGTGTAATTATCCCATTAATTTTAAGAGTTACTTCTTTTAAAAATGATATACAAACCCACTTACTGACATGGCTGGCAAATGTAAGGGATAATTTCAAAAACTTACCCTCAGGTTTATGACGATTTCATTGATTCCCCCAAGATTTCAAAAATTACACTTAACTCCCTTAATTTGACACTTTTGGTAACCAAATCTTAGACTTGGTCAAAAATTTAAATGAAAATCCTAAAATGCCCTTGATTTCTAAGGTTTAAATTACTTATCCTAAACCATAGCACTATTCTTTGCAACAAAAGTTAGACAAAACAAAAGTTGAGAGTGCAACAATGGTGAATATCAGGACTGCAATTATTTGACTTATCCTTTTACAAAAGACCTGTTAATAATCTTATTATTTGTATCATATATTTGTAGGTGACCTTTTCATTGGAGCCAGCTTTTAAAAGGAGTATAACTTACAATTTCACAAGTGATGATTTAATTGAAGAACAAGTATTAGACCATGCAAAGAAACACGAATTTGGAGATATTCAATGGTATCCGTCCAGACATACTGCTGTATACAGATATGATGATAGGGTTCCCTTAAGCACAGCTGGTGACGGAGTAAATGATTTTATAGGTTTCCAAGCCAATGGTATTCTTATTTCTCAGTCAGTTCGAGCCTCAGGTACAATTTGCCTGTCCCTAATCTTATTTCCCCTTATCAATAAATAACATGCATTTCATAACACTTTATATTGGGTTAAATAAAAAGTTTTATGAAGTTTTTTCCGTTTAATTCTTGAATTTGTAAATATAGTTTATTTAGTAGACTAAGGCATCAATGATAAACTTTACTTAGATTGAGGAAAGCCATGACTACATAAGGTTGTGGTTTGTTTAGCATAACATTTTTAGCATGAGGAACATCAAGGATTAAATAGATCGACCTCATTAAAATTTCTCAAGAATTTCCAAAATTTCGGATGTGGTTAACTTTAAAAAATATGAATACGATTGCTTAACATTTATGGACATTTTGATCATGAAGAAGGGTTAGAACGATATTTTAAAAGCTAAACGCGCGAATTTAAAATTTTGATGACCGTACTTAATTTCTCAAAAAAACTTGAAGGACAATGGACGTAACCAGTAGCGGAGCCAGAAAAAAATTTTATTGGGGGCAAAAGTAACATTAAAATTTCTTACTTATTTTTTAATTTTTTTAAACAAAAGTGCATTAATACTCACATAATAAGTAAAAATAATGCATATATTCTAGGGCCCACAAGATTTTTTTTAGTAATCTAGTTCAATCAAAACCAGAAGGTCATGAGACTCTTCAGCTTAATAAGAGCTCTAGTATGATTTAGAGTAAATCTTTAAAGGGTACATTTAAAAATATCACTAAAACCTATAAGTATTAAGGAATTTAAGGGAGTTAGTGGGGACCCATGCCCCCACTGTGGATCCGCCACTGGACGTAACTAACTATTATTTTATTTACAGGATAGATGCTAAAACAAAAATAAGTAAACAAATAAAGAAGAAGAAATTTATTATGTTAAATCAAATTATTTTTGTTTTATTTGATGTGTAAGCAGAGAAATCATTTGAGAACTCAAGAAATGCCAACGGGAAATGCACATTAGCTTTATCCTTCGTGGGTTACAAGAAATTGACAGCAAACGGATTAAAGAACAAGCTGATTTTTACTGGATATCCGGTCTTGGGCCGACAAGGAAAAATGCAGACTTCAGGTTCTTGTTTATATTCATCCTCCTTGAGAATCGACCAGGCATGTTCTTGGGATCCAAGAATCAAAGGGCTGTTCTTTTATGAGTCAACAGCAATATTTCCAGCTCCAAAATTTATTGATTTTCTTCGCGACGTGAAAAAATTAAGAGACTTGAAGCCAGAAAATTTTTGTGGTGTGGACATCTATAATGGTTTCCTTATACGTTTTATCAAAGCATCAAAAGCATATTTAGGACAATCTGAAGACTCAATTGTGGTAGATTTGAACTATTATCGTGCTGATGATGCTTTAACTCCGCGATTGAACCAAGATGTTTGGGAGGAAGTTGAGCAATTGGCATTTATCAAGTATGGTGCTAGACCCCATTGGGCTAAGAACAGAAACGTGGCATTTTTGGATGTGCAAATGAAGTATCCCAATTTTAACAAATTTGTTGCAGCAAAGAAGCAATTAGATCCTCAAAACATGTTCTCAAGTGAATGGTCGGATCAAATATTTTTCGGAAAACAAGTGAGTGACGATGATGGTTGTGCTTTAGATGGCCAATGTATATGCTCAGAGGACAGACACTGCAGCCCGGGAAAAGGTTATTTTTGCCGATCAGGCCTTGTTTACAAAGAAGCTCAAGTGTGCAGGTACTCAATGTCAGCAGTCAAATGATGAATATTATCAACACAAGATTTCGTTTAAGTTGGTGTAAAATTCCAGAGGACAAGAATATTTAGAGGAACCTAGGAAGTAGGAACAATCCAAGAAAGAAGCATTGACTTAAATATCACTGCAACTCTTGTAGTATTTATAGTGAGAACCCCAATCCTAAGTTTACACGGTTAAATTTCTTGAAGAAAGTTCTTATTTATTTATTTTCCATCATAAGAGCTATAAATAACACTACAATTATTTTATCTTGTATGGGCGACACGTACGCTGATTACAATATATGGGCGACACGTACACTCAACTTTGCATTTGATGGTGCGAAGAGAAGAAATATATGTGCAATTTTTAGTTGAATCAAAAGAGATCACAGTTTGTCTATTCAAGAAAACAAATTTGCTTTACATGGTTAAAATTAGATGTTGTTCTTGTTATTAAAGCAATACCTAATCATAAAACTTGAGAAGATTTAGCTGATAGGCGATTTACATAATTTGTTTTGTCGAAAAATTATAGATTTGGTTATTAATTATTAGAGTCGTTTGCTCAAAAAAAAAAAAAAATTATTAGAGTCGTGTGCACCAGTCATTTTACCAGTTCAATGCACGTGATCACCTTATATTTGGCACATAAACATATTTAAAAATGAATGAATATATCATATTTTTCTTCATCGAAAGTTATATCTATATTTATGTTTCAAAAACTAAACAATCCCAATCACATATCGTGCATTAACATGAAGTAGAACCAGAAAATATAAAAATTGTAAAAACAATATACAATTATTTATAGTATAATTTATTTGTATAATAGTTACAGATTGTAATTCTTCTGCAATAATTTGGAGGGCAAAACTTAACACAAAAGTTGTCATCGAAAGAAAAAAAATGAGAGAGTACCAAAAAAAAAAAAAAAAAGACAAAGAAAATTAAACAAAGGCAGTGAAAATGCTCTTGAGCTAGTTTTTTTTTATAGATAATTTTTATGGTTTATGCGAGAAATCAATTCAATGATTCTTAGCTCCTCCTTGTAAATTATTTGTGTGGAATCTAAACCTAATAAATGTCATCATGAACTACTTCAATCACCTTATCTCTTCTACTTGAAGAAATCTCAATGTTCTAATGCTATTGATGCTGGACTTAAAGAAATCTTGAAAGAAAATTGGTCTTAAAAGAAGGACTTCATTTGATTAATAAATGTATAAGATTTTTCAGTAAAGATAATGAAGATGCTATGGAAGATGAAAGAGAATGCCATTTTCATTTATGAAGGGAAATTCCACTTTTCAAGGTTGTGTGAATTCTGTGCAGCTCTGACATTGAGATCCCTCAATCTTCTATTTCTCCGATGTGTATCTGACTCAATTTTGAAAAATATAATGGACTTTCTACAAAGCATACATTCGCTCTTCACAAAATTTCTACTAGCACTATTTTGAGTGAACAAAACTGGTCAGAGTATGATAAGTTCTAGATTAGTAATGTACTGTGCGTGAAATGGTGGATTTAATGTTCCACATAAATGTTAAACACAATTCCGACATGTTTGTTTGGAAGAGGCCATGATGGCATAAGCCTTCAATAACTGAGCTTTCGCATCCATATTTAATTAAGGATCTCCACCATTACGATGACTTTTCTGAATATCATTTTTTGTAGCGCTAATTTATGTAACCATGTCACTTGTACTCTCTTCTCTTCCTCCTGAGCTATTCTAGCTCTTCCTCGTTCAATTTTTATGATAGAAAAAAAGATTTTTTTTTTATTGTTTACCAAGTTCTTCAAGAAAATCCAACAACGATAACCATTTTAAGTAAACTAAATAAGGGGGAACGAACAAAATTATCAGCAAGAAAATAGAACTAGAGAGAAATGAAACCAAAAAAGATATTAATTAAAGTCCTTATATATAGCATTAACTCAATTTGAAAAGATTGATGTTTGAAAGATATTTGACATAAAGAATAATGATCTATGTAAAATTTCAATAGCCCAAGCTGCCAATGAATGGAAAATAAGAACAATAAATTACAAGAAGGATTGAAATGATTTTTACCAGGTAAAACTATTAACGGTAGCCTTGAGTTTTTGTCGGAAGTTAAACAAGAAACGGCGAGGCCACAAGTTCCATTTAGACGACAGTTGTGCTGAACCTGGGGTGATAATAACTAAATGAAGCAAAGTATATTTTTAGGATCTTACTTGGGCCGAAATTGATAATAGCATCTGGTTACCTCCCATCTATCTAACTGAGTAGTTGCATTGATGGAATGCTTTCAATGGCATAGGGATGTAGAAGTCCTTTTCCTTTTGAGTTAACCAAATTTTCTTTTGGTTTAGAAAACATTCACTAAACCTTCTCCATCTTTCTTAATTCATCAGCATTTATGGCATTTTGGTAGGTTTAAATAAAAATGAAGGGCTCATCCACTTCATTGCATTGCAGTCCTAGCCTTATAAAAGCAATACAAAAAATTTGTATTCCAATGTATCTTTTTTGTCAGTCTCCTAAAAAAGAGGTGAAAATGCTCTTGAGTAGGCTTTTCATTTTCTGGAACAACGACAAAGGCCTAAATCTACTGTACACCATAAATTTCAATTTTAGACATGCAACACACTGAATTGTTCAGAACATTCCATTTAAGTCCAGTTATTAATGGCATTAACCAAACCAACAGAACTTAGATGCGTGCATACAACAAATGGATTTAAATGGAATGTTTTGGATAGCTTAAGATGCAATTTATCCAAAATTAACTATGTCAACAATTGGACTTAGATGAACGATGCATGCACGTGTTTAAATTTTGTTAGTTTGGTTGATACCGTCACCTATTGATCTTACGTGGAATATTTTGGATAGTCGAAGATGCAGTCTGTTTAAAATTAAAGTTTATGATACAAGATGAAAAATTGATATGGTTAATCAGTGCAAAATGGATTTTGACCAACGGCAAATGGTTTTTGTGCACGCGCTAGAATTTTTTGAATTTCCCTTAATAGCTCCTCGTGCATTATCTGAGCGGAAGTAAGAAAGCAAAGAAATACTTTCGAAAGCTTCTTTAACATCCTTCAATCATCTAGAAGATAGATCCTCAATGTTGTATCGCTCTTGAGACTAAGCTTATGGAAATTCTTAAAAAAAAAAAGCTTCATATAAAATTTATTCAACTAATAAATATATAAAACTTATAAGTAAAGATGACGAATATATTGTGGAATGCAGTAGAGGAACATAGTTTCCTTCAGTCAAGGGAAACTCCACTTCCCAAGATTGTGCGAAGTTTGTGCAACTTGCTCATGGAGATGCCACAATGTTCCTTTTTCCCAATATTCATCTAGCTCGATTTCAAAAATGTAATGGATTTTTCAAAAAACATATTGACATTTTTCACAAAATACCTATAATGCACAGCTTTGATTGATATTGTTAATTTTTTTTATGAAACAGTTAAGAGACAGATCAAGTGCGGCTTTAGCCGAGGAGTTGTACAATGCTTGCGGATTTACAGCTAAAAAGTAAATACAATTTTGATCTATTTGTTTGGAAGATTTAAAATTTTCTTTGTTTTTAGTTTCTGAAGAAGCCTGTAACGTAAACTCAAAGGTAATGCCAAAGTGAAGAGCTTAACTTATTCTTTTTGTTACCAAGTGCAATGAGTATTGTAACTTTTATACTTCAAGTTTTTTCAACTCTTCGGCCTATCTACTAACGAATAAGCTTTCACCTATAGAGGTATTAATTCCACCTCTGAGTCAATGATTTCTACCATCTAATGCCTTTTCCAAGAAGATTAATGTTTATAGCTACATTTCTTGGACTACTTTTCTCTTGTTCTTCGAGAAATATCTTATTTTTTCTTGAAGGACAATAAAAACTGTTAGGAACATCTTTGGTAGGATCAATTTGATCCTCAGACCCAGCATTTTCAGGCCTAGCATATTCAAAGAGTACAGCTTCTCAAGCGCAATGTATTGAACACCATTTTCACCAAGAAGGTTGGTTAATAACATAAGCATCGTTTTTTGATCCTTATGTTGGTTGTCTCGTAGTTTAACTTCCAATTCCCAAACGGTACTTAGTAATTCTATCTTAAAGTTGAATTTATCTTAACTTATTCGAATTAGTTTCATTTCTCAAATTGAATGTTTGATTATTTATATAATAAAGTAAGTTAATAACTAAGGTAATTGCCATATAAATTTCCTATGGGATCGATCCTAATCATCTTGAAACTTGTTTTGACCTAAGCACTTGCAGATACAGGGGTATTAGATTATTTTTGATTATTTTTATTACTTTATGAGTTGGAAAAAATTAATTGTTATATTCATCATCTAATCTACTTGCTTCAAGCATAAAATGGCTTTAAAATAGTACTCAAAATAAGATAAAAAACCAATTCAAACACATATAAAAATATTATATAAATCAACAACAATAAAAGACAATTCACTTATTTTCTAAAAATCTAAGCAACTAAACAGTGCAAACAAACAAGGAAATTTATCTTCAAAGAAATTAATTAAGATTGATCAGATAAAAAAAATCCCTTATGAGCGTCATAAATGGTTTCTTCCGCTACTTGCCACAAAATATATACCATCCATCAGCCAAAAAAAAAAAAAAAAAAGTCAAGAAAAATATATACAGTTCTTGAACTAACTTGAAATTGATCGTGATGAATCAAAGAACAAAAGATAGGCAAAACTCTAGCATTTTTAGGTTGGAAATGAAGGAGAAAAGTAGACAGAGAAGCCATTGGTGTTTAGAGAGAGAAAATACAATAAAATACTATATAATTATTATTTTATGCAAGGGCACTGCGCGGGACAACATATAAATAGATACTTTATTTCTTTTCTCCATTGAGAGTTATAAATACATCTATAGTTAAAGAAATTAAAAAAATCCCAATCGCATGTTCTGTATGTAGTGAGATGTCAAAGTGTAAAAGATTATAAGAACAATAGACCATTATAATTGTCCTTTTGCTTTTGGGCTAATCGTGTTTCTTCCTGGCTTTGGAAACATTAACGGGTTTTCCCTTTATGTTATTCAACAGATAACTTTGTTTTGAATTGCAAGTCCAAAAACCATTTGTTTTGCAGAGCAAGTCCAAAAGGCATTTTTGAATACCAAGTCCAAAAGGCAATTTATTTTTCCCTTTATGTTATTCAAACAGTGACTTTGTTTTGAATTTTTTTTTATCAAGATTTAACATACTAGCCTACTCTTAACCTACCGTAGGGGATGGTCCAACTGAACCTGAGGGACCAATGAAGACTAAACCACCATTAGACCAAAGGAGCACTATGGTGCTCCTTTGGATTTAATACCAACAAGCTGTTGTAAGTGGAGCTAGAACCCCCAACTTGCAGTAAGGAGAACTTTTCAAATGCTCCCCTGACCACTGAGCTTTTCAAAACAGTGACTTTGTTCTGAATATCAAGTCCAAAAGGCATTTTGTTTGATCTCAACAACAGTAAAATGTTTCACTACTTTCACTGTTGCAAACTAAGGCTTACAGAAGTATCAGTAGGAAGCTGAATTTAATTATGTAGCTTCTGTTGGTCCAGTGTGAAAGTTATGAAAATTCTCTTGAGTTGGTTTTCTATCACTTGGAACAATTTTAGAAGTTTTTCATGCATGTGTGAGAAGTTGACAGAATTTTTCTTAGCAGCTCCCTGTGCAAAAATTGTGCAAAAGCCAACATGCTAGGAAATGAATTTTAGAACGGGTTGACTCTCCTTATCTCTTCTGGCTAAAGAAACTTATATTTCCTGTTGCAATTGAGACCAATCATAGAGAAATCCTAAGAAAAATGGTCATATAAAAAAACTTTCAATAACCTAATAAATGCATAACTTATTAGTGCGGATAATTACTATGTGCATGAGATAAAAGAGAAATATCATTTTGTTCTTTTGGTTGAAGATCTATTATACTTAACTGTGAAAAATGTAACAGATTTCTCAAAATGCATATGATCATTTTTTTTTTGGGGGAAAATCCGTACTTACTCAGCATTGATTGATAATGTAAATCTTCTTACTAAAACTGTTAAGAGAGAGTTCAACTCCTACTTCACTAGAGAAGATGTGGTATCTAGTGGATTTAGAACTGAAGATAAGAATTCAACACATTCTGATATGTTTGTT
The DNA here is from genome assembly GCA_024721245.1 of Mitragyna speciosa. NCBI lineage: Eukaryota > Viridiplantae > Streptophyta > Magnoliopsida > Gentianales > Rubiaceae > Mitragyna > Mitragyna speciosa. The sequence continues at coordinate 3,702,341 of CM045557.1, forward strand.
TGGGAAAACGAATATTTTCCAAATTCTTAGTTTCTAAAGGACAGTAATTATCTACTCAAATAGGGAAACTACTTATTCCTTTTGATACCAAGTGCTTGATTACTGTCGCTTCTACGCCTCCAGTGTTTAGTTTTTGTTCCCAAAAAAAGCAAGATTTTGCCAACAGAGGCATTCACTTCCCTATTTGAGTCAGGAATTCAGCCATATAATGATTCTAAATAGTAACTGTCATGGAGACATAATATTTATAGCTATGTTGCTTGGACCATTTTTTTTCACATCTTCCCAGGCCATCTTATTTTTCCAAGGCATAAATTTTCAAAAAAAAAAAAAAGAAATAACTTTTTTTGCATACAATATTCTTCGATAAAATTCAACCATTTTTTCACATCTTCCCAAGCCATAGTTTTTTTGCATACAATATTCTTCAAGCCATCTTAGTTTTCCAAAGCATATTTCAAAAATAAAAGAATTAACTTTTTTTGCATACAATATTCTTCGATAAAATTCAACCATGATATCCATTGTAGAAGACTAAATAACAAGAAATCAACAAAAACATTATCACATATATTAAAGGTAAAAAAACCATACCAGAGGATAACATCAATTAAAACCACATATAAAAATATAGCATACAATTATAAATAATGATGATTCAAATAAGATAAAAAAATCAACTCAAAACACAATTAAAAAGTACAAATTAAGAAAAACAAAAATCTTCCACTTGTTACGGAAATAGATTACCTCCGATTTTAGTTAGTTCAGCTTTGCCATATCTTTTTGATTTCTTTGATTAGCCTTAGCAATATCTTTTTGATATAGAACAACTGTAGTTTAGCATATCTTTTTGATTTAGGACAGCTGTAGTTCAGCCATACATATTGTTGGCACACTTGTATAAATACGTAACAAATATGTACAGAGAGATTATATACAAAAACTCTTACTTTCACATGGTATCAGAGCCACTCTAATTTTTTTTCAAGTTTACTTCCAATGGCTTCTTCTAATACCAACACCCAACTGGTCCCTCCTAATACCAACTCACAAACACTACTACCAACTTCTTCGCATCATGCCTTTTCTATCAAACTAACCAGTCGAAACTATTTGATTTGGAAAACTCAATTTATTCCTCTTTTGAATTATCAAAAATTAACTGGTTTTATTGATGGTTCCATGCCTATTCCATCCAAGACAATAGCTTCCTCTGCCAATCCAAATGAATTGACTCTCAATCCAGAATATGAAACTTGGTTTCATAAGGATCAATTGCTTTTGTCGTGGTTATTGTCATCTTTAACTGAAGAAGTATTTCCTTATGTCATAGGGATGACAACTTCTTATCAAGTTTGGCAGGCATTAGCACATGCCTTTGGTTCTGTATCTCAGAACAGACAACTTCAGCTTAATATAGAACTTCAAGAATTGAAAAGGAATGATATGAGTGTAACTCAATATCTTCAAAAGGCAAAAGCTCTTGCCGATGAACTCACAACTGCCGGTAGAGTTATTTCTGATGCTGAATTTAATGCGATAATTTATCGCAATATTGGTTCTGAATTTCATCCCATCATTACGGCATTAAACATGAGATCTGAACCAGTTTCTTTCCATGAGTTACATGGACAACTTTTGGCTCATGAAATATTACTAAAAAGCATGCAAGAATCCCCTGTGGCTAATGTTGCTGTGAAACAACCCGAACAGCCTCCTCCTTCAAACTTTTCATCATCCAGGCCAAACTTTAATCCAAATAGATTTGCAAATAATGGTGGGGGACGGCGAAACAAAGGGCCTTGTCAAATTTGTGGTTTGAGAAACCATACAGCTGATCGATGTCGACGCAGATACATACCTCGTCAATTTTCTAATGCTCAAGCTAATATGGCCTAGGTCACACTCTTCACATCATACCTCGGCTCCAATTGCTCCTGCAATGTCTAATAACTCAACAATGCAACCAGTTCAATCCTACATGCCATGGTATCCTGACACAGGTGCTACAAATCATATGACTCCAGATATTGCTAATCTCAGTCTTGCACAGGAGTACACGGGTAATGATCAAATTCGAGTTGGTAATGGCCAAGGTTTGCATATATCTCACTCTGGTACTGCTATTTATTCTAATCTTTTGAACAAATTTCTTTTGAAAGATGTCTTATTGGTCCCCAAAATTACAAAGTCCTTACTTTCTGTTCAAAAATTCGCCAAAGATAATTCATGTTATTTTGAATTTTGGCCTTCTTATTTTTTGATTAAGGATCAGGTGACCAAGGCAATCCTATTGCGAGGACCGAGTGAAAATGGACTCTATGTTCTACCGCCAATGATGAAGCAAGCTTTAGTTGGAGAACGTGTTAGTTTTGATGACTGGCATGCCCGTTTTGGCCATCCTCAACATAGAACTGTTTCTAAAATAATAAATCAAAATGATTTATCTTGTTCTAATTTTTCTTCAAGTCTTTGTTCATCTTGTCAATTAGGAAAATTAGCTCGTTTGCCTTTAGCTTCTGTTCAACATAAAAGTATTGAACCCTTTGAAATTGTGCACTCTGATGTTTGGGGCCCAGCTCCTATTTTATCTCCTTTCGGTCATAAATATTTTATTTTATTTGTCGATGATTTTACTAGATTTACTTGGATTTATTTCTTAAAAAACAAAAGTGATGTTTTCTCTATTTTTATTAATTTTCAAATGTTAGTGGAAAGGCAATTCAATACGAAAATTAAGGCTTTTCATTCTGACTTGGGGTGGAGAGTTTCAAAAACTTAATCCTTATTTCAAGAAAATTGGCATCATACATAGATTAGCCTGTCCATATACACATGAACAAAATGGTGTTGCTGAACGCAAAATTCGCCATATTGTAGATACAGGTTTAACACTTTTAGCTCATGCCAATGTTCCTCTAAAATATTGGAATTATGCTTTTGAAACTAGTGTATCACAAATTAATTATTTACCCACTCCTGTTCTCAAAAATAAAAGTCCTTTTTCTCTTCTCTACCATAAACCACCAATGTATGATCATTTAAAAATTTTTGGTTGTGCTATTTTTCCATTACTAAGACCATATAACAAACATAAATTTTCCTTTCGTAGTAAACAGTGTGTTTATTTGGGCAATTCAGCAAATCATTGTGGATATTATTGTTTGGACATGGAAAATGGCAAGATTTATGTGGCACGACATGCACGGTTTAATGAACAAATTTTTCCCTTTCATAGTTCCACATTGCCGTCAGTCTCTCCAACACAAAGTGCTCAGGATTCTTGGCTTCAATTGTCTATTCCAACTCCTCCTCACTTGGGAACTCCAACAGGTTTGTCTTTGGTACCTTATTCTTCTCCACCAAATTTTCATTCATCTCCAAACTATACAACATCCCCTTCTATCTCACCTACTCTTCTACCTACTTCATACTCACCTTCATCCACTGACAGTCAAGGACTCGATTTAGTTGTAGATTTAACTGGTTACAATTCACCTACAACTTCTAATATTCATTCTCCTACCCGTACACATCCAATGACACTTCGGCCCTCCACCATGTCTAAAAGACAAGCACACTCTTGCTTCCAAAGAATCCAAACAACCAAACTTCCTTGAAACTGAACCTACATCTTTTTCTCAAGCCAAAAAATACAAAGAATGGAATAAAGCAATGACAGATGAGGTACATGCACTCTTGACTAATCAAACTTGGACATTGGTTCCCCGTCCTCTTGGTAAGAATGTCGTTGGTAATAAATGGATTTTTCGAATAAAAAGGAAAGCTAATGGCATGATTGATAGGTACAAAGCGAGGTTAGTTGCAAAGGGATTCACACAACAATGTGGCATTGACTATAATGAGACTTTTAGTCCTGTAGTCAAGGCAACAACAATTCGTCTTCTTCTTGCACTAGCTACGTCAAAGAATTGGCCAATAAAGCAACTTGATGTATCTAATGCATTCTTGCATGGCTTTTTGCATGATGAAGTGTTTATGGAGCAACCACCAGGCTTCATTGATAAGGATCACCCCAATCATGTGTGTCTTCTTAAAAGATCTCTTTATGGTCTTAAACAGGCACCACGGGAATGGTTTCAAGGCTTGAGCACATTTTTATTCACCATTGGCTTCCATCCTTCTAAAGCTAATACTTCTTTCTTTATTCACACTAATGGTGCTCACAAAATTTTCATTCTCTGCTATGTTGATGATATTATTATCACAGGATCAAATTTGACAATTGTGGATCACTGCATTGCTCAAATTCAACGAGAATTTCCTGTTAAAGATTTGGGCTCTCTTCATTATTTTTTGGGCATGGAAGTTGCTCATCTGTCACATGGCTTGCTTCTTACTCAGCGCAAATACATTCAAGATCTTCTACATCGAACAGGCATGGATGGTGCCAAAGGTTGTCTAACTCCTATGGCAACAGTTCCAAACTTATCAAAGCATGCAGGTGTATTGTTACCTAATGGTGATGAATATAGACGTGTGGTTGGTGCCTTACAATATTTAACCATGACAAGACCTGACATAGCCTTTTCAGTCAACAAGTTATGTCAATACATGCACTCTCCTACAGATGAACATTGGAAAGCCGTGAAGCGTCTCTTACGGTATTTACAATATACATCCAACAAGGGACTTTTCTTTTCTAAAGCTAATGATTTTCAGCTACAGTGCTTTACTGATAGTGATTGGGGTGGATGTCCTGATGATAGACGATCTACCAATGGCTTTGGTATTTATCTCGGCAAGTCATTAGTCTCTTGGATGGCCAAGAAACAACCAACGATTGCAAGAAGTTCAACTGAAAGTGAATATAAAGCCATAGCCAATGCAACAGCTGAAGTATTATGGATTCGATCACTTCTTCATGAAATTGGTTTTCCTCTTACTACAAAGGTCATTTTATGGTGTGACAATGTAGGGGCCATTTATCTCACAGCAAATCCGATGTTCCATGCCCGTACAAAGCACATTGAAATAGACTATCACTTTGTTCGTGAACAAGTCTCCAATGGCACAATGGAAGTTCGGTTTCTCTCTACTGCAGATCAAATAGCTGACATTTTTACCAAGCCATTGGGGACAACAAGATTTCAATTTCTCTGTGATAAACTCCGCTTGATGTCATGCCCAATGGCTTGCGGGGGGGTGTTACGGAAATAGATTACCTCCGATTTTAGTTAGTTCAGCTTTGCCATATCTTTTTGATTTCTTTTGATTAGCCTTAGCAATATCTTTTTGATTTAGAACAACTGTAGTTTAGCATATCTTTTTGATTTAGGACAGCTGTAGTTCAGCCATACATATTGTTGGCACACTTGTATAAATACGTAACAAATATGTACAGAGAGATTATATACAAAAACTCTTACTTTCACACCACTTATTTCTCAAAAAATTAAGAAAATAAATATTAAAGAATAAAAGAAAATAAACATTCAAAGAAATTAGTATTAATTGATAAAAAATACATTTGGAGAGAAATAAATCATTTTGATAACTATCAATCCCAAAATATCTACCATTTATTAGCAAGCAATTCATTGATGAAATTAAATAAATTTTATAAAGTAATTTGAAATTAGATCAAATGAATTAAAGAACAAATAGAGCTAAAACCCAGCATTTTTAGGCTAAAAATGAAGGAGAACAAAATAATGAGAAAATGTGTTGATATTTTAGAAGAGAAAAAGACAATATAGTAATATATAACTAGTTTTTCCCACGTACAAAGCAAGTCGTCAACCTACATTTGTAGTTAAATACATCACTTTTTTCCTCATTGAATCTTGTAAATACATTTGAATTAAAGAAATTAAAGAACTCCAATCATATATTGTGTATGCTATAGAATGTAAAATAGTAAATTTCTAAGTTCCTTCAAAGGTAAATAAATTGGCTGGGAGAAGTTGGTAAGGATATTTAATTTGTACAAGAATATTGATGTACATTGGTTAATCACTAGTCTTTATTCCCTTCAAAGCTTGTTCGAAGACGAAGATATTGGTGGTGAGAAGTCAATAGTGTTCTTAATATACAGGATATTTTGTAAAAGAATATTGATACGTCTCCTAATATAGAAGGTAGACAATCCCTTACCCTATAATGGAGGCATAGGGAGTGAGAAATATTTTTTTTTATTTGGAGTTCAAATTTATAAAATCGGTGATCCACAGTAGTAGGTATTCAATATAAACAGTCGGGTTAATGGTTCAGTTTCCACCCATCGCTTAAGCACTGGTCTCCAATTTTGTAGTTACTTTAAATGTGATAAAAAGCGATAGGATGTTATTTGAGCTGAAAAACTCACACATTAAGCAATGCAGATGCAGTATTGGAAGATGAGGTTGTTTTTTTAGACTTAACATATTGGAAAAGGCTTTGAAGATGAATGAAGCTAAACATCACTTTAGAGAGTTAAATTTGATTGGATCCAACAAGATGCTTTTTCAATATTGGTGACCCAGCTTATGCATTCCCGACCCATTATATGATTCATTTGCAAGCATCCATAAATTGTTGAAGTTGTCTGACACCTGCATGTTTTCTCTTGAGGAGAGTTGTCATGACGCAAATATTCAAGCAAATACAAAACAAATGTTATTGGATGAGCGAAAAACTTAATGTTTTGGAACAGATAAAGCTGATCGGTACTATTGAAAATATGATGCATTAGATGTATATACTATTAAATCCGGATATTTAGAAGTAGAGAGGATGGAGATGGAAACACCTGGGAACTAGTTGAAAGGAGGGGATGTAACAGAGAACACGAGAATGAGAAGCGTTAGAAATTTTTGTGGAAAATTAACATGAAGCTTAAAGTATGGAAATGTTTTAACAAGAGTTTACCACTTAATGAATTTCTGGGTACAAGGATTGATAAGAGGGACTCGAGATGCTATAGATGTGACGAAACTCTAGAGCACACGTTGTTTTTTGGTCAAGCTTCACCACTTAGCTGGGAGTTAGCACCAGTAAATTGGGATGACATTGCTGATATGTGGAGTTTCTGGAACTAGTGGAATAATTTAATTGAAGCTACTAAAAGATGACATTGCTAATATGAGGAGTTTCTGTAACTAGTGAAATGCTTTAATTGAAGCTGCTAAAAGAGAGAAAGGATGTAAACACATAAACCTGACATGCTATATCCTGTGTCATATTTGGAAGGCAATGAATAAGTGGTAGTTTGAGCATGAGAGAATAGATAGTTTTCATATAATACAAAGGGCCGCAAAGGAGTGGTTAGAATATGAAACAAACCAAAAATCACAAGAAGATCAGAGCATTGAAAGAACATTGGACACTGGAACTAAAGAAAGCACTGCTTCTAATCTGGATAGAATGATCATCATACCTGCTGCAATTTCTAATTCCATTGAAGGAAGTGTTAGGTATGGAGTAATTGTTAAGGACACAAATAAGAAATTCATTGCTGTTTGGGCTTTGCAAGAGAGTAAACGAAGTGATAAAGAAACTGTTGAAGCAGAAGCCATTAGATATGCTCTAATCAAGACCAAAGTAGAAAGTTGGAAAAATGTTGACATATAAGGAAGCTGCTGTCATGTATTGCAGAAGGTCATACACAACAACTACAATGATGTTATGATTGCCACTTTGCTAGAAGACATTAGTGCTTTAGAATTTTTGTTTAATCAATGCTTTTTTGGTCTCGTGGATAAACAGGATACAAAAACTAGTTATAACTTAGCAATTTCGGTTACTCTCTCAAACATAATGTAGACTGGAAATTGGATTTCCCTACTTAGATTGTGCAAAATCCATAGATTGTAAATGGCAGTTGCCCTAACTGTACATATTTTTGGTATAAATAGATAACGCAATACTTTTGCCACTTGAAAAAAGAGTATTCTGATCCAAAGATTGTAAATGGCAGTTAATTCCGGTGGATTTTTATGATTATTTTATGCATTACTTGTGAGTTGGAACTGGAATTCAGTTTTAAAAAGGGACAAAAAAATGGTACGTTTCATCTTGAGCTAACTATGTTTCCCTCGCTTCTTTTTAGAAAATTGATATGGTTCCTTCCACTTTCTTGGCTTCTCACATTTATTTCACTAATCATTTTTCCCTTTATGTTGCTCAGCAGTTTGTTTTGAACATCGAATCCGAAAGACACTTTGGTTGATCTGGATAGCAATAAAAGGATTATTACTTTACTCTATTGCAAACTAGTTCTCATAAAAATAGTTGTAGGAAGTTCTATTTAATTATATAGTTTTGTTTGGTCTTGTGGAAAAGCGGTGAACATTTACTCAAGTTGGTTTTCTATCCATTGGAACAATTTTAAAATTTTTCATGCATATGTAAAAGTAAACAGAATTTTCTTTAATAGTTTCTTGTGCATTAACTGTGAAAAAGCCATGATTGCTATGAAATGACTTTGAGAACTGCTTCGCTGTGCTTATATTTTTTTACCTGAAGGAACTTCTATGTTGCACTGCTACTGAGCCAAAGCAAAATAAAATCTTGAAAGAAAAATTAGTCATCTTTAAGAAAGAGTTCAATAAACTAATAATGACATAAAATTGTTGGTGTAGACAATTAATATGCTGTGAAAGATAAAAGAGAATTCCATTTTGCTCAACAGAGGGAAACTTCATTGGTAAAGATTGTACAAATTTCATGCATCCTTTATTGATCCCTTTTTCTTGAGATTTATCTTACTTACTTGTGAAAAATATAATAAATCTTCCAAAATGCTTATCATCATGTTTTGAAAAATCCCTACTTACATAGCATTAATTGATAGCGTCAATCTTCTTAATAAAATTGTTGAGAGAAAGATCAAGTCCTAATTCAGTAGTGTAGCTGCATGAAATAGTGAATTAAAAGCTCTAGATAACAAGTCAACACATTCCAATCTATTTATTTGGGAGAATGAAAGTTTTTCAAATCTTAATTTCTACAAGAGCCTCTAATGATCTTTCTTGGAAGGTTCCGTCTAGATGGTTCTTTTTTTTTTGAAGTGTTTTTTCAGAAAATATTACTATAGCAATTTTAAAAATTTTTCTCGATAAATGTGTTTATGAGGTAAAAAGTTGATTAGAAAATGTGTTTAAAGTTTTTTTAAAAAACATATTTCTCAAAAACAGAACCAAACAAATTGAAATATTGATAGCTATAATGCTTGGATGTTTTTTTTCTTCCATTTCCTCATGAGCCATCTTAGTTTGTCCAACCTATAAATACGTTATTTTATTCCCAATTGAAAGCTATATATACATTTATAGTTAAAGAAATTAAAAAATCCAATCATATATTATATATGTAGTAGGAACAATTCTAATGGTCCTTTTTCTATTGAATTATCTACGTTCCTCCTTGTTTAATTAGGAAACATTAACTGAGCTTCTTTCCAATTGCTTGACTTATCGCAGTTATTTCACTAATTTTTTTTTTTTTATGTTGCTTGGCAGCAAGATTGTATTGAAAACCAAGTTCAAGAGCTACTGTGATAGATATGGATAACACTAAAGGGTTCACCAATTTACTATATTGCAAACCAAGCATATCATAGAAGCAGTAGCTAGAAGTTGTATTCAATTATGCAGTTTTTGTTGGTCCTATGAAAATGTTGACTTTATATTCTTTGGAACAAGTTTAATAGGTTTGTATGAAAATGAGAGAAGTCAACAGAATTTTTCTCAGTAATTTCTTGTGCATTAATTGTGTGAATATCAAGAATGCAAAGAATGAACTGCTTCATTGTCCTCTCTTCTACCTAAATAAATTTATTTACTATGTAGCTATTGAGAGAAGAAATCTAATAAACAAATAGATGCAAAAGATTTGTTTGTATAGGTAATGAATATGCTTTAGAAGATAGAAGAAAAATACCATTGGGAAACTTCACTTCTAAATTTTGTATGAATTATGTGCATCCCACTGGAGTACTTCACAGATAGAAGTACAATTGCTTCTGTGCCTCAACCATTTTGTCTTTGTTTCGATAAACAAGTTTTCACCAATAGTGGCATTTATTTCCACATTTGAGCAAAGGACTTCCGCCATCATAAGAGCCTTATACTATCTCCTCTTGAAGCCCAAATATTTGTACCTGCGTTGCTTGGTCCTTTTTCCTCCGCTTCTGGCTGAACTATCTTAGTATTTTCAAACACCGATTTTTCAAGATTAAAAATTAAAATTTTTGCATGCCTCATTCTTTGATAAAATTCAACTATGGTAACCATTTTTTGGAGACAAAATAACAAGAAATGAATGAAAATATCATCACATAAATAAATCTAAAATAAATTATACCAAGCAATAACATATAAATAAAATTTCCCAAACTCACTTTAAAACAGTGATAAGAAAAGATATTGACTCAAATTACAGTTAGAAAAGTATAAAATTTAACAAAACTGAAAAAACAACCCACTTATTTTGTAAAAATCCAAGAAAATAGATAGAAACGGATGAGAAAATATAAGTTTAGAGAAATTAAGATTAATTTGTTAGAAGAACCGTTCCAAGACCCATAAATCCTATCTTCCACTTTCCTAAAAAAGTACCTAGTATGTGTGTGTGTGTGGGTGGGGGGGGGGGGGGGATCTAGATACACACACACACTTTTCGTGATCTAATATAAAATTGAACTAAGTGAATTAAACAACAAAACAAAGCTAAAACTCTAGCATCTTTAGGCTCGAAAGTGATAAAAAAAAAATTCAAGAGATATAATGTTGATGTTTTATAAAAAGAAAAGATAATAAAGTACTATGCGACTAGTATTTCATTTATGCAGCACATGTAGTCATCTTATATTTGGTAAATAAAAGTACTTTATTTTTTTCCCTTTATTGAACGTTATAAATATATTTATTGTTAAAAAATAAATAACTCCAGTCACATATTATGTATATAGTGGAATATAAAAGAGTAAAGATTATAAGAAGAATAGACAAATCCAATGTTTTTTTTTTTTTTTTTGGCTTTAGCTTATCCATGTTTCGTCCTTGCTTAGGAAACATCAATTGAGCTTCTTCTAACTGCATTGGCATATTGCTTTTACAGCACTAACAATTTTCTTTCTTTGGTGCTCAACAATTAATTCGTCTTGAACACAACGATGAAAGGCACTTGGGTACATCTCAATAACAATAAAGGGTTTACTATTTTACTTGCAAACTAGGCCTCATAGAAATAGTAGCAGGAAATTGTATTTAATGATATAGTTTTCTAGGTCCAGTAAAAATGCTGTAAAAGTTCTCTCGAGTTGATTTTCCATCACTTGGAACAATTTTAAAGTTTTTTCATGCATTTGTGAGAGGTTAATAGGATTTTATTTAATAGCTCCTTTTGCATTAACTATGCAAATGCCATGAATTCTAAGAAATGACTTCATAAACTACTTCACCATCCTTATCTCTTCCACCTAAAAGAAACTTATTTGTTGTGTTACTATTTAGAGCAAGCATGAAGGAATCCTACGAGAATAATTGGGTCACGTAAGAAGGAATGCAAGAAACTAATAAATGCATAAGATTTATTAGTATAGACAATGAATATGCTATATAGAAGATAAAAGAGAGACACCATTTATTTATTTCTTTTGGTGATTGGAAACTTCTCTTCTACATGTTGTGCAAATTTTGTGTAACCTCACAACATTCCTTTTCTTGGATATCTGTTTGACTCAATTGTGAAAAATATAATAGATTTTCCATAACGCAGGATTTATTGATAGTGTCGATCTTCTTGACAAAATTTTTAAGAGAAAAATCAAGTCCTACTTCAGTTTAGTATCAGTGTAATATAGTGGATTTAAGGCTCAGGATAAGAAATCGACTTATTTTGATCTGTTTGCTTGGGAGAATAAAAAATTTTCAAATTCCTAGTTCCTAAAGGAGCTCGCAATGATCTTGTTAAAGATGGGAAGGCAAATACCCAACATCAAGCACTTGAGGCTACTTATAATTTTGATTCCAATTGTAGGAGTATTGTTGCTTCAATGCCTCAACCATTTTGTCTTTGTTCTGATAAACAAACCTTGCATTCATTTCTGAATTAGGAATCAAACAATCATGATGGCCTATTTAGTATTTTTCATGGGAGCTTCAATGCTTATAATTAATTGGATTGCTTGGACCATAATTCTCCACTTCTTCCCGAGTCATCTTAGTTTTTTAAAGGAACAAATATTTCCAAATAGAAACTAATTTTTTTGCATACCACATTCTTTTAAAAAATTCAACTATGTTAACCATCTTACAGAGACAAAATAGAAAGAAATTAATAGAAATATTATCCAATAAATAAAACTTAAAAAAATACCAAAAATAATATGAATTAAACCCCACATAGAATAACATAAACTCACTTTAAAAGTTGTACAAAATTACACACACACACACACTCCAATTATTTATCAAAATCACCAGAAAATAAAATATAAAAAGGATGAGAAAATATACCCTTAGAGAAATTAAGATTAATTAAATAAAAAAATTGATTCTAAGAGCCATAAATTATTTTTTCCACTACTGGTCCCAAAATAACCTACCATTGAATAGCAAACAATTGAAATTAGCTAGATGAATTAAAGAATGTGACAAAGCTAAAATCTTAGCAATTGAGGCTTGGACATAATAGGGAGAGGAAGAGAGGGAGCGAGAGAATGTGTGTTGATGTTTTAGAGAGAGAAAGGACAACAAAGTACCTTGTAACTAATATTTGACCTGTGCAGTCTATGTGATCACCTTATATTTTGGTAAATAAGTACTTCATTTTCCCCTCTGTTAAAAGTTATAAAAATATTTAATGTTAAAGAAATTAAAGATCCTCAATCAAATGTTATATATGCAGTAGAATTTAAAACATTGAAGATTATAAGAACAATAAACAAATCTAATAGTTCTTTTGCTTTTGAGTTAAGCTCCTTATTTAGGAAATAGTAACCAAGCATCCTTCTACTTTCTTGGTTTATTGCCATTATTTCTCTAATGGTTTTCCCTTTATGTTGCTTAGATTTTATTTTGTTTTGAACACCGAGTCCGAAAACACTTTGGTACATGTCAATAACATTAAGGGTTCACTACTTCACTATAATCCAAACCAAACCTCACAAAAGCAGTAGTTGGAAGTTGCAATAAATTATATAGTTTTTGTTGGCCATGTGAAAATGCTGTAGCAATTTCAAGTTGATTTTTCATCCCTTAAAAAAATGTTAAAAGGTTTTTGTGCGTGTGTGAGAAGTTACTTAGTAGCATATAAAACTATGCATAAAGAACACTGAAAAAACAAAAAATTGGTTCATATAAGAAGGAACCCAATAAACTACTAAATGCATAAGATTTATTGGTATAGATAATGAATATGTTGTGGAAGATAAAAAAGGAATACCTTATATTGGTAAATAAATATATTTTTGTAAATCAAATAAAAATGTTTTCCCCGATAGAAATTTATAGATATATTTATAGTTAAAGAAATTAAAAAAAATTCCCAATATCGTGTTGTGTATGCAATGGAATGTAAAAGAGTAGGGAAATTTAGAATAGTCAGGCAATTAATTTTTATGTTAATTAGTAAAAGTTATCCACAAAATAATTGGAAATAGTATTTGTATTTTTTCAATAACTGGGAAGGAAAAATATTAACTCAAAGGAGTATTGAAAGAGAGAGAACAAAAACAAATATCATGGCAAAAAAAAAAAATTTAAAGCAAAAGCTGTAAAATTGTTCGTGTTTGTGTTTCGTTCAATGGAACAATTTCAAATGTGTATTACTCATAAAATTAACTAAATTTCTCTTAATAACTCCTTGTGCGTTTACTGTGTAGCAGCTAGGGATGCTAGGAAATTTCGTCAAAAACTATTTTTACTATCTTTGCTTCTTCTATCTAAAGAAACCTCTTGTGTTGCTATTACGATCAATCTTGGAGGAATTTCATTTCCTAATTGTTTGGATGTTTGTTTTTTTGAAGTGTTTTTTTAAGAAATATTATTGTAGCAGTTTTAAAGATTTTTCTTGATAAATGTGTTCTTGAGATAAAAATTGATTGAAAAACGTGTTTAAAGTTTTTAAAATATATGTTTCTAGAAAACACAACCAAACAAATGGATTTATTAATGAAAAACCTAAGGCATGAAGGACTAAGATGGTTTGAGAAGAAGATGAGAGTAATGGTCCAGCAACGTTATAAATCTTAATGCTCCTTGGAGTCATTCTGGAAAATCCATTATGATGGAGAAAATCTCTGACTTGGATGGGAAAGTGAATGCCTATGTTAGTGAGTATTATTTATAAGTATGAAGATCAAATAGTTGAGACATAGAAGAAACATTACCCCAACGCTTGGAAACAAAAAGAATATGCAGTCACAAGTTCTTCATTTTGGTACTGCCTAGAATCTTTGATTACGCCATTAGAGGCCATTAGAGGCTCCTTCAAAAATTAAGAATTGGCAAAATTTTCATTCTCTTAAATAAATAATTCAGAGCTGTGTTGATTGATCATTTGGAGCATTAATTCCACCACAATCGCATAACTACTCTGCTGATGTATTGATTTTTCACTTAACAGTTTTATTAAGAAGATTGACACTATCAATTAAAAGTTGTGCAAGGATGAATTTTGTGAAAAAATGGACTGCTATTTAGGAAAGCCAGCACATTTCCTAAATTTGAATCAGATAGATCTCGGAGAAAAAATTTATGGTGGAATCTAAGTGAGAGATCTGCATAGAATTAACACAATAATTGGAATAGTTTCTATTTGTATATATGTTGCTTAGACCATTTTTCTCCACTTGTGCCAGAGCCATCTTAGTTATTTTAGAGATCTATTTCTAAAAATGAAAAAATTAAAACTTTTTCTGCACCATATTTTTCAACAAAATTCAACTATGAAGCCATTTTATAGAAATAACATAACAAGAAATGAACAAAAATGTCATCACATAAGTAAAAGCTAAAAGAAATAATACCAAAGAATGGCATAAATTAAAACATCTATTGAAGTAGCATCAATTAACTTTAAAACAAGGATTTAAATGAGACAAAAGAAATCAACTCAAAACCATAGCTAAAAAATAGTATATGAGTTTTTTCTCAAAAGAATCCATGAAAATAATTATATAAATGGACAAGAAAATATTTCTTTGGAAAAATTATAATTAGCTTAATGAAAAAATCCATTCTAAGAGTCACAAATCATTTCTTCCAATATTAGTCCACAAAAAGTACCATTCAACAACATAATATTCTGTAAAAGAAAGTATATGAAATTCATAAAATAAGTTGAAATTGACCCAGAAGGATTAAAGAACCAAACACACCTAAAACCATAGTATTTTTAGGCAAGGAAATGTTGGAGAAAAAGTGGAGAGAAAATATTGATGTATTAGAGAGAGAAAAGACAATAAAGTACTATATAACTTGTATTTCACTCATGCAGTTCGCGTGGCCACATTATTTTTGATAAATAAATATTTCATTTTTCTCTTCTACTTAATGTTATAAATATATTTATAGTTAAACAAATTAAGTAACCCCAAACACATATTATGTATGCAGTGGAATATAAAGGTTTAAAGATTGTAAGAGCAATAAACAAATCCAATATATGGTCCTTTTGCTTTTGAGTAAATCATCATATTTCCTTAGTTAGGAAATGATAATCGAACTTCCTCCAAGTATCTTGAAATAATAACTTCAAAATACTTAATCTTTTCGCTGTCAAATATTGGAGTACTGTTGCTTCAACCGTTTAGTCTTTGTTCCTATAAACAGGCCTTCACCAACAGAAGCATTCACTTCCACTTCCATCATGATGGCCTTTGGAGAATCTTCCTATAGAGCTTAATATTTCTATCTATGTCGCTTGGATCACTTTTCTCCACTTCTGCCCAAACCATCTTAGTTTTTTAGGCACAGATTTCTAAAAATAAAAATAAAAAAATTTTGGCATGCCACATTCTTCAATGGAAATCAACTACAATAAACATTTTATAGAGACAAAATCACATAAATAAGAGCTAAAAGAAATCATGTCAAACAATGACAAAAATTATAACACTTTATAAGGCAGCACATGCTTACCTTAAAACAGGGATCCAAACGAGATAAAAATAATCAACTCAAAACCACAGTTAAATATTATTATATGAATTTTATCTCAAAAAATCCTAGACAATAAATATATAAATGGACAGAAAAATATATCTTTGGATAAAATAAAATTAATTTAATGAAAAAAGTCCGTTATGAGAGTCATAAATTATTTCTTCCAATACTAGTCCTAAAAAACTACCACTCAACAACAAAATATTTTGTAAAGGAAAATATATGAAGTTCATAAATAGATCTAAAATTGACCTAGAAGAAATAAAG
Organism: Mitragyna speciosa; assembly: GCA_024721245.1. Taxonomy (NCBI): domain Eukaryota; kingdom Viridiplantae; phylum Streptophyta; class Magnoliopsida; order Gentianales; family Rubiaceae; genus Mitragyna; species Mitragyna speciosa. The sequence continues at coordinate 3,718,723 of CM045557.1, forward strand.
AACAAAATGGAGATAAAACCATAGTATCTTTTAGGCAAGGAAATGTTCAAGAAAAAGTAGAGAGAAAATATTGATGTTTTACAAAGAAAAAAGACAATAAAGTACTATGTGACAAGTATTGCACTCCTGCGGTTCACGTGGTCACATTATATTTGGCAAATAAATACTTCATTTTTTTGCATACAGAATGTACGTAATCCTAATCAGATATCATGTATGTTGTGGAATATAGTAGTTTAAAGATTATAAGAACAATAAACAATTCCAATGGTCCTTTTGCTTTTGAGTAAACCATGTTTTCCTTGTTTAGGAAATATTAACTGAGCTTCCTTTGAGTATCTTGACTTATAGCTGTTATTTAACTAATTGTCATCTTTTGTATTGCTTAGAATTTAGTTTATTTTGAATTTCAAAAGTAAAAGACACGTTGGAAGATCTCGATAACAATAAAGGACTCACTACATCACTACATTGCAAACCAAGCCTCATAGAAGCAATAGTAGAAATTTTTATTTAATCATGTGGTTTTTGTTGATCTTGGGAAATAGCTGAGAAAATTCTCTCGAGTTGGTTTTCCATCCATTGGAACAATTTTATAATGTTTTCACGCATCACTTTGAAAGCCAACAATGTTAAGAAATGACTTAGCAAACTGCTTCACTCTCGTTACCTTTTCTACCTCATGAAGCTTCTATGTTGTGTTACTAATGAGACCAAGCATAAGGAAATCCTAAAAGAAAAATTAGGTCATATCAGAAGGAACTCAATTACTTAATAAATGCATAAGATTTGTTTGTAAAGTAAATAAATATGCAGTGAAAAAAAAGAGAGAGAAATCCCATTTTGTTTAGTAGAAGAAACTTCTTTTGAAAATACTATATGAATTGCATGTATCCCATTGTGTTCCTTTCCTTCTAGATCTATTACACTTAATTGTGAAAAATGTAATATATTTTCCAAAATGCGTAGCATCAATCTTTGCAAAATCCCTACTTATGCAACAATAATTGACTGTGTCAATTATCTTAACAAAATTGTTAAAGAAAGATCAAGTCCAGCTTCGGTGAACCAGCATTGCAATGTAATGGATTTAAAGTTCCAGATAAGAAATTAACATATTCCAATCAGATTGTTTTGGAAGAACAAAATTTTTCAAGTTCTTAGTTTCTAGAGGAGCCTTTGATGATCTACCAAAGATTGGAAAAACAATACCAAAATCAAGCACCTGGGACTAGTTAATTTTTTTTGGCTACCTGGCGTAAGTAGTACTGTCGCTTCAACCATTCAGTCTTTGTTCCAATTAGGGGTGTTCATGGACCGGGTACCTGGTCCATGGACAAAAAATGTGAATCAAACCGGTCTTTGCGGTTCGGCAAAAATTCGAACCGCAAACCGGTCCACATGTAGCGGGTACCCGGCTTTCCGGTTACCCGCAAAATCGGTTCGGATAGGGCGGGTACCCGACCCGGTCCATAATAATTTACCTATATTTTTAAAAAAATAAACAAGAAAAATTAGAAAATATTATAAATCACGAATAGTACAAACATTAATATCTTAAAGTTAAATTACATCCAAAACCTTAATCTTCAAAAAAACAAAAATTAAATAAATAAGAAAACAGTCACTTAGTCTTTCAAATTTCATCTTTTCATTTCAATCAACATAAAAACATAAATATTCAACAAATAACCAAAAACTATATAAACAAGAAAATAATCACTTAGTCTTTCAAACTTCATCTTCTCATTTCAATCAATGTAAAAACATAAATATTCAACAAATAACCAAATGAACACCCAAACTAATATATGAAATTATATAAGTAACATATGAAATTACATAATTACCCCTATTTCGGTTCGGTTTGGTTACCCGCCGGTTCGCAAAAATAGGAACCGCGAACCGCCCCGACTAAAACATAACCCGCCCCGCCACCAAAAATCGGTTCGGTTACCCTTTTTTTTCAGTTCGGGGCAGATCGATTTTTCCAGTTTTTCGATTTTTCGGGTTTTTTTGAACAGCCCTAGTTCCAATAAACAAGCCTTTAACAACAAAAGCATTCACTTCCACGTCCAAGTTGGGGACTTTTGCCATCATAATGGCCTTTGGAAAATCTCCCTAGAGAGCTTAATGTTTGTATCCATGTGACTTGAACCATTTTTCTCCACTTCAGCCTGAGCCATCTTCGGAGTATTTGATTTAGGGAAATCAAGGAGGGGAATGAGTATTGATGTTTGGAAAACAACTATCATTATCATTTCATTAGGATGAGGTCATTAATTAGCGTCTCCATGATTCCTTCTTACCCTCAAAATACTACTCTATCAAATTCATTAATCTTTTTAGAATGAATGATACCCATTCTATTATTAAACCAAACATGTTAGGTGAAATAGTCAAAATTTATACTCATAGTAGGGTTAATGATGATAGTAATTAAGGAATGTGAACCAAACAACTCCTTAGTTATTTTTCAGGTGCAGATTTTTAAAACTAAAAAAAGTTAAATTTTTTGACCACATTTCTCAACATAATTTAACTATGATAACCATTTTATGGAGACAAAATAACAAGCAATGAACAAAGGTGTCATCACATGAATAAAAGCTGAAGAAAATTATACCAAAGAATGAAATAATTAAAAATCTTATAAAATGGCACAAACTAACTTTAAAACAGGGATCCAAATAAGATAAAAAAAAATAAACTCAAAGCCACAGCTCAAAAATATTATATGAAAATTTTCCAATGGAATCTTCTAGTAGAAATTTTTATTTAATCATGTGGTTTTGGTTGATCTTAGGAAATAGTTTTGAAATTTTTTATTCCAATTCTTGAAGAATTGACTCCAATTTAATCATAGTTTGCTCTGGCCCGACTCAAAATCCATGATCATCTGTATTCCGTGGACCCATCTTCAGTGCATAATCCTTCCATTGAAGAAGATGAGTGGGATAATCGTTTTTTGAACTTCTTTTTCCTTTCTTTTTTTTTAATAATGGGATTATTGCTTTTTTTGGAAATATGTAATTATAAGCTGATATTTTAGCATAAAAATTCATTCTTTTATGTTTTTCTTACTTGGCTTGTGTTATTTATGTGCTAATTCGAATTCTGATCTGAGAAATTTAGTTATTTTAATCGGATTGTCGTAATTTCTGAGTTGGTTTTCCATCCATTCGAACAATTTTAAAAGGGTTTAAGGCATATGTGAGGAGTTAACTGAATTTTACTTAATAGGGCCATATGCATTAACTGTCCAAGAATGCTTGAAAATAGTTTTGCAAACTGCTTCATTCTCATCATCTCTTCTACCTCATGAAACTACTATTTTGTGCTACTGATGAGATCAAGCATAAGGAAATCCTGAAAGAAAAATTGGGTCATATCAGAAGGAACTCAATAAGTTAATAAATGCATAAGTTTTGTTTGTAAAGTAAATGAATATGCTGCGGAAGATAAAAAGAGCAATCCCATTTTGTTTAGTAGAAGAAACTTCTTTTGAAAATACTATATGAATTCCATGAATCCTATTGTGTTCCTTTGCTTCTAGATATGTATTAGACCTAATTGTGAAAAATGTAACAGATTTTCCAAAATGCATAGCATCAATCTTTGCAAAATCCGTACTTACACAACACTAATTGATTGTGTGCCAATCATGTTAACAAAATTGTTAAGGGAAAGATCAAGTCCAACTTTACTGAAGTTGCTTTGCAATGTATCTAAAGTTCCAAATAACAAATAAAGCACTTGAGGCTAACTTAAATTTTTTTGCTTCCAAGTAATATATGGATACATATATTAAACTCTATAGGGAGATTCTCCAATGGCCATTATGATGGCAGAAGTCCCTGACTCAGACGCAGAACGGTAGAAGTGAATGCTTTTGTTGGTTTTTTCAAGCAGACAATTCACACAAACTAAATAATTGCTACCTAAGGTCACTGAAACACTCACCTAAGCACACCCCACGAGTGAATCCCAAAAGGCAATTGCTGACTTTTGGAACCACCCATGGAACTTAAGTGCAGGGACACTACCTCACATTGTTTCGATGTGGGACAAGAACTAACTCTCATCTTTTACCTCAGGTTTTACTCACCTCGCAATGCGATTTGTTTGTTTTTTCAAGCAGACAATTCACACAAACTAAATAATTGCTACCTAAGGTCACTGAAACACTCACCTAAGCACACCCCACGAGTGAATCCCAAAAGGCAATTGTTGGTGAAGACCAGTTTATAGGAACAAAGGCTAAACGGTTGAAGCAACAGTACTCCTATACTTTCTTTTTTTTTTTTTTTAAATTTGCCCATTTTTCTCCACTCCGACCCGAGTCCTCTTTGCTTTTTCAGGCACAGATTTCTATGAATAAAAAATTAAATTTATTTTATACCACATTCTTCAGCAGAGTTCAACTATCATAACCATCTTGTAAAGACAAAATAACAAGAAATGAACAAAAATGTCATCATATAAATAAAAGCTGAAAGAGATCAAACCAAAGAATCACAAGAATTAAAACACCTTAAAAAATAGCACAAACTAGCTTTAAAACAGGGATCGAAATAAGATAAAAAAATAAAATTAAAACAACAACTAAAAAATATTATTTGAATTTTTTTTCACAAAAAATCCAAGAAAATAAATAAATAAACGCACAAGAAAATATATCTTTGGAGAAATTAAAATTAACTTAATCAATATATCCATTCTAAGAGTCATAAATCTATTCTTCCAATACTAGTCCTGAAAAAGTACTATTTAACAAAAAAAATATTCTGAAAAGAAAAACATATGAAGTTCATAAACTAATTCAAAATTCACCAAGAAAAATTAAAGAACAAAATAATGCTAAAACCGTAGTATTTTTAGGCAAGGAAATGTAGGAGAAAAAATAGAGAGAAAATATTGCTGTTTTAGAGAGACAAAAGACAACAAAATGCTATGCAATGGGAGATCTTTAGATGGACCAAGTTCACGCCTTCACTTGTATACCTTATAGTTTAAAAGAGTACCAAGAAAGCAAATTGATGTATGCTAATGTAAAAAAGTGATGCAAATTATTATGTGATTTTCTTTTAAATCACAAGGTCTACAGGTGAAATCATAAACTGAGCACATTTAAAAATTTTCCGTATATGACTAGTATTTCACTCGTGCAATTTATGTGGTTACATTTTATTTGGTTAAATACTTTATTTTTTCTCTACTGAATGTTATAAATATATTTATATATAGCTAAAGAAGTTAAATTGACCTAGTCACATATTACATATGCAGTGGAATATAGAAGTTCAAAGATTATAAGAACAAAAGCGAAAGAACAAAAATTTTCCAAGTTCGTAGTTTCTAGAGGAGCCTTTAATGGTCTACAAAGCTGGGGAAAGCAAAAATCAAGCATCTGAAACTAAATTTTTTTGCTATCAGGCGTAGGAGTACAGTCGCTTCAACCGTCAAGTCTACGTTCCTATAGACAAGCCTTCACCAGCAAAAGCATTCACTCCTGCCAGTGAGTCAGGTACTTCTGCCATCATAATGGCGTTTGGAGAATCTCCCTATAGAGCTTAATACATGTACCTATGTTGCTTGGACCATTTTTCTTCACTTCTTCCCGAGCCTTCTTAGTTTTTTAGGTGCAAATTTCTCAAAATAAAAAAATTTAAAATTTTGGCGTACCACATTCTTCAATAGAATTCAACTTGATAACCATTTTAATGAGCAAAATAACAAGAAATGAACAAAAATGTCATCGCACAAATGAAAGCTGAAAGAAATCATTCCAGTGACATGAACTAAAAACATGTACAAAATGTTATAAAGTCACTTTGAAACAGTGATTTATAGAATGAATAAAATAAACTAAAAATAACGCTAGAAAATTTATACAAATCAACATAAATAAAATCAGCCCTCTTCTTTTTCAATAAATCCATGGGAAGAAATAGTAGAAATGAATGAGAAAATATACCTTCAGAGAAATTAAGAGTAATTAGAATTGTTTTTCTATCCTTTGTGATAATTCTAAAACATTTTCATGCATATGTGAGACGTTAACAGAATTTTATCAATGAATGTTTGTGCATTACCTGTGCAAAAGCTAAGAATCCTAGAAGTTAACTTCGTAAACGGCTCAGATATCCTTATCTATTCCACCGAAAGGAACTTATTTGTGTTGCTATTTAGACCAAGCATAAAGAAATCCTAAAAGAGAAATAAATCATAGAAGAAGGAATCCAAGAAACTAATAAATGCATAAGATTTACTAATATGAATAATGAATATGCTCTGGAAGATAAAGACAAATATCATTTTTTTTTTTGTGGATGGAAACTTCCCTTCTAAATATTGTAGGAATCTTCTGCATCCCACTAAGTTCCTCTTTCTCTCAGATCTATCTGACTCAATTGTGAAAAATGTAATAAATTTTCCAAAATTGCATACCATCATTCTTTGTAAAATCTCTACTTATACAGCATTGATTGTTAGTGTCAATTTTCTTAACTGAATGTCAAGAGAAAAATCAAGTCGTACTTCAGTACAGTAGTTGTGTAAGATAACAGATTTAAGGCTCCATATAAGAAATCAGTTACATTATGATCTGTTACTTTGGGAGACTGAAAATTTTCCAATTTCCTTGTTTCTAAGGAAGCCTATAATGATCTACTCAAAGGTGGAAATAGAGCAGCGAAGCACTTGAGACTACTTAAGATTTTGATTACAAGTGCCTCAACTATTTAGTCTTTGTTTCGATAAACAAACCTTCCCAAATAGATGCATTTATTTCCATATTTAATTCTAGAACTTCCGCAATCATAATGACATTTCTTGTATCTCCTCTGGGAGCTTAATATTTATAGTTGTGTTGTTTGGATCATGTTTCTCTACTTCTTAACGAGCCATCTTACTCTTTATAGGAACAAATTTTTCAAACATTCTTCAGTGAAGTTTAACTAACCATCTTAGGGAGATAAATATAAAGAAATGAATTAAAATATCATCACATAAATAAAAGCTGAAAGAAATCATACCAACATAAAACATAAATTGAAATCCCCTATCTAAAATAGCATAAACTCACTTTAAAGTGGTGATCCAAATGAGGAAGGAAAATCAACTCAAAGCACAGCTAAAAGAATTATACAAAAAAAAGAAGCACTTCCTTTATTTCTCAAAAAATCCAAGAAAATAAATATCAAAACACAAACGAGAAAATGCATCTTTGAAAAATTAAGATTAATTAGATAAAAAAAATCCATTCCAAGAGCCATAAATTATTTCTTCCACAAATTATTTCAAGAAAAATATATAGACTCCATACATAAATTTGAAATCGGCTAGATTAGTTAAACCTAAAAAAGAACTAATTTTGATTGGTTTTTGTTATTTTTGTTGGTGGGTTTGAATTTTGAATAATAACCCTTGCTTTTGTTTGATTTTTGTGCTTGATTACTGAAGTTAGTTTGTTTTTCTTATCAGCGAACTGTCTTGAATAACAATTTTCTGTGATTCATCAATTTACCATAAATCCATACCATCCTTTTCTTCTGTATTTGCATTTTTTTAATTTTCTGATGTAATTTTTAATCATGTTTTTTGCTTGTGTTTGATGACAAGACGTGTATGGTTTTGGTATATTCATGTGTTTAGTTTTATTCTGTGACGGTATTGGATTAGATTTGCCTTCTTTATATTTTGATAATGATTAGGGTTCTTTTTTGTGGCCCCTACCCCTACACGCGCTCACACACACACAAAAAAAGAAAAAAGAGAGCATGACAAAGCTAAAAACCCTAGCATTTTTAGGCTTGGAACACACCGGGGGGAGAGAGAGAGAGAGAGAGAGAGAGGAGGGGGGGGGGGGGGGGGGAAGTGTCAATGTTTTAGAGAGTGAAAAGACAATAAAGCACCATATAACTAGTATTTTAGCCGTGCAGCTCATGTAGTCACCATACATTAGCTAAATAAATACTTTATTTTTTTCTCTATTCAAAGTTAAAAGTGTATTTAGGGTCAGACAATTAAAAGAACCTCAATCACATGCTATATATATAGTGGAAGATAAAAGAATACAGAAAATAAGAACAACAGGCATATCTAATGGTCCTTTTGCCATTTGAGTTACCATGTTTCCTTTGTTTAGGAAACAATAGCCAAGTATCCTCTAATTTCTTGGCCTAACGTCATTACTTCTTTAATCGCTTTTCCTCTATGTTTCTTAGCATTTAGTTTGTTTTGAACATCAATTTCGAAAGGCAGTTCAATCTGCTAGACATCAATGACAATAAAGGGTTCACTACTTCACTATATTCCTATGAAAATGCTGCGGAATTTCTTTTTTGTTGGTTTTCATCCCTTGAAACAATTTTAAAAAGTTTTCTGACATATGTAAGAAGTTAACAAAATTTTGCGTAATAGCTCCTTGTGCATTAACCGTGCGAAAGCCAAGAACGCTTGGAAATGATTTCCAACTGCTTCACTGGCCTTATCTTGTCCACTTAATAAGATTTATGCATTGTGTTTCCATTAAGAACAAGCATAAGGAAACACTGAAATAAAAATTGGGTCATGCAAGAAGGGATCAAATAAACAAACAAATGCATAATATTTATTAGTATAGATAATGAATATGTTATGGAAGATAAAGGAAAAACATAATTTTTTAATGAAGGAAAACTTCTCATCTAAATATTGTTTGAATTGTGTGCATCTCATAATGTTCCTTTTCTTTGAAATTCATGTGACTTAATTGTAAAATATTTAATAATTTTCCAAAATGCACACCATCATTTTTTGGAAGATCTCTATTTACATAGCATTGAGTGCTAGTACCAATCTTCTAAATAAAACTGTTAAGAGAGAGATCTAGTCCTACTTCAATAAAGTAGTTTTACGATGTTTTAAACCTCCAAACAAGAAATCAACACATTCCGACATGTTTATTGGGGAGAATGAGAATTTCCCAAATTTTTAGTTTCTAAAGGGGCCTTTTATGTAAAACAATTAAGTTACTCAAGAATTTCAACACCTCCAATTTTTCATACCAAAATGATAAGTGCAAGGAATAAAGACTTTTTTAGTTTTTTTTTTCCCAACAAAAAACCAATAAAAAAAAAGTGTATAAATAAATCATTATTCAAACTGTATTATATGCTCATGCCTCGATGAATGTGTTCCCACTTGTGATTCCCGGTGTGGTCCTGAATAAAAAAAGAGCCTGATCTTGCCCTGGGAGACTGCTGATTATTTTGGCTATTTCCTCTGTTCGACTCTACTTTCCCATTTCTTCATTACCAATTATTGAGTACCCCAACGAATTTGAAAATTAAAAAAATGTTGGGCTACTGACAGATTTATTAAAAGTAATATTACAATATTTTTATAAGTTCAGCATTTTCACAATTTAAAATTTCAGTGTCGTCTATGGATAACACTTGTTCTCAACTACTTTTTTAATTTTTTTATATTTTAATTTTAAGAAATCTATTTTGTGACTTTTTTTTTATCTCTAGATTTTATACTTACTTTTGAATTCTAATTTTTGAAATTTTTTAAAATAAATTTTTATAAGAATTAATATTAGTTGAAAACAAATTAATATGTTTTTATTTTTACTACTTATAACTTTAGTTCTATCTTTATTCAATTAGTATCGGTTAATTGCCCAAACAAATAATTGGTACTATTATGGCCCTCACTCTGTCCATACGAGGTGGAAGAAGTAAAAAAACAAAAAAGCAGTCGAGGGTGCATATTTTTTAAAAAAGAAAACTATTGTTTTCCAATTTTTTTAAATAGATTTAGAGTTTACAAGTGGTGTTTCTTATAAATTAATGGTTATGATTTAATATAACGAAACGAATAAATAAGATATGTTTTATATGAATAAATTTGAATTGAAAAATATCATATCTAAGATGATTTTGGTGAAAACTTTAATTATACTAAAATATTAAATAATTAAATTAAAATATTAAATAATTATACCACTTCTTATTTGTGAAATATTGCAAAGTCTCAAATTGCGAAACTATTCTATTACGAACTAGATTTATAGGATTCACGTGTAGACTCTTGACAACCGATGAAAGTGCCAACAAATTTGTCGCCCTTTCAACACGAAATAATTAGATGGACCAATTTACGAAATGGTTCCGTGAATTTTTTAGTTCAAAAATAACGTCATCACTTATTATCTATCGTATGAATAATATGACTATTTTTAAATTAAGAAATTTATAAAATTATTTCGTAGATCGAATCCATCTAAATATTTCTTCCCTTTCAACCATGGCGGACCCGTGTGAACTAAGTCCGTTCCAAAAAATTTCAAATTTCTAGGTCCTTTTTTTTAATTTATTTATTCGGTTGCCGGTGTGAATTAATAGTTGCGTATAATATTTGCGAATGAAAAGGTCATACATGAACTCGTGTATCTTATTGTCCGATTGAATCTCTTTTTCTCCAACTACCAGTCTAACATTGTTAGTCTTGAGAGAAATTGTCCATGGAAAAAGGGGAGATAGCTATCAACCCAAATGAAGAAGAAGAGAGTTTGCTTGATCATACTTCAAATCCAACGAGAACAAAGGGTGGTCTCAAGACCATGCCTTTCATCATAGGTAAGGAAGCACATGTATCAATTTTCTTGTATTTCCAACAAAAATGGAGTAAAGATTTTTATTTTTATTTTTATTTTTTTGCAGTGAATGAGGCTTTTGAGAGGCTGGCAAGTCAGGGCCTAGCACCAAATATGATACTCTACTTGACAAAAGTCTACCGTTTTGAAACTGCCACTGCATCGAGCATATTGTTTATCTGGTCTGCTCTGTCCAATGGTTTGGCACTTTTTGGTGCTTTTTTATCGGATTCTTACTTAGGACGGTACAGGGTCATTGCTCTTGGATCCATCTCGAGTCTTCTTGTGAGTCCCTTCTACTTTCGTGTGTTTAATATAGCAGATTCATGGTAAACTTTGTGTTCGGTTTAGCATGTTCTTGTTTGTTGAACTGTTGAAAATGAGATATATCATGTGTGGATACGAGTCTTTATTACTTCTACATTTTCCTTTAAAAAAAAATCATTTAAAAAGGAAAAATATAAAAGGTTAAAAGTTGAAGTGATTCTGCTGCTGTTTCTTGTGATAATCTTTTTTGGTGTTTCCTGGAGTATTTGGAAATTCATGGCTTATAAATATATTCAATTTTGTCAGAAATTAAGAACTCTTTATTTCTTTGCTCTCAGCTTTGAATTTTCTTGCAGGGATGCTTTCTTGCATAAATGAACCTAGCCAATTAATTAGCTGTAGTGGTGCACTTTAGTGGCACAGAAGGACTAGGTGCCAGTACTTATCGACTCTTAAAATTAAAAAACAAAAATTTACGGCTGTGGAAAAAGTTGAAATTTAGTCTACCTAATGAAACAAGCATTGATTAACGAAATGATGGGCGGAAACATTACGAAATTGGATGTGATTTCTGCCATACCTTGGAAAATGTCAATTCAAGGTAAACATCCACCAAACATGATTCAGAGCATCCACATTAGGGGTGTGCAAGTTGACCAGGTTACCTGAAAAACTCAATTGATCCAACTCAGACCTGATTCGGAAAATGCAAATATTCGACCCATTGGGGTTTTTCGGATACAGATCATATGTGACTTTCTCTATTAAACAGGTTGAATACGGATCAGGATTTTAAAATCCCATCAGGTATTCGACCTGACCTCCATATAAGGGTAATTCAGTAATTTTATAAAATTTGTCCATTAAGGATCCTAATTTAGGGTATACATATCTCATTCATCACCGATCAACCGTTTTTTTCTTTGCTGCTTCCCCCTTGATAATTTTCACAATTTTTACTATTTTCAATCTTCAATTTCCAATCATTTTTTGCTCTCAAGCTTTAACTTCCGCTTCCTAATTTTCACAATTTTCACCATTTCAATCTTTAATTTCCAATCATTTTTTGCTCCCAAGCTTTAACTTATGGAGACGATTGATGTAATTTTCTTTTTTCTTTAATCAGTTTACATTTGTAGTGATTGTTAAGATGAAATTATATTAGTTAAAGTGATCGACCATTAGATTTGGAATCAGTATATTGTATATGATTTTTGGTTGGTAGAGATGGAGTCTTTTTTTTTTTTTTTTTTTTTATGCGATGTATGCGTCCTTCAAATGGTTTCTTAAAATACAAATATTTTTTTTTTTCAAAATTTCATGCTAAGATTTAACTTGTCCATGTCAATAAGCAACTATGATATAACTTGCACTCGTAAATAGAACTTCTAATTGGTTTAATTCTATGATAGATGATGTTAAGTCAGTACTTTATCAATAATGTAGTCTATGGGTGTGCAAAATCGGAATTTTTCGATTTTTCGTTCGAGTTAGAAATGAATTCGAAAAATCGAGTTTGGAAAAACAAAAAATGGATCGGATTCAGAAATATCTGACCTCAAATACAATGAATTAGGAATGAAATTGGATATAAGAATTTTGATTTCGGAATTTCCGAATTTGTATTAAAGACGAAAACGAATTCAGGAATTCGGAATTCGATTTCGATTTCGTAATATTAGATATATAATAAATTAGTGTTATTATACATATTATAGATATAATGATTAACATTAATAATTTAGTATATTATACAAATACAATTAAGTCATAACTAATATACAAATAGTTAGTTATTAAACTCAACCTACATAAAATAACAAATAGCCATATAAGCTAAAACTAATAGTTAATAAACTAAACTCAAACCACATAAAATAACGAATAATCAAATAAATTAAGCTCAAACCACATAAAATAACAAATAGTCAAATAAACAAATGTTTTTATTATACATATTATAGATATAATAATTAACATTAATAATTTAGTATATTATACTAATACCATTAAGTCATACTAATAGACTAATAGTTAGTTATTAAATTCAAACCACATAAAATAACAAATAGTTAGTTAGGTTATGGGTCTTTAAATGAGTATGGAATTGGGCTTTGTTTCTTTATAAAACCGTTAAATAGGCTCTTGTCACAACCCGAACTTGTAGGCCATGACCGGCATGTAATCCGAGGTGAAATAAACTGCTTCGAACCACGTAAGTCTTAACTTTCTTCTTGGATTCTACTGAAATTTGGGCAGCATCTCTTTTGTAATTTGAGCTTTCTCAAAATTTCAAACTTGCATAAAAACTCAACAACCCAACCATTTCCAATATATCTATACACCACAAACTATACGTCTTTGAATTTATCCAATAACTCATCACACATTTCAATCTCATTAATTCCATAAACCATTCATATAAAAATAAGTAGATTTAGGCCCTCGGCCTTAATCTATATCAACATAATATCCGGTACTTGTTCAACAGCCAACTTTCACATTTCAACCGTTTCAAATATGTCTGAAAGAAATTGATGTGTGTGTGTGTGTGTATCCCCAGCTCTTGACATTTAACCAGCAGAGTTGCTAAACCAAAAATAATATTTACAAACTAAATTTTATATCATGTTGTCACAAGTGCAAAATAACAATCTTGTCCTATTCTGGGACAAACAAAAATAACAGGGTAATACCTCCAAAGTGAGAGGCTATGCAATTCTCCTCTTGATTTAAACTCCTACATTATCTACGAATATTGAAAAATTTGGGGGTGAGTTTTCACACTCAGTAAGTATAACACATATCATAAATCGTTATACACAAGTCATGCCATGCAGATTTTAAACATCATTACAGTATTTTAACTAATGCAACTAAAATAATATTACTATTTAAAATATTCACTGTGTGTGAACTCTTTCTGTATAAAATCTATACATAGATCACATATGCCACAAATCAATAGTTGGTTAAAATCATGCTTTCACAAATAACTTTAATACTCTGATCATTTCTTGTAATTACATTATGCGGAATTATCCCGTGAAAGGTAACTATTTCACGAAAGGTAAACTGTCCTGCGAAGGGTAATCTATCCTGTAAAGGGTAACTGTCCTCGAAGGATAATTTGTCCCGCGAAGGGTAACTATCCCCGAAGGTTAATTTGTTTTCGAAGGGCTATTCCACGAAGGGTATGCTATCCCACGAAGGGAGGGAATCACATCGGACTTTCCAATTCATTTATTTAATTGAGTTCTTTAAATCCGTAATAATAAGAATCATTGAAACAATATTTGTTCAATCACAACTATGAAAAAGAATGCTTTGAAATTTTCCCAAATATATGTATATCTCATGTACTTGATATAAAACATTCACTTTAAATATTTTACCATCTCTGACAAACTTTCATATGCAAAAAAAATTACTTTTTATGCATTTCAATCAACATGCATGCATACTAATCAACTTTTATACTTACAATATACTATTACATATAACATTCACTTTTCAAGCAAGATTTATTTCTGTTGATCTATAATATGCATTATACTTACCTTCAAAATAGACTATGTACCAAAATCTCGGAGTAGACTCCCCCTTAGGCGGCTTCCTCGATCAAATACTCTTTTGAATCTATCATATAACATTACGAATTAACAACTAAAAATGCATAAAAAAATAATAATCTAACTTTAATTTAGGCCCCAAGACTTAGCTCACTCATTTACCTATCTTGCATGGTCTAAGCTATAGTCAAATCTAAACTTCAGTTTTTCAAAACAACCTTTTCTATTCTAATTGGGGTGATCAACGTCATAATAAGGACTATTAACTCTAAATAATATAAAGAATTCATTTTTTCCCAATTTCTTAAAATTACATAACCCTAAAATTCCATCCACTCAATTTCCCCCATGCATGTTGAAATTTCTATTGGACTAGCATAAAAATCACTATAACTATCATAATAAAACAAAATCTAGCATTTAATACCCTTGAATTTCATTCTATTTTTTCCATTTTCTTTCTTTCTCGCTTCCTCTTCCTTTTTCTCTCTCCTTTTCCTCTCTTTCCCTTGCTGTCCAGCTTCTTACTGGCGTTAAGATGGCTGGAATTGACTCACCGAAGACCCACCTTCTTCTCCTTCCTCCCTCTTTTCTTCACGCAGCTCCCCCTTTTCTTTTTCTTGTTCCCTTTGTATTTTTCTGCAGAAAAATGCAGCTGAGTTTTCTAAACCCGATGGCTGCTTTTCTTTCTTTGTTTTCTGTTTTTCTTTTTTTTTTTTTTTTGGGAAGTTATGGTCCAATGACCATTTTACCCTCACAAATGAAAGTTTGTCTGCAAGAACCCCTCAATTGTGTTGTGTATTATAGCTCTCTTTGTGTATTGGGCTTTGTTTATTTATTGGGCTTTGTTGAGTAGTTAATTGAATTTGGAATTTCCGAATTCGATTTCAATTTTTCCATTTCGATTGAAATCGAATTCGAAACGAATATCGGATAGAATCTTTCCAATTTTTCGAATTATCCGATTTTAGGCTTCTGAATTTCCAAATTCGAATTCGTTGCACACCCCTAATATAGTCTATTGTTGCTTTTGGGGTTAATGTTTAGTCAATTCATGTGTCTGCTTTAGCTGTGCTAATACTTCTGATTGAAAACTTCTATTTATTATCTACTTAATTATTAACTCATTTAGCTTTTTCTATCTAGTTATTTCCCTTGGATATTGTTTTGCCAATTTCTTTAAAGTTTAAACTGATATTAGAATGTGCTTACAGGTGATAGTTAAGTAGCATATCATGGCTTCTTTACTTGAAATGGTCATCATATTAGTATATCAATAGCTTTTATTTTTATTTTGTAGAAATCCCAAGTAGTGAAGAGCTTGCGTTATTTACATTGAAATGTGAAGAATTGTAGATGTTGTCTACAAAATATAGTTATAACAGTTAACTTTTCTTGTTTTGTTGTGTTTTGTTTTTGTATTTTTTTTTTCACTCTTTGCCTCAAATCCATGGTTGGTGTTTCTGTGACTTGTAATGTACGCTGTTTGTTTCAAACAATTGAAAATTACTTTAGTGATTGTGATAAATTCATAGCATATAAGACTTGATTTAATATATGTTATTTAAGTTTATATTTATCATAAATGGTGCTTTGATTATTATTAGATTATCTAAGATTAGAAATAGATTTAACAATTTTAGGATATAGGTTGGGTAATGCGGATATCCGACCTGAAAAATACGGACATCTGATTTGTCGGATATCTCCACATGCGGATACGGATACGGATTACAATTTTGCTTGATTCAATAAATGTGGGTTGGGTCAAAAAATACCCTTGCGAGTCTGATATCTGACTCGTGTGCACCTGTAATCCACAAAGACGTGTCACTTAAGATGTGGGTGTTTGTAATAGCTGATGGGGAACTTGAAGGGATAAAGTCCCTTAATCTGTTAAGGATTTCTATCCTAATTAATAAAGTACATGTATAAATTAATCATTGTTACTTTGTTTTTGAGATGAAAGTTATGTTCTCTATCACGGTATTAGAGCAGCTCCTTAGGTTAAACTCATATACTCCCATCTAAAAGCTCCACATGTATCTTGCATCCCTTCACAACCTCATGTCCTCTCTAGCCTCTCACAACTTTTATGTGCTCTCAGAAAGTCCCCAAAGTCTCAACAAACACGTTACAACCTCGTGTTCTCTCTAGTCTGCAACAACCTTATTGGCTCTTTGAAAGTTCCAAGCTCTAGCCTCTCACATCATCGTGTCATCTCTAGCCTTTCACAACAACATGGGTTTTTTTTTTGAAAGCCCCTAAGCCCTATCTAGCCAAGCTCTCAAAAAACTTGTCACAACCTCTTTGAAAGCCCCCAGTCCCTTAACAAATTCGGGTCATTCTATCCAAATCAATTAGCTGCTCATGGGCTCTCTAAAAGCTTCCAAGTTCTCTTGCTCTCAACAAGTCCAAGTCACTCTATTCTAATTAATAAAGTACTCAACAAATTTGAGTTGTTCTATATTATTGATTAATAAAAATCTAAGTTATTCTGTTCTCTTTCGTGTCTTCTCTAGCCTTTCACAACCTCATGAGCTCTCTGAAAGCCCCCAAGCTCTCAACAAACGTGTAACAACCTCGTATCCTCCTTAGCTTCTCACAACATCTCTTAAAATCCCCAAGTTGTCTCAACAACCTTGAGTTAGTCTATCCTAATTAACAAAATACTCAATTGGCTCTTTGAAAACCTCCAAAAAGGTGTCAAGCTCTCAACAAACGCGAGTAATTTCATCTTAATTAATTAAGTTTAAATCATTCTATCCTAATTAATAAAGTACTCAACAAACTTGATTTATTCTATCTTAATTAATAAAGTATACTTGACACTTCATTTATCGTCGCTTATGCTCTCAACAAACCTGAGTCATTTTATCCTTATTGGTAAAGTACTGAACAAATGAAGGTCATACTATTTGAGTTAATGAAGTCATAGGATATTCACTAAATATGAATTGGTTTTGATATAGAAGTTGTGAACTTTATCATGACACTCCACTAATTGGTAATTGATTTTGAGATAAAAGTTATGTTCTTTTATCATGGTATCAAAATTGGGCCTTAAGTTTGAACTCATATACTCCCACTAAAAACTCCACACATATCTCAGGTCCTCTATAGTCTCTCACAACCTTAGGTCCTTTCTAGCCTCTCACAACCTCATGTGCTCTATGTCAGTTCCCAGGCTCTCAACAAACCTAAGTCATGGATGAGAGGAGGTGTCAAAAAATAAGGTCCCATATCACTCTCCTAAGGAATTCTATCCTAATTATTAAATTAGATGGGCCACTCCACTAATTGTTAATTGGTTTTGGTATGGAAGCTATTTTCTTTAACATTTTCGGAGTCTATCCATATATATTCCTGTATACGGTGCCAGTGCCTTCGGTTTAATTTCAGTCTTTATTTAAACATTATGTTGTAGATGAAAAGATTTTCTGTTGTGTTATTGCACCAGGATCCACTTTTCACTTCACGTTGGAGATGAGAAAATAACCTCTGTTATTTATAGGGCATTTGCTTTATCCAGGCATTGATGTGTAATAGATATTTGGTAACTGGGGACAGATGTTGGGGACTCGGGATCCAACTATATGTCCTTTTTTGGGTTTTCAGGAATTAATATGTAATCTGCTTCTGCAGGGAATGATTCTACTTTGGCTGAGTTCTATGATTCCCCAACTGAAGCCTTCACCTTGTGACCAGCTAAAGCACAGTTGCAGTCGTCCAAATGGAGCTCAAAGTACTCCTCTGCTGTCTTCATTTTTGTTAATGTCTATTGGGGCTGGTTGTATTCGACCCTGTTCTATTGCTTTTGGTGCTGACCAATTGGACAACCAAGAAAATCCTCAAAATGATAGGGTCATCGAAAGTTTTTTCAACTGGTACTATGCTTCTACCGGAGTCTCTACTGTTCTTGCCATGACTGTCATTGTTTACATCCAGGATCATTTGGGTTGGTCAGTTGGTTTTGGAATACCTGCCATCCTCATGGTATTCTCTGCTCTGATGTTCTTAATTGGCTCTTCCCTTTACATAAAAGTAGAACCTAGCGAGAGCTTGTTTACAGGATTTTTTCAAGTCCTTGTGGCAGCATTTAGAAAGAGGCAAATTCAATGCCCTTCGACTGGAGATTATAATTCTTACCATAAATCCCAGGACTCAAAGATTGTAGTACCAACTGAGGAGTTCAGGTATAGCTGCTGCATTTTCCATTGCCATTGCATTGGTGAAGTTCATCAAACTATTGCGGTGTTTAGCATATTGTTGATTTCTACGTCCTTTGATGTACACAACAATATCTGAGTCACTTTTTCTGGAAGATACACTTCTGTTTTTATGATTATTCACATATATTGGAAGTTAATTGAATGTCCAAGACTTTTGACTTGATATGGATCTTGCTTGGAAATGTATTTATTAGACAAAGAAGTGCTGTCTTTTTATTCCTTAGTGAGAGCAAGATAAGAGAAATACTCTCTCTATGATCAGTATACTTAATGAAAATCACTTGAACTTTTTCAAGAGGAATTTTTGATTGTTTTTGTTGATTTCTTTAACTATTTGTACAGGTGTTTAAACAAGGGCTGTGTTATTAAAGATCCCGACACAGAGATAGCTTCGGATGGATCAGCTTCAAATCCATGGAGCCTCTGCAGTGTGGAACAAGTTGAATCACTTAAGGCTCTTCTTCGGGTTGTTCCCATGTGGTCCACGGGCCTTATACTTCTAGTGGTCATGGACCAAACTTCTTTTCTAACGCTTCAAGCAAGTACCATGAATAGGCACATATTCTCAAATTTTGAAATTCCAGCAGGATCCTTTAGTCTGTTCATGGTAGTTACATTAACTATTTGGGTTGCATTTTATGATCGTGTACTAGCACCCTTAATAGCAAGATATACAGGCAATCCACAAGGACTAAGTCCTGTAGTACGGATGGGCATCGGACTGATTATGTCATTTATAGCAATGGCATTGGCAGCTATAGTTGAGAGCATAAGGCTGAAAGTAGCAGCTGAGGAAGGTGTTCAGGATGATCCAAACGCTATTGTGAACATGTCTGCAATTTGGTTGGTGCCACAAACTGTATTTATTGGATTGGCTGAAGCTTTAAACGCAATTGGCCAGATACAGTTCTATTACATGCAATTCCCTAAAAGTATGTCCAGTATTGGAATAGCTATTTATACTTTTGGGATGGCTCTGGCTAGCCTGTTTGGGAGTCTTTTGGTGAGTGTTATTAACAGCATCACTGGTCATGGTGGTAAAACAAGCTGGTTGGCAAGCAACCTGAATGCGGGGCATCTTGACTACTATTACTGGCTGCTTGCTTTCTTAAATTTCATCAACTTTTTTTATTTTCTATTTTGTTGCCGCTTCTATGGATCTTATCACAATAGAATTGTGCCAGTATAGGTCTTTACCTTCTGGCCATTTAACAAGTGGCTTGATGGTCAAGGGAGCCAACTAAAGTGCTCTCCATACAGCAAGCCGGCGATTAAGACCCCAGCTGTTGCAGTTAAATCTAGAGAGGTACTATTACATTAACAACTATGGCAAGGCTCTTAATGGTGTACTAGGTGAAGTTTCAAACTATTTAACATACACAATTTATTGGTATAGTTCTCGAAATTTATCTAAATCCCCCTTTCTGATAAATCCTTAATTGCTGCAGGAGCCTTTTTTGGTCCAACTGGTCCAGTCCCTATTAGCACCTTATGTCTGGTTAGACCATCTTGTATAATAGGTTACATGTAAGTTAGAATGTTGAAACTCTTGTGAAATTTTTTCCTTTTTCTTTCTTAATGTGCTTTTTAACGTGATAAAAATGTTTTATTGTTGTGGCAAATATATGTTTCTGTAGCTTTAGCCTCCATTTGGATATGATCGTGCTACTTACCAAAATTGATGCCCAACTCGATAAAACTATTGCCGTAAGCTGAAAAGGATGTTGTTATTGGAGAAGATTTTTTTTTCTTTTAAGCAATGACATAGGTCCACTTTTTGTTATTTGCAATTTGCTGTTTGCTTTGGAAGGTGAAGTTTTGTGCTTAGTACAGGATTTTACTCTGGAATAGATTTGAGTTATTTTGTAAAATTGCTTTATCTATAATATATTAATTAAAAATAAAAATTTAAGGCAAAAAGTAATAAAGCAGATGCTGAACGCTCTAAACAGTAAATTGTGGTGTAAATTTAGACTTATCTCTTCTAATTTAATTATATGTTTTCAACATAGAAGAATTTTTTAAGAATGATAACGGAGTATGATGGCCATTTTTCAGCTTTCATCAGTACTTATTGCCCTTATCTTTTATAAGATAAATTATAATTAATATTTTGTAAATAATTAAAATATTAAATTTTAGTATGCGTATATGAGTCAAATTAGGATA
The DNA here is from genome assembly GCA_024721245.1 of Mitragyna speciosa. NCBI lineage: Eukaryota > Viridiplantae > Streptophyta > Magnoliopsida > Gentianales > Rubiaceae > Mitragyna > Mitragyna speciosa. Next base: position 3,739,608 of record CM045557.1, read on the forward strand.
ATAATTTAATGAAGTTTAAATAATAGCCATTCAATATTTCTAAACATTATACGAAGGGAAAAAAGAAATAACGAATATTATGCAGTATGATGAATTCTATCATCTAGCACATCATCATGCTTTCCTAACTAATCTTTATTTTCTTCGATGTGTCCCATAGGCCTGTAACAATTAATTTTGATTTACTTTTGAAAAGTATTTAATGTATTAGTATGTAAATAGAGTGAGCGAGTAGATTAGTGTTGTGTGCAAGAGAGAGAGAGAGTGTTATGTGTTAAAAACATTTTATAATGATGATGATGATAATAGTAATACCAAAGACAAATTCATAATGAAAAGTGGTAAAAAAGAAAAATTAGGAATCATCTGTACATATATTGATTAATATTAAAATTTTAATTTCCAAAATTAAGAAGATGATGATTGATATTATTAAACTTTTTAAATAAGAAAAAAATAGTAATTGAAAATTTTTAGTAAATTATTAACATTATCATAACAATAAAATATTCAAAATTAAAAGTCTAGAAAAGGAAAGAGAAGGTTGTCTAAGTCAGAGCCACGTGGATGTTAGGTGGAACAAAATTCTTATATATACAAGGATTTCAACCGTGCATTGCATCAGATGGCCTGTTACTAAAATAAATTACTTAAACTATTTTGTTAAAAAGAGAAAGATAATAATACAATAATGAATCATTTTTTGATATACGCATTATGTGATTGTCCAAATAAATGTTATGTATATATAAATAAAATAAGCATGGAGTAAGTTCATCAAATAAAAAAAGAATAATAAAAAATATTTGTATTGCTTATTACTAAGCTTCAATAACAAATTCCTGATATGAGCAACTATAGCAAATGTTTGAACTTCTTTTAATTTTACTTCAAAATTAATTCAAATGCTCCAACACAACAGTGACTTACATTTCTAGTTAGAAGGATGTAAATCTTTAAAACAATATTTGAAAGATTAGTTTTTCAAATAGTGTAAACATATCACCACAAAAAACAAAGAGAAGAAAATTAATTAGTCCAGGTATTTGTCATGCAAATATCTTCATACTCCATTCAGCCAATATGGGGTAGAATTTTCATGGGAACAGGAGTACAATGATTCCACATTAAGCTGCCAAACCATGATCCTCGAGCAATCTATTTGGTTTTCATCCTCCACAATTTGTTCCATAAACAAGCTAACCTGCAAAACGCAAAATTTAGTACATCATTAACACGATAAAAGATGAGGATTGCATACATTCCCTGTACTCTAAATTGTGTTTTTATTCCCCCTTATTCTTCTTCTTTCTTTACTAATTATTCCTATTCCTTTTGGGAGGGAGGGGAATCATGTGGTAAAACTCACTCCAAACATGCTAGGAAAGGAACTTGTATGATAAATCATGACATATTTCATCAATCTCAAATGAACAATTTATTCAAAAAAAAAAAAAAAAAAAGACACTCACTTGGAATTCTTCTTCGATGGTACGAAGAAGCCTAATTGGTTGAAGTGGTCGATTCCATCTCTTTGGATCCCAGAGTATAGTACTATTGAAGGCGAACCCTGATACTTCCCTATGGAACCTCTTGAACTTATTTGTGATATCATTTAAGTGCCATCCTATAACCTGAGAGCCATTGCAAATTGGACCTTCCATAATAACGTTCATATTGTTTTCTAGCAGTTTAGCCACTGTCCATGTACCAAACCGCCTGCATGTGAAACAGTTCTCCATCAAGAAAGAAGCTCAATCATGTGCAAATCAAAGAAGAGATAATATAAAAGACCTCCTCTGAGGTTTCTGCTAATATCATCTTGCACCTCTGAACTTTTTCAGAAATATTAGTTACCTCGTTTGGCACAACAATAGGACTATACTAACCTTCCTCTATATGTTAATTTACAAAGTATATGAAAGATTTAAAGATTGAAATAAAAAATACTTGAAAAAATAAAAAAAAAAGTTAAATCCACTTCATCTTCTTTTCTCCACCAACATCCATCTACTTCATCTTCTTTTCTCTACTAATACCTTTCGTCAAACTCCCCCCTCATCCTCTTTATCTCTCCGATTCCTTGCCTATTTTTCTACCATAATCCCTTCTCTTCTACCACAATCCCTTGGTGTTGATCAAGCACTTGGTGATAAAAATTGTGTTGTAATAGATGTATAAGGTTTTTAGTTGAGAAAAAATGGATGTGGAGTCTCTGAATAGTCTAATGTTGGGAAAGAATTTTCTAGGGAATTTATGAGGATATGGAAATGAGTGAGGTGGAGAAATATTTTATTGACATAATTGAAGAAAGAAAAAGAGAGGATTTACCAAGACAGAGATGGCATAGAAAGAAAGGTCTATCGGGAAGGGAAGAAGATGGGTTTGTGCCAAAAAAAAAAAAAATTGAGATAAGGTAGAGTAGGGTCTTCATTTAAAATTTAAGATTTTGTTATAAATGTAGGAAAGGTAAGTGATATTAAAAAACAAAATCAAAATTTAGGGTGCTAGGTGATATTAGCAGAAATCTTAGAGGAGGTTTATAATATTATCCCATCAAAGAAACATTGTACTTCTCAATAGTGAGAAAAGTAAATATCTAACGAAATAATTTCAATTATCGCCCTTACTGTTTTCATTGATTATCACTTTACACTCTTAGATTTTATTTTGAGCACTTCATACTTAAGTTATGATAAGTGCCAAGTCACTCAAGCTGATATTTTTACTGAAAGCTGTATGAATATTTACGAATTCACTCATTCATTTAAAATTCTGAATGACTAATATCAATTTTTAGCAAGAAGAAGGAACACTGACTTGGTGTACTTACAAGCTCATGTAGTTCGTAAAACTTCAATAAATAATGTACTAACTTATAGTAATTAGAGGTAAATTTATAAGTTTAGCGTAGAAAGTGTCTAAATTATAATGAAATGCAACGTAATAATATCTAGTAACTTTATGATACAAATTTTTCAAAAAAAAAAAAAAAAGTCAAGAGTGCAAATTAAAAATCGTTAAAGCATTACAACTGCAGAGTGAAATTAGGCGTAATCTAGTAGTGTTATTTTTGTAGTGCCACATACCCGATCAAAGATTTTTTTTTTTGAGTGCTAACATAACTGCTTAGTCACTGCGTCGAACATTTCTGGTGTCTCTCTGTCATTTAAACTAACCTTTGATTTTAAGAAAAAATTACAAAAAACCCAATCAAAGAGTGACCACTAAAAAAAGTACAAGGAGAAACATTCCTACTATGGCTGTATATGAGTTGTGACCAGAGAGGAGGAAAGAGCTGGGAATAGAGTGTAATAGAATCCACTTTTTACAGGTTCCTTTGGCTTCTTTCAACTTTACAGATTATCCATTCAGAACTCGTGGTGCCCACTTAGTTCATAAAAAGTATGATAGATGACCTACCGCCAGGGAAAATCCAAGAAAATTGGACGGTAAGGAGCCCAGAAAACCATAATTGAAAGTATATTTTAAAGTTTTCTACATCTATAAAATTAGCAAGAAATTAGAAGGGAAAAGAACTACTACGAAATATGCATATTTAGAAAAAAAAAGAAAAGAAAAGTTAAGGGGTAAATTGGCACGGAAAATTGGAAAGTAATTTGTCATAACTCTAGGAAGATATGAAAGAGAGCAAGGTTTAGTAACATATAACATAAGTTGATAAAATCAATATCAAATCTAGATATGATTATTCAGACATTATCGTCGTAAGCCAAGACAATTTCATAGGAACAAACAAAAATTTCATTTACATAAGAATCAAATTAAATGTAGAATCATAGATAAAGTTGAATGACAATTATGTTAAAAAGTTGCTCACAATTGAACTACCCGATTTGTCTCATTTGGTCGGAGAGATCAAGGGTGCATATGTTGTCATCATCAGCAAAGCAAATGATACCATCAAGCTGGTGTGCCTCAATGTGAGAAAGAGCTACATTTCTGAGGTGCATGCCTCTATCTTTTGTGTCATTTAAACTCTCTCTGCATATTAGATGCCTATACATGACCCCAGCATTCCTCAACAGTTCAGCTGTTTCAATAGATTGAGATCTCATCTCTACCACTATCCACAACAAAGGAGGTGGAACCAACCTTAGTGTTTGTGCCAATCGATTTAGATAATAAGCTTGAAATGGCCTAGCATATGTTGGTGCCACAATAATCAAAAGCCTATTCAATGAGGTACTGATATCTTCATAAAGCGATTGATCACTGACATGAATTCCATCTTTTTGTTCATGATCAGTGTCTTCTGGTTTGGACGTAGCATTAATATTTATCGCTACTCTCTCAACTATAGATGTCACATTTTTTGGAGTATCGCCATAAATCTGAATTCTATCAACTTGATGAAGCATCTCCAAGGAGAAAACTTGATGTTTGGCCAAAAGATTCACCGAAAAAGTCGGTGAAGCAAAGGGTGTAAGCCCAATGAATATGCCAATTAGGAAACATACAAAGAAATGGAGAAGAGCCCTTCTCCAACTATTCCCCTTTGATTTCAATCGTTCTAATGAACGAGAAGATCTTTTGGAGAAAAAATCAAAAGCAAAAGAGTGAACTCTGCTTGATGCATGGTCTAATGAACTAAAAGAACGTAGAAATAGAAGATGGTCCGAATTAAATAATGATGATTTTGTTAATGAAGAAGGTATTGTACACTCTTCTTCATTTGCTGAACTCCCATGTTGAGTGTCACGACCCGCGACTTTCATCCTGGCTCCGTCCCCCGTCCCCAGTCTGTTCGGCTTGGAGGTTAAGTAGAAGGTTCTAGAATGGTGTGGAGAGTTCCTACATTTTTCAAGAGTTAGAACTCTCTAGATACACTTAGCCTCCATAAGAATGTAGAATAGTGTAGAATACTCTAGATAGCTCTTATAGGTTGTGAATAACCTAGAGTTGCATAGAATATTCTAGAGTGTAAATATTAGCCGTTGGATGTAATGGATCTCCACTGTCCATTGAGGAGGTGGAAGGCTATAAATAGGGGCCTTGGCCATTTGCCAAGACCAACCAAGGCATTTGTACTCAAAGCATTCTCCAAGCAATACAAACCTTTCCTTTTTAAAGGCTTTCTCTTGTGTTCTCTTCTTGGCCACTTAAGCTTAAGCTTTCTAGTCACCGTTCTCCACTTCTAGCTTGTGCCAAGCACGTACAAGAGGGTCTAAAGGCTGACTTAGTTCACATTGAGCGAGTGATTAAGTGCCGCATGGGCATAGCAAAGAGTAAGTTCGTGACATGAGGCACTAGAGATAATGATCTCCTAAAAGATGCCATCACAATAAAATTGATTCAGTTGAATTTGATTTTACTTTTGCTTCAAATGAGCATAAAAAATAACATTTCATCCAGCTATAGTAATTCTCAAAGAAAAGTACCAGAGATGGAGGGAATATCAAGGAGTTCTTGGACTGTATGTGGCAGAAAGAGGGGGGTCCACAAAGACAAATTTGGGAGACCAATTAATGAGCATATGATATATGAGTTCATGTACAACTTGAATGTGGATTAAGAGTATAGATAATCAATTAAAATGTGATCTTCAGCATCTAAATTAATTTGTTTCTGATTTTGACTCAATAATTACATGTAAACCTCATTTTTATTGTTTTAATGGTTGAGCATGTTATGCTTTTTGAAAAAACAATAAATGTACAATAGATGTTTCTTTTCCTGTAAATTCTTACGCATCAGGATTGTTATCTACTGTGCACTAAGAATTTTTTTCAAGAATGAACATTTTACTTTAGTCAGTGAGGAAGATTTAAATTAATGATGTAAAAATAAACTTTTAAAAATTCCATGCCTAAATTTTGATGTTCTCCATATCCTCACTGGCCAAAGAGTAGATTTGCTGGTGAAGCTTATCAATATAGTTCTTGGAGAGGCAGGGAACTCTAGTGCCATGAAAGCTTCACCCAAGCGTAAAGTTGTGAGTTGATCTCTTTCTCTCTGTTAACATAATTGTAGCCTGTTAGCAAAATTGTAGCCTTATTAATGTTAGCATGGTTGTAGCCTAATTAGCTTGATTGTAACCTAACTGTTACAACCTTGTATAGAAGTAGTCTTGATTCATTATAGCATGATTGTAGCTAATTAGCATGATCATAGCCTAATTGTTACTATCTTGTATAGAAGTAGTTTAGGTTCATTGTTGTAGATGTCCAGGTTCAATTTGTAATGCCTATAAATAGGCTTTATTTTGTACAAATCAATAACAACTCACAAACAATTCTTTCATGATTCTTAGCCTAATCAAAGCCATTAAACCTATGTTTTTTTGTAATTTTCTGCTTGCATAATTCCCGACCTTGTTCTTCAGTTTCTTTTACTTTGATCACTCTGTCATAAAATTTGGAACTCTTCATCATGGAAAAATCTGATATTTCAAAACCTATTGCAACTGTTTTGACTGGCTCAAACTATAATCTTTGGGTTCAAGGAATGAAAAGTTTCTTGATAGGTTGCAAGCTTTGGCAAATTGTTATTGGGGATATCACCAAGCCAATTAGAGAGCCAAATGAAACTGATGCAAATTTGCATATCGTTTTGAGGACTGGGATAGTAAAAATCACCAAATCATCACATGGTTTCGTAATACCTCAATCCCATCTATTCACATTCAGTTTGCTGATTATGATTTTGTGAAGGAAATCTGAAATTTCCTGACTATTAGATATCAAACCACTAGAGTTGCCCACTATTATAAATTGTGGACAACTCTTCATAATCTAAAACAAGAATCAAGTCAATTTGTGAATGATTTTCTTGCTAAATTTTAACCAATTTGGAATCAAATATCTGATGCCAAAATCAGTGAAGATCATCTTCATCTCATTCAAGTTCTTATGGCTCTTTGACTTGAATATGAAGCTGTCCTAGCCTCCCTGCTACATCGAAATCCACTCTCATCATTGGATACTGCTATTCAAGAAATTATTTTTGAAGAGACTCGCCTCAATCTGGACAAAACACCTCAGTCTGAAGTAGTTCTTGTAACTATCGATCTGCATATAAAAAATCTGGCAATCAACCTTGTAAGAATTTTAATCAAACTGGTCATGTTTTTACTAATTGTCCTACTGTTGAAAGCAGTTATTGTCATGGTCTTGGCCATATTATTAAAAATTGTCCCACACGTCCTCCTAAACCTAAAGAGGGGGCTCCCAAGTCTAAGAATGTCTCAAAGATTGGATCTTTTCCAATCACTGTTGTTGCTACTATTGAGGGTTCTACTACTATCACGATAAGTGATCTTGAAGCACTGCTCAAACAGGTTATCTCTTCCAATACATCTACTGCAATCTTTGCCACTCCGAGTAATTTTCATTGGTTTTTTTATTTTACATATTGCAATCATACGACCTTTAATAGCAAACTTTTGCCTTCTACAACACCTGTGTCTTCTTTACCACTAATCCATACTGCAAATGGCACTAAAATGAATATTACTCATACTAGTCATGCATCTAGCACTAATTTTGATCTTCCTGAAACCTACTATATCCCTAACTTGATTCTCAATTTTATCTCTATTGGTCAGTTGTGCGAAAAGGGATTACATGTAAATTTTTTTCCATTTGGTGTTCAAGTATAGGATCCACAAACGGGACAGATTCTTGGGAGGGTCGCAAGGTAGGTCGATTATTTGAGCTTGAATCTCTTCACCGTTCTTTAAAACTTGTGTCTGCAGCTACAACCACCAAATCTCCCATCCATCAATGGCATTTGCGTCTTGGTCATGCCTCATCTAGCAAAATTCAGTCTTTAATTTCTCGTGGATTGTTAGGATTTACAAAATTTAAGTCTTTTAATTGCTTAAATTGTCAGCTTGCAAAACAACCTGCTTTGTCTTTTGATAATAATGATTCCATTTCAGATAGTCCTTTTGGTTTAATTCACTCTGACATTTGGGGTCTTTCCCCTATTTCTTTAGTAAATGATTTTCAGTATTTTGTGTTATTTATTGATAATTACTCTCAGTTTACTTGGATATATTTTTTGAAACATCGATCTGAATTATCACACATTTACATTAAATTTGCAAATATGATCAAAACTCAGTTTTCTTGCACTATAAAAATTTTGCGAACAGATAATGCAATGGAATATAAAGATTTTTTCTTACTTCAATTTCTTAGTTAGCAAGGCACTGTTGTTCAACGTTCTTGTCCTCACACGTCCTAGCAAAATGGACGAGCAGAGCGTAAGTATCGTCATATACTTGATTCTGTCCCTTCTTCTTTCTGCCTCATGTTCGAAAAAAATTTGGAGAGAAGCAGCTCTTAATGTTGTATATACTAGTAATCAACTTCCTTCCATGGTTCTCCATAATTTATTTAGTTTTGAGAAATTGTTTGGTAAACTGCCTGACTATTCACTCCTTAAACCTTTTGGATGTGCTTGTTTTGTTCTTCTACAACCTCATGAACACACAAAATTAGAACCTCGTGCTCGTCTATGTTGTTTTCTCGATTATGGTATTGAACACAAAGGTTATCGATGTTGGGATCCTACATCAAATAAATTACGCATTTCTCGTCATGTTACTTTCTGAGAAAATACCATGTTTTCATTTCTTTCTAAATTTCATCAGTCTATCAATAGTGAATCTTTATTTTTCACTGATTCTTCAACTGAGTTGTTTTCAAGTTCTAATCTAGTTGGTTTTGATGAGCTCAATACTCGACCTGCCTCACCTACTTCTATTGAACCTGTGTCAGTTATTGATCCTGCACCTCTATCTATACCTACTCATCATATTACTCTTCATCGTTCTACTCGGGTAAGAGAAATTCATTATCTTTCTAATTTTCACTGCTATTCTGCTATTGCAACTTTCCATGAGCCTCGCTCTTATCGTGAGGCAAGTATTGACCCTCTTTGGCAACAAGTTATGACTAAAGAACTTCAACCTTTAGAGAAAACTCATACTTGGGACTTAGTTGATCTCCCTCCAAACAAGATCCATATCGGCTGCAAATGGGTCTACAAAATCAAGACCCACTCTGATGGAACTATTGAGCGTTACAAAGCTCACCTAATAGCCAAGGAGTACACTCAAGAGTATGGCATAGATTATGAAGAAAAGTTTGCTCTAGTGGCTCGATTAACATCTTTTCGCGGTTTCTTAGCTATTGCTGTAGTTTGTAAGTGGAAGCTTTTCAAATGGATGTTAAAAATGCTTTTCTTCACAGCGATTTAATTGAAGAGCTTTACATGCATCCTCCTCCTGTCTATCATACACCTCATAAAGTTTGCAAACTTCAAAAGGCCTTATATGGACTAAAGCAAGTCCCCAGAGCCTGATTTGCCAAATTTAGTTCTACTCTTGCTAAATTTGGTTTTGTTTTTAGTTCATATGATTTTCCTTTATTCATTTGACGGACTGATGGTGGGATTCTTCTTCTATTACTCTATGTTAATAATATGATAATAACAGGAGATGATGCATCTGGTATTTCAGAAGTACAACGTCATCTTAGCCAGCATTTTGAAATGAAAGATTTTGGTTCACTTAGCTATTTTTTGGGTCTTGAAGTTTCTCAAAATCTTGAAGGGTATTATCTTTCTCAAGCCAAATATGCATCTGACTTACTTTCTTAGCCTGGCATCACTGACAGCAAAATTTTATCAACTCTTGTGGAACTCAATTGCAAGCTTACACCTCTTGATGGCACTCCTCTTGCTGATCCTACTTTATTGCCAACTTGTTGGGAATCTTGTTTACCTCACTGTTACTCGTCTTGAGGGGAAGAGGAGGCAAAGAAAGTTGAGGGAAAAATGTAGGAAGGCCAGAGGGAAGCAGAGAAAGTTGAGGGAAGTGTGTAAAAAATCAAAACAAAACTCATTCCATATCCCCAAAAATCTGCTGAATTGAGTGTAAGATTGGGGAGAAGGTGGAGTTGGTGATAGGGGATAAGTTAGAAAAAATGATGGTCTTGGGCTCCATCTGCAGAAGCAAATAGTAGCAGCGTTGCTGCCGCTGTTTCATTCTGTCTCTTCTTTTTTTTCTTTTTTTTTTTAAGAAAAAGAAGAAAATGAAGAAAACAAAGAAAAATGAAAAATAAAAATAATATAAAATGAAATAACATAAAATAAAATAAAAACTACTTGAACACTTTTTAAATTATATATTCAAACTGAAATACAACATTACAGATTAAAACCGAAATACAACATTATAAGAAGGAAAAAACAGAAAAATTCAGTGTAACAAAATTAAAAGTTAATTTTACGTTAGAAAAATACAATAAATAATAAATGATCTTAAAATAAATAAATAAATAAATTATGAAAATTTTCTTTACATAAAATTTATAAAATGCACACAACAAAGTTCTCATAAAGAAAATTTTTAAATAATAAAAAAATGCATTGAAAAATGTGATCTAAATATAGCAAAAAATTATAAAATTTATGAAAATTAATAAATGACATTACAAAAATCTTACCCAACATACATTATCACATAAAGCACATATGGTATAATTTTCACTCAAAAATTTTAAGATTAACACATTCTTGGGAAACGTGCCTTTGATAAATAAAAAGACAAAAATTAAATAAATACTAAACGACATCTAAAAATTATGAGATTTTTACAGAAAATTTATGAGTATTCAAAATGCACATATAAAATTTTTTTACTTGAAAATTCTTATAAAAATAGCGTATTGGAAAACGTGCCATTGAATAAAAAAAATATTAAAATTTAAAATAAATAATGAATGACTCCTAAAAATCACTAAAATCATAAATAATGATAAAAATAGTGAAATTATGTATTTAGGAAATAAAATAAAATAAATTAATATTTACATGGTGAAATTACCATTTTTGCCCCTAATGTGACGAATTAGACATAATATGCAAAAATTGTACTCGACCCCCGAAAAATGAAAAATACCCCCTAAAATAAAGTAACACACATATTTTTACCAAAGGTGTGTCAAAATTTGGTGTTTACAGCTTGCCCCTCTTTGTCGGGAATCTTGTAGAGATTTCAGACAAAGACGTAGACAACACCGAATTTTGACTCACCTAAACACAAAAGCAAAGATAAATATCTAAGCATACAAGATGTAAAAATGTAAACAAATGAAAGAGTGAGAAGGTGACCGAACTCTCCAAGAGCTGCCTACGTATCCCACACAAGGGAATCAGGTCAAAACGTAGTTCGAATGCAGGTAAACTGTTGATGGGAATGATAACATGACTGCAATTGGTAACACAAACATAAAATAAAATAAAATTAAAAAAAAATTTTTCTTCTTTTTTTTTTTTAAATGGAAAAGAAAACGTAACATTCGAACTGCTGAACAAAACTAACATAAAGCGACAAAACTGCAAGATCTAATAAAGTGCTTAAACTAATAGACAAGAAATGAGTCCAGGCTACTGGACAAACAAATATTGACAAGTTAAATGCAATGCTTGGACTACTCGACTTGAAAATGTAAATAGACAGATGCCGACCAGGCTGCTGGACGGATGCATGACCTTGGGCTGCCAAGGTTGATGAATGCAAAGTTTGGGTTGCCAAACTTGAAACGGTAAATAAATGATCCTGGGCTGCCAGGAGTCATCAGATGCAAGGTCTGGGTTGCCAGACTTGGAAACATAAATAAACTGATGCCGATCAGGCTACTGGACGGATGCATGACCTTGGGCTGCCAAGATTGATGAATGTAAAGTTTGGGCTGCCAAACTTGAGAAAATAAATAAATGATTCTAGGCTTCCAGGAGTCATAAATGCAATGTCTGGGCTGCCAGACTTGAAACATAAATAAAAGATGCCGACTAGGCTGCTAGACGGATGCATGACCTTGGGCTGTCAAGGTTGATGAATGCAAAATTGGGCTACCAATTTGAAACGGAAATAAATGATCTTGGGCTGTCAGGAGTCATAAATGCAATATCTGGGCTGCCAGATTTGAAACATAAATAAAAGATGCCGACCAGGTTACTGGACGGATGCATGACCTTGGGTTGCCAAGGTTGATGAATGCAAAATTGGGCTACTAACTTGAAACGGAAATAAATGATCTTGGGCTGCCAGGAGTCATAAATGCAATATCTGGGCTGTCAGACTTGAAACATAAATAAAAGATGCCGACCTGGTTGCTGGACGGATGCATGACCTTGAGTTGCCAAGGTTGATGAATGCAAAGTTGGGCTGCCAAGGTTGATGAATGCAAAGTGGGGCTGCCAACTTGAAACGGAAATAAATGATTTTGGGCTGCTAGGAGTCATAAATGCAATGTCTGAGCTGCCAGACTTGGAAACATAAATAAAAGATGTCGACCAGGCTGCTGGACGGATGCATGACCTTGGGCTGCCAAGGTTGATGAATGCAAAGTTGGGCTGCCAACTTGAAATGGAAATAAATGATTCTGGGCTGCCAGGAGTCATAAATGCAATGTCTGGGCTGCCAGACTTGGAAACATAAATAAAAGATGCCGATCAGGCTACTGGACGGATGCATGACCTTGGGCTGCCAAGGTTGACGAATGCAAAGTTTGGACTGCCAAACTTGAAACGGGAATAAATGATCCTGGGCTGCCAGGAGTCATAAATGCAATGTCTGGGCTGCCAGACTTGGAAACATAAATAAAAGATGCCGACTAGGCTGCTGGACGGATGCATGACCTTGGGCTGCCAAGGTTGATGAATGCAAAGTTTGGACTGCCAAACTTGAAACGAAAATAAATGATCCTGGGCTGCCAGGAGTCATAAATGCAATGTCTGGGATACCAGATTTGGAAACATAAATAAAAGATGCCGATCAGGCTGCTGGACGGATGCATGACCTTGGGCTGCCAAGGTTGATGAATGCAAAGTTTGGGCTGCCAAACTTGAAACGGAAATAAATAATCCTGGGCTGCCAGGAGTCATAAATGCAATGTCTGGGCTGCCAGACTTGGAAACATAAATAAAAGATGCTGACCAGGCTGCTGGACGGATGCATGACCTTGGGCTGCCAAGGTTGATGAATGCAAAAATAAACTTAAAACAACTGTCAAATATAATGTCCAAATCAATAAAATTGTCAAAAAAATTTTTCTAAAAAATTTTTTTGCCCCAGTGTATGGAATTAAATGAATTCAAGATCATGTTTTCAAATTTGAGACTTGTGTGACACGAAAATTTACTTACAATCGATCTTTTCTTTCTTTTTTTTATAGAAAAATTTGTACCAATATAAATCAAATGAAATCAATTTGTTGTCTTCTTTTGAACTTGTCCCACTGTAGATCAATTTTGCCTTAAATTCAAAGCATCAGAATTAACTTTGGAAAATCAAAATTTTCTCAAAAAATTTGCCCCACTGTAAATCAATCTTTCACAACATTTTTCTTTAAACTCAAAGCATCATAATCAAATTTTCTCAAAAAATTTGCCCCAGTGTTAGCTCTTGAATCAATATGAAATTGATTTTCTCTCTTCTTTTTTTTTTTTTTTTCGAAGGAAGAAGATAGCAAAAGTATATATATTTTTTGTTTTTTTTTTTAAAGAAGAGAGCAAAATGATTTTTTTTTAATTTTTGAAAGAAGATAGCAAAAGGATTTTTTCTTCCTTTTTACCTTTTTTTTTCTTTTTTTTGTTTTTTTTAAAGAAGAAAGCAAAAGGATATATATATATATTTACAAAAGAAAGTAAAAAGGATTTGTTTTCCTGCAAGAATAAAGCAAAGAGATTTTTTTTTTGAAAGAAGAAAGCAAAATGATTTTTTTTTTGAACGAAGAAAGCAAAAAAATTTTTTTTCTCTTTTTCTTTCTTTTTTTTTTATTTCCGATGGAACTCTATCGTGACAAAACTTGAAAAAATTGAGTAGTAAAATGAATTCTACATGATAAAAAGTAGAGGAAAAAGTTTATGTCACCTTTCTTTTGATCAGCCAAATTTCCTCAAAAATTATTGCAAAGAATGATGATACTAGTGCATACCATTGGAAATTTTAAAGCAAATGCGACATCCAAATTAATTTGAAATTAATCCCTTTTTTTTTTCATCATCATTTTATCATTTTTTTTTGCCCCAGTGTCAATTTAAGTCAATCCCTTTCAAAAATGTGTTCAAGCATAACGCATCAAAATCAATTTTTGAACTCAAATTTTCTCAAAAAATTTGCTCCAGTATATGACACTCAAATCAATTTGAATCATTCCTTTCAAACTTTGGCTCCGTAAAAATTCATTTGAAATCATTCCTTCTAAAGATATGCATAGTATCAATCAGGTGAATTTCATTTGAAATCAATCCCTTAAAATTTGCCCCAGTTTTGTTTCTGACGAAGGCTTCAAATAATGGTGATGTGATCGCACCTGCAAAAGGAAAAAACAACAGCAATTTCAACATAATGCCACCGAACGGTGGTCCCTTAATTCCACCAGCACAATAAGCATGAACGTCACCATTCTGAATCTCTAATCAATTTTTCACTTTATTTTTTACAAGTTTTCCAAATTCATTGGCTTCCGATTCACGATTTAGGTCAAATCCCTAAATAGTCTTTCAATTCATGCATGACTCAAACTTTTGATAAACTTAGAACTGCCTTTGCTTTTATTCCAATTCAAGCAAAACTAATGTTAAGTTTTTCAAAAAATGAATTGGTCAAAAATATTTCACATGCAATAATATAAAGAAATTTTGTACAAGATGAAACACAGAAAAACTAAATTAAACACAATTAAATGAAAAAATTTTCAAAAATTTGATTTTTGAAGTGATGGTTTAAAAGATGCCTTTTTATCTTTGGATGTCATTCCCATTTGAATTTTGACATTGCCACGAGATGATCAATACAGAAGGCAAACCTCAAGCAACTGTTGTTACCAACTTTCCAATGAATTCCATGTTGGCATACTGATTTTCTCATCTGTGAGCCTTCCACTGTAATTCTCAACCACGGCACCCTTTCGGGTTTTTACTACGATTTCCCCCACCTCTTTCTTTCTCTTCTTTTTTTTTTTTTTCTACTTCGTTTTTTTTTTTTTGAGATTTTTTTTTTTTGAGATTTTTTCTTGGAGGCGCCCTTTCGGATTTTCGCATTTGTAGAGTAAGATGAGAGCAAACAACATTTAAGTCCTGGACAATTGTTCCCCTTCTCATTAAACAGACTAGTATTCAAAAAATATTTGGCATCAGTAAGGCAATCTTCTCTTGTCGATTGGGATAGATATATTAATATCATGTGCCCCTTTGATTTGCAAATTTTCTTTCAAAATCATCACAAAAGATAGACTGAGATTGGTAATCGTCTTGGCTTTTGAAATGGGGTCGGGTAATGTGCTGAAAATAGTGAGGTTGGAAAGCAGAAACTATAAGGGGTTTAAATAACTTGGAGTTGCATTTGCAAAGAAAATTGCCCCAATTTTGACAGTTTTCACCTTTTCTTTTCTTTTTTCTTTTTTTTTCCTTCAAAAATTTTTTTTTTATATCCTAATTTTGCCATTGAGTTTTGGGACTTTTCCTTTTCCTTTTCTTTTCTAAAAAGAAAATTTGTCTCAGTTTATTACTTTCTTTAGTGTTCCCCTTTTGTCACTCTTTTTTTTTTTTTTTTGAAACGCAAGTCGAAATAAAATTGTCCTAGTGTGGGATGAATTATCACAAACTGTCCCAGTGTGGAAGGAGTGCGACCTTCAAGTGGGCTGTCAAATGAAAATCACATATTCTGGAGGCTCTAAGGGTAAACTAGGGAAGAAAAGGTTCTTTTTTTTTTTTTTGAAAAAGAAAGATGGTCTGGCTTTGTCCTGTCCCTTTTGCAACAAAAATGTTTTTTTTTTTTTTAAATTCACCAAATCAGATGAGAAAGTCTTTTGTGGTGTCTGAATTAATGATTCAGGAAAAGATCCGACCATTCACTTATGCTAGAATACGGCTTCACTCGAGTAATGCTTATTTTCTTTTCTCCTTGATGAGAGCAATCGTGCACCAACTGACTTGAACTTTATTCAAACGTCGTTATCCTGCAAAAAATTACAAAAACTGGTATGTCAATCTACTCAAAATCGTTTTTTTTTTCTTTTTTTTTTGTTTACCTCAAAGAAAATTCTAAATTTTGAGTCAGCAAATATACAAAAATGCATTATTTTGACCTTTGTTAGTTCCCCTACACTTGAATCATTAGTTGACCTCAAACGATTTGGAAAATGTGAGATCGAATAATGATTCAAACATTGAAATCACGTATGTGTGTTCTAAAATGCATTTCCTCAAGGTCGAGTAAAAAATTATTATGCAATTTATTGTTTTGTCTTTAATACTCATAATATCAAGTAAAGGAGAAGGAATTATATCACAATTAAACTAGCTCAAGTTAATTTCTTCGCCTTACTGAATTTTACAAGCAAATAAATCATATGATTAATCAAAACGCATCACATGTCTATGATCAATTTTATTTTTCACTTGAGGGGAATTTCTTTTATAGCAAACAAATCACTCAAGATACGAGAGTATCTTTTGACGCGAAAACCGACATTGGTTATGAAGGTTCCCGGTTACTCAACACCTCAACCCTTAAACAAGTGGCAAAAATTGTATTTGAGAAGTAAAACTGTCTTTTTACGCAAGAATCGACATTGGTTGAATGAAGATCTCTGGTTACTCAACAATTTACTTGCACAAATTTGCAATGCATTACTCATAATTCAAATGCCGTTTGACGCGAAAGTCGACATTTGTCGATGAAGATCCCCGGTTATTAAGCATAAGAACCATTGGAGTAGAAAAAAGCTACATTATTCTTTTTTCTTTCTTTGCCTATTTTTCTTCTTCTTCTTTTTTTTTTTTTTTACACATTAAACCCCTCATAATAGACGTTAAATCACATGAGTGCGCTAATTGACCATAATCAGTATTTAACATGTGAAATTAAGTAAAGAAGAGAAATTTTCATCAAACATACAAAATTTAGACATAATTCCAACCACTTTACAAGATATACTTTCTATAAGAACAAAACTCCAAACCACATAATAATAATTTATTATTGTCTAGAGAAAGCGTTTGTCGACACACATAAAGTAATTTCAACAAGTAGGGGAATCAGACAAAATCACCATTACTAACTACAACTCACAAACATGTGACACGACTTTATTTTAACCTCCTAAATAACCTATTTAATACACTCCACATGAAAGTGAGAACAATTAGAATGTAAAACAATAAACTCCCCTGGTGAATGGGTTGAAGTCATATCTCCAGCATGTTTGTCCCTTTTGTCGTGCTTGAATCTGCCAAGTATGCATTGGAAACTTGTTTGACAATCTATTGCAACCATTTATCTTACAGACTTGAATGCTCGAAAGTGAGAATCTAAGCGGTAAATCTGCCATTTTGCCTCAGTACCACTGTTGACATTCTGTCTCTTTTGAGTTAAGCACGGGTTCCTCTCTTTTTTTTTCTTTTTTTTTTTTTGCATCGTTTGGCATACTTAACATGGATCTCAAATTCCCTTTTTTTTTTTTGTATCACTGTAGTTCTCCTTAACATTTTGCGTTATTTCGGAGTCCAGAAGGATATTGAAAATGCAATCATCAGCTTCAAATAAGATGTCATCCAAAAACTATGGACAATTTATTTTCACCGTCAAAACATTCAAGAAAATGTTTTTCTTTTCATTCAATTTGGACTCATTAACTCATCAAAAGAGAAAACTTTACAATTACATAAACCTAGCATTAGGTTTTAGGAAAAATGCAATTTATTTTGAGGCTTCATCAAAGGATTATTTGCTCAATATGACAAAAAGATTTGAAGCAGATCATTTTCAAAACTAAATATAAAAATATGAAGCGAAAACCTCATGCTACAAACAATTTTGAAAAAGCAATTTGTTTAGTGCTTCATCCGAGAAAGAATTTTGAACACCAGGTAATCTTAAATTTACGAGAAGAAAACCTTTATTAATGACTAAGTTATTCCTATTTTTATTACATCCAAATAAACCCTTATCTAACTACAATTTCATCTATCGCACTAATCATTCGAGTCAAACTCATCAATCTGGATCCTTAGCACTCTCAATTCTAAAACTGGATTCCCCCGACCTTCTTATAGTTTGAAAATAACACTGGCATTATGGGTGTCAAGTGTACGATGCTTTATTGGAGTAAAACTATAATTTAAAATGTTTGAATCAAATATGTTTCCGACGTGTTTTCCAATTTGTTGCCTCCCTAGAGGACCTGTAAAAAATGAAAAAGAAAAAATCGAAGTTAGTGTAGGTGAAAACAAAAATGGATGTATGCCCTAGAGGGAGCCCTTATTATGCCGAGGGTAGGCCTAGCATGAAATGCAATCCTTTAGAGTGAGACTCCCCTGTTTAGTCGTAGATAGGCTAGATCCGCCAGGAAAAGATGCCTCCATTCTGCTCGTATTATCTTACCTAGGGTCTCACCCGCCAGGATTTACCGAAAATATAAACGTGCATGTCTTTCAGGATTAAGTACCCAAGACAAAAGGATGGCTTTCCTATTCGGGATTCCCAAAGTGGCGTTCCCTCTATGGTTTATGCATGATGCCAGTTTATTAAAGCAAGTTAAAATATACAAAATTGTCAAATTTAAGAAAATGTCCTAAAGATTTTTTATCTAATAATGATGCAAAACTTTTTCGAGAAAGATGGACCATAAACTATACAAAAGAAATTATTGACTCCAAAAATATTTGATTGAAAAATCAAACCTCCAAGAGGTTACGAGACACAACATTGAAAGAAAACAGAAGTTTTGACTTTATATAGAAATATACAAGTCAAAGCGTCAGTTTATTAAAGTCAAATGAAATACGTGCTAAAATCACTTTTTTGTGTAATGTGGGATGGGTGGGCGGGGGATACAGCAAAAATGATGCATAATTGATTTGAAAAAGACAGATATAAACTGCACAAAAGTTTGCCCTTGGGTTTATTTATTGACTCGACCTTGAGAAAATTTGGTTCGAATAAAAATGACAGATTCAACAAGAATGAGCAATCATTGAAAAGGATTTAAAAACTAAGGATTTAAAAACTACAATTTTTATTCAAGAATATACAAGACAAAAAAAAATCAAATTTTTTAGAATTTTTAAGAAATTCACAATGATTGATCCCTTGGGTATTTATAACAAAATGCAATTTGTAAAAAATTGATGAAATTCCGTTTTCATCTTTCTCGGAGAAATTAATTATGAAAACGAAATTTAAACGTGCCAAAAGAGAGTTGGCTTCCTACAAGAGCACCATGCCAGGGCTCTTTGTTTTATGGTTGTGAATGCAATCAAAATAAGAAGGAAATTGTGTTAGCTTATTCAACAAATAACACATAACACATTGGCAAAAATAAATAATACATATAGATAACAATAAATGGCATAACAAGAACAAAGGAGGTTGGTTCCCTCCTCTCGTGCCTTAGTGTACCTGACAGGGTAAGGCTGATTCTACCCTAGGTTATTCTACATGGATGCATGAGGTTGGGCTCACTAATGCATCTAGATTCGATTAGGCTGTCGGTTCCCAAGCCTTCAGATCTAAGGGTAAGGGTCGTTAATCCCAAAACCCTTGGTCGGTGGCTCGAGCGATCCCCTGGACACTGCTACGTGCACATCGTGCCCCGGCCACATGTTCGAGTGGATCTATTTTAAAGCCCAAATCTCTAGACTTGTGGACTCAAGTCAAGAGTTTGGGTGATCTCCTAGACATGGTCACATGCACATCGTGCCCCGATCACATATCCAAGTGGATCAAGCCTACGATAAGGTTTAAGGCTCCCAAACCTTCAGACTTAGGGACCCAAAAGTAACAAATCCGTCAATTCCAAGGGCCCCGGTCGGTGGTTCGAGTGATCCTCTAGACACTGCTACATACACGAATGCGATGGCCACATGTCTAGGCAGATCGATCTTAGTTCTAAAGGGATGGGTGGGTGGCAACCACCAAAAAGAGAAAAAGGGTTAAAATAATCGTATGCACGTATGATGGTGCCCCTGTGAGAGGAGGGAATGATAAAACGCGGGCTCTAAGGGTGACTTACCCTCTCCCAAAATGCAAGCGCGGTCGAATAAAGCAATAACAAGTAAATAAATCATACATACATCACATAAGTGGCCGAGAGGCGGGAAGCGTGAGAGATGCAAAAAGAAAAGCCTAAAAAAAACTAAAAAAGAAAAATGCAATCCTAACATTCAAACACGATGAAATCAAGGGTTAAAGGAGGAAAAGATGATTAAACTTTGTGCTCGGACTCACTAGTGATCCCCAGTGGAGTCGCCAGCTGTCGCGCCCCATTTTTCGAAAGGAAAAATAAAATAAAATAATGATAAAAGTGTGGTAAAGTGTGATAAAGTGTGTGAGGTCGGAAAAAGGAAAATGAAGTGTTAAATGTGATTGTGTTTATTAGAAAAAAGAAGCGTGTAAATTTCTCGTAATAATAATTTTTTAGAAAATACTTTGTAAAAGATGATTCGATAAAAATGTGACAAATAAACGCTTTATTTAAAAAAATAAAAGAAAAAGGGCCTAAAATGGGACTTTAAAAATGCGACGGTTTTTGGGTTCGAAAATAGAGTCTAAAAAGGGTTTTTAGTAAAAAGGAGTCGCCACTTGGTATTGAGTTTTGGTATACCAAGTCACCCGAAAATATTTTATAAAAAGTAAGAAAATTAAGAATGATTTTTTAAGGAAACGATTTTTGGAAAAAATATAGAAAAAAACAAGAAAACCCTTTTAGACGACTTTAGGTCTTTGAAAACAAGAGAAAAAGGTTCGGGAGTCACAGTTGAAGAAAGGGAAGGCAAAGGCTCGCGCCCAAGGCATCCTTTCAACCTAGCCGAAACTAGTTGCGAGGTTTAGTCTAAATTTTCCTAATATAACCCTAAGACTTCATCACATTTGGATGCAACTATATGAATGCAAATCTAATCCTAAAATGGATATCGATAAGGGACGAAATGTTCCACTGAGGTTTGGTCGGAATTATCGCATTAATTGCGAAACTCGGATATAGACCTCGATGGAGTCACGAGTATAGATGCTGAATGGAGTGCAAAAGAAAAGAAAAATAATAGTATAGATAGTAAGTGAACAAAGAAAATAGGGATGCAACATAATGGGTGCGGGGGATTAATGGACTCGTGACTTAACTGTTTCTACTCACGGAAGGGGGGAACGACATGTACGCCATCGCTTTCCACGTGAGTAGATGACTATTTCTAGTCAAATCACACAAATGACCTAAAATTCTATGTGTAGTGGAGCCTAAATGTTATGCACTAAATAGTTGTAGAAATAAGTAATAAGTTATAAAGTATATATGAAAATTCATAGAAAATGGGAAAAAGCCTAAAAAGATAAAATGTGTGTGAAATGTCATGAAATGCACACGAAAAATGATCCTAAGGCTAAAATGACCAAAAGGCCTAGCATTGGACTAGCCCATTTTCTATAAGTTCTCCGCTAGCGTTGGACTAGCGAAGAAACCGAAATTAATCACAACTAGCGTTGGACTAGTGTGACGACGATACACATATATAATAATAAAGCAGGTAAATGAATAAAACATAGATTGAAGCAATAATCACATAAAAGCACATAATAACATAGAGGAGCACATAACACATAAGCATGATATTCTAAATGCAAAGTCCTAAAGAAAACAAATAAAACACATAAGCACACACCACACAAAAGCACACACATACACCTGCACAATCATATTTATACACAATTACACACCATACACGCCCCTGCAAAACATATTCACACCTGCATAAAACTTAAAAAAAAAAAACTTAAAAAAAAAAACAAAACAACAACAACAACAACACTAGCAAACAAAGTCCAACCGGAGCACCACCAGCCCGCCACGCACCACCACCGACGCCAGACCACTTTCTCTACTCGGTCCAGGTAAAAAAAAAAAAAAAAAATTTCCAATCCCTCTTTCACTTTGTACGGTTGATAAATGTAGTTTAGCAAATAATTTAGGGATTTTTTTTTTCTTTCGGACCAAGAGAGATAGAGAGGGAGGGAAACTGAGAGAAGAGAGATTGAGAGGGACCGAGAGAAATAGAGAGAAATAGAGACGAACGGAGAGAGAGAGAGAAAACTCCGGTGAGAGAGAGAGAGCTCCGGTGAGAGAGAGAAACTGACCGAGAAAGAGAGTGAGATTGAAAAGGAAGAACAGATCGGGGGGGAGAAGAAGAGAAGAAGAGAAGAAGAAGAAGAAGAAAAAAAAAAAAAGAAAGAAAGAAGAAAAAGAGAGAAAAGAAGGAAAAAAGAAAAGAGAGAAAAAGAAAGAAAAAGAAAGAAAGAAAAAAAAAAGAGAAACTAGAACTGGATAAAAAAAAAATTATTAGTGAAACTACGTCGTTTTGACGTAGTTTCAATCAAAACTACGTCGTTTTGGTTAGTTGATTTTTTTAATTTATTTTTAATTAATAATAGTTATTTATTTTATAGTCTTTGTATTTTTATTAATGCTACTGTGGCATCAAGATTTTATGATTTGTGCATTTAAGTTTCTGTTTTTTACAGACTGACCCCCATAATTTTATTGTCTTTGCAATTAGGTCCTAATTAATTGCATTTTGGTCCCCTAACTTTTATATAATTATAATTTTGACCCCTGTATTTTTTTAAATTTTCGTTTTTGACCCCTACATTTCTCGGTAATTACATTTTGACCCCTAAATGTTGCTGAAGATTACATCTTTGCCCTTATAAATTGCTGAAAATTTTATTTTTGCCCTAGAATATTGCTGGAATTTTGCATTTGAGCCCCCAAATCTTGCTGAAATTTTATTTTGTACCCCAACATTGCTGGAAATTATATTTTGTCTTAGAATATTGCTGGAATTTTGCATTTTTGCCCCCAAACCTTGCTGGAATTTTATTTTGTACCCCTACATTGCTGGAAATTCTATTTTGTCTTAGAATATTGCTGGAATTTTGCATTTTTGCCCCCAAACATTGCTGAAATTTTATTTTGTACCCCAACATTGCTGGAAATTCTATTTTGCCTTAGAATACTTGTTGGAATTTCATTTTTATCCCTCCCAACATTGCTGGAATTTTATTTTGCCTTAGAATACTTGCTGAAATTTTATTTTTTGTCCCCCAAACTTGCTGAAATTTTTATTTAAGTCATTATACTTGCTGGAATTTTAGTTTAAGTCCCTATACTTGTTGAAATCTTAGTTTTAAGCCCTAGATACTTGTTGGAATTTTATTCTAAGTCCCTAATTTGTTCGAAATCGACATTTTATACTCAATTTTTAAGTATTTCATATTTTATACTTTAAATAGTGGTACCTTGACATGTTTGTTGATTTTCTTAGCAATTTATACCGGGTTTACGAATGGAAGGTACCTCGATTACCCTTTTATTTCTCTTTATGTGCTCCTACGTGTTGCTACGTGTTTTTCTATATGTTTTTTTTATATCTCCTTTTGCTTATAATTTTTATACATATGTGAGTGTTTATTTAGTTATGCCATGTTATTTATTAGAAATTAATTTTTGATTATTCAAAGAAATGTAATAGATAGGTAATATTCTATTGAGCAAAAATTCTGTATTTAGATAGTTAATGTAGTAGATAGTGTATATCTAGTTAAAAAAAAAAATTTTTGTATTTTAGATAGAAAGTGTAATAGATAGGTTAGATAGGATATCTTTTATTCTTTTTCTATTTTTAGATTGTAATTAGGTTATTCTCCGGTGTAATAGTTAGGGCTTTTGTGTGCTATGTGTGCTATGTGCTTATGTGTTTTATTTGCTTTCTTTAGGACTTTGCATTTAGAATATCATGCTTATGTGTTATGTGCTCCTCTATGTTATTATGTGCTTTTATGTGATTATTGCTTCAATCTATGTTTTATTCATTTACCTGCTTTATTATTATATATGTGTATCGTCGTCACACTAGTCCAACGCTAGTTGTGATTAATTTCGGTTTCTTCGCTAGTCCAACGCTAGCGGAGAACTTATAGAAAATGGGCTAGTCCAATGCTAAGCCTTTAGGTCATTTTAGCCTTAGGATCATTTTTCGTGTGCATTTCATGACATTTCACACACATTTTATCTTTTTAAGCTTTTTCCCATTTTCTATGAATTTTCATATATACTTTATAACTTATTACTTATTTCTACAACTATCTAGTGCATAACATTTAGGCTCCACTACACATAGAATTTTAGGTCATTTGTGTGATTTGACTAGAAATAGTCATTTACTCACGTGGGAAGCGATGGCGTACATGTCGTTCCCCCTTCCGTGAGTAGAAACAATTAAGTCACGAGGCTATTAGTCCCCCGCACCCGTTATGTTGCATCCCCATTTTCTTTGTTCACTTACTATCTATACTATTATTTTTCTTTTCTTTTGCACTCCATTCAGCATCTATACTCGTGACTCCATCGAGGTCTATATCCGGGTTTCGCAATTAATGCGATAATTCTGACCAAATCTCAGTGGAACATTTCGTCCCTTATCGATATCCATTTTAGGATTAGATTTGCATTCATATAATTGCATCCAAATGTGATGAAGTCTTAGGGTTATATTAGGAAAATTTAGACTAAACCTCGCAACTAGTTTTGGCTAGGTTGAAAGGGTGCCTGGGGCGCGAGCCTTTGCCTTCCCTTTCTTCAACTGTGACTCCCGAACCTTTTTCTCTTGTTTTCAAAGACCTAGAGTCGTCTAAAAGGGTTTTCTTGTTTTTTTCCTATATTTTTTCCAAAAATCATTTCCTTAAAAAATCATTCTTAATTTTCTTACCTTTTATATAATATTTTCGGGTGACTTGGTACACCAAAACTCAATACCAAGTGGCGACTCCTTTTTCACTAAAAAACCCTTTTTAGACTCTATTTTTGGGCCAAAAAACCGTCGCATTTTCAAAGTCCCATTTTAGGCCCTTTTTCTTTTGTTTTTTCAAAATAAAGTATTTGTTTGTCACATTTTATCGAATTATCTTTTACAAAGCATTTTTCTAAAAATCATTTTTTTACAAAAATTTATACACTTCTTTTTTTCCAAATAAACCATACAACCACATTTAACACTTGCTTTTCTTTTTTCCAAACATCTAAAGCTCATTTATTATCCCTTCGAAAAATGGGGCGCGACATAAAGTATTAAGCTGAAATTCCATATCAGATTTTGATACAGAAACTTCATCTTCTTGTTTTGTCTTAGAATTTTCATATACTGCATGAGAGATTTTTTAGGATGATTCTGCTACTCCTTTAAATTTTAAAGAGTTTTGAAATCTTTCTGACATAGATTTCATTGAATCATCATCAGGGAAATTTGAATTAGTATATACAGAATAAGTAGATTTTCTACTATTAAACCTGATTTCAACATCTCCTCCAGGAGATTCAATTAAATGCAAAATTTGAGAAACATTTTTTACTTGAGGAATAGGATTAAGAATGTGTTTTAACTGCCATCTTTCTGGAAGTTCAACCTCATTCCATTGAGTAAATTTAGGAATTTTTATATTTGATCTTTTTATATTCCCCTCTATTAATTCTATTTTTCTGATGCCAAGTCTGATCTTTTAGCACCAGGACTTATAGTATTCATTAATTTAAAATAAAATCTATAAGTAATATTAATATTTTAAGATCCTATCTTCATATCATAACCTTTAGTCATAACATTTAAAGTAAGAGCATCAACTAAATTTCTATCAGTTAAGGAGACTGAGAAATTTGGTAAACAATTGAAGTTTATTGGACCTTCACAAAGACTGGATTCAACCATTCCTAATAAAGAATCACTAAATTTATTATGCCTTCCATCTCTTAAGGCAACTAAGACAGAATTATTTAATCCTTCCCTATTTAAGGATTGTATTGCTACTTGAATTAATCCTATATGTAAATATTTTTTCCCTGAATTTCTAATTTTATCTAAGTCTTTTTCTAAAATCCTTATTTCTTCATATTCATTTTGGATTGGTATAGTTTTCTCTACAGTTTTTATTGCAAATTTTGTTGCTATGTCAAAATTACCAATTTTATACACCTCTTTTGGTTATATTTTGGATAAATACCAATTTTGTAAACTCTGTTCAATTTCAAAATATTCAAGTAATGATGCATTTTTTGTAAATTTTGATTTAGAAGATGATGCAGAAGAAGTATATAAAGAACGTGAAAACATAATTGGAACATAACCTTCAGATGGATCTATCATTAGATAAAATTTCTTATATTATTACATGATATGAGAATATTTTAATAATAATCTATCTACAGTATTTTAAAATTAGGTTTAATATACAACCGTATTGATCAGTTGAACATAAAGTATTTCATACCAGGCATCCGTATTGAACTTCTATTCTCAAAACTTTCATCAATATGAACTTAAGTATAATTGATTTGCTCGACTGTGATTGTTTTGGAGCCATGTTAATTTTTGATTAAAGAATGCTTCTTTAAGGATGCCATTTGGATTAAATATAAATTTAGTGATTCTTTATTAGGAATGGTTGAATCCAGTCTTTGTGAAGGTCCAATATACTTCAATTGTTTCCCAAATTTCTCAGTCTCCTTAACTGATAGAAATTTAGTTGATGTTCTTACTTTAAATGTTATGACTAAAGGTTATGATATGAAGATAGGATCTGAAAATATTAATATCACTTATAGATTTTATTTTAAATTAATGAATACTATAAGTCCTGGTGCTAAAAGATCAGACTTAGGCATCAGAAAAATAGAATTAATAGAAGGGAAATATAAAAAGATCAAATATAAAAATTCCTAAATTTACTCAATGGAATGAAGTTGAACTTCCAGAAAGATGGCAGTTAAAACACATTCTTAATCCTATTCCTCAAGTTAAAAATGTTTCTCAAATTTCTCATATTATTGAATCTCCTGGAGGGATGTTGAAATCATGTTTAATAGTAGAAAATCTACTTCTTCTGTATATACTAATTCAAATTTAAATTTCTCTGATGATGATTCAATGAAATCTATGTCAGAAAGATTTCAAAACTCTTTAAAATTTAAAGGAGTAGGAGAATCATCCTCAAAAATCTCTCATGCAGTATATGAAAATTCTAAGACGAAACAAGAAGATGAAGTTTCTGTATCACAATCTGATATGGAATTTCAGCTTAATACTTTAAATCTTGATGAGCAAAATGAGATTGATATTAGTAAAATAAAACCTATTTGTCATAAGGATTTTTTCCAAGAAAAATATACTAATTTTAGAAATTGGTTTTTTAATAAATACGAACCATCTCAAAGAAAGGTATTTTCAGAAGAATATTACAAATTTATACAAAATACTAAAACTATTATTTCATTTCGTTATATGGTTTTACCTAAAAAAGAGAAAAGAAAATTTTGAGAATTCTCATGATTTAAATGTTTTAGAAAATGCTTATCAAACATGGAAAATTTCAGATAATCAAACATTAAAATCAATTCATCCTCCACAACAAAAGGTTAAAATTGAATCAACTGAAGCCTATCCTTTTGTCGATACTTCTAAAATTAGTAACCCTGAAAATATTAAAATTATACATCAAAACTAATTATACAATCTAAATTTAGGAACAATTTCAAATCAATTAAATAGAATTGAAGGAATTATTGAGCAAAATTCTTTACTTTATAATCCTACAAAATCTAATATAATAATAATAATCAGAAATTAAAAGATACATTATTTGTTCCAAATATAGTTCCACCTAAAGAATTACCTCCTAATGTTTTTAAGACAAAAAATTCTCAAAATGAATTAATCAAAGTACTAACAGAAAAATTAAATAATATTTCTATAAATCCTTCTACTCCTTCGCAGCCAAAAATAAATACTTTATCTGAAACCGATGAAAGATGATTCCCAATCTGAAAATAAAGAAAAAGAAGAATCAGAATTCTAATTCATCTGAAATAGATAATTTAAATAATCTATTTAAAGAATTTTCTAATAAACAAAATTATGATTACAATCCTATTAAAGAGAAACCTAAAAAACAAAGATATGAAAGAAAACAAAAATTTATCCCTAAATTTGGAGATTTACCATTTTATTATAAAAGACCAAGTCCTCAAGATGTTTTACATGAAGAAAAATATCGACATGATATACAAGCAAGTTTTAAAGGAAATGAAATATATGAATGGGATATAGATGGTATGTCAAATTACATGATTCAAAAGACTTTACAAAAAATGATTATGTATTCTCAAATTCTTAAACATGAAGGCACTTCTAATAAAAATGCTTGCAAATGTTATAACTAATGGTTTCACAGGACAATTAAAAGGATGGTGGGATTGTTATTTAACTGAACAACAAAGAACAGAAATTTTAAATGCTAAGAAAATTGTAATTAATCCAATAAAAAATGAACCTAGGATCTTCAAGTCAACCTCAAACAATTGAATATGAAGATGCTGTTTTTACATTAATTTGTACAATAGTTAAACATTTTATTGGATATAATTCTAATGCATATCAAAATTATGATACAGAATTATTAATGAATCTAAAATGTCCAACTTTATCACATTTCAGATGGTATAAGGATACTTTTTTTATCAAAAGTAATGATGAGAAATGATTCTCAATTAAGTTTTTGGAAAGATAAATTTATTTCAGGATTACCAAAACTATTTAGTGAAAAGGTTAGAACAAATTTAAAATCTATGTTTGATGAAGTAAATATTAATTTCAATAATTTAACTTATGGTGAAATTATTTCAGTTTGCACTGAAGAAGGTCTAAAAATTTGTAATGATTTGAAATTGAAAGCACAAATAGAGAAAGCATAAACAAAAATATGAGTTAGGAGATTTTTGTGAACAATTTGCTTACCAAATTCCTCTTAAAAATATTAAAAAATGAAGAAAAACTAAGATAAATCAAAATAAGAGACAATTTATAAAAGACAATTTAAAATTATAAAAAACAAAGAAAATAAAAGAACTAGATAAGGAAGTTAAAAGATGGATAAGAGAAAATGTTACTTGTACAAAATGTGGTAAAAAAGGTCATTATGCTAATAGATGTAAAAGTAAAATCTTTAAGATTATTAGAACAAATTAATAATCTAGATATTCAAGATGAAATAAAAAATAAATTAATAAACACAATCGAAAATAGTAGTGAAGAAGAATTTGAAGAAGATTTAGAAATTACTAGTTCAAGTGATAATGAAAGTGAATTGTGAAAACTGTTCAGATCAAATTCAATATTATAAGGCAATAATATAATCTAATGGCTTAGAAATAAATGTTTTAACACAAAACAATAAAATTATCTTAGATCTTATAGATGAATTACCAAATTCAGAATCAAAAAGAAAATATTTAGAAAATTATCTAGAAATAGTTCAAAATGAAACTAGTAATTCATATCAAGAAGAAAAAATTAATCGAAAAATCAAGAAAAATATAGATTTAAATAATAGTTTTTCAATCACAGATGTTTTCAATCATATTCAAAGAGAAAAACCCAATTTAAATCTAACAACTTTAAAAAATGAAATTAATGAATTAAACAAGAAGTAAGATATTTAAGGGAAAAAATAAATAAAATAGAAGAAAATAATTTATTAAAAGAATTACAAAAAGAATTATTAGAAGAAAATTTAAAAATGAAACTGAACAATTATTAATAGAAAATAAGCCTGAAAATTTTCTAAGTTCAATGTATATTTCTCAAAAATATTATATACAAGTTATCTTAGTAATAAATAAAGAATTTAAAATTTCAGCTACTGCTATGTTAGATAGTGGAGCTGATTTAAGATACAATTTGTGAAGGATTAGTTCCTACAAAATATTATGAAAAAACTGAAGTTATTCTAAGAGCAGCTCAAGGATCAAAAATTAGAATAAATTACAAAATTTCTAATGTCTGTATTTTTTCAAAAGAAGATAATTATATATGTCAACCTTTTGTTTTAACAAAAGATGTGTCCAACAAGTAATTTTAGGCACACCCTTTTATTATGCAATGCAACCATTTATATGTGATGGAAAAACAATTTCTAAAAAAGATCAATCTGTTTCTTTTGATTTTGTTTCAAACCCTCAAATTAAACAGTTAGATACTTTAGAAGAAATGATGAGATTAAAAATTAATCAAATTGAATTTTTACAAAAAGATTTTTCTTATTTTCAAATAGAAGAACAATTAAAAAAATTATAAAATACAGAATGAAATAAAAAGAATTTCTGAAAAAATTAAAAATCAAATTTGTAGTGATTTACCTAATGCTTTTTGGAATAGAAAAAAGCATATAGTCTTCTTTACCTTATGAAAAATCTTTTAATGAAAAGTTTATTCCTACTAAAGCTAGACCTGCTCAAATGAATAAAGAAATGGTAGAATTTTGTAAAAATGAAATAAATGATTTATTAAAAAAGAATATTATTAGAAAAAGTACTTCTCCATGGAGCTTGTACTGCTTTTTATGTTAACAAAAATTCAGAAATTGAAAGAGGAGTTCCTAGATTAGTAATAAATTATAAACCATTAAACTAAAGTTTTACAATGGATAAGATATCCAATTCCAAATAAAAGAGATTTATTAAATAGGACAATTGATTCTGTTATTTATTCAAAATTTGATTTAAAATCAGGATTTTGGCAAATACAAATTGATGAAAAAGATAGATATAAAACTGCTTTTACAGTACCATTTGGACATTATGAATGGAATGTAATGCCATTTGGATTAAAAAATGCTCCTTCTGAATTTCAAAATGTTATGAACTGATATATTCTCTAATTATTCCTTTATAATTGTTTATATAGATGATATTTTGATATTTTCAAAAAGTATCAAACAACATTTTGAAACACTTAGAAAAATTTATAAATATTGTAAGGCAAAATGGATTAGTTTTATCAGCAAAAAGGATGAATTTATTCAAACACAAATAAG
This sequence comes from Mitragyna speciosa, assembly GCA_024721245.1. NCBI lineage: Eukaryota > Viridiplantae > Streptophyta > Magnoliopsida > Gentianales > Rubiaceae > Mitragyna > Mitragyna speciosa. The sequence continues at coordinate 3,770,560 of CM045557.1, forward strand.
ATTTTTAGGATATGAGTTAAATAAAGGAAATATTGTTCCAATTTCTAGAAGTATAGAATTTGCTTCTAAATTTCCTGATGAAATTAAAGATAAAAAACAATTACAAATGTTTTTAGGAAGTTTAAATTATATTCATGATTATTATAAAAATCTTGGTATAGAATGCAAACCTTGTAATGATAAGGTTAAAGAAAAATCCTCCCCCTTGGAGTTCAATCCACATAGAAATTGTTAGGAAAAATAAAAAATAGAGTAAAATATTTACCATGTTTAAATCTTTCCAACCCATATTGGCAGAAAATTGTAGAAACTGACGCTTCTGAAATTGGTTATGGAGGTATATTAAAACAAATTAATCCTAGAACAAATAAAGAGGAATTAATAAGATTTACCTCTGGTTCTTGGAAGAATGCCCAAGTAAATTATTCTACTATTGAAAAAGAAATTTTAAGCATTGTTTTATGTATTTCAAAATTTCAAGATCATTTATTAAATCAAGAATTTCTTTTAAAAATTGACTGTTCTGCAGCAAAAACTGTTTTAGAACAAGATGTGAAAAATATTGTATCAAAACAGATTTTTGCCAGATAGCAAGCAATTCTTTCTGTATTTGACTTCAAAATTACACATATAAAAGGAGAATCCAATTCTCTTCCTGATTTTCTAACCCGCGAATTTTTGCAGGGTTAAAATAGAAGACAATTCCTCAACATATGAAACTTTCATTTCAAATTCTAACATTGAAAATCCTCTACTTGCACCCTTTGTACCTATTGAGAAATTCTCTCCTTCTGAAAAAGAAAAACAAATATAGTCATATCTACCTCCTCCTAGGTTTAATCCAACTCCTACAGAAAATTATTGTACTCAATATTTACAAAGTATTCTAGTACAACAGAAGTTTGAGCATATTCTGGAGCTCAGAGAACATTGGAAATTTCTTACTATTAAACAAAAATGTTATATTAAAAAACTTGTTTATTTCGAATCAATTATTTCTTTAGAACAAGCCAAAAGATTAAATCCTGAAAATATTTCATATGAAATAGCTATGAAAAATATAGCATACAAAAATTTTTCTAAAATTATTTTTTAATGCAGGAAATGCACAGACCTCCTTCTGAAGGAGAAAGAGGAAGAGGTAGAGGTTCCATCTTCTATGGAGCCCCTCACCTATCAAATTTTCAATACCCTCCTTTGCCATCAACTTCTTCAATGATAAATTTGGGAAAAATACCTTCTGCAAAATCTATCTTCTTCAAGAAGATACAAATGAACCCTATGTTGATACAGGAGTTAAAATATTCTCCTTATTTATTTCTTTTGAAGATCTAAATTCTGATCCATTCACTTTACAAAGAAAATATTACAATCACCCTTCATTATCCCAATTTCCTCTTAGAGGATCTCTTCCTCTAAAAAATCGACATACTTATGCAAATTTTCTTGATTTCTATACTTTTCATGTTAATCAAAAAATAGTTGATTTGCATGATAGACATAGAAATAATAAAAATCCTAAATGGTATCCTACTGTTGAGGATAATGAAATTGCCTATTCTCAAATTTATATTCACCATGTTCCTACTCTTCAAACATGGTATGCTAAAACCAAATCCCATGTTGATTTTACCTCCAAATATAACAATTACAACTACCAATTCACATACCAGGATTGTATAGATGCTTGGAGTCATATTTTCTATTACCAAAATTCCCAAATGAAACATACATGGTGGATTAGATTATCTCCATCCATTCTCCAAAATAATCTCCCTTCTTGGTTTTACAATTGGTTCCAAAATTTTAGGACCTTGTGAAACTATTTTCCCTGAACCACTTCCTCATTCTTTATAAAACCTTTGAAAATCAAAATGACAAATATCTCAAAGAACCAACCATACTCCATCGAGGCATGCTTCATTTTCTTGCCAGGTTTCAAATCCCTTGGTGCTTAGCATGGACATATGTTACTGGATTAAACAACAATGGTCTTCCAATTCTTCAAAGACAAATTAAATGCAGATGGTGGAAGAAAATGGAAATTGACTACTGCCAGCATTGAGCAAAATCTCAAAATTTAGATTACTTAGACTGCAGGACCATCAAATTCTGAAATTACCTTCGCCATTCAAAAATGGAGATCTTATTCAAACAAATGGAAAGTCAGATAAAATCCCAAGATCAGAAAAATCCTGAAAAGGCCAAATCTGACTTAATGAAATTATTTGCAGGAGCAATTAGAAGAAATTTTTTCTACTCCTGGAAAATACTGATGTAGAGAAATCATCAAATAAAAGAAAGGAAAAAAGAAAAATTGAAAGAAAAAATTGATGAAGCATCATTGAAAGTTTCCGAAATACCCATTGAACTTTCCTCAGAATTTGAATTTGACAATCATGATCTAGATGAAATTCCCGCTTCAAAATCTCTTTGCTTCATTAGATCCAAAAGTGTTCGTGGAAATGATGACCGCTATGGCAAAAGGAACAAACATATGGTAAATCAACAAAAAAGGAGTAAAAAAAGCAGTCGATAGATTTAGAAAATAGTGAAGAATCGGCATCTTCATCAAATATTCCCTGACAAATCAAAGAAAAAGCAGAAAAAGAAAAAGGCGCACAAAAATCATGGTGGAAAATGAAGTCATTGCTTACGCAATGAAATTTGTAATTTAGTTTTCAAATTAGCTTATAAATTGGGAAGCCACAGGTCTCATATCGGCAGAACTTCTCTTACATCTCTTCTTTTGTATTCTCTTCTTCTCCCTTCTAATCATCTTTCTCCTCTTCTCCCAGTGTAAATTTTATCAATAAAATTTCTGAAGTTTCTTCAAAATCATTGTAAGTATTTAATTTCTTGCAATTTAAATTTCGCACTCTTAAATTTCTTATTAATTCTTATTGATTTACATATAATATATTTATTATCTATGCATGTTATATATAATATATTTTATATATTATATATGTTATATGTATTATAATATATATGTAGATGACATATATATGCATATATATATTTATATATATGTAAGTATGTATGTATGTATCCATGTACATATGTATTATCTATATATATATTTATATATAATATATTATATATATTATAATATGTATAATATATAATACATATATACATATATATTTATATATATTATATTATATATATGTAAGTATGTATGTATGTATGCATGTACATATGTATTATCTATATATATATTTATATATAATATATATTATATATTATAATATATATAATATATAATATATAATACATATAGATAATATCTATTCATATATATATTATATTATATATATGTACGTATGTATGTATGCATGCATGTATGTACATATGTATGTACGTATAATGTATTTAAATATATTATACATAAAATATATATTTATATATAAATATATGTATGTACGTATGTATGCATGCATGTAATTACGTATGTTTGTACGTCTAATGTACATAAATATATATTATATATTATATATTATATGTATTATAACATATATAATATACATATATAGATAATATATATACATATGTATATTTATATATATTATATTATATGTATGCATGTATGCATGTGTATACGTATAATATATATTATATATATACATTATATATATTATATTATATATATAATATAAATACGTATATTATATATATATGTGTATGTAGGTATGTACATATGCCATGTATATGTGTGTGTATATGTGTGTGCGCATGTGTGTATTTTTGTATGCATTTATGTATATGTGTGTGTGTGTGCGCATGTGTATATGTGTGTGTGTGTACAAATTTGGAAATCAAATTTGAGTTTTGGACAAAACTCCCTAATTGTTTCTCAAAAACAATATTGTCAATACGCTAACTGTTCATAAAAAAATATCTACAGTAAAATTTCTTAAAAAACACCCATCCAAATGCAGCCTTGAGATCTAAACATACATATCCAGTTGACTTGCCAAATTTAACCGTTCCAAGTCCTATACAGGGATTAGATATTTTAGATTGCTTGGCTTGTTATTGCCCTGTTGGCGTAGTGGACCTGCTACGGCAATCTGAAAATAAAAAATAATAATACAATGACTTTTTGTTATCATAATTTTTAATAAAAATGGTAAATTTTTGTACAAAGATTGTAAATTTTACACCAAAAAAAAAAAAAAAATACCAATTTCTTTCAAAACTTACCATTTTCTGAAGACGTGAGGGATAAAGATGAATGAATTGAAAAGAAAAGCAAAGACAGGGACTGATCATAAATTAAAACTTTTTACCTTTTGAAATCCTTGCAAAGAATGCTTTGGATGTATAGTTGGATTGTTATAAATTTGATAGATCCAGGAACCAATTTGTGCCATTGTATCTTTGAACAATCGAATTGAAAACAATTTACAAATAGAGGGGCCCAAATATGATTCTCCCCTACTATAGTGCACCACAAAGTGATGTTATATATCAATAGGATTATAAACAAATTGAGCCCTTAATGAGTAGTTCAAATTCGAGCCCTTAACGAGTAGTTCAGACTCGATTCGAATTCAAGTATTCACGAGTCTGAATTGAGTTCGACTAAGAGATAGAATACAATTATATTATCAAATTTATTCGAGTTTATGTATATTTGACTCAATAAGGATTGAATAGTTTTTTGATAAATTTTATTTAATATGAAAAATTATAAAAATAAAAAAACTCGAGATTTCAATCAAACTTGAGCAGTTGGGATCCTTAGCGTCACTTTTCTCAGTGTCAATTGAGTACCATCCATAAGGAATTGACACATTGTATTCACACTTAGATAAATTAGATAATTATTAAAGTGTGAATGCAAGATGTCATTTCTTTGTAAATGGCACTCAATTGGTATTGAGAAAAGTAGCACTGAGGATCCCAACTGAAACTTGAGACTATGTAGTATAAATTGAATCTAACTCGAACCAAATTTTAAACTCGAAGTCGAACTTGAATTCGAATCCAATTTCAAGTTCAAAATTTCAAATAGCCGGACAGCTTTAGCCTTCCATCGTTTACAACCCAATAAATAATGTACGTCTCTGAAAATTCTGAATGCTGCAAGTCCCCACATCTAAATCTATAGATCACCCCACACGATCATTTCGAGCACTTGTGATCAAAGACGGAACGGATGAATCGGAAGAATTACAGTGTTACTGTACCAGCACCACTCCAATATATTCACTAATTGTCAGCGCTGTGCAACGTGCATGGCCGCCCAATCAACCCAACCAAACCCCATCAAACCTCTGCTGCATGCCCATCATCTGAAACCAACAACTCAGTCCCATTACAAACACTCACCACAGCTTCTTATGCACTGTCACACACACTACAAACACACATTAAAAGCAACATAGATAGACGTTAGAAGTTCATCAGTCAAAGCTTTTTGGTGATGATTTGTTTGCTGCACAAATTGCACTACTATTGAATTGTGTTCGTGCATTATTATTGTCACAATGAAATCTCAACAACCCAAGCTAAAAACTACACCTCGTCCACTTTTTTCTTGTGGCTTCTTTCGCCACTGTACTCAAACGGTGCTTAGTCCCACCACCACCACTCCCCCACCCCTGCCTTTCCTTGCCTCCTGTGATCAGCCTCGGCCGCAACCACCTCCTCCACTACCGCCGCCTACTTCCGCTCAGCCACCTTGTGCGCCAACCAAACCCGAGTCAGAATCATCCTCATCTTCTTCAAACACATCCCAAAGCTTCACCATGGAGATTCCCACTCCCAAGCTCTCCCATCTCTCACCATCTTATCCATCCATATTCACAACCGGAAGAAAAGCCGAAGATTGCAGTGCCAACTCCTCCAAGAAAAGGCCCTGATTCACCGTTGCCACCGCCACTCTCAGCGACCAAGTTGGAAGAAACTTTCCATGTGGTCGAGCTCCGGTTCAGCTGTGCCTCCGATGAAGACAAGCTTGAAGTGCTACACTTGCTGGAAAAGTCACTTGTTACAAACCCACGCGCCACTGCTGACGGCGGAGATTCGGTAGCGTGCTCGGCCACAGTGATGAAGTGGGTGTTGGGGTGTTTGAAAGAGAGGGACATGGCTAACCCAGCGAGTAAGGTTTTACTGGCGCTATGTTAGCGGAGGGCAATAGACAGGTGGCAATTGAAGCTGGGCGGTCGGGGTGGTGGTGGAGGCAATGGCGGATTTGGAGGGTGCGGTTGCCGAAAGGTCGTTGGCTGCATTGGAGTTGCTATGCACGGTAGCGGAAGGGGCGGCAGAGGTGAGAACCCACGCGTTTGCAGTGCCGATGATGGTGGAGGTGTGGAGGAAAATATTTACATGAATTCGGTTTACGAGTGAGATCGTGGATCCTGTAGTCAGAATCACCTATTTAGTTATGGTCCAAACATAACTTATTAGGGACTCATGATTGATGTAAGTGATTTTAGACCACAAGATCTACGGGTGAAACTCATGGATTAGGTCTATGTAAATATTTTTCGTGGAGGTGATGGAGAGAATGGAGGGAAGGGGAAAAGGATATGCTTTAGTGTTTTGGCGGTGATTTTTGGTGGCTCAAGTGATAGGGTGGTGGTGGCGCCTCCGGAGGAGCTCGCGTGTGTAGTTATGTTGGCTTTGCAAGGGGATTGTAGGGCCAGAGGGAGGAGAAAAGGGACCAACTTCTGAAGATTCTGCAGGAGGAAAATGGACGGCTAGATTTGACCCAAGACGGGTGCGAACGGTCCTGATAAGTAGTTCGTCACAACTTTAACGTCACCTGTTGAATTCGGTCAAAATGGTCCCATTGACCAGCCTAAACTCACATACTCCTCTTTGTATATGGGAACTTAGAGTTTTAGTTTTTTTATTTTTGTTTTTATTTTTATTTTTTTAATCATCTGTATTTAGTATTTAGTGGAGAGGATATGTAGTATTATACTGGTCTAATATAATGTTAGCGGTAATTGTTGGGTTATCTGAAAAATAAGAAGGACAAGAGTTATCAAGAGTTTCCTCAAAAGAAAGAAAAAAAAGAATTATCAAGAGTTGTGTTCATCAAATATATGTAGTAAAATTAGATTGATGCACACTATAAAAAATTAAACTTCATATACTATATTTTATGCTATAAATCATTTTTTTTTGTTCCGATTATAATTTTGTATTAAAATTAATCTTTTTAATCTGCATATGCTTCACAGCAATCACTAATAATGATTACCAGCAAAATATGGTTGAGTTTCTTTAATCTACTCAACTTTTATATATTAATTGACTGCTATAACTTGAATAAAAAAAATATTTTCTCTATAAAGGAAATTAATAGTTGAATACAAATGTTAACTCATTCAAACTTTAATATTTTTTTTTCAGTTTGAAACTCGAATTTGTTTTACTTTTTATTTTTATTTTTCTGGTATAAATTGTCGGATGCGTATAATTAATTAATTTATCGCATGGATGGCCAATAATTTGGATGACAAATTCACGTGCAGTGGGGTTGATACGCATAATTGATGCATGTCCAAACAGAAACAGGGGGGGAAAAATATCTTCTGACCAATGTTGTCTTCTGCACACGAAATGTATAAATCAAATTCGATAGCCCAATATCATATTTTTATAAGATATAAAATTGGTGTTTTTAACATGTGTTCTTATATTCAAATAAGTACAAGAAATAATTATATATTTTAATTAAATGTAATAAATTGGTTAATCTTGCTGGTCGAACTGGATCATATCGGTAATTTGGAATTGGCCAGATCACCAATTTGTTGGTCGAGTTTGTTTAAAATCATTGGTCTGATTTGGTAAAATTACGGGAAAAAGTTTTTTTTTTCTATGTTTAAGAAAATTAGAAGCCTTACAGAGAAAAGAAATATTAATCAGAAAAATTAATAATGCAGTATAGCAGAATCACATGTTGTTTATAGAAATATAATAATTTTTAATAAAAATAAATATATATTTAAAATTTCATCCGAATTCTTAAATTATAGGAGTAAACTATCAAAATATTGACTTTAAAATTGATGTATGAAATATCGATTTTAAATTCGATTTATAAAATTATCGACTTCATATTAATAGCCTTACCCGATCCAACCATCTTCCCTTTATGCTACAATACCTCAAAATATCAAAAGCTCTCTCTAATTCGCTGTTCTCACAAAAGTTATACCTATCTAAGACAATTATTTCTTTTACTCATGATTCCAATCCTATCAGGGAATCTAACGATTGCAACTTTACCAATTTGAATAATTTTGTTGCCTCAGCAAAAACAGTGGAACCAGAGCTTAGGAGAAGATCTTTTGATGACCAAGATCTAAGAGCAATTAGACAATTTCGTATCAGTTTTATAAGTTACGAGTTAGGTTATTGTAAAAGTTTTTCTAATCAAAGATTGCATTTGTCTTGCCACGAAACGAGACATAACAGTTACGTTTTCGAGACTTGATCCAAAATCACAAGACTCGATAATCAGAGTAACTAAAACCTTTCGTTAATAATTGAAAAGAGCAACAAAATATCTAAAAAAGAAAAAAAAAAATCTATACAGGTTTGTCTACAAAGATATATGATATGACAAACAAGATGCAAAAACTAAACAACATTTAGAAAGGACCATTCATAAAAAAACTACTATTCTAGTTCAATTGAAAGGATGCACAATAAACAAAACACACCCAAAAGTACCAGAGACAGTGACGATCTCACACTACCCAAATCTGCAAAAAGTTAGATGTACGTGGCGTGAGCAGAGCAATCTCAGCAAGCCATTATTATTAATGGCTAGAGCATTTTACATAATATATTAATAATTCAAGAGCTAATTTTTAGTTTTTCAATGTATCACAGTAATAAACAAGCTCAAGATCATCCATAATTAACAACTATTAGATGTAGTCCTGAATGTTAAAACACCTCAGGCAAGCAACTATCTGAAAATATCTCTAGCTATTCTCGACCTGCTAGATAACGCTAACTATCTCCCTCAAAAAGAAGCCAACAAACTAAGAGCATAACTAATTAAACTAGGCAAGCACATGAATATTGTCATATTGAGCTATAAAATTTCAGATCCATTGATTCTTCAAAAACATGCCAAGCGAAGCAAGCATATAATAAACATATAATACAAGAACATACAATGTTCAAGCTAATTTTACAGTCAACATAAATATCAGAAGATCTTCTAAGCTAAGGAAGTACATTTCAAACAATATAGGAGTACAATAACCACAACCTTGCTGTCCAATTTCCAAGTATACTCACTCGAGTAGTCAAAAATCGAAAACAGAACTTCACCTAGAATAAAACGTTGTACCGAATTGAGAAATAGTCTAAAACTGAACATAATAACTCGTAAGACACTCCAAGTGTCATTCTAGACTCAATGAATCCTGATCAATGCAAACAAGCTAAGTTGACTCAAACTAGCTAGACTTCCCATCAATCAGGGTTAACTAGCAAAAAAGTATATCAAAATAGTTTTATAACCAACTACGAAGCTTTATAACAGTCTTATGAAGTATTCCTTGACTTATACAAGGCATATAATGTTCTAAAGAGGCATTACTAATCAAGACGATTCAATCTGAATACTTAGAAACTTCTAAAGAGGCACAAGACCAATATGTCATGTTGATATGAAAGACTAGATGCAAACAGCAATCATACGGAACCATGAAACACTTAGATGATACTATACAGACTCGAAAGCATTCATATAAGTGCCAAATATGCATCCTTAGCATTTAGACATAAAATAGTGTTCTACCACATGCAATGTGCTTGACAATTTATGAACATGCATCAAATATGCCAAACACTATTGCCAAGTGAGCAACCCTTTAGTCCACCAATAAAACCCAAAAAACATGTAAATAAACCTCTCAAGATCCTTAGCAACTCTCCAAAAATCAGTTTGGGAGATTAGACGATCATATAATAATAATTGCGAAAGGAAACAATCAATTAACAAACTCCGGCAACTTCGACTGGACCACGCGATTTATCAAATATTAAATCAAGAAATTGTTGCCTTTAAGATTTTACAGCAGCCACATGTTGCATACCATGTTCTCGAGAAAATATAGAGTTATTACTTCATTTTGAAGAATTATGGCTTTTGTAAACTTAGTTGGGAGAGTCATGAAGATACTTCTGTTTTGAGATTTTGCGAGTTATTTCGAATTTGAATTGTTCGATGTGGAACATCATACTCGTAACTTTGAATTCATGAATAAACAGAAAAAAATTAGACATCCGTTATTTTCATATTTTCTTATTTTCCAAGTATTTTCCTTTCTATTTCTAAGTTTATTTGTTTTTATAACTGTCATGAAATAGTGTAGTTATATCGAAATCACCAGCCACTGAAATTATATTTTCTTGAGAAGTTATTGAAATAATAGTGAAAATTTTCAAAATTATTTTCTTGAGTGGGACGAGTTTTTCCTCTAGTTTCGCTGACTATTTTGGAGGAGAGCAAAATTTTTTAGTAACATTTTTGAAACTATTCTAGAAAAAATCGAGTGTTATACCAAAAGAAATGAAGTGTTTTTTTTTTGAAAGAAGAAATGAAGTGTTTTTAATCAAGTATTATACCAACAGAGATGGAATGGTTTTTAAGTTGTCCTGCCAATTGTCAAAATGACTTTAGTGTCAATTGCCAAAAGGATATACATGATGCCGAAAGTATATAAATCTTTGATGAAGACGTCTGTCTTAAGCTCTTTCTATCGTTCAACCACTAAAACATTGCATTTTGACGGGGGGTTCTTACTTGCCAACAATAGTCATATAAACGCAATAAGCATTCCCCACGATTGACAATTCACAGCCATTCTTACATTTAATATATACAAGAATTAGCATTTTGCATCTACGCACTCAATATCTGTCTTGATATTCAATTCAAGTAACCTTTTATCTTCTTTCAATTCGTTTTCAAGCAAATCTTCCTTTACATAGCCTCCAAACAAGTTTCATGGTGGCTAATTTTGCCTACTTTCTCCTTAATGGCATTCTTCTAATTTTGTTATCTACCATTTGTGCCATAACACCAACAAACCCCGTCCAATGCAACTCAAACGGCTGCATCGTTTACAACTCTTATGGTGTATGGGGAGACAGAAAGGACTGTTATGTTTCCGGTGTCGTTTATCCGACTACCGAGGAAGAACTCCGGTTAGCAGTAGCGAAAGCAAACAAGAACAAGCTGAAGGTGAAAGTTGCGACCAGATTTTCACATACTATTCCAAAATTGGCATGTCCCGCCAGTCCCACAACTAGGACTACACAGGCTGATCAAAAGGCAATATTAATTAGTACTGAAAAGTATACTTCAGATATTAACATAGATGCGGCGAGTATGGCTGTCACAGCTGATTCGGCAGTATCACTCAGGGCTCTTATTGATAAGGTGGCAGAAGCAGGGCTGAGTTTGGTGGCGTCGCCATATTGGGAAGGGTCACGGTTGGCGGGCTAATTAGCACCGGGCTCAAGGAAGTTCGTGGTGGGGAGCTGGTGGAGCTGATCATGATCATATTATTGGCTTGAGGCTAATTGTTCCTGCAACTGCCTCGGAAGGATATGCCAAGATTTTGAGTCTGAAACCCCAAGATCCACTCCTTAATGCTGCCAAACTTTCGCTTGGATTGCTTGGTGTCGTTTGTAAGGTGTGTCCAACTTTTCATTCCGTTCTTTATATTCAAATAATTCGTTTGTGACATATTTTATATCGAGATATTCTCTCTACTCGCAAAATAAACTATGAGCTTGTTCTCAATAGTTTCTAGCTTCTAATTTTTATCAAAGTTGATTTTAGAGAAGTTAAAAATGAGTTATTTCTGATTTTAGCTTAAAAAGTCCACAAATATGGTAAAAAAATAATTGACAACATCAAAAAATAGATTTTTTAAAAATCAGAAACTAAAATTAAGTAGAAAAAAACTATTGAGAACAGACCTTATAATTACCAAATGAAAGGGCAAAAAAAATATCTGTTATATATAGATGGAATCAATTAGGATAAGGGAGGGTGTGTGGGTAGAAATGTATGACTATTAAAAAAAAAAAGAAAAGAAAAATTGCATAAGAAGCCTGTTTGTGTTGAGTTATAGCTAGGACACTTTTTCGTCTATGGGAGAAAGATAATGAAACATTACCTGATTGTATAATATTTTAGTAGAAAAAAACCTTCAATCTGTCAAAGTCAAGATTCAATAAACTAGAGAAATATTTATTAGTTTATTTCAGAATGACAGGAAGAAATATTGGTTGTGTTTGAATAGTAGATTTTTAGGAAAATGAATTTTTTTCAAATATTTGTTTGGAAAAGGAAAAAATCATTCAAAAAATACTACTCAAATTTAAAAATTATTCTAAAAAAATCGATGGTACTAATATGAGAAAGAGAACCAATGATTAGCTTATGTTTTTCTTCTTTGAAAAATGATTTGCAAATCTCTACATTGCAAACCATACAGCTAAATGACTGATACATATCAAATTATGATGCTCCAAGTTCCAAACTCTCTCCTAGATCTCTTTCTTATTCTTAGAACCTGTTCTCAATAGCTTTTTTTCTACCTAATTTTAGCTTTTGATTTTTAAAAAATTTATTTTGTGATGTTCTCAATTACTTTTTTTTAACTATGTTTTTGGATTTTTTAAACAAAAATAAGAGCAACTGATTTTTTATTTTTCTAAAATCAGTTTTTATAAAATTAGAAACTATTGAGAACAGGCTCTTAGGATTGTTGACACATCAACTCATGTCTACATAGTGCAGCCTCATAGATCTTCTTTTTGTCTTATGAATGTGTGTATTTACTCTTTAACAAAATTAGGCAGAACAAAATAGAAAGTTGAGAGTGCAACAAGAGTGAACACCAACACTAGAGTTATTTGACTTACTCTTCAGAAAAAGCCCTGGTAATAGTCTTATTATTTGTATCATATACTTTGTAGACCTTTTCATTGGAGTCGGCTTTTAAAAGGAGTATAACTTACAATTTCACAAGTGATGATCTTATTGAAGAACAAGTATTTGACCATGCAAAGAAACATGAATTTGGAGATATTCAATGGTATTCGTCCAGAAATACTATTGTATACATAGGGGTGGCAATTTTTGACACGACCCGAAAACACGACACGAACCTAACACGAAAATAATGGATTTGGGTCAAGGCTTGGCGGGTTCGGGTCAGAATCGGGTCAACCCGACTGACCTGCCAAATAAACAGGTTGGGTTCGGGTCGAAATCGGGTCGACCTGTCTGACCCGAAAAAATCAAAAAATTAGGTCGAGTTCGGGTTCGGGTTCGGGTCGACCCATTTGACCCGAAAAAAAACTTCACATTAAAGAAGTTTTCAGGTCAAACGGGTTGGCGGATTGGCGGGTCGACCCATTTGACCCGAAAACTTCTTTAATGTTGGCTTGTGTGAAGTTTTTTTTTCGGGTTGGCGGGTCGACCCGCCAACCCGTTTCGAGTCGTGTTTGGGTTGGCGGGTCGGGTTCGGGTTAACAGGTTGACTGTTATACTTGGGTCTCAACCCGACCCGCCAACCCGAACTCGACCCGATTGCCACCCCTATGTATACAGATATGATGATAGGGTTCCCTTAAGCACAGCTGGTGACGGAGTAAATGATTTTATAGGTTTCCAAGCCAATGGTATTCTTATTTCTCAGTCAGTTCGAGCCTCAGGTACAATTTGCCTGTCCCTAATCTTATTTCCCCTTATCAATAAATAACATGCATTTCATAACACTTGGTTAAATAAAAAGTTTTATGAAGTTTTTTCCGTTTAATTCTTGAATTTGTAAATATAGTTTATGTAGTAGACTAAAGCATCAATGATAGACTTTACTTAGATTTAGGAAAGCCATGACCACATAAGGTTGTGGTTTGTTTAGCATAAACATTTTAAGCATGAGGAGCATTAAGGATTAAATAGATCGACCTCATTAAAATTTCTCAAGGATTTCCAAAATTTTAGATGTAGTCAACTTTAAAAAATATGAATACGCATTGAAGTGGCCATGCTTTAACGTTTATGGACATTTTGATCATGAAGAAGGATTAGAACGATATTTTAAAAGCTAAATAGACGAATTTAAAATTTTGATGACCGTACTTAATTTCTCAAAAAACTTGAAGGACAATGGACGTAACTAACTATTACTTTACTTATAAGGTAGATGCAAGAACAAAAACAAAATAAAGAAGAATAAATTTATTATGTTGAATCAATTACTTTTGTTTTATTTGATTTGTGAGCAGAGAAATCATTTGGGAACGGAAGAAATGCCAATGGGAAATGTACATTAGCATCATCTTTCGTGGGGTGCAAGAAATTAATAGCAAATGGACTAAAGAACAAGCTGATTTTCACTGGATATCCAGTCGTGGGCCGACAAGGAAAAATACAGACTTTAGGTTCTTGTTTATATTCATCCTCCTTGAGAATCGACCAGGCATGTTCTTGGGATCCAAGAATCAAAGGGCTGTTCTTTTATGAGTCAACAGCAATATTTCCAGCTCCAAAATTTATTGACTTTCTTCACGATGTGAAAAAACTGAGAGACTTGAAGCCAGAAAATTTCTGTGGAGTGAACATGTATAACGGTTTCCTTATACGATTTATCAAAGCATCAAAAGCATATTTAGGACAATTAGAGGACTCAATTGTGGTAGATTTCAACTATTATCGAGTTGATGATGCTTTAACTCCGCGACTGAACCAAGATGTTTGGGAAGAAGTGGAGCAATTGGCATTTATCAAGTATGGTGCTAGACCTCATTGGGCTAAGAACAGAAATGTTGCATTTTTGGATGTGCAAATGAAGTATGCCAATTTTAACAAATTTATTGCAGCAAAGAAGCAATTAGATCCTCAAAACATGTTTTCAAGTGAATGGTCGGATCAAATATTGTTCGGAAAATAAGTGAGTGAAGATGATGGTTGTGCTCTAGATGGCCAATGTATATGCTCAGAGGACAGACATTGCAGCCCGGGAAAAGGTTATTTCTGTCGATCAGGCCTTGTTTACAAAGAAGCTCGAGTATGTAGGTACTCAATCTCAGCAGTCAATTGATGAATATTATCAATACAGACAGATGGAGCGTAGTTTAGCAAAATTTCAAAAATTCTCTCAGCGTATTTTAGCAAAAATTTAAACTTCAATCCTCACCTTTGCCAAGTGATCCAGCTCAAATGGATTCCTAATTAGATGCTATTTTCATCATTTTGGGTTGTTGTAGTGCTTAAATTCCTTCACTCTAGAGAAATCAAGTGGCAGTGGGAACCTAGGAGAAGTGTAGTAGGGAGGGTTTTTCTTCTCGAAAGAGATAGCTGCTTTGCAGTTGTCTCTTGCACTTCCAGGAGGATTACCTTTTCTGTGGTAGTCCACCACTAAAATTCTCCTATCATGGATGATCAAAACTCAGAGTTGCTACTAGGAGACAAAGATGATTGTTTTAAGATGAAAGGAGGAGACAAACTGGTGGTAGACCTTGAAGAGAATTCTCAAAATGAAATGGCGAGACCAACAAAGTCATAGGGCTCAGATTGTAAGCTCAAATGCTAGCTCACATGGAGGAATGGAGCTGAAATTTATATCCCCAAATGAGTAAGGACAGGTGCAGATGACTATGGATGAAGTGGGACAAGGATTGGAAAAATGGAGGAATACTGTAGTAGGCTACACTTTGGGGTCCTTACCTCCTTATATGGTTATTAAGAAATTTGTGGAGGAAAAATGGAAAGATTGTGTAGAGATAGAGATTATTTCTCTTAAAAATGGAATCTTTCTCTTAAGTTTCAAACTGAAGACGACAAAATGAAAATTTTGGATCAATCTCCTTGGCCTTCAGCTAGCAGAATGCTCTTTTTGAAACCATGGAGCCCACCAACAAGCTTGAGAAAGGAAGATATGGATTCTGTTCCTATTTGGAATAGATTTCCCCATCTGAAGCTTCATTACTACACTGAAGCAGGGCTTAGTAAACTTGCTAGTTGCATTGGGAAGCCGCTCTTCACAGATAAGCAAACTGCAAATCAATCTAGAGTTTCATTTGCTAGAATCTGTATTGAAATGAAAGCTGGGGAAAATACCAAATAAAATTAATTTTTTGAATGAATATGGAAGGATGGAGCAACAAGAAGTTGAATATGAATGGTTACCTCCAAGCTGTCAAGAATGTAAAAAATTTTGCCATAGCAAATCAATTGTCCATTTCAGCCAAAAACTGTACAAAAATGGATACCAAAAGACCAGCAAGGTTCTGCTCAAAGGGGAGAAACAGAAAATCAGCAAGTGACAGAGGAGAACAAAGAAGAAGATGGAAACAAAATTGAGAAGCAAATAACTAAGGCTACAAGCAGTGAGATGGGGATAAATGTGGCAGTTGAAAGAATTCCAGCAAAATGTAGTAAGGAGGGAGAAAGTGCAGAGAATAAGCAGCAGCATGAGAAAGCAAAGTGCAGTGAATTTCAGAAAACAATAATGAATATTGGACAGCAGTGCGGAGAGCAGTGAAACTAAAAATGAATTACTGAATGCAGAGGGAGGGAACAATGTGCGAATCACAAATGCATTCAGCTGTTTAATGCAGGCTGACAAAATAATAGCTGAACAAAAGCTGGCACAAGGCATAGAAGATGAAGAAGAAAAAATTAGAAGAGGCACCAGGAAAAAGGTACCCAAAAACTCTTTTGAATGAATCTACTATGTTGGAACATAAGAGGGTTAAATGACCCTCTAAAACAGATAGAAGTCAGAAAATTAGCTGAGCAAGTTAAGGCAAGTATTTTTGGTATTGTGGAAAATGAGATGAAGCTGTCAAATGCTGATTCAATTTTTGGAAAATGCTTGAGAAATTGGAACTTTGTGCACAATGGTACGTTAGAGAGTGTTTGTAGAATTGGTTTTGCTGACAACCTCAACATGTAGATTGCCAGATTTACACAGTACACAGGCAAGCTATTACCTGTTGCACTCAATTTAAAGATTCAAAGGAAAACTGTGTGGTTACTATAGTATATGCCATGAACAAGGCTGATGATAGGAAAGAACTATGGAACCTATTTACTAAACACTAAACACATGATAGGGAACATGCCGTGGGTGATACTTGGTGATTTTAATGAAATAAGAAAGGAAAAAGAAAGACTGGGCAGCAAAGACTTTGATCAGAATGTAATGCAAGACTTCAATGAATGCATAGAGGAACTAGATGTAGAGGAGATTGAAGGAAGAGGCTTCTACTTCACCTGGAACAATAAAAGGGAAGTTGAATATAGAATCTACAGTAAGATTGACCGTGTGTTTGTGAATGAAAAATGGCTTAGAAATTTCTCAAATGCTGAGACTGAATTCCTGGCTCTAGGTGTCTCAGACCACTCTCCCATCCTGGTTAGAATCAAGCAGAATACCAGCTATAGAGCAAAGCCATTTAAATTTCATAAGTTCTTGATGTAGCATCTTGACTTTCAAATGTGCTAATAACGACCTGGAGTGCGAAGATAAAAGCAAATCAAACAATCCAAGTCTACAAAAAGCTTAAGTTGTTAAAGGAGGGGTTGAAAGTTTTAAACAAAAAGCACTATAGTAACATCACTGACAGAGTTATGCAAAAAAGAGAACAAGTCCATTTGGTGCAAAAACTCCAGCAAGAGCAACCTTCAAATACTGATCTCATCTGCAAAGAAAAAGAGCTATTGAATGAGTATGCAGAATTGAGCAACATCGAAGCGAAATTCGATAAAGCAAAATCAAGAATAGCTTGGCTTGAAAATGGAGACAAAAACACAGCTTTTTTTCATAGGCAAGTCTTAGCTCACAATGCCAAAAACAGAATTCTGACTCTCTTTGATGAAAATGAGGAGAAGATCATAGATTATGAAAAGATCAAAAGCACAGCAGTTCAATTCTTTGAAAAGCTATTCAAGAAACCAGTACCAAATTCAAGAAATAGGCTGCAGAATATGGAGCTTTATATTCCCAGTCTACTTTCTGAGCAACAAGTACAAATGTTGCAGCACCAATAACAGATGAGGAGATTAGAAAAGCCTTATTTCAGCTCAAAGAAGGCAAAGCACCAGGTCCGGATGGCTTTACAGCTGAATTTTTCAAGTTGAACTAGAGCACTATAGGAGAGGAAGTCACAAAAGCCATTCAATATTGTTTTCAAAACAGATATATGTATTTTCCCCTGAACAGCACCATAATCACTTTGGTGCCAAAAATCCCAACTGCTATGAGAATGAAGGACTTTAGGCCTATTTCTTATTGCAACACGCTATACAAATGTTTCTCAACAGTCCTAACAACTAGATTGAAGGAAGTCCTGCCTAAGTTTGATTAGTAAACAACAAACAGCCTTCATGAAGGGCAGAAACATAGCAGATAACATTCTGCTAATGTATGAAACAGTTAGAGGTTACAACAGAAAAGGAGGACCAGCTAGAGCAGTCTTGAAAATAGACATCATGAAGGCATTCGACACATTAGGACTGGGATTTTCTCTTCCACTCAATGGAGCTGATGGGGTTCTCTCATAGTTTTATATAGTGGGTGAAGTTGAGTGTGGAAACAGCCCACTTTTCTTTTAACTTAAATGGATCCTTAGTGGGATATTTTAGAAGTCAAAGAGGGCTTAGAAAAGGAGATCCATTATCACCATATCTTTTCCTTATTGCTATGGAGGTTTTTTCTAAACTATTTGAGTGGAAGATTAGGCAGCAGGAATTTGATTTTCATGCAAAATGTGAAGCTCTGGGAATCTCCCACCTCTCTTTTGCTGATGATCTTTTCATCATCACTAGGTGCAACAAGAACATCCTTTCAAATTATAGCTCAAACTTTGGAAGAATTTGGTCGACTTTCAGGCCTTAAGCCAAATTTGTCTAAAAGCCAAGTCTTCTTATCTAGAGTAAAAGAACAACTGGCATAAGAGTTGATTAGTATTGTTCAAATGTCATTAGGAGAACTACCAGTAAAATACCTTGGATTGCCATTGATCACTGCTAGGCTAACTCCCAAGGACTACCAGCCTATTTTTGATAGAATTCAATTGAAAATTCAAAGTTGGGCAGCAAGAAAGCTCAGCTATGCTGGAAGATTACAGCTGGTTAAATCAGTATTGTATAGAGTGCAGATGTACTGGGCTAGTACTTTCATTCTCCCAAAATTAGTGACAAGAAAAATTAGGAGTATGATGTCAATTTTCATTTGGAAAGGAGAATACAAACAACATTATGGAGCAAAAGTAGAATGGAAAGACATATGCAAGCCTTGCAAGGAGGGAGGATTAGGCCTTTATGATCTGGAAATGTGGAACAAAATGTCTTATTATTAAGCTATTGCGGAACATATGCAGCAACAAGGAATCACTCTGGGTAAAATGGATCCATGCAGTCAATTTAAAGCACAAGTCTATATGGGGGTTTAAAACCCCAAGTGATTGCTCATGGGGATGGAGAAAAATGCTAAAACTCAGACACCTTGCTCAGCCTTTAATTAAAAGCAACATTGGGGATGGAACAACAGCAAATTTCTGGTATGATCACTGGCACTCGAGGGGACCATTATATTTGTAGTTTCAGTGAAAATCTCCTAGCATGTTTTGGTATCACAAAAAAGATTCAATCTTAGCCTGTGGGGAAAATGGAAAATGGAGGTGGCCAACAGGGAAGAAATTGACAAGAGAAGTGAGAGCTCTACAGCAAGCTACACCAACCTGTTTAGTACCAATAAATGGAGCTTGTGATTCAGTCACATGGCTAGGAAGTAAATCAGGCACCTTTCACAATAAAATCTGTCATGGGAAAGCTCAGACCAGAAGAACGCAAAGTGGATTGGCACATTCTTGTATGGGGAAAAGGCAATGTGCCTAGATTTTCTTTCATACTTTGGCTTGCCTGTAAACAGAGATTAAGTACAAAAGACAGAATGGGGTCCTAGGGTCTTAATCTAAGTGACACAAATTGTGATTTTTGTAAGCAAGGACCAGAAACTACACAGCACTTATTTTTTCAATGCCCCTATCCAGCATTAATGTGGAGGAAGATTCAAGCTTTTTGCTTCTTACTTAGAGGACAAGCAAAGCTGGACTAAAGAAATACGATGGATGAGCAGCAACTGCAAGACAAACTCATTCCCAGACAAACTTAGAAGACTAATGCTAGCAGCTAGTGTTTATCACATATGGAGAGCCCGGAACAATTGCATTCATCAGAAGATACTCTTGCCACCCAGCAATATTGTTCATCAAATCAGAATATCTGTAAGACAAGCAGTTATTTCTTGGAGAAAAGTCCCTCTCAATTATCAAAAGTGGACATTGGTAATGGAGTGAGGACTTTCTCACAAGATTTTTGACTGATCTTTTCTCTTCTGTGTAAATTTTGTTCTTATATCATTTTATTGGTAGCAGTAGAAATAGCCTTAGCTGTATAAGGTAGAAAACTGCTTAGTGTAGTGTTGCTAGACTTTTGTACAAGCTTCATGCAAAATCATCAATAATATTAATCATCTTTTGCCCAAAAAAAGAATATTATCAATACAAGATTTCGTTTATGTTGGCGTAAAATTCCGAAGGACAAATATTTAGAGGAAGCAAAGGAGGAACAATCAAAGAAAAGAAGCACCGACTTAAATATCACTGCAATTCTTGTAGCATCTACACTGAGAACCCCATTCCAAAGTTTACCTAGTTAAATTTCTGAAAGAAAGTTTCCTATTTATTTTTTTTCCCATCATAAGAGCTATAAATAACACTATAATTATTTTATCTTGTGCGGCGACATGTACGTTAATTATGTAACACTCAACTTTGCATCTGATGGTTTGAAGAGAAGAAATATAGGTGCAATTTTCAGTTGAATCAAAAGAGGCCACGGTTTGTCTATTCAAGAAACCAAATTTGCTTTACATGGTTAAAATTAGATGTTGTTCTTGCGATTAAAGCAATACCTAATCATAAAACTTCAAAGATTTAGCTGATAGTGGGATTTACATAATTTGTTTTGTCGAAAAATTATAGATTTGGTTATTAATTATTAGAGTCGTGTGCACCAGCCATTTTACCCGTTCAATGCACGTGATCACCTTATTTGGCACATAAACATATTTAAAAATGAATGAATATATTCATATTTTTCTTCATCGAAAGTTATATCTATATTTATAGTTCAAAAACTAAACAATCCCAATCACGTATCGTGCATGAACATGAAGTAGAATAAGAAAATGTAAAAATTGTAAAAACAATAAACAATTATTTGTAGTAGAACTTATTTGTATAATAGTTACAGATTCTAATTCTTCTACAATAATTTGGAGGGCAAAACTTAACACAAAAGTTGTCTTCGAAAGAAAAAAAAAAAAGGAGAGAGTACAAAAAAAAAAAAAATGACAAAGAAAATTAAACAAAGGCAGTGAAAATGCTCTTGAGTTAGTTTTTTTTATAGATAATTTTTATGGTTTATGCACATATGCGAGAAATCAATTCAATGATTTTTAGCTCCCCCTCGTAAATTATTTGTGTGGAATCTAAACCTAATAAATGTCATCATGAACTACTTCAATCACCCTATCTCTTCTACTTGAAGAAATCTCAATGTTCTATTGTTGTTGATGCTGGACTTAAAGAAATCTTGAAAGAAAAATTGGTCTTAAAAGAAGGATTTCATTTGATTCATAAATGTATAAGCTTTTTCAGTAAAGATAATGAATACGCTATAGAAGATGAAAGAGAATGCCATTTCCTTTTATGAAGGGAAATTCTACTTTTCGAGGTTGTGTGAATTCTGTGCAGCTCTGACATTGAGATCCCTCAATCTTCTATTTCTCCCACATGTATCTGACTCAAATTTGAAAAATATAATGGATTTTCTACAAAGCATACATTCGCCCTTCTCAAAATTTCTACTTGCACCAGTTTTGAGTGATAATGTTAATCTTCTTAACAAAACTGGTCAGAGTATGATAAAGTTCTAGATTAGTAATGTACTGTGCGTGAAATGGTGGAATTAATGTTCCACATAAATGTTAAACACAAATCCGACATGTTTGTTTGGAAGAATAATCTTTTTTTTTTTTTTAACCTGTCCTTAGTTTCTGAAGAAGCCATAATGGCATAAGCCTTCAATAACTGAGCTTTCGCATCCATAGTTAATGAAGGATTTCCACCATTATGATGACTTTTCTGAATATCATTTTTTGTAGCCCTAATTTTTGTAACCATGTCACTTGGACTCTGTTCTCTGCCTCCTGAGCTATATAAGCTCTTCCTGGTTCAATTTTTATAATAGAAAAATAGATTTTGTTTAATTGTTTACCAAATTCTTGAAGAAAATCCAAAATCGATAACCATTTTAAGTAAACAAAATAGGAGGGAACGAACAAAATTATCAGCAAGAAAATAGAACTAGAGAGAAATGAAACCAAAAAAGATATTAATTAAAGTCCTTATATATAGCATTAACTCAATTTAGATTGTTGCTGTTTGAAAGATATTTGACATAAAGAATAATGATCTATGTAAAATTTCAATAGCTCAAGCTACCAATGAATGCAAAGTAAGAACAATAAATTACAAGAAGTATTGAAATGATGATTTTTACCAGGTAAAACTATTAACGGTAGTCTTGAGCTTTTGTCGGAAGTTAAACAAGAAACGGCGAGGCCAAAAGTTCCATTTATACGACATTCTCGTAAAAAGAAAGAATCATTTAGGAGATTATACTTTTCAGTTGTGCTCAACCTGGGGTGATAATAACTAAATGAAGCAAAGTATATTTTTAGGATCTTACTTGCGCCAAAGTTGATAATAGCATCTGGTTACCTCCCATCTATCAAACTGAGTAGTTGCATTGATGGAATGCTTTCAATGGCATAGGGATGTAACAGTCCTTTTCCTTTTGAGTTAACCAAATTTTCTTTTGGTTTAGAAAACATTCACTAAAGCTTCTCCATCTTTCTTAATTCATCTGCATTTATGGCATTTTGGTAGGTTTAAATAAAAATGAAGGGCTCACTCTACTTCATTGCATTGCAGTCCTGGCCTTATAAAAGCAATACAAAAAATTTGTATTCCAATGTATCGTTTTTGTTAGTCTCGTAAAAAACAGGCGAAAATGCTCTTGAGTAGGCTTTTCATTTTCTGGAACAACGACAAAGGCCTAAATCTACTGTACATCTTAAATTTCTATTTTGAATAGACTATACATTGAATTGTCCAGAACATTCCATTTGAGTCCAGTCATTAATGGCATTAACCAAACTAACAGAACTTAGATGCATGCTTGCAACAAATGGACTTAAATGGAATATTTTGGATAGTTTAAGATGCAATCTGTCTAAAATTAACTCTGTCAACAATTGGATTTAGATGAACGATGCATGCACGTGCTTAAGTTTTGTTAGTTTAGTTGACATCGTCAATGATTGGACTTAAATAAAATATTTTGCACAGTCGAATGTGCAGTCTGTCTAAAATTAAAGTTTAGGGTACAAGAAGGAAAATTGATATGGTTAAGCGGTGCAAAGTGGATTTTGACCGACGACAAATGGTTTCTGTGCACACGCTAGAATTTTTGAATTTCCCTTAATAGCTCTTCGTGCATTGCCGGTGCGGAAGTCAGAAAGCAAAGAAATACTTTCGAAAGCTTCTTTACCATCCTTCAATCATCTAGAAGAAAGATCCTCCGTGTTGTGTCGCCCTCGAGACTAAGCTTATGGAAATTCTTAAAAAAAAAAAGTTTCATATAAAATTTATTAAACTAATAAATATATAATACTTATAATTATAAGTAAAGATAATGAATATATTGTGGAATACAATAGAGGAACATAAATTTCCTTCGGTCAAGGGGAACTCCACTTCCGAAGATTGTGCGAATTTTGTGCAACTTTCTCAAGGAGCTGCCACAATGTTCCTTTTTCCCAATACTCATCTAGCTCAATTTTAAAAATGTAATCGATGTTTTCAAAAAGCATATTGGCATTTTTCACAAAATACCTATAATGTACAGCTTTTGATAGATATTGTCAATTTTTTTTTTTTACAAAACTATTAAGAGAAACATCAAGTGCTGCTTTAGCAGAGGAGTTGTACAATGGTTGTGGATTTACAGCTAAAAAGTAAATACAATTTCGATCTATTTGTTTCGAAGATTTAAAAATTTCTTTGTTTTTAGCCTCTGAAGGAGCCTGTAACGTAAACTCAAAGGTAATGCCAAAGTGAAGAACTTAACAACTTATTCCTTTTGCTACCAAGTGCAATGAGTGTTGTAACTTCTATACTTCCAAGTTTTCAACTCTTCGGCCTATCTACTAACGAATAAGCTTTCACCTATAGAGGTATTCATTCCACCTCTGAGTCATGGATTTCTCCATCGTAATGCCTTTTCCAAGAACATTAATGTTTATAGCTACATTGCTTGGACAACTTTTCTCTTGTTCTTCCAGAAATATCTTATTTTTTCTTGAAGGACAATGAAGACTGTTAGGAACATCTTTGGTAGGGTCAATTTGACCCTCAGACCCAGCATTTTCAGGCCTAGCATATTCAAAGGGTATAGCTTCTCAAGCGCAATGTACTGAGCAGTCATTTTCACCAAGAAGGTTGGTTAATAACACAAGGATCGTTTTTTGATCCTTATGTTGCTTCTCTCGTAGTTTAACTTCCAATTCCTGAACAGTACTTTGTAATTCTATCTTAAAGTTGAATTTATCTTAACTTATTTGAATTAGTTTCATTTCTCAAATTGAATGTTTTGATTATTTAGATAATAAGGCAAGTTAAGTAACTTTGGTAATTACCATACAAGTTTCTTGTGAGATCGATCCTAATAATCCTTATACTTGTTTCGACATGTGTACATGCAAAAATAGAAGTATTAGGTTATTTTTATTACTTTGTGAGTTGGAAAAATTAATTGTTATATTCATCATCTAATCTACTTGCTCAAGCATAAAATTGGTTTAAAACAGTACTCAAAATAAGATAAAAAACCAATTCAAACACATATAAAAATATTCTATAATCTAAGAAACTAAACATTGCAAACAGACAAGGAAATTTGTCTTCCAAGAAATTAAGTAAGATTGATGAGACAAAAAAAATCCCTTATGAGCGTCATAAATGGTTTCTTCCAGTACTTGCGACGAAAAATATACCATCCATCAGCCAAAATAAAAAGAAAAAAGGTCAAGAAAAATATACACAGTTCTTGAACTAACTTGAAATTGATCGTGATGAATCAAAGAACAAAAGATAGCCAAAACTCTAGCATTTTTAGGTTGGAAATGAAGGAGAAAAGTAGAAAGAGAAACCATTGGGTGTTTTAGAGATAGAAAATACAATAAAATAATATATAATTATTATTTTACACGGGCACTGCACAGGACATCGTATATATGGTAAATAGATACTTTATTTTTTTCTCCATTGAGAGAGTTACAAATACATCTATAGTTAAAGAAATTAAAAAAAATCCCAATCACATGTTATGTATGTAGTGAGATGTCAAAGAGTAAAAGATTATAAGAATAATAGACCATCCTAATTGTCCTTTCGCTTTTGAGCTAATCATGTTTCTTCCTTGTTTTGGAAACATTAACGGGTTTTCCCTTTATGTTATTCAACAGTTACTTTGTTTGGAATAGCAAGTCCAAAAGGCATTTTGTTTGATGATAACAACAATAAATGTTTCACTACTTTACTGTGTTGCAAACTAAGGCTTATAGGAGTAGCAGTAGGAAGCTGAATTTAGTTATGTAGCTTCTGTTGGTCCAGTGTGAAAGTTATGAAAATTCTCTTGAGTTGGTTTTCTATCACTTGGAACAATTTTAGAAGTCTTTCGTGCATGTGTGGGAAGTTGACAGAATTTTTCTTGGCAGCTCCTTCTGCAAAAATTATGCAAAAGCCAACATGCCAGGAAATGATTTTTAGAACTGGTTCACTATCCTTATCCCCTTTGGCTAAAGAAACTTCCATCTTCTGTTGGTATTGGGACCAATCATAAAGAAAATTTTCAAATTCCTAGTTTCTAAAGGAGCTCGTAATCATCTTCTAAAAGATGGAAAGGCAATACCAAAATCAAGCACTTGATGACTACTTATAATTTTGATTCCAAGTGTAGGAGTATTGTTGCTTCAATGCCTCAACCATTTTGTCTCCGTTCTGAAAAAAAAAAAAAAAAAACCTTCGATATCCGCATTCTTTTGCACATCTGAATCAGGGACTTCCACAATCATAATGGCCTTTTTAGTATTTTTCCTAGGAGCTTCAATGTTTATGATTGTGTTCCTTGGACCATATTTCTCCACTTCTTTGCGAGTCATCTTAGTTCTTCTAGGAACAGATTTAAAAAAAAAAAAGAATTTTCGCACACAACATTCTTTGAAAAAAAATTCAACTATGTTAACCATTTAAGAGAGAAAAATAGAAAAAAATAAATAAAAATATTATCCAATAAATAAAAGCTGAAAAAATATACTAAAAATTGATATGAACTAAAACCCCAGTTAGAATAGCATAAACTCACTCTAAAATTTGTACAAATTATACACACATAAACTCCAATTATCCAAAATCCAAGAATATAATTTTAAAAAAAGGACGAGAAAATATACTTTTAGAGAAATTAAGATTAATTAGATAAAAAAAATACATTCTAAGAGCCATAAATTATTTCTTCCACTACCGGTCCCAAAAACCCTACCATTGAATAGCAAAAAATTGAAATTGGCTAGATGAATTAAAGAACATAACAAAATCAGAATCTTAGCAATTTTAGGCTGGGAAATAACAGAAAAAAAGTAGAGAGAGAGTGCGTATGTTGATGTTTTTGAGAGAGAAAATACAATAAAATATCTTGTAATTAGTATTTGACCCGTGCAGTCCGCGTGGTCACCTTATATTTTGGTAAATAAATACTTCATTTTTCCCTCTATTAAAAGTTATAAATATATTTGGTGTTAAAGAAATAAAAGATCCCCAATCACATGCTCTATATGCAGCAGAATATAAAAGATAAAAGATTATAAGAACAATACACAAATCTAATTGTTCTTTTGCTTTTTAGTTAATCATGTTTTCCCTAATTAGGAAATAGTAACCAAGCATTCTCCTAATTTCTTGGCTTATTACCATTATTTCTCTAATGATTTTCCCTTTATGTTGCTTAGAATTTAGTTTGTTTTGAACACCTAGTTTGAAAAGCACTTTGGTTGATGTCAATAATATAAAGTGTTCATTACTTCACTAGACTACTAGACCTCGCAAAAGCAGCAGTAGGAAGTTGTAACAAATTGTGTAGTTTTTGTTGGCTACGTAAAAATGCTGTGGAAATTCTTGAGTTGATTTTGTATCCCTTGAAACAATTTTAAAAATACTGAACTTTATACAACAAATTTTATTCGCATCAACTCACTCAATAATCAAACCAAGTTTGAAAAACTTGTTGAAAAATTGTAATGAAGTTAAGATAGTATAAAGCGTAATTTGATTATATTCATCTATAACTCTCAAATCATCTCCTATCATACTCAATATCAAGTCCAAATGTCAAATATCTCTCTTACACAATATATATATTCCCAGAAATATCTCATATGCCGTTTCACACACTGTCTCTCTGTATATATGTACACACATATCTTTCTTTCTTTCTTTCTTTCTTTCTTTCTTCTACCAAAAAATCTCTCCTTATTTTAAACAGCAAAATAAAAAGCATAGAATTATTGACTTCTCACAGTAACTCCTCTAATGAACAAATCCTACTTTCTTTCTTACTACGCTAGTTAACACCTATTCATCAAGATTTGTGCTTTGGGTTCTGATCATCTGGAAAATTGAGGATCCACCATCGCCACGACCATCATCTGGAAAATTATGCACATTTGAGAAATTAACAGATTTTTACTTAGTAGCTGCATTGACTGTGCTAAAGCCAAGAATGCTAGGAATGATTTTGCGAACTGCTTTATTGTCCTTATCTTATCCACATAAAGACCGTGCATAAAGAACACTGAAAGGAAAATTGGGTCATATAATAAGGAATCCAATCAACTACTAAATGCATAAGATTTATTAGTATTGACAATGAATATGTTGTGGAAGATATAAACGAAATACCTTATATTTGGTAAACAAATATTTTCGTTAATCAAATAAAAATGTTTTTCTTTATTGAATGCAATGGAATATAAAAGAGTAGGGAAAATGGTAATTAGTAAAATTTATTCATATAATAATTGGAAATGGCTTTTTTTTTTTTTTTTGGCAATAACTTGAAAGGTAACATTTTAACTAAAAAATATTGAAAAAAAGGGAGAACAAAAACAAATATCATGCCAAAAAAATAAACAAAAGATGTGAAATTGCTCGTTTCATTCAATGGAACAATTTCAAATGTGTATTACTCATAAAATTAATTGAATTTCTCTCAACAACTCCTTGTGCATTAACTGTGTAGAAGATAGGGACGATAGGATATGCCGTCAAAAATTATTTTTACTGTCTTTACTTCTTCTCCCTAAAGAAAACTATGTTGCGTTGCTGTTAAGATCATGCTTGGAGAATTCCATTTCTGTTAATTCTATGCAGATCTCTCTCATTTAGATCCCACAATAATTTTTTTCCCTCCGAGATCTATCTGATTCAATTTTAGGAAATGTAGATTTCCCAAATAGCATTCCATTATCCTTCAAAAAATACAAACTTGCACAACTTTGATTGATAGTGTCAATCTTCTTAATAAAATTGTTAAGTGAAAAAAAATTACATCAGCAAAGTAGTTGTGCTATTATAGTGGATTTAATGCTCCAAGTAACCAATCAACACACTTCTGAATCATTCATTTAAGAGAATGAAAAATTTCCTAATTCTTAATTTTTGAAGAAGCCTCTAATGGCCTACTCAAAGATTCTAGGCAGGCAGTACCAAAATCAAAAACTTGAGACTACTTATTCTTTTTGCTTCCAAGTGCAGGAGTTTTGTTGCTTCCAGGTCTAAACTGTTTGATCTTCTTACTTATAAATAAAACTCACTAATAGAGGCATTCGCTTTCACATCTAAGTCAGAGATCTTCACCATCGTAATGGCTTTTCCAGCATGACTCCTAAGAGCATTTTAGAGAGAGAAAATACAATAAAATAATATATAATTATTATTTTACATGGGCATTGAACGGGACATCATATATATGGTAAATAGATACTTTATTTTTTTTGCCATTGAGAGTTACAAATACATCTATAGTTAAAGAAATTAAAAAAATCCCAATCACATGTTATGTATGTAGTGAGATGTCAAAGAGTAAAAGACTATAAGAATAATAGACCATCCTAATTGTCCTTTTGCTTTTGAGCTAATCATGTTTCTTTCTTGTTTCCGAAACATTAACGGGTTTTCCCTTTGTGTTATTCAACAGTTACTTTGTTTTGAATAGCAAGTCCAAAAGGCATTTTGCTTTTTCCCTTTATGTTTTCAGCAGTGATTTTGTTTTGAATAGCAAGTCCAAAAGGCATTTTGTTTTGAATAGCAAGTCCAAAAGGCATTTTGTTTTTCCCTTTATGTTATTCAAAAGTGACTTTGTTTTGAAAGGCAAATCCAAAAGGCATTTTGTTTTTCCCTTTATGTTACGGTGACTTTGTTTTGAATAGCAAGTCCAAAAGGCATTTTGTTTGATCTCAACAACAATAAATGTTTCACTACTTTACCATGTTGAAAACTAAGGCTTATAGGAGTAGTAGTAGGAAGCTGAATTTAATTTTGTAGCTTCTATTGGTCCAGTGTGATTTGATTATATTCATGTACAACTCTCGAATCATCTCTTTTCATACCAACATCAAGTCCAAATATCAAATATCTCTCTTAAACAATATATACATTCCCAAAAATATCTCATATGCCGTCTTACACACACACACACTCTCTCTATATATATGTGCACACATATCTTTCTTTCTTTCTTTCTTCTACCAAAAAAATATCTCCTTATTTTAAATAGCAAAATAAAAGGCAATGAATTATTGACTTCTAACATTAACTCCTCTAATGAATAAATCTTACTCTCTTTCTTACTACTCTAGTTAACACACCTATTCATCAAGATTTATGCTCTGGGTTCTGATCATCTGGAAAATTAAGGATCCATCACAGCCACCACCGCTGCCATAATCATCTGGAAAATTTATGAATATGGGAGGAGCTAACAGATTTTTACTTAGTAGCCGCATTAACTATGCTAAAGCTAAGAATGCAAGGAATGATTTCCTGAATTGCTTCATTGCCCTTATCTTATCCACCTAAAGAAACTTATGCACAGTTGTGTTGTTATTAAAAGTTTAAGACCATGCATAAAGAACAGTGAAAGAAAAATTGGGTCATATAAGAAGGAATCCAATAAACTACTAAATGCATAAGATTTATTAGTATTGACAATGAATATGTTGTGAAAGATATAAACGAAATACCTTATATTTGGTAAAAAAATACTTTTGTAAATCAAATTAAAATTTTTTTCTTTATTGAAATTTATAAATGTAATTATAGTTAAATAAATAAAAAAATCCCAATATCATGTTGTGTATGCAATGGAATTTAAAAGATTAGGGAAAACTAGAATGGCGGGCAATTCTTATGGTAATTAGTAAATTATTCACAAAATAATTGGAAATAATATTTTTTTTGCAATAACTTGAAAGGTAAAATTTTAACTAAAAAAATATTGAAAAAAAGAGAGATAAAAAGCAAATATCATGGCAAAAAAATTAAACAAAATTTGTAAAATTGCTCGCATTTGCTATTCATTCAATAAAACAATTTCAAATGTGTATTACTCATAAAATTAGCAGAATTTCTCTCAGCAATTCCTTGTGCATTAACTGTGCAGAAGATAGGGATGCTGGAAAATGTCGTCGAAAACTATTTTTACTCTCTTTGCTTCTTCTACCTGAAGAAACCTCTATGTTGTGTTGCTGTTAAGATCAAGCTTGGAGAATTCCATTTCCTAAAAATATTGTGTTAATTCTATGGAGATCTCCCATTTAGATCCCATAATAATTTTTTTTTCTCCGAGATCTATCTGATTCAATTTTAGGAAATTTACTGAATTTCCCAGATAGCATTCCATTATCCTTCACAAAATCCATACTTGCACAACTTTGACTGATAGTGTCAATCTTCTTGATAAAATTGATAAGTGAAAAATCATTATATCCGCAAAGTAGTTGTGCGATTGTAGTGGATTTAATGCTCCAAGTAACCAATCAACACACTTCTGAATTATTCATTTAAGAGAATGAAAATTTTCCTAATTCCTAATTTTTGAAGAATCCTCTAATGGCCTACTCAAAGATTCTAGGCAGTCAGTACCAAAATCAAAAACTTGAGACTGCTTATTCTTTTTGCTTCCAAGTGTAAGAGTTTTGTTACTTCTAGGTCTCAACTATTTGATCTTCTTACTTACAAATAAGACTCACTAATAAAGGCATTCACTTTCACATCTAAGTCAGAGATTTTCACCATCATAATGGCGTTTCTAGCATGACTCCTAGGAGCATTAAGGTTTATAATCACGTTGCTGGACCATTACTCTCATCTTCTTCTCAAACCATCTTAGTCCTTCTTGCCTTAGGGTTTTTCATTAACAAATTAATTTTTCTATTTGTATCTATGTTGCTTGGACCATTTTTCTCCATTTCTGGCCATCTTAGTTATTTTAGAGATAGATTTCCAAATATTAAAAATAATTAATTTTTTCCATACCAAATTTTTCAACAAAATTCAACTATGATAATTATTTTATAGAAGCAAAATAACAAGAAATGAACAAAAATGTCATCTCATAAATAAAAGTTAAAAGAAAGAATACCAAAGAAGGACATAAATTAAAACACATTATAAAATAGCATAAACTAAATTTAAAACAAGGATTTGAAAAAGACAAAAAATAAACTCAAAACCTCAGCCAAAAAATATTGTATGAATTTTTCTCAAAAAATCCAAGAAAATAAATATATAAACAGACAAGAAAATATGTCTTTGGAAAAATTAAAATTAGCTTAATGAATTTGAGAGTCATAAATCATTTCTTCCAATACTAGTCCACAAAATGTACCATTCAACAACAGAATATTCAGTAAAGAAAAATATATGAAGTTCATAAACTAATTTGAACTTGACCCAGAAGAATTAACGAACCAAACATACCAAAAACCATAGTATTTTTAGGCAAGGAAATGCTTGAGAAAAAAGTGGAGAGAAAATCTTGATGTATTAGAGAGAGGAAAGACAATAAAGTACTACATAACGATTATTTCTCTAGTGCTGTTCGCGTGGTCACATTATTTTTGGTAAATAAATAATTGAATTTTCTTCTCTATTGAAAATTATAAATATATTTATAGTTAAAGAAGTTAAATAACCCCAATCACATATTATGTATGCAGTTGAATATAAAAGTTTAAAGATTATAAGAGTAGTAAACAAATCCAATGGTCCTTTTGCTTTTTGAGTAAATCATGTTTCCATTATTTGGGAAATTATAATCTAACTTCCTCTGACTATCTTGAAATAATAACTTGGGAACAAATAAAAAGTTGAGCGGTTAAGACTCTAACGACTCTACCCTAGAAGTTGAAGTTTTGAATCCCATCAATACTAATTCCCTTTTCCCATTGTAATAGTGTAGTTTTGATTTAAAAATAATAATAATAACCTAAGACGACTTAGTCTTTTTGCTGCCAACTATAGGAGTACTGTTGCTTTAACAGTTTAGTCTTTGTTCCTATAAACGGGCCTTCACCAATAAGGACTTCAATCATAATGGCCTTTGGAGAATCGCCCTATAGAGCTTAATATTTGTATCTATGTTGCTTGCGTCATTTTTCTCCACTTCTACCCAAACCATCTTAGTTTTGCAGGCACATATTTCTAAAAATAGAAAAATAAAATTTTTTGCATACCACATTCTTCAATGGAAATCAACTACGATAAACATTTTATAAAGACAAAATCACATAAATAAAAGCTAAAAGAAATCATGTCCAATAGTGACA
This sequence comes from Mitragyna speciosa, assembly GCA_024721245.1. Classification (NCBI taxonomy): domain Eukaryota; kingdom Viridiplantae; phylum Streptophyta; class Magnoliopsida; order Gentianales; family Rubiaceae; genus Mitragyna; species Mitragyna speciosa. Next base: position 3,803,652 of record CM045557.1, read on the forward strand.
TAAATTATAACACTTTATACGGCAGCACATGCTAACTTTAAAATAGGGATCCAAATGAGATAAAAATAATTAACTCAAAACCACAGCTAAATATTATTATATGAAATTTATCTCAAAAAATCCTAGACAATAAATATATAAATGGACATAAAAATATATCTTTGGAGAAATTAAAATTAACTTAATCAAAAAATACATTCTGAGAGTCATAAATCATTTCTTCCCATACTAGTCCTAAAAAATTACCACTCAACAACAAAATATTTTGTAAAGAAAAACATATGAAGTTCAAAAGTAAATCTAAAATTAACCTAGATGAATCAAAGAACAACATAGAGCTAAAACCATAGAATTTTTTAGGCAAGGAAATGTTCGAGAAAAAGTAATGAGAAAATATTGATGTTTTAGAGAGAGAGAAGACAATAAATTACTACGTAACTTGTATTTCACTCATGTAGTTCACGTGGTCACATTATATTTGGCAAATAAATACTTTATTCTTTTTCATACATAATGTATGTAACCCTAATCAGATATCATGTATGTTGTGGAATAAAATATTTGAAAAATTATAAGAACAATAAACCAATCCAACGGTCCTTTTGCTTAGTGGCTGCATTAATTGTGTGCTAAAGCCAAGAATGCTAGGAATGATTTTCCGAATTGCTTCATTGCCCTTATCTTATCCACCTCAAGAGTATGTATAAAGAACACTAAAAGAAAACTTGGGTCATATAAGAAGGTATCCAGTAAACTACTAAATGCATAAGATTTATTAGTATTGACAATGAATATGTTGTGGAAGATATAAATGAAATACCTTATATTTGGTAAACAAATATTTTTGTAAATCAAATAAAAATGTTTTTCTCTATTGAAATTTATACACATTTTTATAGTTAAAGAAATTTAAAAAATCCCAATATCATGTTGTGTATGCAATGGAATATAATAGAGTAGGGAAAAAGGTAATTAGTAAAATTTATTCACAAAATAATTGGAAATAGCATTTTTTTTGCAATAAATTGAATGGTAAATTTTTAACTAAAAAATTTTGAAAAAAAAAAGAGACAAGAAAAACAAATGTCATGCCAAAAAAAACAAACAAAAGCTGTAAAATCACTCGTTTCATTCCATGGAACAATTTCAAATGTGTATTGCTCATAAAATTAACTAAATTTCTCTCAACAACTCCTTGTGCATTAACTATGTAGAAGATAGGGACGCTAGGATATGTCATCGAAAACTATTTTTACTGTCTTTAGTTCTTCTACCTAAAGAAACCTCTATGTTGTGTTGCTATTAAGATCAAGCTTGGAGAATTCCATTTCTTTTAATTCTATGCAGATCTCTCATTTAGATCCCACAATAATTTTTTTTTCCTCCGAGATCTATCTGATTCAATTTTAGGAAATGTAGATTTCCCAAATAGCATTCCATTATCCTTCAAAAAAACCAAACTTGCACAACTTGGTTGATAGTGTCAATCTTCTTAATAAAATTGTTTAGTGAAAAATCATTGCATCAGCAAAGTAATTGTGCGATTGTAGTGGATTTAATGCTCCAAGTAACCAATCAACATACTTCTGAATTATTCATTTAAGAGAATGAAAAATTTCTTAATTCCTAATTTTTGAAGAAGCCTCTAACGGCCTGCTCAAAGATTCTAGGTAGGCAGTACCAAAATCAAAAAATTACGACTACTTATTCTTTTTGCTTCCAAGTGTAGGAGTTTTGTTGCTTCTAGGTTTCAACCGTCTGATCTTCATACTTATAAATAAGACTCGCTAACAGAGGCATTCACTTTTACATTTAAGTCAGAGATTTTCACCATCATAATTGCTTTTCCAGCATGACTCCCAAGAGCATTAAGGTTTATAGTCACGTTGTTGGACCATTACTCTCATCTTCTTCTCAAACATTTTGCCTTAGGGTTTTTCATTAACAAATCAAATTTTCTACTTGTATATATGTTACTTGGATCATTTTTCTCCACTTCTGGCCGTCTTAGTTTTTTTAGTGACAGATTTCCAAATATTAAAAAAATTTAATTTTTTCCGTACCAAAATTTTCAACAAAATTCAACTATGATAACCATTTTATAGAAACAAAATAACAAGAAATGAACAAAAAAGTCATCTCATAAATAAAAGTTAAAAGAAAGAATACCAAAGAAGGACATAAATTAAAACATCTTACAAAATAGCTAAAACTGACTTTAAATCAGGGATTTAAATAAGAAAAAAATCAACTCAAAACCTCAGTTAAAAATTATTATATTAATTTTTTTCTAAAAATCCTAGAAAATAAATATATAAACGGACAAGAAAATAAGTCTTTGGAAATATTTAAATTAACTTAATGAAAAAATCCATTCTGAGAATCATAAATCATTTCTTCCAATACTAGTCCACAAAAGATACCATTCAACAAAAGAATATTCTGTAAAGAAAAATATATGGAGTTCATAAACTAATTTGACCCAGAAGAATTAAAGAACCAAACGGACCTAAAACCATAGTATTCTTAGGCAAGGAAATGTTAGAGAAAAAGTGGAGAGAAAATATTGATGTATTAGAGAGGGAAAAGACAATAAATTACTATATAATTAGTATTTCATTCGTACAGTTCGTGTCGTCACATTATTTTTGGTAAATAAATACTTCATTTTTCTATTCAACTGAAAGTTATAAATATACTTATGGTTAAAGAAGTTAAATAACCCCAATCACATATTATGTATGCAGTGGAATATAAAAGTTTAAAGATTATAAGAGCAATAAACAAATCCAATATATGGTCCTTTTGCTTTTGAGTAAATCATGTTTCCCTTATTTAGGAAATAATAATCAAACTTTCTTCGACTATCTTGAAATAATAACTAATACTAATTATAGGAGTACTGCTGCTTTACCCGTTTAGTCTTTATTCCTATAAACAGGCCTTCGTCAACAAAAGCATTCACTTCCACATCTGGGTCAGGGACTTTTGCCATCACAATGGCCTTTAGAGATCTCTCTATAGAGTTTAATATTTGTTTCTATGTTGCTTGGACCATTTTTCTCCACTTCTGCCTAAACCATCTTAGTTTTTTTAGGCAGAAATTTCAAAAAATAAATAAAAATAATTTCTTTGCATACCATATTCTTCAATAGAATTCAACTACGTTAAACATTTTATAGAGACAAAATAACTATAAGCAAACAAAAATGTCATCACAGAAATAAAAGCTAAAAGAAATCATGTCAAAGAACGACATAAATTAAAACACTTTATAAGGTAGCACATGATGACTTTAAAACAAGGATCAAAATGAGATAACAAAATCAACTCAAAACCATAGCTAAAAATTTATATGAATTTTATCTTAAAAATTCCAAGTTAATAAATATATAAACAGACAAGAAATATATCTTTAGAGAAATTAGAATTACTTAATGAAAAAAATCCATTCTGAGAGTCATAAATCATTTCTTCCAATACTAGTCCTAAAAGATTACCACTCAACAACAAAATTTTTGTAAAGAAAAATATATATGAAGTTCATAAACAAATCTGAAATTGACACAGAAGAATTAAAGAACAAAATAGAGCTAAAGCCGTAGTATTTTTTAGGCTAGGAAATATTCGAGAAAAAGTGGAGAGAAAATATTGATGTTTTATAGAGAGAAAAGACAATAAAGTACTACATAACTAGTATTTCACTCGTGCAGTTCACGTGGTCACATTATATTTGGCAAATAAATACTTTATTTTTTTCCATACAGAATGTATGTAACCCCAATCAGATATCATGTATGTAGTGAAATATAATACTTTAAAGATGATAAGAACAATAAACAAATCCAATGGTCCTTTTGCTTTTGAGTAGACCTTATTTTCCTTGTTTAGGAGATATTATCTGAGCTTCCTTCGAGTATCTTGACTTATCGTAGTTATTTAACTAATTGTCTTCCTTTATGTTGCTGAGTTTTGAACTTCAAAAGTGAAACACATTTTGGAAGGTTTCGATAACAATGAAGAACTCATTACTTGACGACATTGCAACCAAGTCTCATAGAGTCAATAGTAGAAATTTTTATTTAATCATATTGGTTTTGGTTGATCTTAGGAAATAGTTGTGAAAATTTTTATTCCAATTCTTGAAGAATTGACTCCAATTTAATCACAGTTCTCTCTAGCCCGACTCAAAAACCATGATCATTTGCATTCCATGGACCCATCTTCAGTGCACACCACTCCTTCCATTGAAGAAGATGAGTGGGGTAATCTTTTTTTTGAACTTCTTTTTCCATTCTTTTGTTTTTTCTTAAATAATGGGATTATATTGTTTTTTCTGGAAATATGTAATTATAAGCTGATGTTTTAGCATAAAAATTCATTCTTTTATGTTTTTCTCACTTGGCTTGTATAATTTATGTGCAAATTCGAATTCTGATCTGAAAAATTTTAGTTATTTTAATGGGATTGTCGTAATTTCCGAGTTGGTTTTCCATCCATTGGAACAATTTTAAAAGGTTTTCAGGCATATGTGAGGAGTTAACTGAATTTTACTTAATAGGTCCATACGCATTAATTGTCCAAGAATGCTTGAAAATAGTTTTGCGAAAAGCCATGTTGTGCTACTGATGAGAGCAAGCATAAGGATATCCTGAAAGAAATATTGGGTTATATCAGAAGGAAATCAATAAGTTAATAAATGCACAAGTTTTGTTTGTAAAGTAAATGAATATGATGGAAACATAAAAAGAGCAATCCCATTTTGTTTAGTAGAAGAAACTTCTTTTGAAAATACTATATCAATTCCATGTATCCCATCGTGTTCCTTTCCTTCTAGATCTATTAGACTTAATTGTGAAAAATGTAACAGATTTTCCAAAATGCATAGCATCAATCTTTGCAAAATCCCTACTTACACAACACTAATTGATTGCGTGTCAATCATGTTAACAAAATTGTTAAGGGAAAGATCAAGTCCAACTGTACTAAAGTTGCTTTGCAATGTATTTAAAGTTTCAAATAAGAAATAAAGCACTTGAGACCACTTAATTTTTTTTGCTGCCAAGTACAGGAGTATTGTTGCTTCAACTGTTTAGTCTTTGTTCCAATAAACAGGCCTTCACCAACAGAAGCATTCACTTCTATATCTGAGTTAGGGACTTTTGCCATCATAATGGCCTTTGGAGAATCTCCCTATAGAGTTTAATATATGTATCTATGTTGCTTTGGCTATTTTTCTCTACTTCTGCCCGAGTGCACTTAGTTTTTTGAGGCACAAATTTCTATGAATAAAAAAATGAAAATTTTTTTATACCAAATTCTTTAGCAGAGTTCAACTATCATAACCATCGTATTGAGACAAAATAACAAGAAATGAATAAAAACGTCATCATGTAAATAAAAGCTAAAAGAGATGAAAACAAAGAATGACATGAATTAAAACATCTAACAAAATAGCACAAACTAACTTTAAATCAGGGATCCAAATATGATAAACAAATAAAAACAAAACCACAGCTAAAAATATTATATGAATTTTTCATAGAAAATCCAAGAAAATAAATATATAAACACACAAGAAAATATATCTTTGGAGAAATTAAAATTAACTTAATGAACATATCCATATTAAGAGTCATAAATCTATTCTTCCAATACTAGTCCCGAAAAAGTACTATTCAACAACAAAATATTCTAAAAAGAAAAAATATGTGAAGTTCATAAACTAATTTGAAATAGACCAGGAAAAATTAAAGAACAAAATAACCCTAAAACCATAGTATTTTTAGGCAAGGAAATGTAGGAGAAAAAATAGAGAGAAAATATTGTTGTTTTAGAGAGAGAAAAGACAATAAAGTACTAGGTAACGGAAGATTCTTAGGTGGACCGAATCCGCAGTCTCATCTGTACGCCTTGTGATTTAAAAGAGCATCAAATAAGCAAATTGATACATGTTGATATAAGAAAGTGATGTAAAGATACTCATGAAGCTTTCTTTTAGACCACAAGGTCCACAAATAAGGCCATTAACTAGGTCCATTTAAGAATTTTCCCCATATAATTAATATTTCACTTGTGCAGTTTATGTGGTCACATTATATTTGGTAAATAAATGCTTTATGTTTTTCTCTACTGAATGTTATAAATATATTTATATATAGTTAAAGAAGTTAAATAGCCCTAGTCATATATTACGTACGCAGTGGAATATAAAAATTCAAAGATTATATGAACAAAAGTAAAAGAACAAAAATTTTCCAAGTTCTTAATTTCTAGTGGAGCCTTTAATGGTCTACAAAGATAGGGAAAGCAAAAATCAAACCCCTGAAACTAGTTAATCTTCTTGCTATCAGGCATAGAAGTATTGTCACTTCAACCGTCTAGTCTTTGTTCCTATAAACAAGCCTTCACCAACAGAAGCATTCACTCCAACATCTGACTCAGGGACTTCTGCCATCATAGTGGCCTTTGGAGAATCTTAGGATCTATTTTTAATAATTTTTTTTTACCTGATTTTAGCTTCTGATTTTAAAAAAAATCAATTTTGTGATGTTATCAACTGCTTTTTGTACTATTTTTTTTTGAATTTTTTAAACTAAAATCAAGAGTAACTAATTTTCAGCTTTTCTAAAATTAGTTTTTATAAAAATTAGAAACTATTGAGAACAAGCCCTTAATATATCTATCTATGTTGCTTGGACCATTTTTCTTCACTTCTTCATTTTTAGGCGCATATTTCTAAAAATAAAAAAATTATTTTTTTTGCATATGACATTCTTCAATAGAATTCGACTTGATATCCATTTTATAGTGACAAAATAACAAAAAATGAACAAAAATGCAATCTCATAAATGAAAGATGAAAGAAATTCCAATGACATGAATTAAAAACATGTACAAAGTATAAAGTCACTTTAAAACAATGGTTTAAAGAATGAAAAATAAACTAAAAATACCACTGGAAAAATTATAAAAATCAACATAAATAAAATTAGCCCGCTTATTTTTCAATAAATCCAAGAGCAGAAATAACAAAAATGAATGAGAAAATATACCTTTGGAGAAATTAAGATAAATTAGAATTGTTTTTCTGTCCTTTGTGATAATTCTAAAACAATTTTATGCATTTGTGAGACGTTAACAAAATTTTATTAATGAATGCTTGTGCATTACCTGTGCAAAAGCTAAGAATCCTAGAAAATAACTTCGTAAACAGCTCCAATATCCTTATCTAATTCACTAAAAGGAACTTATTTGTTGTGTTGCTATTTAGACCAAGAATCAAGAAATCCTGAAAGAAAAATAAATCATATAAGAAGGAATCTAGAAACTAATAAATGCATAAGATTTACTAATATGAATAATGAATATGCTTTGGAAGATAAAGAGAAATATCATTTTTTTTCTTTTTTGGTGGATGGAAACCTCTCTTCCAAATATCGTAGGAATCTTTTGTATCCCAGTAAGTTTTTTTTTTTTTTTTCTCTAAGATCTATCTGTCTCAATTGTGAAAAATGTATTAAATTTTCAAAAATGCATACCATCATTCTTTGTAAAATCTCTACTTACACAACATTGTAATTTTCTTAATAGATCTGTTAAGAGAAAAATCGAGTCGTACTTTAGTATAGTAGCCTTGTAAGATAATAGATTTAAGGCTCCATGTAAGAAATCAATACATTCTGATCTATTTGGTTGGGAGACTGAAAATTTTCCAATTTCCTAGTTTCTAAAGGAGACTATAATGATCAACTCAAGGGTGAAAATACAGTAGCCAAATCAAGCACTTGAGACTACTTATGATTTTGATTACAAGCGCGCCTTAACTACTTAGTCTTTGTTTTGATAAACAAACCTTTCCAAATAGAGGCACTTATTATCACATTTGATTCTGGAACTTCTGCAATCATAATGGCATTTCTAGTCTCTCTTCTGGGAGCTTAACATTTATGTTGATTTGCTTGGATCATGTTTCTCTACTTCTTACCTAGCCATCTTACTCTTTATAGGAACAAAATTTTCAAACATTCTTCAGTGAAGTTTAACTATGTTGACCATCTAAGGGAGAAAAATATAAGGAAATGAATTAAATTATCATCACATAAATAAAAGTTGAAGGAAATCATGCCAAAATAAAACATAAATTAAAACTCCCCTATAAAATAGCATAAACTCACTTTAAGGCAATGATCCAAGTAAGAAAAGAAAATCAACTCAAAGCATAGCTAAAAGAATTATACCAAAAAAAAAAAAAAAACCTCTCCCATTATTTCTCAAAAAATCCAAGAAAATAAATATTAAAACATGGACAAGAAAATGTATCTTTGAAAAATTAAGATTCATTAGATAAAAAAATCCATTCCAAGTGCCATAAATTATTTCTTCCGCTACCTATTCCAAAAAGCCTATCATTCAACTACAAACAATTTATTCAAGAAAAATATATAGACTTCATACACAAATTTGAAATTTGTTAGATGAGTTAAACCTAAAAAAGAACTAATTTTGATTGGTTTTTGTTATTTTATTTGGTCAATTTGAATTTTGAATATTAACCCTTGTTTTTTCTTTTTTGATTGTTGTGCTTGATACTGAAGTTAGTTGTTCTACTGATCAGCAAATTGAGTTGTACACCAATTTTCTATGATTCATTGATTTACCAGTAATTAATCCATATCTTTTTCTTCTGTATTTGCATTTTTTTTTAATTTTCTAATGTAATTTTTAATCATATTTTTAGCACGTGTTTGATGATGAGACGTGTATGGTTTTGGTATATTCATGTAGTTATCCTTGAAGTTAGTTTTGTTCTGTGATGGTATTGGTTTAGATTTGCCTTCTTTATATTTGATAATAATTAGGATTCTTTCTTCCCCCCTTCCCCTTCCCCCCCCCCCCCCCCAAAAAAAAAAAAAAAAAAAAGAGAGAGAGAGCATGAAAAAGCTAAAAATCTAAAGAGAGAGAGAGAAAGGGAGAGAAAGAGAGAGAAGCGGGAAAGTGTTAATGTTTTAGAGGGTGAAAAAACAATAAAGCACCATGTAACTAGTATTTTACTTGTGCCGCACAAGTAGTTACCTTATATTTGCTAAATAAATACTTTATTTTTTCTCTATTGAAAGTTAAAAGTATATTTAGGGTCAGAGAATTAAAAGAACCTCAATCACATGCTATACGTATAAATATAGTGGAAGATAAAAGAATAAAGAAAATAAGAACAACATACATATCTAATGGTCCTTTTGCCATTTAAGTTACCATGTTTCCTTTGTTTAGGAGGCAATAGCCAAGTATCCTCTACTTTCTTGGCTTAACGTCATTATTTCTCTAATCGGTTTTCCTTTATGTTTCTTAGCATTTTGTTTGTTTTGAACATCAATTTTGAATGGCACTCCAGTTTGCTAGACCTCAATGACAATAAAGGTTTCACTACTTCACTATATTCCTATGAAAATGGTGCGGAATTTCTTTTGAGTTGGTTTTCATCCCTTGAAACAATTTTAAAAAGTTTTCTTACGTATGTAAGAAGTTAACAAAATTTTGCGTAATAGCTCCTTGTGCATTAATTGTGCGAAAGCCAAGAATGCTAGGAAATGATTTCCAAACTGCTTCACTTGCCTTATCTTGTCCACTTAATGAAATTTATGCGTTGTGTTTCTATTAAGACCAAGCATAAGGAAACACTGAAATAAAAATTGGGTCATACAAGAAGAGATCAAATAAACAAATAAATGCATAATATTTATTAGTATAGATAATGAATATGTTATGGAAGATAAAAGAAAAATGTAATTTTTTTATGAAGGAAAACTTCTCGTCTGAATATTGTATGAATTCTGTGCATCTCATAATGTTCCTTTTCTTTGAAATTTACGTGACTTAATTGTTAAGTATTTAATAATTTTCCAAAATCCATACCATCGTTTTTTGGAAGATCTCTATTTACATAGCATTGAGTGATATAGCATTAAGTGACAATATCAATCTTCTAAATAAAACTGTGAAGAGAAAGATCAAGTCGTACTTCAATACAGTAGTTTTACGATGTTTTACAGCTCCAAACAAGAAACCAACACATTCCGACATGTTTATTGGGGAAAATGAAAATTTCCCAAATTTCTAGTTTCTAAAGGAGCCTTTTGTGATCTACTCAAAAATGGATAGACAGTATCAAAATCAAGCACCTAAGACTACTTATAATTTTGATACCAAGACAGGAGGGCTCTACTTTAATCCCTCAACCGTTTAGGCTTTGTTCCTATAAACAAATCCTTTACCAACCGAAGCATTCATTTTCATATCTGAGTCAAAGACTGTTGCCATCATAGTGGTTTTCCAAACTAAAACACCTTATAAAATAGCACAAACTAGGTTTAAAAATATTCAAATTAAAATCCAAGAAAGTAAATATATTAACGGACAAGAAAATATATCTTTGGAAAATTAAAATTAGCTTAATGAAAAAACCATTCTGGAAGTTATAAGTCATTTCTTCCAATACTAGTCCTAAAAAAGTACCATTCAATTACAAATATTCTGTAAAGAAAATATATATGAAGTTCATAAACTAATTTGAAATTGACCTAAAAGAATTAAAGAACAAAACAGAGCTAAAATCATAGTATTTTTTGGCAAGGAAATGTTGGAGAAAAAGTAGAGAGAAACTATTGATGTTTTGAACAGAGAAAAGATAATAAAGTACTATATAAGTAGTGTCTCACTCATGCAGTTTTCGTGACCACATTATATTTGGTAAATAAATACTTTATTTTTTACGACTGATTGTTACAAATATATTTATAGTAGTGCTTTATTATGTTTCTCCGGAATAATAGATATTCCCCAAGTTTGGTCGGACGTGCTTGCTTGACCTTATGTCTTCAGTTAGGTAATTGTTATGCGATTAGAGCTCATTCCCAATCTAGAAGCATTCCAGCATCATTCAATACCATTACAAAGTTTATAAGCGACTGTTTATCAATCTGTGTTTACAGAAATCCAGACTTAAAGCTCCAAAATTTGCAGACACAAGGCTCGAGATCCTCATTCCAGACTGAATTGATTTATTAAAACTTCGGAATAAACTTAGACTCAAATCAAAACACTAACTATGATATCAATAAGCAATAACTTTACTATATCAGTAGTGCAAGAAAACACTAACTAATTCGAGCATTTTACCAAAATCATCACTGAAAAGTGAATGCAAATCATATGAACCGTGCATAAGTGTGGATGGAAATATAGTCTATCAAATGCAGAAGCAATATTTTTTGAGTCAAAATATTTCCTCATTTTATTCAGGATACAAAAATGAAGCAAAATTGGCTTGCAATATTCAAAGACATGTAAAAATCAATACGATTTATAAATAGGGTACAATCGAACACATAATCAAATCAAAAGTGTCGCAGAAAGTATTAACAATTCAGAAACTCGTGCCTTTCAAATGTGCAGGACCAGGGGTGTTAACTTCAAAGAGCAAAGAGCTTGTAAGAGATCTTGATGGGTTCAATTCAAAGCAGCTCTCCCTGACTTCCCATCCATAGAACCGAACATTGTCTAGCTAAAATATTTTCTTTGGCATAGGGATCTAATGGTCTTTTTGCTTTTGAGTTAATCGAGTTTTCTCCTGATTTAGGAAATATTAACTGAACTTCCTCCATCTTTCATAGCTTATGTACCCTTAAATTACTGCTCGTTTTCTCTCTATGATGCTCAGCATCAAGTTTTCATTGAACTACAATTCCAAAAGGCACTGCAGCAGGTTTGCATAACAATAAAGGGTTCAATACTGTTCTGTTGCAGAGAAGGACTCATTGAAGTTGTAGTAGGAATGTGCACTCTACTATATAGCTTTTGTTCGTCCAGTGAAACAGTAGTTAAATTGCTCATCAATTGGTTTTTCTATCCCTGGAGCAATTTCAATCATTTCTGCCCATATGCAAGAAGTTTTCTGAATTTCTTTTAGCAGCTCATAGTGCATTACCTAAGAGGAAGGAAGAAAATCTGGGAAATTCCTTCGCAAAATTAATCTTAACAACTTAAAAAGATTATCAACCAAACAAATGTACTTAAAAATACTTTAATTAATAAGAAAATTATCCTCTTTATTATTCTTATGATTAAGAAAAATAATATTCCAATAACCATTGAGTAGCATCACCACGTACAATACACGTGCTCCCATACAATTTCCTTTTCAAGTGCAAATAGAGACCAAAAAAACTATATGTATGTTTATTGTCATATGATTATAGCTAATTTATAATCTAAAAGCATCTAAGCATCATTAAACGCCATTGCTAAGCTTATCATTTGCTTAGATCTCAATCTTAGCTTATTGACGATGACTAAAAACTAAATCTTCATAAAATTAAATATATCCACTCCAGCATGCGTTACACTTGACAAATCACGAAAACTACCTAGAAATTCACAAAGTAACCATCTCAACTTACCAATCATAGGGTTTCAATTTTCTAAGGTGCTTGATTAAACTTACTATAAGCTAATGCTATAGAGCTAAACTTAAATATAATTTGTGTATATTTGCTCTTAATTTTAATTAAAAATAGTGCTTAATGCTTGATTTTACTCCTTTTTTGCATTTGGCTTTGTTGGTAGGTGATTAGGTACAATTTGGAACAAGAAAGTCAATTTCTAGAAGACTTATATAAGGCTTGGGCACACTATAACTGGAAATTTTTTAGTTAAAAGATTAAATGATAATTTTTCAATTAATGACTCAAGCCTTATATATTAGTTACAGGAATTCTAAATCCCTAAAGATTTGTAGTAATTACCTTTTATCTTCTATCACTTACAATTAGTTATCTCTTAGGAAACAATTATTAGTCAGTTAGGACTATTTTTAAGGGAAATGTTCCTTTTTGTTAGGGATTCTGATTAAGATAGGGGCGAAAAAATAGAATAGGTGAAAATAAAGAGAGGAATGAATTCTCAATGTCAACAACTCTCGAACTCTCCTCTTGGAGTGATCTCTCTCTCTCTCTCTCTCTCTACACTACATTGTTTTACTTTCTCTACTTAGTTTCTTCTTGAGAAGAAACTAAAGCACTTGGAGAAGAAACTAAAGCACTTTTCTAGTTGAAGAATAATTGAAGCTTTGGTTTATTTGTAATGTGAGATCTGATTTGTTTTTATTTGTTTGATACGTTTATTAATATATTCTTTGTTCAATTCTAAGGTGATTTTGTTTATTCTTGAGTAGTTATTGTGCAAAATTAAATAATTGATTACTATTTATTCAATTTCAATCATTTCTACCCATATGCAAGAAGTTATCTGAATTTCTTTTAGTAGCTCATCCTGCATTACCTAAGTGGAAGGTAGAAAATCTAGGATATGCCTTTGCAAAACTAATCCTTAACAATTTAAAAAGATCATCAACCAAATAAATGTGTTTAAAAATACTTTATATAATAAAAAAAATTATCCTTTTTATTATTCTTGTGATTAAGAAAAATAATATTCGAGTAACTATTGAGTAGCATCACCACGTAAAATGCACGTGCTCCCATACAATTTCCTTTTCAAGTGCAAATAGAGAAAAAGAAATTATATGTATGTTTGCTATCATATGATTATAGCTAATTCATAATCTAAAGCATCTAAGCATCATTAAACGCCATTGCCAAGCTTATCATTGACTTAGATATCAATCTTAGCTTATTGACAAATGACTAAAGAAACAAAGCTTCATAAAATTAAATATAACCACTCCAGCATGAGTTACACATGACAAATCACAAAAACTATCTAGAAAATTTCAAAATCGTTCACAAAGTAACCATCTCAACTTGCCAATAATAGTTTCAATTTTCTAAAAAAGTGCTTGATTAAACTTATAGAGCTAAATTTACATATAATATATATATATATATATATATGTTCTCTTAATTTTAGCTAAAGATAGTGCTTAATGCTTGATTCTACTTATTTTTTGTATTTGGCTTTATTGGTAGGTGATGATGTTTAATTTGGAACAAGAAAGGCAATTTGTAGAAGACTTCTGTAATACGCGGGGCACACTGTAATTGGGAAGCTGAATTAAGAGATTAAATGATAATTTTTCAATTAATGACTCAAGGCTTATATATTAGTTACAAGATATCTAAATCACTGAAGATTTGCAGTGATTAATTTTATCTTCTATCACTTACAATTAGTTGTCTCTTAGGAAACAATTATTAGTCGATTTTCAAACTCTATTTTTAAGTATTCCTTTTTGTTAGGGATTCTGATTAGAATAAAGGAGAAAAAATAGGAATAGGTGAGAATATAGGGAGAAACAACCTCTCAATGTGAACAACTCTCAATCTCTCCTCTTAGAGTGATCTCTCTTTCTTTCTTTCTTTCTTTCTCTTTATTCTACGCTGTTTTATTTTTTCTGCTTAATTTCTTCTCCATGAGAAAAAACTAAAGCATTTTTTAGTTGAAGAATAATTGAAGCTTTGGTTTATCAATATTGTGAGATCTAATTTGTTTTTATTTATTTTATGCATTTATGGATATTGAGATATTCTTTGTTTAATTCTAAGGTGGTTTTGTTGATTCTTGAATGGTTATTTTACACAATTAAATAACTTATCACTATTTTATTATCGAATAATCTATAGCCATCTAAAACGTCAAATCCATGATTGTTTGATAGTTTTAGTATTAGTGGTAAGTGATTAATTCAATTATAATAAAAACTTTGAATTACATCATGGGAAAATCTAATCTAATTTGAACAAAGCCTCATAGGTGTTTGCTGGTTAGAATTGCTAGCTTTTCTAATTTTAATGCGATCAAAAGATTGAGTCCTAAGGTCATACCTAGGGTTATCTTTTGATCAAGAAAGTAACTAATAGTCGTACTTTAGTTATCGATATAGTAAGGAAAGGCAGGTTGTTAGATCATATTAGCAACCATAATTAATTTATTCATGAACATGTAAAATTATCCTGGTATGAACAATCAATTTATTGAACCAATATGGATATGAACCCTTTGACTAAAAGTTAGATTCTTATATATTTCGTTTAAATTAATTTTGTACTTTTCACTTTTCTTAAGTTGAATTTTCTTTAAATTAATTATTTCCAATTCCGCCTTTTAATTTTTATCCAATAAGCAAAAAAGAAGAAAATAAATTCTCCAATCCCAGATACAACCCTACTCACTACTGCAATTTAGTTAAAGTTTCTTTGAGTAAGAATTTATTTTTGTTGGTTTAACCCCCAACAGCTAAATTAAAATATGAAGCCGTATGAAAAGTTCAGCAACTTAAAAAAAGATAACAAACCATATTTAAACATATTTTTAGATAGTTGCACTAGTAGAGATTTATATGTCTCAGATTTTTCATAAGCAAAATTAGGTTTTTTGCATGCCAAAATCTTTGACCTAATATAACCATCATTATTATTTTAGGTATGTAGAATAAAAAGAACGAGACAAATGCATCATTGAATAAAGAAGTTAAATTAGAAAAGGACATAAATTAACAACCCATATACAATAGCATAAGCTTATTGTAAAAATGTTACTTTATATAAGGGTAAATTTTAACTCGAAGTTCAAAACAAGAAACCTTGTACAAATAAACAAAAAATAAACAGCTAGCAAATGAGAAGACATAGTTTAAAAGAGATTAAGATTTTTTTTGGAGAGGGGTGTTGTGGGGACATCCTTCTTCGATCAAGAAATGATTTCTTCTTGGGTGGTCCCAAAAAGCCTACCTTTAAATAGCAAAATATTTTGTCAAGAAAAACATATATGCCTCATAAACTAATTTAAAACTAGCCCAGATTATTTAGACAACAAAAGAGAGAAGGACTGTGTAATTGTATTCAAGTAAGAGAAATCTTTTTTTTTTTCATTTTTCCCATTTTTTAAAGTACTTTTCTCCGTAGTGTCTTTTGGTTACAATATGTGTATTTTGCATGAATAATTAAAAAAAAGAAAAGAGAAAGAGATTATCAATGGGAGTTAGAACATTTATTAAGTTTAGGTCTTGACTTATAATGTACACAAGCTAGAAAATGAAAGATGTGTTCTTGCAAATAAGCCATCCTAGAGAGGCTGTGAAAAGGTTGGCGTTTTGAAACTTTTTCCAGTAAACTTAATATCTCAAGCAATCAACAATACTTTCAAAGGGAAAATTATAATTAGAATAGCATAAATGACACTGGCATAAAAAGAAATAACCATTTAGGAAATCTAGTCTTTTATTTGTGCTAAAACTAGGGTGATAACTGCAAGTAACAAAAGCTTCTCTAGATCTTTGCTTGGGGTCCAAATTGAAAGTGGCTTCTAGTGACCTCTTAGGAGCTATATTGATGAAATGGTTTCATTAGCATAAGGATCTAATGGTCCTTCTATTTTTGAATTAACCATGTTTGCTCCTTGTTTAGAACTATTAACTAAGTTTTCTCCAACTTTCCTAGCTTTATTTGTTAAATATCAACTTCCAACAACACATTGGCCATTTTGAATAACTCAAATAACAAAAACAAACATTAAAATTGCATATAAAATAGTTTATGTGGAAAAGGTTTTCAAAAAATAGAAGTGGAATTGGATTCCATGGGTTTGGTTAGTATTGTGAAGGATGAAATAGCTATTCCATGGAAGATAAGATCATCTACGAAGCAAATTTGAGAGATTGTGTCAGCTTCAACGCTTTCTTTTTCTTTTTCACATATCTATCGTGAGGGGAATGTTGTGGCAAATTTGGCGACATTAGCTAGTCAAGCTTGATGTAATCATTGGTTTTCTTTTTGTAACTTTCCAAAGCACATTTTAAGACTTTCTTTGTTAGATAGAAAACAAGTTTCTTACATCAAACTGATGTAAAGGAGTATTACTCCTCTTTTCTATATTTCCAATTTTATTGAGGTCAGGTATAGGCCCCCTCATCTATTGTAATAAATGATTATTTCAGTTTAATAAAATATGGGTTGGCATCCCTCTCCTGTGTACAAGGTTTGCTATAAAGAAAAATAGTTTAAGACAATGTTCTAAATATGAATAAAAAATAAACTCAAACATGGCTAAAAAAATATTATGCAAATCAATAAAAATAGAAAACACCCCACCCATTTCTAGAAAAGTTTGAGAACATAAGCATTAAAAGCAAATATTAAAGTTATACCTTTGGAAAAATTAAAATTTACCAAATAAAAAAAATTACTTTTGGGAGAAATAATTGGCCCAGATGAATTAAAGAACCAAAAAGAGACAAAACCGTAATATTTTTATGTTTGGAATAAGGAATAAAAAATAATAGAGAGAAAAGGTGGATGTTTTAGAGAGAGAAAAGCCAATAAAGTACTAAATGACAAGTATTTTATCTGTGCAATGTACGATCTACTTATATTTTTGGTAGATATACGTTTTATTTTTTTAATCTTTTATTGAATGTTATACGTATATTTATTATGATTATTTTGCAATAACTTGGAGGAAAGATTTTAACGTAAATGTAATTAAAAAAGCAGTGAGTAGATAAAAGAAAAATAATGGCAAAGCAAATTAAATAAAGGCATCTGTCAAACTACACATTGGACATGTATGTGTGCTATAATATTTCTTCTTTACCTATAAGAACTTTGGAGCCCTAAATTCCTTGACGTTGGTAAGAAAACTTGATTTTCCAAATTATTAGATAAAACAATAGAGAAAACAAGGAGAAAAATAATATGTTAGACCATATGTATTACAAAATCAAATTACAAATGTGTAATCAAGTGAAATATTATATAAAATCCCAACCAAAGCGTTAGCATAGAATAGGTAGAGCAAAAAGAAATTATTAAAATATATAATAGAATTAAAAAATAAATAAAAAATCTCTCTCCTTACATATAAAAAAATTCAATAGTTTATAAAATAGCAAGTAAACAGGCAAAACTGATAAACATCACAGCCAGTGTATCTTTTGAATAATGTGTTAGCAATGAGAAATATAAAAAATATATAAAAAGTATGAGAAATGTACCATTTCTGTGATTTTAAGTTGATTTCAACCCAACAACAAAGCTTTATTTTTTTTTCCAAGCCATCTTATTTTTTCTCAAAAAACGATGGACCTCTTTAGGAACATCTTTAGTGGGATCGATCTGACCCTCACACCCTGCATTTCTTGGCCTGGCATATCCAAGTAGCAATATTGTGCCACACCTTGAGCTGTCTTTTTCACCTAAAAGATCAGTCAATAACTGGACCTTTCAAATATTTCTAAACAAAATGTCAATTGAATTGTCATTTTTTTTAATTTTGGAACTGTTCACTTTCAGATACAACCACCTTCCCAGCTGATCCATTAGCCTTAGAATTGTTGCAGTGTTACTTGTATTAGGGGGAATTTCATATTCAGTAGACTCTGCAGATTTTTGCAGCTCACTTGGAACTCTGATATCAAGGCATCAACACTTGTTGAGCTGGAATATTTTCATGATTTGCAAATTTAATTTCATTTTCGTGAAGCATAACACATACAATTCTAAAAAAAGAAAAAAAATCACTATTTTCTTTAATATAAAAAGATGTAAAATACCTTGAACAGTAAAATACTTTTCCTCCTTACAAATCCTAGAAAAATAATACTCAAATGACTATCACTCGAAGTAAGAAATCCACGTGCAAACCATGTGCTTCTATACTAGTTCATATCAAAATGGAAACAGAGAGAAAAATCCAATGTATACTAATTATTCAAGAGATATCTACTCTAGATATAGACTTCCAATTCTATTTTCCTGGTACGTTACCTTCCCAAGTATGATTGATACATGCTTTCTTAACCTTTTTTCTATACTATTCTTTTCAAGCAAAAAATTGTAATAACTCATAATGTAGAAACATTTCATCATCATTAAACGCTATAGCAAATATTGGCATCATTTGTCTATTAATATTAGCGGACTGAAATCTAGGTTTAAAGCTCCGAAATTGGAGGACACAAAGCATGAGATCCTCATTCCACGCTAAATTGATTTGTGAAAGATTCTAAAGAAACTTATAATCAAATTAGAACAATAATTATGATATTAGAAATCAATAACTTGATTATAACTGAAGTGAAAGAAAAACATCGTCCAATTTGAGCATTTTGCCAAAATCAACACTATAAAGTATATAAAAATCATTTACACAATACATAAGTGTAGGCGGAAATATATTTACATTATATTCGCTCTTATACAGTTGCCACAAGATTTTTATAATAACACGGAGACAATGCAAAACTAAGAGACATCACAACCAATATGTCTTCGAATAAACGCATTCCCAATGTGAAATATAAAAAATATAATAAAGTTATGAGAGATGTAATAATTCTATGATTTTAAGTTGATTTCAATACAACAATAAAGCTTTAATTTATTTTTTCCTAGCCATCTTAGTTTTCTAAAAGAACTACTGATTTTTCAAGGAACATCTTCATTAGGATCAATCTAACCCTCACACCCAGCATTTCTTGGCCTGGCATATCCAAGCAGCACTATTTCTATTGTGTCACATCTCGAGCTATCTTTTACACCCAAAAAGATCAGTCAATAACCGAACCTTTCCAATTTTTCTACGCTAAATACCAATTGAATTTTCATTTATTTTTTAACCGATCACTTTTAATCATTGCGGTGTTAACTGTGTTAGGAGGAATTTCATGCTTAGTAGAGTCTACATATTTTTGCAGTTCACTTGGAACTATGATATCATTGGCATCAACACTTGTTGAGCTGGTATATTGTCATGACCTACAGATTAGGTTTCATTTCCATGAATTGAGTATTTGTACCTATGTTGCTCGGATAATTTTTCTCCACTTCTGCCCAACCATTTTAGTTTTTTCAGGCATAGATTTCTAAAAATAAACAAAAATAATTTTTTTTGCATACCACATTTTTCAATAAAATTCAACTACAATAAAAATTTGATGGAGACAAAATAACAATAAGCGAACAAAAATGTCATCACATAAATAAAAGCTAAAGGAAATCATGTCAAAGAATGACATTAATTAATACACTTTGTATGGTATCACATGCGGACTTTGGGCCATATCAGAAGGAACTCAGTAAGTTAATAACTGCACAAGTTTTGTTTGTAAGGTAAATGAATATTGTGCGGAAGATAAAAAGAGAAATCCCATTTTGTTTAGTAGAAGAAACTTCTTTTGAAAATATTATATGAATTCCATGTATCCCATTGTGTTCCTTTCCTTCTTGATCTATTAGACTAAATTGTGAAAAATGTAATAGATTTTCCAAAATGCATAGAATCAATCTTTGCAAAACCCCTACTTACACGATACTAATTGATTGCGTCAATCATCTTAACAAAATTGTAAAGGGAATGATCAAGCCCAACTTTAGTGAAGTTGCTTTGCAATGTATTTAAAGTTCCAAATAAGAAATCAAGCACCCGAGACTACTTAATCTTTTTGCTGCCAAGTATAGGAGTATTGTTGCTTCAACCGTTTAGTCTTTGTTCCTATAAACAGGTCTTCAGCAACAAAAGTATTCACTTCTACATCTAAGTCAGCGACTTCTGCCATCATAAGGGCCATTGGATAATCTCCCTATAGAGTTTAATGTATGTATCTATGTTACTTTGCCCATTTTGATAGGGTGCTAATTAGTGGATTAATTTATGTTTATTTCCTTTTTATTATTACCAAATATTGTGCTAATTGATTGATTCTACTCATATTTGGTATAATTGATGTTAATTGCAAGGAAAGTATATAAAGAAGGAAATAAAAGGAAATTAAGAGATTTTTCCATAAAGATCACTGTGCGAAGTTGACGCGGGCATGCCTAGTCCTCACGTCCAAGACAAAACGCCCAGAAAATCCTGCACAGAAAATTTCCTATTTGGAGTCACACCTTGGATGGACGTTTCCCCCCTAGTAGTTTAATTGTGTTAGGAATTTATTTTATTTGTGTTTCCTTAATTTTAGATTATCGCTTCCAAAGAGAGAATTTGGAAAGACTTTGACTACTAAAAATTAGGAGACAATTATGGAAGAGAATTGGAGAGAACGTTACTTTGAAAGTAACGTGATTTTGGGTCTAGCAAGAACGCCTCTTCCATAAGAAATTCTGCAGAAATTCTTCTATTCTCTCTAGTAATTTTTTCTCTCTTTTCATCTTTTGTGTAAAGTTCTCTCCCATGGAGAGCAACTAAACTTCTTGTTCTAGTCAAGGGTCAATTTGAAGACTTGGTTCCAAAAATCTGTAAGATCTAATTAAATTTCAGTTGTTTCTTTTATTTATTGGTATTTATATGTTCTTTGCTTTAAT
The DNA here is from genome assembly GCA_024721245.1 of Mitragyna speciosa. Classification (NCBI taxonomy): domain Eukaryota; kingdom Viridiplantae; phylum Streptophyta; class Magnoliopsida; order Gentianales; family Rubiaceae; genus Mitragyna; species Mitragyna speciosa. The sequence continues at coordinate 3,824,969 of CM045557.1, forward strand.
CTTTATGATTATTTTGTTCTTTGAATGTCAAGGGCCCCGATATTCGAATTAACATAATAATCTACTAGCCATATTAATCAATTGAATCTGTAATTGTTTGATTGATTAATTCCAAGGGTAACTAGCTTGATTAATTTCATGTTAGGGGAACATATGATCTAATTTAAATAAACCCTTCGTAGCGTGTTTATTGATTAAGATTTGGGCTTTTCTAGTTTCTAATGCAATCAAGGAATTAAATTCTACGGTCGTACCTAGGGTTATTTCTTGGTTAGAGAAATAGGCAACGGTCGTACCTTGTCTATCGACAAAGTAAGGAAGAGTTGGCTATAAGCTATAACCAGTCTATTAATGAATAATTGAACTATTTTTGCATCCGTGATCAGTTGTGTGAACCATGTCTGAAAATTGCATCTTTGGCTAGAGCTTTGTTCTTATTGATTTAATTCTCCATTATTTTTCTTAATTGTTTTTGCTTTCTTGAATTGTTCTTACAATTAGTTGATCATTTAATTTTAATTTCTTTAAACCAAATCCCCCCATCGTTTTTACTCTAAAAGAAACAAATTTTCCCCAATCCCTGTGGAGACGACCCTACTCACTGCTATATACAAAATTTATATTTTCTTGGAGTAGGATTTTTATTATTGCACAGATTCGACACCTGTCACATTTTATACCACATTCTTCAGCAGAGTTCAACTATCATAACTATCTTATTGAGACAAAATAAACAAGAAATGAACAAAAATGTCTTCATATAAATAAAAGCTGAAAGAGATCAAACCAAAAAATGACATTAAAACACCTCCTAATAGCATAAACTAAATTTAAAATAGGGATTCAAATAAGATAAAAAAATATCGTCAAAACCACAACTAAAAAATATTATATGAATTTTTTCACAAAAAAATCCAAGAAAATAAATATATAAGTATACAAGAAAATATATCTTTGGAGAAATTAAAATTAACTTAATTGGCATATCCATTCTAAGAGTCATAAATCTATTCTTCCAATACTAGTCTTGGAAAAGAACTATTCAACAACACAATATTCTGAAAAAAAAAATGTCAAAGAAAAAGTTTAGAGAAAATATTGTTGTTTTAGAGAGAGAAAAGACACCAAAGTTGATATGAATCCTGTGGCCATGATTCCTATCATTCAAGATTCACCAACGGATTTTATCATTCTGTGCAAATTGGAGGTTTTAAAGTGTTCAAGGCATGACAACGGAGCAAGGGAGATGGCTGATTTAGCATCCACTCAAGGGGCCAAAGGCTGGTGGTCGCGTCTAAGGTCGAAAGTACGAGGTAGAATTTTCAAATGACAAGACCAGAAGCCAGTTGCTGACGTTCTGATGGAGGCCGCACCCCAGGCCGGGCCGCAGCCTTCCCCACGGCCTGGATCAGAATGCGTGCCAAGGCCAGAATTGCTTTTGACCAAGGCCGCGCCTAAGGCCGCCCCGCGGCCTTGCCCGCGGCCTTCATCCGCAGCTTGGAATTTTAATTGTTTTAATTAGTTTTAGTTTAATTTTTTTAGGTTTTATTTAATTAAAATTTTTCACATTTAGTTTTAGGGTTTGTATGCCTATATAAGGCTAACTATCGTCGTTTATTATTTTTAAGTTAATGTTGAATTATGATTTGAAATCAATGAATTGATTTTCTCCCTTTGAGGGATCTCGTTAGTTCTTGCGATGAGAACTATCTTTGCCTTTTCAAGAGTGATTCTTGTTAGGTTTTCCTATACCTTAAGTTCTAGTCAACAGGTTTGATTAGGGTTTAGGTTTTCTTCTTGTTAGATTCAAATAGTTTCATTCCACGAGGTTGGATTGGGGTCGAGTGATTCAATGAGAGTTTGTATTATTTGATAATTTGATTCAGATTTGCGGGAAGGTTTGAGTTAGATTATCACCCTGATCTTCAAGACGGTCCTTTGGGGATGTTCCTGTGACGCACGAAAAGGGAGACCAACCCGGATCGTGTCAAGTGGTATCAGAGCTATTGGATCTTGAAAGAAAATCAGGTTTATTCATTGTGTTTAACCCACTTGGGTATATCTCTTCGTTATCAATCCGTTTGGATATATCTTTTCTATTTGGATTTTTGTGTTGAGTTGTTTATTGTTGTTTTGGGTTCAAGATCTAACTTTTCTTGAATCAAAGTTGTGATCTTTGGGTTGTTGATTTAAAAAAAAAAAAAAAAGTCGCGTCACTGTTCGTGCACTGCAGCGTCACTGTTCATCGGCACTGTTCACACCGCAAGTACTGTTCACGTCGGCACTGTTCATCAGATTTTTCCAGAATTTATTTTTTTCAATTTTTTTGTTTTGTTTGTTTTTGGTTGTTGATCTTTTGTATTGTGTACGTTGTTTTGTTTTGTTAAAAAAAAAAAGAAGATTGTTAGATTGAAAAAAAAAACTTGAGTGGAAAAAAGCATAAAAGTGAGATCTTCGTAAAAGCCAAGAATTGAGAGAAAAAAAAATCGTCTATTTTTATAGGTTAATGATGTTGAGCTTTGAAGATTTTCAACAGTTTAATTGCGAATTCCAAAGAGGCTTCTATAAAAGCAAAGATAGTTTGGATATCAGAAGATCGACTGATAAGAAAAGCCACTCCAAATCCTCTACAAAGGCGGTTAATAATGAATATGGCTATGAGGGCAGTGCTACAAAGGCAAAGGAGCGGTCTTCGAAGTCCAAATCCTCTAGGAAGCATCATTTTGATTCTTCAATATGGAATGAGATGAAGGGTCGATGTGCTACTTTCATAGAAGAGATGCAGAAGGCGGTGGACAAATTGGAATCACACGTCGTTGCTTCAAGGGAAAAGCAAAATCAAGTAGTCAATGAGGAGAAGCAACAATTAATTGTGAAACTTGAAGTTGAAGAATGTCCACAACAAATGGAGGTGCATATTGAGGAAAAGATTGAAGCTGAGGCATCACTTTTGGAGCCAAATGAATCTGCAACACCATCTTTGAAGGAGCAAAGCCTAGCTGAGCAACCAATGGAGGAACGTGTTGAGGTTGAAGACGAAGCACCATTGGAGGAGCCATTAGAAGAGCTACCAAGTGTTGAACAATCCCATGTGATCGTACCTTATTGCTTATCTACTATGGGCAACGATTCGAGGACGAATCGTTTTGAAGAGGGGGAGTTTGATATGAATCCTGTGGCCATGATTCCTATCATTCAAGCTTCACCAATGGATTTTATCATTCTGTGCAAATTGGAGGTTTTAAAGTGTTCAAGGCATGACAACGGAGCAAGGAAGATGGCTGATTTAGCATCCATTCAAGGGGCCAAAGGCTGGTGGTCGCGTCTAAGGTCGAAAGTACGAGGTAGAATTTTCAAATGACAAGACCAGAAGCCAGTTGCTAACGTTCTGATAGAGGCCGCAGCCCAGGCCAGCCCGTGGCCTTCCCCACGGCCTAGATCAGAATGCGTGCCAAGGCCAGAATTGCTTCTGACCAAGGCCGCGCCCGCGGCCTTGCCCGCGGCCTTCGTCCGCAGCTTGGAATTTTAATTGTTTTAATTAGTTTTAGTTTAATTTTTTTAGGTTTTATTTAATTAAAATTTTCCATATTTAGTTTTAGGGTTTGTATGCCTATATAAGGCTAACTATCGTCGTTTATTATTTTTAAGTTAATGTTGAATTATGATTTGAAATCAATGAATTGATTTTCTCCCTTTGAGGGATCTCGTTAGTTCTTGCGATGAGAACTATCTTTGCCTTTTCAAGAGTGATTCTTGTTAGGTTTTCCTATACCTTAAGTTCTAGTCAACAGGTTTGATTAGGGTTTAGGTTTTCTTCTTGTTAGATTCAAACGGTTTCATTTCACGAGGTTGGATTGGGGTCGAGTGATTCAATGAGAGTTTGTATTATTTGATAATTTGATTCAGATCTGCGGGAATGTTTGAGTTAGATTATCACCCTGATCTTCAAGACGGTCCTTTGGGGATGTACCTGTGACACACGAAAAGGGAGACCAACCCGAATCGTGTCAAAAGTACTATGTAATGGGAGATTCTTAGGTGGACCAAGTCCACGGCCCCTTGTGCACCTTGTGAGATTTAAAAGTGTGCCAAGTAAACAAATTGACAAATGATGATGTAAGAAAGTGATGTAAAGATGCTTATGTAGCTTTCTTTTAAACTACAAAATTCATAGGTAGGGCCGTAGACTAGGTATATTTAAGAACTTTCCATACCGTGCAGTTTATGTGGTCACATTATATTTGGTAAATAAATGCTTTATTTTTTTTCTCTACTGAATGTTATAAATATGTTTATATATAGTTAAGGAAGTTAAATAGCCTTAATTACATATTATGCATGCAGTGGAATATAAAAGTTTAAAGATTGTAAGAACAAAAGTGAGAGAACAAAAATTTTCCAAGTTCTTAGTTTCTAGAGGAGCCTTTAATGGTCTACAAAAGATGGGGAAAGCAAAAATCAAGCACATGAAATGACTTATCTCAATAGCTTTTTTCTATTAGACTTTAGTTTCTGATTTTTGAAAAATCTATTTTGTGACGTTCTCAATTGCTTTTTTTTTCTCCTATGTTTTTAGATTTTTTAAGCTAAAATCAAGAGCAACTAATTTTTATTTTTTTTAAAATTTGTTTTTATAATAATAAGAAGTTACTGATAACATGCCTATAATCTTTTTACTATCATGCGTAGGAGTACTGTCACTGCAACCGTCCAGTATTCGTTCCTATAAACAAGCCTTCACAATAGAAGCATTCACTCTTACATCTGAGTTAAGGACTTTTTCCATCATAATGGCTTTTGGAGAATCTCCCCATAGACCTTCATATATGTATCTATGTTGCTTGTACCATTTTTCTTCACTCCTACCCGAGCCCTCTTAGTTTTTTCTTTAGGCACAGATTTCTTAAAATAAAATTAATTTTTTTAGCATACCATATTCTTCAATAAAATTCTACTTGATAACCATTTTATAGAGAGAAAATAACAAGAAATGAACAAAAGTGTCATCACATAAATGAAAGATGAAGGAAATCATTCTAATGACATGAATTAAAAAAGTGCAAAATAGTATAAAGTCACTTTTAAATATTGATTTAAAGAATCAAAAAATAAATAAAAATACCACTAGAAAAAAAAATTATACAAATCAACATAAATAAAATTAGTCCTCTTACTTTTCAGTAAATCCAAGAGAAGAAATAATAGAAATGAATGAGAAAATATACCTTTAGGGAAATTAAAATTAATTAGAATTTTTTTCTATCCTTTGTGATAATTCTAAAACATTTTCATGCATATGTGAGACATTCACAAAATTTTATTAAGGAATGCTTGTGCATTACCTGTGCAAAAGCTAAGAATCCTAGAAAATAACTTCACAAATGGGTCCAATATCCTAATGTATTCCACCGAAAGGAACTTATCTATTGTGTTGCTATTCGGACCAAGCATAAAGAAATCCTGAAAGAAAAATAAATAATATAAGAAGGAATCCAAGAAACTAATAAATGCATAAGATTTACTAATATGAATAATGAATATGCTCAGGAAGATAAAGGGAAATACCTTTTTTTTTTGTGGATAGAAACTACCCTCCTAAATATTGTAGGAACCTTCTACTAAGTTCCTTTTCTCTCAGATCTATCTGACTCGATTGTGAAAAATGTAATAAATTTTTCAAAATGCATACCATCATTCTTTGCAAAATCTCTACTAACATAGCATTGATTGTTAGTTTCAATTTTCTTAACAGAACTATTCAGAGAAAAATCAAGTCGTACTTCAATATAGTATCTGTGTAAAAGAACAGATTTAAGGCTCCATATAAGAAATCAATAAATTCTGATCTATTTGTCTAGGAGACTGAAAATTTCCAATTTCCTAGTTTCTAAAGGAGCCTATAATGATCAACTCAAAGTTGAAAATACAGTAGCGAAATCAAGCACTTGGGACTACTTAAGATTTTGATTACAAGTGCCTCAACTATTTGTTTCGATAAACAAAACCTTTCCAAATAGAGGCATTTATTTCCACATTTAATTCTGGAACTTCTGCAATCCTAATGACATTTCTAGTATCTCCTCTAGGGGATTTAACATTTATAGTTGTGTTTTTGGGATCATGTTTCTCTACTTCTTTCCTAGCCATCTTACTCTTTATAGGAACAAATTTTTCAAACATTCTTCAATGAAGTTTAACTATGTTAACCATCTTAGGAAGATAAATATAAAGAAATGAATTAAACTATCATCACATAAATAAAAGCTAAAAGAAATCATACCAAACTAAAACATAAATTAAAACCCCTAGATAAAATAGTATAAACTCATTCTTTGAAAAATTAAAATTAATTTGATTAAAATATCCATTCCAAGAGCGATAAATTATTTCTTTCGCTACCAATTCCAAAAAGCCTATTATTCAACAGCAAACAATTCATTCAAGAAAAATATATAGACTCCATACACACATTTGAAATTGGCTAGATGAGCTAAAACTAAAAAAGTTCTAATTTTGATTGATTTGCGTTATTTTTGTTGGTGGATTTGAATTTTAGATAATAACCCTTGTTTTTTGTTTGATTTTTGTGCTCCCTTGTTTTTGTTTGATTGTTGTGATAGATTACTAAAGTTAGTTGTTCTACTGATCAACAAGCTTTGTTGAACACCATTTTTCTGTGATTCATCGATTTACCAGTAATGAATCCATGCCAACCTTTTCTTTTGTATTTGCATTATTTTTTTTTGAATTTTCTGATGTAATTTTTACTCATTTTTTTTTTTTGGCTTGTGTTTGATGATGAGATGTGTACGGTTTTGGTATATTCATGTAGTTTTCCTTGAAGTTAGTTTTGTTCTGTGATGGTATTTGGTTAGATTTGTCTTCTTTATATTGTAATAATAACTAGGGTTCTTTCTTGCCCTAAAAAAAAAGTGCATGACAAAGCTAAAAACCTAGCATTTTTAGGCTTGGAACGGAGAAAGGGGAGACAATGAGTGTTAATGTTATAGTGTGAAAAGACAGTAAAGCACCATGTAACTGGTATATTACTTGTGCAGCTCATGTAGTCACCTTACATTTGTTATTTAAATACTTTATTTTTTTTTCTCTATTGAAAGTTAAAAGTATATTTAGGGTCAGAGCATTAAAAGAACCTGAATCATATGCTACATATATATATAGTGGAAGATAACAGAATAAAGAAAATAAGAACAACAGACATATATGTATATATATAGTGGAAGATGAAAGAATAAAGAAAATAAGAACAACAGACATATCTAATGGTCCTTTTACCATTTGAGTTACCATGTTTCCTTTATTTAGGAAACAATAGCCAAGTATCCTCTACTTTTTTGGCTTAACGTCATTATTTCTCGAATCGATTTCCCGTGAGGTTTCTTGGCATTTAGTTTGAACATCAATTTCGAAAGGCACTTCAATTTGCTGGACGTCAACGACAATAAAGGTTCACTACTTCACTATATTCCTACGAAAATGCAGCTAGGAAATGATTTCCAAACTGCTTCACTGGCCTTATCTTGTCCACTTGATGAAATTTATGCATTGTGTTTCTATTAAGACCAAGCATAAGGAAACACAGAATAAAAATTGGGTCATACAAGAAGAGATCAAATAAACAAATACATGCACAATATATATTAGTATAGCTAATGAACATATCGGGGAAGATAAAAGAAAATTACAATTTTTTTCTATGAAGGAAAACTTCTCATCTAAGTATTGTATGAATTTTGTGCATCTCATAATGTTGCTTTTCTTTGAAATCTATGTGACTCAATTGTAAAATATTTAATAGATTTTCCAAAATGCGTACCATCAGTTTTTGGAAGATCTCTATCTGTATAGCATTGAGTGATTGTATCAATCTTCTAAATAAAACTGTTAAGAGAAAGATCAAGTCCTACTTCAATAGAGTAGTTTTACGATGTTCTAAAGCTCCAAACAAGAAATCAACACATTCCGACATGTTTATTGGGGAGAATGAAAATTTCCCAAATTTCTACTTTCTAAAGGAGCCTTTTATGATCTACTCAAAAATGTAAAGACAGTACCAAAATACAGCACCTAAGACTAGTTATAATTTTGATACCAAGTACAGGATGACTTCACTTTAATTCCTCAACCGTTTAGCCGTTGTTACAATAAACAAATCCTATACCAACAGAAGCATTCATTTTCATATCTGAGTCAAAGACTTTATCCATCACAGTGGTTTTTTAAACTGAAACACCTTATAAAATAGCACAAACTAAGTTTAAAATAGGAATTTAAATAAGATAAAATAATCAACTCGAAGCCACGACTAAAAATATTATATGAATTTTTTCTCAAGAAATCCAAGAAAGTAAATATATTAACGGACAACAAAACATATCTTTGGAAAATTAAAATTAGCTTAATGAAAAAAACCATTCTGAGAATCATAAATCATTCCTTCCAATATTAGTCCCAAACCATTCAGTTACAAATGTTCTGTAAAGAAAATATATATGAAGTTCGTAAACTAATTTGAAATTGACCTAGAAGAATCAAGGAAACAAAACAGGGCTAAAATCGTAGTATTTTTAGGCAAGGAAATGTTGGAGAAAAAGTAGAGAGAAACTATTGATGTTTTAAAGAGAGAAAATACAATAAAGTACAATATACCAGAATCTGACTCGTGCAGTTCACGTGGTCACATTATATTTGGTAAATAAATACTTTATTTTTTTCGACCGAATGTCATAAATATATTTATAGTACATGCTTTATTGTGTTTCTCCGGAATAATATATTCCCAAGTTTGGTCGTACGTGCTTGCTTGACCTTATGTCTTCAACTGGGTCATTGTTATATGATCATCTCTCATTCCCTACATCTAGATGCATTCCAGCATCATTGAATACCATTAGAAAGTTAATAAGCGGCCTTTGCAGGCAAGCAGGCAGTACCAAAATCAAAAACTTGAGACTACTTATTCCTTTTGCTTCCAAGTGCAAGAGTTTTGTTGCTTCTAGGTTTCAACTATCTGATCTTCATACTTATAAATAAGACTCACTAATAGAGGCATTCACTTTCACATCTAAGTCAGAGATTTTCACTATCATAATGGCTTTTCTAGCATGACTCCTTGGAGCATTAAGGTTTACAGTCACGTTGCTGGACCATTATTCTCATCTTCTTCTCAAAACATCTTAGTCCTTTTTGCCTTAGGGTTTCCCATTAACAATTAAATTTTCTATTTGTATCCATGTTATTTGGATTATCTTTCTCCATTTCTTACCATCTTATTTTTTTCAGAGATAGATTTCCAAATATTAAAAAAATTAATTTAGATTTCCAAATATTAAAAAAATTAATTTTTTCCATACCAAATTCTTCAACAAAATTCAACCATGATATCCATTTTATAGAAACAAAATAGCAAGAAATGAACAGAAATGTCATCTCATAAATAAAAGTTAAAAGAAAGATTACCAAAGAACGACATAAATAAAAACCCCTTATAAAATAGCATAAACTAACTTTAAATAAGGGATTTAAATAAGACAAAAAAATCAACTCAAAACCTCAATTAAAAAATTATTTTATGAATTTTTTCTAAAAAATCCTAGAAAATAAATACATAAATGGACAAGAAAATATGTCTTTGGAAAATTTCAAATTAGCTTAATGAAAAAATCCATTCTGAGAGTCATAAATCATTTCTTCCAATACTAGTCCACAAAAACTACCATTCAACAGGAGAATATTCTGTAAAGAAAAATATATGGAGTTCATAAACTAATTTGAAATTGACCCAAAAGAATTAAAGAACGAAATAGACCCAAAACCATAGTATTTTTAGGCAAGGAAATGTTGGAGAAAAAGAAAAGAGAAAATATTGATGTATATATTAGAGAGAGAAAAGACAATAAGTTACTATGTAACTAGTATTTCATTCATGCAATTCGTGTAGTCACATTATTTTTGGTAAATAAATACATCATTTTTCTCCTCTACTAAAAGTTATAAATATACTTATAGTTAAAGAAGTTAAATAACCCCAATCGCATATTATGTATGTAGTGGAATATAAAAGTTTAAAGATTATAAGAGCAATAAACAAATCCAATATATGGTCATTTTGCTTTTGAGTAAATCATGTTTCCCTTATTTAAGAAATAATAATCAAACTTCCTCAGGCTATCTTGAAATAATTACCTGAGACAACTTAATCTAGTGGCCTTTTGGTGCCAAGTATGGAAGTACTGTTGCTTCTCCCGTTTAGTCTTTGTTCCTATAAACAGCCTTTACCAACAAAACCATTCATTTCTACATATGAGTCAGGGACTTCTACCATCACAATGGCCTTTGAAGATCTCTCTATAGAGTTGGATATTTGTAACTCTGTTGCTTGGACCATTTTTCTCCACTTCTGCCCAAACCATCTTCGTTTTTTAGGCATAAATTTCAAAAAATAAACAAAATTAATTTCTTTACATACCACATTCTTCAATACAATTCAACTACAATAAACATTTTATAGAGACAAAACAACTAGAAGCAAAAAAATGTCATCACAAAACTAAATGCTAAAAGAAATCATGTCAAAGAACGACAAAAATTAAAACACTTTATAAGGTAGCACATGCTAACTTTAAAACATGGATCAAAATGAGATAACAATATCAACTCAAAATCACAGCAAAAAAATTATATGAATTTTATCTTAAAAATTCCAGGATAATAAATATATAAACAGACAAGAAAATATATTTTTAGAGAAATTAAAATTAACTTAATGAAAAAAAATCCATTTTGAGAGTCATAAATCATTTCTTCCAATATTAGTCCTAAAAGATTACCACTCAACAACAAAATTTTTATAAAGAAAAATATATGAAGTTCATAAACAAATTTGAAATTGACACAGAAGAATTAAAGAACAAAATAGTCCCAATTAGGTCTTGCACAAATCCTACCCATCCCGCCCATTTGCCATGTCTATACTGATGAGACCAAGCATAAGGAAATCCTGAAAGAAATATTGGGCCATATAAGAAGGAACTCAATAAGTTAATAAATGCATACGTTTTGTTTGTAAAGTAAATGAATACACTGGGCAAGATAAAAAGGGCAATCCCATTTTATTTAGTAGAAGAAACTTCTTTTGAAAATACTATATCAATTCCATGTATCCCATTGTGTTCCTTTCCTTCTTGATCTATTAGACTTAATTGTGAAAAATGTAATAGATTTTCCAAAATGCATAGCATCAATCTTTGCAAAATGGCTACTTACACAACACTAATTGATTGTGTGTCAATCACGTGAATGAAATTGTTAAGGGAAAGATCAAGTCCAACTTTTCTAAGTTGCTTTGCAATGTATTTAAAGTTCAAAATAAGAAACAAAGCACTTGAGACTACTTTAATTTTTTTGCTGCCAAGTATAGGAGTATTGTTGCTTCAACTGTTTAGTCTTTGTTACAATAAACAGGTCTTCACCAATAGAAGAATTCACTTCTATACCTGAGTTAGGGACTTCTGCCATCATAATGGCCTTTGGAGAATCTCCCTAGAGAGTTTAATATATGTATCTATGTTACTTTGGCCATTTTTCTCTACTTCTGCCCAAGTACACTTAGTTTTTTAAGGCACAGATTTCTATGAATAAAAAAAAAATTTTATACCACATTCTTTAGCATAGTTCAACTATCATATCCATCCTATCCTATAGAGACAAAATAACAAGAAATGAAAAAAAAATGTCATCATGTAAATAAAAGCTAAAAGAGATGAAACCAAAGAATGATGTGAATTAAAATGCCTTACAAAATAGCACAAACTAATTTCAAAACAAAGAATGTCGTGAATTAAAATGCCTTATAAAATAGCACAAACTAATTTCAAAACAAGGATCCAAATATGATAAAAAAATAAAATCAAAACCATACCTAAAAAATATTACATGAATTTTTTCACAAAAAATCCAAGAAAATAAATATATAAACGCACAAGAAAATATATCTGTGGAGAAAATAAATTAACTTAATGAACATATCCATTCTAAGAGTCATAAATCTATTCTCCCAATACTAGTCCCGAAAAAGTACTATTCAACAACAAAGATCTTCTGAAAAGAAAAAATATATGAAGTTCATAAACTAATTTGAAATAGACAAGGACAAATAAAAGAACAAAAAAGCAAAAATCAAGCACCTGAAACTAGTCAATCTTGTTGCTATTAGGCACAGGAGTGCTATTGCTTCAACCGTCTGGTCGTCGTTCCCATAAACAAGCCTTCACCAACATAAGCATTCACTCTAACATCTGACTCAGGGACATCTGCCATCATAATGGCCTTTGGAGAATCTTAGGATCTGTTTTCAATAGCTTTTTTTAACCTAACTTTTTCTGATTTTTGAAAAAGATCAATTTTGTGATGTTCTAAACTGCTTTTTTTATTACTATGTTTTTAATTTTTTAAATTAAAATTAGGAGCAACTAATTTTTAGCTTTTTAAAAATAAGTTTTTATAAAAATCAGAAGCTATTGAAAATAAGCCCTTAATATATGTATTTATGTTGCTTGGACCATTTTTCTTCACTTCTGCTTGAGCCCTCTTTGTTTTTCTAGGCGCAAATTTCTAAAAATAAAAAAATTAATTTTTTTGCATATTGCATTCTTCAATAGAATTCAATTTGATAACCATTTTATAGAGACAAAATAACAAGAAATGAACAAAAATGCCATCGCATAAATGAAAGATCATAGAAATTCCAATGACATGAATTAAAAACATGTTCAAAATAGTATAAAGTCACTTTAAAACAGTGATTTAAAGAATGAAAAAAATAAACTGAAAATACTGCTGGAAAAATTATGCAAATCAACATAAATAAAATCAGCTAGCTTATTTGTCAATAAATCCAAGAGTAGAAATAACAGAAATGAATGATAAAATATACTTTCAGAGGAATTAAGATTAATTAGAATTGTTTTTCTGTCTTTTTTGATAATTCTAAAACAATTTCATGCATATGTGAGACGTTAACAAAATTTATTAATGAATGCTTGTGCATTACCTGTGCAAAAGATAAGAATCCTAGAAAATAACTTCTTAAATGACTCCAATATCCTTATCTATTTCACTGAAAGGAATTTATTTGTTGTGTTGCTATTTAGACCAAGCATCAAGAAATCCTAAAAGAAAAATAAATCATCTAAGAAGGAATCCTAGAAACTAATAAATGCATAAGATTTACTAATACGAATAATGAATATGCTCTGGAAGATAAAGAGAAATATCATTTTTTTTTTGTGTGGAAGGAAACCTCCCTTCTAAATGTTATAGGAATCTTTTGCATCCCACTGAGTTCTTTTCTTTAAGATCTATCTGTCTCAATTGTGAAAAATATATTAAATTTTTTAAAATGCGTATCATTATTCTTTGTAAAATCTCTACTTACACAGCATTGATTGTTAGTGTCAATTTTCTTAACAGATTTGTTAAGAGAAAAATCAAGACGTACTTCAATACAGTAGCCTTATAAGATAGCAGATTTAAGGCTCCACATAAGAAGTCAGTACATTCTGATCTATTTGTTTGGGGAGACTAAAAATTTTCCAATTTCATAGTTTCTAAAGGAGCCTCTAATGATCTGCTCAAAGGTGAAAATACAGTAGCAAAATCAAGCACTTGAGACTACTTATGATTTTGATTACAAGTGCCTCAACTATTTAGTCTTTGTTTCGATGAACAAACCTTTCCAAATAGAGGCATTTATTATCACATTTGATTCTGGAACTTCTGCAATCATAATGAATTCTAGTATCTCTTCTGGGAGCTTGACATTTATGTTGTGTTGCTTGGATCATGTTTCTCTAATTCTTACCTAGCCATCTTACTCTTTATAGGAACAATTTTTTCAAAAATTCTATAGTGAAGTTTAGCCATGTTAACCATATGAAGAAATGAATTAAAGTATCATCGCATTAATAAAAGTTGAAGGAAATCATAACAAAGTAAAACATAAATTAAAACCCCCAAATAAAATAGCATAAACTCACTTTAAGGCAGTGATCAAAATAAGAAAAGAAAATCAACTCAAAGCATAGCAAAAAGAATTATACCAAAAAAAAAAGATGCTCTCCCCTATTTCTCAAAAAATCCAAGAAAATAAATATCAAAAGGACGAGAAAATGTATCTTTGAAAAATTAAGATTAATCAGATAAAAAAATCCATTCCAAGTGCCATAAATTATTTCCTTCACTACCGATTCCAAAATGACTATCATTCAACTGCAAACAATTTATTCAAGAAAAATATATAGAGTTCATACAAAAATTTGAAATTGGTTAGATTAGTTAAACCTAAAAAAGAACTAATTTTGATTGGTTTTTGTTATTTTAGTTGGTTGATTTGAATTTTGAATATTAACCCTTATTTTCGTTTGATATTTGTGCTCGATATTGAAGTTAGTTGTTTTACTGATAAGAAAATTGTGTTGTACACCAATTTTCTATGATTTATCGATTTACCAGTAATTAATCCATATCCCTTTCTTCTGTATTTGCATTATTTTTTTTTTGAATTTTCTAATGTAATTTTTAATCATTTTTTGAGCTTGTGTTTGATGATGAGACCTGTATGGTTTTGGTATATTCATGTAGTTATCCTTGAAGTTAGTTTTGTTCTATGTTGGTATTGGTTTAGATTTGCCTTCTTTATATTTGATAATAATTAGGATTCTTTCTTCCCTCCTCTGTGACAGCCCCACCTTACCCAGAGACGCACCAAAGGGCTTAGCGGACGGCCTGCCTAGCTCTCACCAAGACTCGAATCACGCACTCACGCAAACATCCAAGTGTACTTAACTCAAAATACAATAAAAATAAAATAGAATAAAATAAAATACATTCATATTATTTAACTTAAAGGTACAAGTAACATCAAGAAGTTTACATGTCATAATATACATGATTTTCACAAGGATAGCCTAAAACAGTTTGACTATTACAATAACTAAGATATCTGTTATATTCAAAACCATTCGATCCAGCTTTAATTTTTCAGAAAACCTGGGTAAAGGAAAATAGATAAAAGGAATGAGCTATAACAGCCCAGTGAATGCCCAAGTCATGCAACCATATCAAGATCTCATTATTTTATTTAATAAAATAATGGACAAATTAAATAAACAAGATATGAACAATTTAATTAACAAGTAGTCAAGGGCGGATACAAGGCTCAACTACAGGAGCAAGCTCAACCGCAGGAGAAGCAAGTACTGTTCATGTAACCATGACGTTAGGACCGAGATAATAGCTCAGGTCTTTATCAAAGGACATGCCAGTATTATCACGCAAGCCCTAACCACCGTTCATCTTATACCCTCCGTACAGGCTACCACATCCAGGGAGCAATCTCAACCTTGGAGGGCCAACACGCAAGAAAGTTCAATCCGAAGTTGGCCTCTTTGAGGATTCACAACTCAAAAGGGAAAGAACAACACGCCTTAAAACACACAGCACCTTATATCCTCCCAAGCCTGTCTGGGTTGACTATTCGTGAAGTAACGGTAAAGTTAGTTACGGAAGTCTCACGCACAAGTAACACATTGGATAGTGAAAGCATGTAACACATTGCAGAATAGATGCGATAAAGTACACATCTTTCCTCAAGTAACATATTTTATCACATAATATTTGCAAGTGTAACATAATATTTACAAGTGGAACATAACATTTCATGCATCATGCACACATAGAGACACTCACCTGGAATGCCTAAGAAAATATCTCGTAAAATGGTCGTGATTCTTTTTCGGATCCTAAAATTTAAAAGAAATAATATAATGAAAACCCGATTAAAACCCTAGTTAATTTAGTAAGAAAAATTCAAGAAATACCCCACTTATTTCTAGGGTTTTGGTTTTAGGGTTTAGGGTTTAGGGTTTTCTTATTCTAAGAAAATTTAATTTATAACTAGATCATTTTCTAAAAATTCCTGCACATCAACTTCCTTAAATTGAGCATATTCCTAGGTTTAAAATCTCACTTGTCAATTTTTCTTCTTTTAATTCTACCAAAATTTCGGCAGTATTTCCCCTTAAAATCGGACTAACCCAATTTTTTTCCTGCAAGAAAACAACCAACCAACCCATTTTTCAACAAGTTCTACAACTTCTATATTCAATTCAAACTCAAATTCATTCAAAATTCCCACTCAAATTCAAGATTTCTACTCCAAGAATCTTCAACCAAGCAACATATAACACATGAGATTTCAAGGTTTAAATGCTATTTACTAGTCTATCTAACTACAAGAACACTTTATCTAGCAAGTAAATCTTCAATTCCAACTAAATTCTTCAAGTAGTAATAACAAGAATCTAGATTTAAACTTGTACAAAAGCTAAAGAAAACTTGAAATTTAATAGCAAAAGCTCATAGTAGATTACCTTAAACAAGCTTAGAACCTTGCTTAGGAAGAAGAAAAGCTCACTTTCTATGGTGGAATTACCCAAAATTTGGAGAGAAAGCTTCAAGAAGTTGAGAGCAAAATGAGAGGAAAAGAGAGAGTAGGATGGCCTGGCCAAGAAGAAAGAAAAAGAGAAAGAAATAGGCTAGGAAAATAGAAAAGAAATAAAGAAAAGGTGGGAAAAGAATAACCAATCAAAACATAACAAGAGTCAAGTTAGGTTTAGACTTTTAAGGCATTAGTTGTTAACTTGGATTAATTTAATTGGTGAACTTTTTACTCTCTTATCACCTAGTAATTAGTAATATTATGGCACAAATATTAAAGCAAAAAGAGAGAAAAATAAGAGAAGAGAGAGCCGGCCATGAGGAAAGAAGAAATTCGGCCAAGAAGAAAAAGAAAAAGAAAGAAGAAATTTCGGCCAAGAGAAAAAGAAAAAGAGAGAAGAAAATTCAGCCAAGAAAAAGAAAATAAAGCAAGAGAACAAGCTGAAATTTTTGAGTAAAATTGAGCTAAAATTCAAGTAGTCAAAAGACTAGAAAATAGTAGAATAAGCTAGTCAAAATTAAACACTATTATAAATTAATGGTCCAATAAAATTATTCCAAATTTGGTACTTAGGTGTCCTACTTAATAATGAAAAATCTTAGTTAATTAACCTAATTAACTTAAGAAATCTTCCCACTAATAAATCAAGGATTAACACTTAACCCTAAATAAAAGAATGTCTCTTGTAAGTGCATTTTCGGTTTTTCCCTTTTCTTTTTCTTTTCTCTATATATATATTTCTACTAATAGTTGTACATGGATTAAATTATTCTTGTATGTATTTTCTAGGGCGTTACATCCTCCCCCTCCCCCAAAAAAAAAAAAAAAAAAGAGAGAGAGAGCATGAAAAAGCTAAAAATCTAGAGAGAGAGAGAGAGAGAGAGAGAAAGAAAGCGAGAGAAAGAGAGAGAAGTGGGAAAGTGTTAATGTTTTAGAGGGTGAAAAAACAATAAAGCACCATGTAACTAGTATTTTACTTGTGTTAATGTTTTAGAGGGTGAAAAAACAACAAAGCACTATGTAACTAGTATTTTAATTGTGCCGCACAAGTAGTTACCTTATATTTGCTAAATAAATACTTTATTTTTTCTCTATTGAAAGTTAAAAGAATAAAGAAAATAAGAACAACATACATATCTAATGGTCCTTTTGCCATTTAAGTTACCATGTTTCCTTTGTTTAGGAAGCAATAGCCAAGTATCCTCTACTTTCTTGGCTTAATGTCATTATTTTTCTAATCGGTTCCCCTTTATGTTTCTTGGCATTTAATTTGTTTTGAACATCAATTTTGAAAGACACTCCAATTTGCTAGGCCTCAATGACAATAAAGGTGTCACTACTTCACTATATTCCTATGAAAATGCTGCAGAATTTCTTTTGAGTTGGTTTTCATCCCTTGAAACAATTTTAAAAAGTTTTCTTACATATGTAAGAAGTTAACAAAATTTTGTGTGATAGCTCCCTTGTGCATTAATTGTGCGAAAGCCAAAAATGCTAGGAAATGATTTCCGAACTGCTTCACTTGCCTTATCTTGTCCACTTAATAAAATTTATGCGTTGTGTTTCTATTAAGACATAGCATAAAGAAACACTGAAATAAAAATTGGGTCATACAAGAAGAGATCAAATAAACAAATAAATGCATAACATTTATTAGTATAGATAATAAATATGTTGTAGAAGATAAAAGAAAAATGTAATTTTTTTTATGAAGGAAAACATCTCGTCTAAATATTGTATGAATTTTGTGAATCTCATAATGTTCCTTTTCTTTGAAATTTACGTGATTTAATTGTAAAGTATTTAATAATTTTCCAAAATGCATACCATCATTTTTTGGAAGATCTCTATTTACATAGCATTGAGTGACAGTATCAATCTTCTAAATAAAATTGTTAAGAGAAAGATCAAATCCTACTTCAATAGAGTAGTTTTACGATGTTTTACAGCTCCAAACACGAAACCAACACATTACGACATGTTTATGGGGAGAATGAAAATTTCCCAAGTTTCTAGTTTTTAAAGGAGCCTTTTATGATCCACTCAAAAATGGAATGACGGTGTCAAAATCAAGCACCTAAGACTACTTATAATTTTGATACCAAGACAGGAGGGCTTTACTTTAATCCCTCAAATCCTTTACCAACAGAAGCATTCATTTTCACATCTGAGTTAAAGACTTTTGCCATCATAGTGGTTTTTCAAACTAATACACCTTATAAAATAGCACAAACTAGGTTTAAAATACGGATTTATATAAGATAATATAATCAACTCAAAGCCAAAGCTAAAAAATATTATATGAAATTTTTCTCAAAAAATCCAAGGATGTAAATATATTAACTGACAAGAAAATATATCTTTGGAAAATTAAAATTATCTTAATGAAAAATCCATTCTGGAAGTTATAAATCATTTGTTCCAACACTAGTCCTAAAAAAGTACAATTCAATTACAAATATTATGTAAAGAAAATACATATGAAGTTCATAAACTAATTTGAAATTGACCTAGAAGAATTAAAGAACAAAACAGAGCTAAAATCATAGTATTTTTAGGCAAGGAAATGTTGGATATAAAGTAGAGAGAAACTATTGATGTTTTGAATAGAGAAAAGACAATGAAGTACTATATAATTATTATCTCAGTTGTGCAGTTCACGTGGTCACATTATATTTGGTAAAAAAAATACTTTATTTATTTCGGCTGAATGTTACAAATATATTTATAGTACGTGCTTTATCATGTTTCTCTGGAATAATATATTCCCTAGGTTTGGTCATACGTGCTTGCTTGACCTTATGTCTTCAATTTGGTAATTGTTATGTGATTATAGCTCATTCTCAATCTAGAAGCATTCCAGCATCATTCAATACCATTACAAAGTTTATAAGCGGCTGTATATCAATCTATGTTTACAGAAATCCAGACTTAAAGCTCCAAAGTTTGCAGATAAAAGGCTCGAGATCCTCATTCCATATTGAATTGATTTATTAAAACTTCGGAATAAACTTAGACTCAAATCAAAACACTAATTATGATATCAATAAGCAATAACTTGAGTATATCAATAGTGCGAGAAAACACTAACCAATTCGAGCATTTTACCAAAATCAACACGGAAAAGTGAATGCAAAGCTTTTTCGAAATGAATCATCTAGATAGTTGTTTTTTGGAATGTTTTTGAAAAAATATTACTGTAGTCATTCTAAAGATTTTCTCGATAAATGTGTTTGTGAGATAAAAAATTAATTTCGAAAACGTGCTTAAAGTTTTTAAAAAACATATTTCTAAAAAACAGAACCAAACAATGAAGCATATGGCTTGCAAAAATGCATAAACAAAATTTTTTGAGTCAAAATATTTCCTCGTTTTATTCAGAATACAAATCTTCAAAGACTTGAAAATCAATAAGATTTATAAATAGGGTACCATAGAACACATAATCAAATCAAAAGCGTCGTAGAAAGTAATAACTATTCAGAAAATCATGCCTTTCAATAGTGCAGGACCTGGGGTGTTAACTTCAAAGGGCAAAGAGCTTGTAAGAGATCTTGAGGGGGTCAATTCAAAGCAGCTCTCCCTGACTTCCCATCCATGGGACTGAACATTGTTTAGCTAAAATATTTTCTTTGGCATAGGGATCTAATGGACGTTTTGCTTTTGAGTTCATTAAGTTTTCGCCTGATTTAGGAAATATTAACTAAACTTCCTCCATATTTCTTAGCTTATCTACCTTTAAATTACGGCTCGTTTTCTCTCTATGATGCTCAGCATCAAGTTTTCATTGAACTACAATTCCAGAAGGCACAGCGGCAGGTTTGCATAACAATAAAGGGTTCAATACTTTGTTGTTGCAGACAAGGGCTCATTGAAGTTGTAGTCTATAGCTTTTGTTCGTCTAGTGAAAAAGCAGTTAAAATGCTCTCCAATTGATTTTTTCATCCCTAGAACAATTTCAATTTCTGCCCATATGCAAGAAGTTCTCTGAATTTCTTTTAGCAGCTCATCGTGCATTAACCTAAGTGCAAGATACAAAAACTAGGAAATGCCTTTGCAAAACTAATCCCAACAACTTAAAAAGATTATCAACCAAAATAAATGAACTTAACAATACTTTAAATAATAAGAAAATTATCCTCTTTATTATTGTTATGATTAAGAAAAATGATATTCGAATAACCATTGAGAAGCATCACCACGCACAATGCGCGTGCTCCCATATAATTTCTTTTTCAAGTGCAAATAGAGAAAAAAAAAACTATATGTATGTTTATTGTCATATGATTATAGTTAATTCATAATCCAAAAGCATCTAAGCATCATTAAACGCCATTGCTAAGCTTATCATTGGCTTACATATCAATATTAGCTTATTGACATATGACAAAAAAAAAATTAAGCTTCATAAAATTAAATACATCCACTCCAGCATGTGTTACACTTGACAAATCATGAAAACTACCTAGAAAATTTCAAAATCGTTCACAAAGTAACCATCTCAAATTACCACTAATAGTTTCAATTTTCTAAAAAAGTGCTTGATTAAACTTATTTAAGCTAATGTTATAGAGCTAAACTTACATATAATTTGTATACATTTGCTCTTAATTTTGGCTAAAAATAGTGCTTAATGCTTGATTCTACTCATTTTTCGTATTTGGCTATGTTGATAGGTGATTGGGTGCAATTTGAAACAAGGAAGGCAATTTTTAGAAGACTTCTGTAAGACATGGACACGTTATAATTAGGAATCTGAGTTAAGAGATTAAATGATAATTTTTCAATTAATGACTCAAGCCTCATATATTAGTTATAGCATTTCTAAATCCCTGAAGATTTGTAGTGATTACCTTTTATCTTTTGTCACTTACAATTAGTTATTTCTTAGGAAACAATTATTAGTCAACCAGGACTTTACTTTTAAGGGAAATATTCCTTTTTGTTAGGGATTCTGATTAGGACAGGGGAGAAAAAATAGGAATGGATGAGAATAAAGAGGAACAACCTCTCAATGTGAACAACTCTCGATCTCTTCTGTTAGAGTGATCTCTCTCTTTCTTTCTCTCTACAATACATTATTTTATTTTCTCTGCTTAGTTTCTTCTCCATGAGAAAAAACTAAAGCACTTTTCTAATTGAAGAATAATTGAATCTTTGGTTTATCTGTACTGTGAGATCTAATTTGTTTTTATTTATTTGATAAGTTTATGGATATCTATATATTCTCTGTTTAATTCTAAGATGATTTTGTTCATTCTTGAGCGATTATTTTGTACAGTTAAATAACTTATCACTATTTACTCAATTTCAATCATTTTTGCCCATATACAAGAAGTTATCTGAATTTCTTTTAGCAACTCATCGTGCATTACCTAAGTGGAAGGTAGAAAAACTAGGAAACACCTTTGCAAAGCTAATCTTTGACAATTTAAAAAGATTATCAACCAAATAAATGTACTTAAAAATACTTTAAATGATAAGAAAATATCCTCTTTATTATTCTTATGATTAAGAAAAATAATATTCGAATAATCATTGAGTAACATCACCACGTACAATGCACGTGCACCCATACAATTTCTTTTTCAAGTGCAAATAGAGAGAAAAAAAACTATATGTATGTTTATTGTCATGTGATTATAGCTAAGTCATAATCCAAAAGCATCTAAGCATCATTAAACGCCATTGCTAAGCTTATCATTGGCTTAGATATCAATCTTTGCTTATTAACAGATGACTAAAAACATAAAGCTTCAAAAAATTAAATACATCCACTCCAGCATGTGTTACGCTTGACAAATCACGAAAACTACCTAGAAATTTTCAAAATCGTTTACAAAGTAACCATCTAAACTTGCCAATAATAGGAATTCAATTTTCTCAAAAAGTGCTTGATTAAACTTACTATAAGCTAATGTGTGCTCTTAATTTTAGCTGAAGACAATGCTTAATGATTGATTCTACTCATTTTTGGTATTTGGCTTTGTTGGTAGGTGATTAGGTGCAATTTGGAACAAGAACGCTAATTTTCAGAAGACTTCTTTAAGGCGTGGACATGCTATAACAGGGAAGGTGAGTTAAGAGATTAAATGATAAATTTTCAATTAATGAATCAAACATCATATGTTAGTTACAGGATTTCTAAATCCCTAAAGATTTGTAGAGATTACCTTTTATCTTCTGTCACTTCTAATTAATTATCTTTTAGGAAACAATTATTAATCAACTAGGATTCTATTTTTAAGGAAAATATTCCTTTTTTGTTAGGGATTCAGATTAAGATAGGGGAGAAAAATAGAAATAGGGTGAGAATAAAAAAAGGGAACAACCTCTTAATGTGAACAATTCTCGATCTCTTCTCTTTGAGTGATCTCTTTTTCTCTCTATACTGCATTGTTTTATTTTCTCTGCTTAAGTTTCTTCTCCATTAGAAAAAACTAAAGCACATTTCTAGTTGAAAATTTATTGAAGCTTTAGTTTATCTATATTGTGAAATATAATTTTTTTTTATTCATTTGATGCATTTATGGAAATTTATATTTTCTCTTTTTAATTCTAAGGTGATTTTGTCCATTCTTGAATGGTTATTTTGTATAATTAAATAACTTATCACTATTTAATTATCAAATAATCTATAGCCATTTAAAATGTTAAATCCGCAATTGTTTGATAGTTTTAGTATTAGCAGCTTTGAATTATACCATGAGAATATCTAATCTAATTTGAACAAAGCCTCGTAGGTGTTTGCTTGTTAGAATTGGTAGCTAATCTAATTTTTAATGTCGTCAAAGGATTAAATCCTAAGGTCGTACCTAGAGTTATCTTTTGGTTAGGGAAGTAACTAATGGTCGTACTTTAATTATCGACATAGTAAAGAAAGGCAGGTTGTTAAGTCGTATGAATAACCATAATTAATTTATTCATGAACGTGTGAAAGTATCCTTGTATAAACAATCAATTAATTGAACCAGTGTAGATATTAACCTTTTGACTAGAATTTAGATTTCTATGGATTTCATATAATTTAATTTTGCACTTTTGACTTTTAAGTTAAATTTTCTTTTGATTAATTATTTCCAATCCCCTCTTTTAATTTTTATCAAGTAAAAAAAGGAAGAAAATAAATCTTCCAATTCCTGCGGGTAGGACCTTACTCACTACTGCACTTTAGTTTAATTTTCTTAGAGTAAAGAATTTACTTTTGCTGGTTTAAAACCCAATAGCTAAATTAAATGTGAAGCTATATGAAAATTCCAGTAACTAAAAAAAAGGGGGCAAACCATATCCAAACATACTTTTAGATAGTTACATTAGTAGAGATTAATATGTCTCAGATTTTTCATAATCAAAATTAGGTTTTTTGCATGCCAAAAATCTTTGACCTAACACAACCATCATTATCATTTCAGGTAGACAGAATCAAAAAAATGAAACAAACGCATCACCGAATAAAGAAGTAAAATTAGAAAAGGACATAAATTAACACCCCATATACAATAGCATAAGCTTATTGTAAAAGTGTTATTCTATATAAGGGTCAATTTTAACTTGAAATTCAACATAAGAAACCTTGTACAAATCAACAAAAATAAACAACTAGCAAATGAGAAAATATACTTTCAAAGAGATTAAGATTTTTTTTTTTTTTGGGGCGGGGGGTAGAGAACCTTCTCAGACCAAGAAATGATTTCTTCCCAGGTGGTCCCAAAATGCCTATCTTTAAACAACAATATATTTTGTCTAGAAAAGCATATAACCCTCATAAAAAACTGATTTAAAACTGGTCCAGATTATTTAGACAACAAAAGAGAGAAGTACTATATAATTGTATTGAAGTAAGAGAAATCTCTCTTTTTTTATTTTTTCCCATTTTTATGTTACTTTTCTCCATTGTGTATTTTGGTTACAATATGTGCGTATTGCATGTATAATTAAAAAAAAGAAAAGAGAAAGAGATTAACCAATGTGAATTGGAACATTTATTAAGTTCAGTTCTTGACACATAATGTGCACAAAAAGGTTGGCGTTTTGAAACTTTTTCTAGTAAACTAACCATCTCAAGTAATAAAAAATACTTCCAAAGTGAAAATTATAATTAGAATAGCATAAATGACACTGGCATAAAAAGAAATAAACATTTAGGAAATCTAGTCTTTTATTTGTGCTGGAACTAGGATGATAATTGCAAGGAACAAAAAGCTTCTCCAGATCTTGCTCGGGTCCGGTGACCTCTTAGGAGGTGTATTGATGAAACGCTTTCATTAGCATAAGGATATAATGGTCCTTCTACTTTTGATTTATCCATGTTTGCTCCTGGTTTAGGAAATATTAACTACGTTTTCTCCAACTTTCCTATCTTTATTCCTTAAATACCAAGTTCTAACGAAACACTGGCCATTATGAATAACAAGAAATCAAACAAAAACAAAAACAAAAATTAAAATTACATATAAAATAGCATAAATTCACTTTAAGACAATGTTTAAATATGATTAAAAAAACTCAAACACGGCTAAAAAAATGTTATGCAAGTCAACACAAATAAAAACACCCTACTCATTAAGAGCTAGAAAAGTTTGAGAACATAAGCATTAAAAGCAAATGATAAAATTATATCTTAGGAAAAATTAAGATTAACTAAATAAAAAAAACTCTTTTGGGAGAAATAATTGGCCTAGATGAATTAAAGATAAAAAAAAGAGCCAAAATCCTAATATTTTTAAGTTTAGAATAAGGAAGAAAAAATAAAAGAGAGAAATGGTGGATGTTTTAGAGAGAGAAAAGCCAATAAAGTACTAAATGACAAGTATTTTACCCGTGCAATGTATGGTCTCCTTATATTTTTTGTAAATAAATGTTTTATTTTTTTCCTTCTATCGAAATATATATATATTATAATTTTTTTGCAATAACTTGGAGGAAAATTTTTTAATATAATGTGTAATTAAGAAAAGTAAGTAGATAAAGAAAAAAGTCATGGCAAAGCAAATTAAATAAAGGCATCTGTAAAACTACACTTTGGATATATATGTGTACTATAATATTTCTTCTTTACCTTTAAAAATTTTGGAGTACTGAATTCCTTGACATTCTTAAACAAATTTATTTTCCAAATTATTAGATAGAAAAATAGAGAAAACATAGAAAAAAAATAAGTTAGACCATAAGTATTACAAAATCAAAGTGCAAATGTGTAGTCAAGTCAAATATCATATAAACTTGAAACCAAAGCATTAGCATAGAATAGTTAGAGCAGCAATAAATTATTAAACTATATAATAGAATTTAAAAATAAATAAAAAATCTCTCTTCTTATGTAAAAAGAAAGTCAATGATTTCTACAATGGCAAGTAGACAGGCAAAACTGATAAACATCGCACCCAATATATCTTTCGAATAAAGTGTTAGCAAGCCATCTTATTTTTTCCAATAAAGCTTTATTTTTTTTCCAAGCCATCTTATTTTTTCTCAAAGGACTACGGACTTCTTTAGGAACATCTTTAGTGGGATCGATCTAACCCTCACACACAGCATTTCTTGGCCCGGCGTATCCAAGCAGCACTATTGTGCCCCATCTTGAGCTATCTTTTTCACTCAAAAGAACAGTTAGTAACCGGACTCAAAAGAACAGTCAGTAACCGGATGTTTCAAATTTTTTTAAACGAAATGCCAATTGAATTGTCATTTTTTTTCTTTTGGAACCGGTCACTTTCACATACAGCCACCTTCTCATTAGTCCTAGAATTGTTGCAGTGTTACTTGTATTAGGAGGAATTTCATACTCAGTAGACTCTGCAGATTTTTGCAGCTCACTTGGAACTCTGATATCAATGGCATCAACCATTGTTGAGCTGGAATATTTTTATGATCTGCAAATTTAGTTTCATTTTCATGAAGCATAACACACACAATTCTAAAAAAAAAAAATACTATTATCTGTAATATAAAAAGATGTAATATACCTTGAACAGTAAAATGCTTTCCTCCTGACAAATTCTGGAAAAATAATACTCAAATGACTATCACTCGAAGTAACAAATCCATGTGCAAAGCACGTGCTTCTATACTAGTTCATATCAAAATGGAAATAGAGAGAAAAATCCCAGAGAAAAATATACTAACTATTCAAGGGATATCTACTCTAGATATAGACTTCCAATTCTATTTTCCTGGTACATTACATTCCCTAGTATGGATGATACATGCTTTCTTAACTTTTTTTCTCTACTATTCTTTTCAAACTTAGATAATTGTAATAACTCATTCCCAATGTAGAAGCATTTCATCATCATTAAACGCTATAGCAAATATTGGCATCATTTGTCTACCAATATCAGCTGACTGAAATCCAGGTTTGAAGCTCCAAAATTCAAGGACACGAAGCATGAGATCCTCATTCCACAATAGATTGATTTGTAAAAGCTTCTAAAGAAACTTATAATCAAATTAGAACAATAATTATGATATCAGAAATCAATAACTTGATTATAACTGAAGTGAAAGAAAAACATCGACCAATTTGAGCATTTTGCCAAAATCAACACTAAAAGGTATATGCAAATCATTTGCACAATACATAAGTGTAGGTGGAAATATATTTACATTATATCTGCTCTCATACAGCTGCCACAAGATTTCTACAATAAGACAGAGACAGTGCAAAACTGATAGACATCACAACCAATATGTCTTCCGAATAAACGTGTTTCCAATGTGAAATATAAAAAATATAATAAAATTATGAGAGATGTACCAATTCTATGATTTTAAGTTGATTTCAATACAACAATAAAGCTTTAATTTATTTTTTCCAAGCCATCTTAGTTTATTCTCAAAGAACTACTGATTTTTAAGAAACATCTTTATTAGGACCAATCTGACCCTCACACCCAGCATTTCTTGGAATGGCGTATCCCAGCAGCACTATTTCAATTGTGCCACATCTTGAGTTGTCTTTTTTACCCAAAAAGATCAGTCAATAACTGGGCCTTTCAAATTTTTCTACGCGAAATACCAATTGAATTTTAATTTATTTTTGAACTGATCACTTTTAATCGTTGCATTGTTACATGTGTTAGGAGGAATTTCACACTCAATAGATTCTACAGATTTTCACAGCTCACTTGGAACTCTAATATCAATGGCATTAACACGAGCTGGTATATTGTCATGACCTATAGATTTGGTTTCATTTCCATGAATTTAGTATTTGTACCTATGTTGGTTGGATCATTTTTCTCCGCTTCTGCCCAACCATTTTAGGTTTTTAGGCACATATTTCTAAAAATAAACAAAATTAATTTTTTTGCATATCACATTCTTCAATAGAATTCAACTACAATAAAAATTTGATAGAGACAGAATAACAAGAAGCGAACAAAAATGTCATCACATAAATAAAAGCTAAAAGAAATAATGTCAAAGAATGACATAAATTAAAACACTTTATAAGGTATCACATGCTGACTTTAAAATTGGGATCCAAATAAGATAAAAAGACCAACTCAAAACCATAGCTAAATATTGTTTTATGAATTTTATCACAAAAAATCCCAAACAATAAATATATAACGGACAATAAAGTATATCTTTGGAGAATTAAAATTAACTTAATGAAACAAATCCATTCTAAGAGTCATAAGCCATTTCTTCCACTTAATTTTTTTGTGCATACCAGATTCTTCATTAGAATTCAACTTGATAACCATTTTATAGAGACAAAATAAGAAATGAACAAAATGTCATCGCATAAATGGAAGCTGAAAGAAATCACTCCAATGACATGAATTAAAAACATGTACAAAATAGTGTAAAGTCACTTTAAAACAGTGATTTAAAAAATGAAAAAAAAAACTAAAAAAACCGCAAGAAAAATTATACAAATCAACATAAATAAAATTAGCCCTCTTATTTTTCAATAAATCCAAGAGAAGAAATAATAGAAATGACTAAGAAAATATACCTTTGGAGGAATTATGATTAATTAGAATTGTTTTTCAGTCCTTTGTGATAATTCTAAAGCATTTTCATGCATATGTGAGAGATGTTAACAAAATTTTATTAATGAATGCTTGTGCATTACCTGTGCAAAAGCTAAGAATCCTAGAAAGCAACTTTGTAAATGGCTCCAATATCCTTATCTATTCCACCGAAAAGGAAAATAAATCAAATAAGAAGGAATCCAAGAAACTAATAAATGCATAAGATTTACTAATATGAATAATGAATATGCTCGGGAAGATAAAGGGAAATATCTTTTTTTTTTTTTTGTGGATAGGAACTACCCTTCTAAATATTGTAGGAATCTTCTACATCCCACTAAGTTCCTTTTTTCTGAGATCTATCTTACTCAATTGTGAAAAATGTAATTTCAAAATGCATACCATCATTCTTTGCAAAATCTCTACTTACACAGCGCATTGATTGTTAGTTTCAATTTTTTTAACAGAATTGTTAAAAGAAAAATTTAAGTTGTACTTAGTATAGTAGCTGTGTAAGATACAGATTTAAGGCTTTATATAAGAAATCAATACATTTTGATCTGTTTGTTTGGGACACTGAAAATTTTCCAATTTTCTAGTTTCTAAAGGAGCCAGTAATGATCTACTCAAAGGTGAAAATACAGCAACAAAATCAAGCACTTGAGACTACTTATGATTTTGATTACAAGTGCTTCAACTATTTAGTTTTGTTTCGATAAACAAACCTTTCCAAATAGAGGCATTTATTTCCACAGTCAATCCTCTAAGGTCTACAATCATAATGACATTTCTAGTATCTTCTCTAGGAGCTTAACATTTATAGTTGTGTTGTTTGGATCATGTTTCTCTACTTCTTACCTAGCCATCTTACTCTTAATAGGAACAAATTTTTCAAACATTCTTCAATGAAGTTTAACTATGTTAACCATTTTCGGTAGATAAATATAAAGAAATGAGTTAAAATATTGTCACATAAATAAAACTGAAAGAAATCATACCAAAGTAAAAGATAAATTAAAACCCCATATAAAATAGCATAAACTCACTTTAAAGTGATGATCCAAATAAAAAAAGAAAATCAACTCAAAGCTCAACTAAAAGAATTAAAAAAAAAAGAAGAAACACTCCTCTTATTTCTCAAAAAATTCAAGACAATAGATATCAAAACATGGATGAGAAAATGTTCCTTTGAAAATTAAGATTAATTAGATAAAAAAATCCATTCCAAGAGCATAAATTATTTCTTCAGCTACCAATTCCAAAAAGCCTATTATTCAACAACAAACATTTCATTCAAGAAAAATATATAGACTCCGCAAACAAATTTGAAATTGGCTAGATGAGTTAAAAGTAAAAAAGATCTAATTTTGATTGGTTTTTGTTATTTTAGTTGATGGATTTTAATTTTGAATAATAACCATTGTTTTTGTTTGATTTTTGTGCTTGATTACTGAAGTTAGTTGTTCTACTGATCAGCAAACTGTGTTGAACGCCAATTTTCTATGAGTTATCGATTTACCGGTAATTAATCCATACCATCCTTTTCTTCTTTGCATTATCATTTTTTTTAATTTTATGATGTAAATTTTAATCATGTTTTTAGCTTGTGTTTGATGATGAGACGTGTATGGTTTTGGTATATTCATGTAGTTATCCTTGAAGTTAGTTTTGTTCTGTGATGGTATTGGATTAGATTTGCCTTCTTTATATTTGATATTAATTAGGTTTCTTTCTTGTCCCAAAAATTTAAAAAAAAAAAGAGCATGACAAAGCTAAAAACCCTAGCATTTTTAGGCTTTGAACCCCCGGGGGGAGGGAGGGAGGGAGGGGGAGAGAGAGAGAGAGAGAGAGAGAGAGAGAGGGAGAAGCAGGAAAGTGTTAATTTTTTAGAGAGTGGAAAGACAATAAAGCACCATGTAATAACTAGTATTTGACTCGTGCAACTCATGTAGTCACCTTACATTTGCTAAATAAATACTTTATTTTTTCTCTATTGAAAGTTACAAGTATATTTAGCGTCAAAGAATTAAAAAGAACCTCAATCACATGCTATATATATAGTGGAAGATAAAAGAATAAAGAAAATAAGAACTATAGACATATCTAATGGTCCTTTTGCCATGTGAGTTATCATGTTTCCCTTGTTTAGGAAACAATAGCCAAGTATCCTCTACTTTCTTGACTTAACATTATTATTTCTCTAATCGGTTTCCCTTTATGTTTATTAGCATTTAGTTTGTTTTGAACATCAATCTCGAAAGGCACTTCAATTTGCTAGACGTCAATGACGATAAAGCGTTCAATACTGCACTATATCCCTATGAAAATGCTGTGGAATTTCTTTTGATTTTGTTTCCATCCCGTGAAATAATTTTTAAAAGTTTTCTTACATATGTAAGAAGTTAACAAAATTTTGCACAATGGCTCCTCGTGCATTAACTGTGCGAAAGCCAAGAATGCTAGGAAATAATTTCCAAACTGCTTGACTAGCCTTATCTTGTCCACTTAATGAAATTTATGTGTTGTATTTCTACAAAGACCAAGCATAAGGAAACGCTGAAATAAAAATTGGGTCATACAAGAAGAGATCAAATAAACAAATAAATGTATAATATTTATTAGTATACATAATGAATATGTTAAAGAGCTAAACTTATGTATAATTTGTATATATTTGCTCTTGATGTTGGCTAAAGATAGTCCTTAATGCTTGATTCTTATTCATTTTTGGTATTTAGTTTTGTTGGTAGGTGATTAGGTGCAATTTGAAACAAGGAAGGCAATTTCTAGAAGACTTCTGTAAGGCGTAGGCACGCTATAACTAGGATGTTGAGTTAAAAGATTAAATCATAATTTTTAAATTAATGACTCAAGCCTCATGTATTTGTTTCTAAATCCTAGAAGATTTGTAGCGATTACCTTTTATCTTCTGTCACTTACAATTAGTTATCTCTTAGGAAACAACCATTAGTCAACTAAGACTCTATCTTTAAGGTAAAAGTTCCTTTTTGTTAGGGATTTTGATTAGTATAGTAGAGAAAAAATAGGAATAGATGAGAATAAAGAGAGGAACGACCTCTCAGTGTGAACAACTCTCGATCTCTCCTCTTGGAGTGATCTCTCTCTCTCTCTTTCTTTCTCTCTACAATACATTGTTTTGTTTTCTCTGTTTAGTTTCTTCTCCGTGAGAAGAAACTAAAGCACTTTTTTAGTAGAAGAATAATTAAAGCTTTGGTTTATCTGTACTGTGATATCTAATTTGTTTTTATTTATTTGATATGTTTATGGATATTTATATATTCTCTGTTTAATTCCAAGGTGATTTTGTTCATTCTTGAGTGGTTATTTTGCACAATTAAATAACTTATCACTATTTATTCAATTTCAATCATTTTTCTACCCATGTGTAGAAGTTATTTGAATTTCTTTTAGCCACTCATCGTGCATTACCTAAGTGGAAGGTAGACAAACTAGGAAATGCCTTTGCAAAACTAATCCTTAAGAATTTAAAAAGATTACCAACCAAATAAATGTACTTAAAAATACTTCAAATGATAAGAAAATTATCCTCTTTATTATTCTTACGATTAAGAAAAATAATATTTGAATAACCATTGAGTAGCATCACCACGTATAATGCACGTGATCCCATACCTTTTCTTTTTCAAGTGCAAATAGGGAAAAAAAATAGTATGTATGTTTTGTCATATGATTATAGCTTATTAATAATCTAAAAGCATCTAAGTATCATTAAATGCCATTGCTAAGCTTATCATTAGCTTGGATATCAATCTTGGCTTATTGACAAATGACTAAAAAAATAAAGCTTCATAAAATTAAAAATATCCACTCCAACATGCATTACACTAACAAATCACGAAAACTACCTAAAAATTTTCCAAATCATTCACAAAGCAACCATCTCAACTTACCAATTACCAATAATAGGGTTTCAATTTTCTAAAAAATCTTTTGATTAAACTTACTATAAGCAAATATTATGGAGCTAAACTTACATATAATTTGTATATATGTTCTCT
Organism: Mitragyna speciosa; assembly: GCA_024721245.1. NCBI lineage: Eukaryota > Viridiplantae > Streptophyta > Magnoliopsida > Gentianales > Rubiaceae > Mitragyna > Mitragyna speciosa. Next base: position 3,857,512 of record CM045557.1, read on the forward strand.
TAATTTTGGCAAGAGACATGCTTAATTCTTGATTCTACTAATTTTTTTGTATTTGGCTTTGTTAGCAGGTGATTAAGTGCAATTTGGAACAAGAAAGGCAATTTGCAGAAGACTTTTGTAAGGCGTGGGCACCCTGTAACTAAGAAGTTGAGTTAAGAGATTAAATGATAATTTTTCCATTAATGACTCAAGCCTTATATATTAGTTACAAGATTTCTAAATCTGTGAAGATGTGCAATAATTTTATCTTCTGTCACTTACAATTAATTATCTCTTAGAAAACTATTGTTAGTCAATTCAAACTCTATTTTTAGGAGAAATATTCCTTTTTTGTTAGGGATTCTAATTAGGATAGAGGAGAAAAAATAGGAATAGATGAGAATAAAGAAAGGAACAACATCTCAATGTGAACAAGTCTCAGTCTTTACTCTTGGAGTGATATCTCTTTCTCTCTCTCTCTCTCTTTCTTTCCATACTACGTTGTTTTATTTTCTCTGCTTAGTTTCTTCCCATGGAGAAGTAACTAAAGCACTTTTCTAGTTGAAGAATAAATGAAGCTTTGGCTTATCTATATTGTGAGATCTAATTTTTTTATTTATCTGACGTGTTTATGGATATTTATATATTCTCCATTTATTCAAGTGATTTTGTTCATTCATGAATGGTTATTTGCACAATTAAATAACTGATTACTATTTAGTTATTGAATAATCTATAGCCACCTAATACGTTAAACCCGTAATTGTTTGATAGTTGTAGTATTAGCAGTAAGTGATTAATTCAATAGTAATAGAAACTTTGAATTACATCACGGAATATCCAATCTAATTTGAAGAAAGCAACGGAGGTGTTTGCTGGTTAGAATTGGTAACTTTTCTAATTTTTAATGTGATCAAAAAATTGAATCCTAAAGTCGTACTTAGGGTTATCTTTTGATCAGATAAGTAGAGAATGGTTATACTTTAGTTATCAACACAGTAAGAAAAGACAGGTTGTTAGATCGTATCAACAACTATAATTAATTTATTCATGAACATGTGAAATTATCCTTGTCTCAACAATTAGTTAATTGAACCAGTATTTATATTAACCCTTTGAGTGGAATTTATATTTTTATAGATTTCGTCTAAATTAATTTTGCACTTTTGACTTTTCTTAAGTTAAATTTTCTTTAGATTAATTATTTCCAATCCCCCCTTTTAATTTTTATCTAGTAAAAAATAAGAAAATAAATCCTCCATTCCCTGCAGATATCACCCTGCTCACTACTGCACTTCAATTTAATTTTCTTTGAGTAGGAATTTATTTTTGTTGGTTTAACACCCAATAGCTAAATTGAAATATGAAGGTGTATGAAAAGTTCAGCAACTAAAAAAAAAAACTGACAAACCATAATTAAACATACTTTTAGATAGTTACACTAGTAGAGATTAACATTACTCAGATTCTTCATAGTCAAAACTAGGTTTTTGCATGCCAAAATCTTCGACCTAATACAACCATCATTATTATTTCAGGTAGACAAAATAAAAATAATGAAACAAATGCATCATCAAATGAAGAAGTAAAATTAGAAAAGGACATAAATTAACCCCCCATATAAATATCATAAGCTTATTGTAGAAGTGTTATTTTATATAAGGGTAAATTTCAACTCGAAATTCATCATAAGAAACCTTGTATAAATCAACAAAAATAAACAGCTAAAAAATGAGAAGATATACTTTCAAAGAGATTAAGATTTTTTTTTTCGAGGAAGGGTGGACATCCTTCTCAGACCAAGAAATGATTTCTTCTTGGGTGGTCCCAAAAAGCCTACCTTTAATAGCAAAATGTTTTTTCAAGACAAACAAATAAACCTCATAAACTAATTTAAAGCTGGCCCAGATTATTTAGACAATAAAAGAGAGAAGTACTATATAATTGTATTGAAGTAAGAGAAATACTATATAATTGTATTGAAGTAAGAGAAATCTTTCTTTTTCCATTTTTTCCCATTTTTTAAAATACCTCTCTCCGTTGTGTATTCTGGTTACAATATGTGTATTTTGCATGGATAATTAAAAAAAGAAAAGAGAAAGAGATTAAGCAATAGGAATTAGAACATTTATTAAGTTTAGGTCTTGACACATAATGTACACAAGCTAGAAAATGAAGGATGTTCTCCCACATAAGCCATCCTAGAGAGGCTGTGAAAAGGTTGGCGTTTTGAAACTTTTTCTAGTAAACTTACTATCTCAAGTAATCATCAATACTTCCAAAGTGAAAATTATAATTAGACTAGCATAAATGACACTAGCATAAAAATAAATAACCATTTAGGAAATCTAGTCTTTTATTTGTGCTGAAACTAGGGTGATTATTAAAAGGAACAAAAAGCTTCTCTAGGTCTTGCTTGGGTCCAAATTGAAAGCGGCTTTTAATGACCTCTTGATGAAATGCTTTCATTAGCATAAGGATCTAATGGTCCTTCTACTTTTGAATTATCCATGTTTGCTCTTGGTTTAGGAAATATTAACTGAGTTTTCTCCAACTTTCCTAGCGTTATTCGTTAAATATCAAGTTCTAATGACACATTGGCCATTTTGAATAACAATAAAAAGCTTAAAGAAATCAAACAAAAACAAAATAAAAATTGCATACAAAATAGCATGAATTCACTATAAGACAATTATCTAAATAAATAAAAAAAGATAAACTTAACACGGCTAAAAAATATTACGCAAATCAACAAAAACAAAAAAACCCCGCTCATTTCTAGAAAAATTCAAGAAAATAAACATTAAAAGTGAATGATAAAAATATACCTTTGGAAAAATTAAGATTAACCAAATGGGGGAAAAAATTGGCTCAGATGATTTAAAGAACAAAAAAGAGCTAAAACCCTAATATTTTTAAGTTTAGAATACAACAACAATATAAGCCTTTATGTCACTATGTAGGGTCAGCTATATATATGATATGTCGCCATTGAGTTCGATTGAGACCATATTCTCATTGAGGATTTTAAGTTTAGAACAAAGTCGAAAAAAATAATAGAGAAATAGGGTCAATGTTATAAAAAGAGAAAAGATGATAACGCACTAAATGACAAGTATTTTACCCCGTGCAATGTATGGTCTCCTTATATGTTTGGTAAATAAACGTTTTACTTTTTTCTTCTATTAAAAGTTATATGTATATTTATTATGATTATTTTGCAATAACTTGAAGGAAAAATTTTTAATAGAAAGTGTATTTGAAAAAAGATTGAGTAGATAAGGAAAAAATCATGGCTAAGCAAATTAAATAAAGCCATATTTAAAACTACACGTTGGATATGTATGTGTACTATACTATTTCTTCTTTACCTAAAAACCTTTTGGAGTACTAAATTCCTTGACGTTGGTAAGGCAACATTATTTCCAAATTATTAGATAGAGAAATAGAGAAAACATAGAGAAAAATAGTAAATTGGAAATTAAGTATTACAAAATCAAATTGCAAATGTGTAATCAAGTAAAATATCATATAAAATCCAAGCCAAGCGTTAGCATAGAATAGTTAGAGCAACAATAAATTATTGAAACATATAATAGAATTTAAAAATAGATAAAAATCTCTCTCCTTACAGATAAAGAAAATTCAGTGATGTCTACAGTAGCAAGTAGACAGGCAAAACTGAAAAACATCATAGCCAATATATCTTCCAAATAATGTGTTAGCAATGTGAAATGAGAAATGTACCAATTTTATGATTTTAAGTTGATTCCAATCCAACAATAAAGCTTGGATTTTTTTTTTTCCCAAGCCATCTTAGTTTTTCTCAAAGGAATATGCATTTTTTCAGGAACATCTTTATTAGGATCAATCTGACCCTCATACCCCACATTTCTTGGCCTGGCATATCCAAGCAGCGCTATTTTTACCATGTCACATCTTGAGTTGTCTTTTTCACCTAAAAGATTAGTCAACAACCGGACTTTTCAAATTTTTCTACACGAAATGCCAATTGAATTTTCATTTTTTCTCTTGGAACTGATCACTTTCACAAATAGCCACCTCTTGAGCTGATCCATTAGCTCTAGAATTGTTGCAGTGTTTTTTTTTTTTTGGTAAATTTTTATGTGTTGTATTGATATAACAGTGAGGATTTACAAATTTTAAGGCAACTTAAGTTTAGCCCTCATAATTGGGAAGGCTATGCTTAAGTTACCTCTTAGAACCAAGTTTACAATCAGAGCAAACTTCTACAAGCTCCAAAATCATGCATATACTATGCATAATCATCAGAATAAATACACAAAAACAAAATGAGTCTTCTACTGGCCAAATATTTTTAGTGACAGTCCCCATTCTATTGCCAGTTCCCAATTTCGATGATTATAGGGTACTTTCCTCCAAGAAATCACTGCTTCTGCGACTGCTCCCCTTATGTCTTCAACTAGTCTGCATGGAGTTGTGTTCTGTTTCTGGTGCAGGCTCTTGTTACGAGCTTTCCAAACATGATAAACTGTAGTTGCTAGCATTAACCTGTTAATCTTATCAGCAAATGAGTTGGTCTTCCAATGAGAGCTCATCCAGCTTAATTCCTCTCTCCACGTATATTGCCCCTTGAAAATAAAGCTGAAGGATTGAATTTTCTTCCAAACTACTGCTGTAATTGGGCACTGAAAAAACAAGTGATCTAAATCCTCTTCCACTTGTTTGCATAGTTCACAATTTGCATTTTCCAAGGTTAAACCCCAATCTTTCATTCTTCTTTTTGTTGTTAGTCTTCTTCTGCATGCAAGCCAAAGAATAAAAGAGAATCTTGGAATATGGCCTGGCCCCCACACAAGTTTATACCATTCTACTTCCTGCTGTCTTGGTTTTACATATGTGATTGCTGATTTTACTGTGAAGAGACCCGAATTGTTCCCTAACCAAATGGCTGAATCCTTTGCTTCAGTGATTTGAAGAGCAATTGTGCTTTGCTTCAAGATTTGTATTTCCTCTTGACATTTTTCCTCCCTTGGGGCCATTTCCATTGTCCATCTTTAATACACATAGCTACTGAAGCCTGCTTATTTAACCCCATAGTAGCACATTTTCAGTAAATTTCTAGTATAATGGTCCCAGAGGGTTCCAGTAATCATACCAGAAATTTATCTCCTCCCCACTTGCCAAGGTTCATCTTGATGAGAGGTTGCATTAGAGCTCTCCCATTTAGGATTTTTCTCCACCCCCATGAACAATCTCTTGGAATATTATATCTCCAAGATTGATGAGCCTTTCAAATTTACAAGCATGAATCCATTTCACCCATAAAGACTCCTTTCTAGAGCAAATATTCCATAGCAGCTTTAGGATTAGACATTTGTTCCAGGCTTCTAAATCGAGAAGGTTTAAACCACCCTCTTTATATGATTTGCATATGTCTTTCCATCCCACTTTGGCCTCCATAATGTTGCTTGTTTTCTCCAGACCAGATAAAACTAGCCATCCTGCTGGTGATTTTTCTTAAAACAGCTTTTGGAAGAATAAATGTTCTAGCCTTGAACATTTGAATTCCATATAAAACAGATTTGACCAACTGTACTCTTCCTGCAAATGTTAGTTTCTTGGCTACCCAGCATTGAATATTTTGCTGCATCTTCACAAAGATAGGCTGGCAGTCTCTATAGGATAAGTTGGTAGTGATTAAGGGAAGGCCTAAGTACTTCACAGGTAGCTCACCAATGGGTATTTGGAGAATGCTATGGATTTTTCTTTTCATCTCTTCATTTATACAAGAAAAAACACTTGACTTTTAGCTTTTAGAGTGGTTGGGAGTCAAACCAAATAAATCTGCAAATTCCTTAAGAGATCTGCTAATTAGCTGGAATGTTCTTTTTGTTGCCCTTGCCATTATGAACAAGTCATCAGCAAATGTGAGGTGTGTTACTCCCAACTTCTTATATTTGGGATGAAAATCAAATCCTTGTTTTGTGATATTCCATTCCAACAACTTGGAGAAGACCTCCATCGCAATAAGGAATAGGTAAGGTGATGAGGGATCACCTTGCCTGATGCCTTTTTCACTTTTGAAATACCCCACTGAAGATCCATTTAAGTTGATGGAGAAATGTGCTGTTTCAACCCCTTGTTTCATCCATTCAATGAAAATCTCTGGAAAGCCTAGTAATTTCATAGCATGAAATAAGAAATCTCATTCCAGGGTATCAAAAGCTTTCATGATATCCATCTTTAGCATGGCTCTAGGCTGTCCTCCCTTCCTATTGTAACCTCTAGCAAGTTCATGCATTAGTAGAACATTATCTGTTATGTTCCTGTCTTTGATAAAAGCTGACTGATTTAGGCTTATCAAGCTAGTCATCACTTCTTTTAGTCTGTTCTATAGTACTAGTAGAATAGCACTTATATAGAGTGTTACAGCAAGAAATTGGCCTAAAGTCCTTCATCCTCATGGCCTCAGAGGTTTTAGGCACTAGAGTTAGGATAGTGCTATTCATGGGGTAATACATGAATCTGCTGTTAAAGCAGAAAAGGATAGCCTGAGTGACTTCATGCCCAATAAGCTCCCAATTCAGCTTAAAGAATTCAGCTGTGAACCCATCAGGCCCCGGAGCCTTTCCATCTTTCATCTGGAAAATTGCTTTCCTTATTTCCTCTTCAGTAATTGGGGCACCTAAAAACTGCTTTTGTTGTTCTGTAAGCACATTTGTGATGATCTCCTGCAGTTTTCCTAGCCTTCTGTTGTCCATAGATGTTGGCTTCCTGAACAATTTTTTGAAGAAATTTGTGGCAGTTTCTTTGACCTCTTTGTAATCTATGACTTTTTCATCCTCTTCATTGAACAAAGCTAGGATTCTGTTTCTGGCATTATGGGAAAGCACTTTTCTGTGAAAGAAAGCTGTGTTTTTGTCTCCTAGCTTCAACCAATTTATTCTAGATTTTGTCTGATAAAGCTCTTCCTCAACTCTAACTAAGTCTGCATATTCAGCTAAGAGCTGTTTCTCTTTGCTTATCAGTTCATCATCAAAAGGCTGCTCCTCCATCAACCGTTGAGTGCTACTAGATCATCTCCTTGTGCTGCATTACTCTATTTGTAATGTTGCTGAAGTTTGCCTTGTTTAATGTCTTCAGTTTCTCTTTCAGCAGTTTCAGCTTTCTGCATACCTTCACTACTGGGTTTGCTTCAATCCTCTCATTCCAAACAGTTTTTAGTATATCAGGGAACTGAGCATGATGCATCCAAAATTTCTGGAATTTGAAGGGCTTGGGCCCAAACTGAGAATTGTTTTTTCACTTCTACACAGATTGGAGAATGATCTGATACTCCAGGGGCCATAACTTCCATAATAGCATTTGGAAATTTCTTATGCCAGGCTTCATTTATGAGAATCCTGTCTATCCTACTGTAAATTCTTCTTCCCGCTTCCCTTTTATTATTCCAGGTGAAGTATAAGCCCTTTCCTGTAAGTTCCTCCATATCCAAATCATCAATGCATTGGTTGAATTCCTCAATAGCTCTATGCTCAAGGTCTTTGCCTCCCAGTCTTTCGTTTGCATTTCTAATTTCATTGAAGTCTCCTAGTATGATCCAAGGGATATTTCCAGTTACATTCTTTACTTGCAGCAAATGGTTCCATAAGAATTTCCTTTCCTCAGATTTGTTCCTGCCATAAACCATTGTAACTAAGCTGATCTCCTCCAGCTCTTTATGTTGAACAAAACAGGTTATGGCTTGATCATGGACTTGATAAACTTGGCATTTTATTACATCAGTGTTCCAACAAAACCATATCCTACATACCTGATCTGCAGAACCATTATGTATATAATCCCAAGTTCCAAAACAATTTCCAAAAATACTATCTGCATACTTACTTCTGACCTTGTTTTCTATAATACCAAAAACATTCACTTGCATGCTTTTTGTCATTTTCTTTATTTCAATTTGTTTTATAGGGTCATTCAACCCTCTTATGTTCCAGCACATAATCTTCATTTAATTCTAATGGGGGGTTTTGTTACCTTTTTCCTGCTTCCCCTTCCCATCTTCTGTCCATTTTCTGCTTTTTCTGCCAGAATTTGATCAGAATCTAGCAGGCTATATGTATTGGATATCTGGATAGCTGTTGATTCAACCTCCTTTGCTTTGCCCCTGATGCTTATTAGATCACTGCAGTCTTCTTCTCCTGCTTTAGTTGCTTCACATTTTTCCACAGCTTCTTCCTGCATATTGCTTACACTTATCTGCATTCTCTCCTCATCTTGAGCTTGTGTTCCTAACAGTTGCACCCCACTTTGCTCCCTAGGTCCAACTTCCTGTTGATCAGTATGCTTGTTTGTTTCATCTATCAGGCCCTCTGAAATTTTCTTCCCTTGCTCTTTGGGTATCCATTTCTGAATGATCTTAGGTAGCTTTGGACAATGAGATTTATTGTGCCCAAACATCCCACATTCTTGACAGCATGGTGGAAGCCATTCATATTCAACCTCCTGTTGTTCCATCTCCCCAAATTCATTTACATATGATATAGAGCTTGGTCGTTTTTCCCCTGCCTTAACTTCAATGCAGATTCTAGCATAAGACACTCGTTCCTGCGTGGCTGTTTGTTTATCTGTAAACAGTGGCTTTTCCTATACAGCTAGCTAGTTTACTGAGACCCTTGGCAGTGTAGTAGTGCAACTTTAAGTGGGGAAATCGAATCCATATAGGAACAGATTCCATATCCTCTTTTCTTAAGCTCATGCGAGGGCTCCAAGGTTTCAGGAACAGCATTCTACTAGCTAATGGCCATGGTGATTGGTCTAGAATTTTCACTTTCTCCTCCTCAGTCTGTAATTTGAATAAGAAAACCCCATTCTTCAAAGAGATGACCTCTACCTTTCCATATTCTTTCCAATTTCGTTCCACAAAGTTCTTCACTACCATAAATGGAGGTGAAGATCCAAGGGTGTAGCCCACTAACGTGTGTTTCCATTTCACCAAGCCATCATCTACAGTCTTCCATGTTCATTTTAGTTTGCCCTTGTTGTTCTGGTTCCACATATTGCAGCTCCATACCTCCATGAGCAACATTTTTCTCACTTACCACCTGGGCCCAAGATTTAGCTTGGTCTGGGTTTACTATACGATTCTGGTGTAAGTCATTTAAAGCTGGGAAATCACCAAGATCCACAGTTAGTTGGCTTTTTGCTTCTGGTAAAGTTTCTCCTCTCTGTAAATTCATGTTTGGGAGGAATTTAGTGGAAATTTACCTCAAAAAATAAGGTAATTCTCCTTGGAAATACAGGAGTCAACTACAGAGTAGCCAACTCTTTCGAGAGAAGCTCTCTACTGTATTTCTCCTAAATTTCCACAAACAAATCACAAGAGGGCAAGGAGATGGGTGGCCTGCAAGAAGTTGAAAGAAGCTCAAAAATGGCAGAAAGGGGGGAAAGCGCAAAATAGCAAGTTCAAACTCTCTCGGTGCACGTTAGTAACGTATCACCGATTCTTCCCATGTGTCTAATATTACTCTTCCTTTCCTCTGTTGCAGTGTTACTTGTATTATTAGGAGGAATTTCAAATTCAGTAGACTTTGCAGATTTTTGCAGCTTACTTGGAACTCTGATATCAACGGCATCAACACTTGTTGAGCTGGTATATTGTCATGACCTGCAGATTTGGTTCCATTTTCATGAAGCACAACACAAACGATTCTAACAAAAACTATCTTTAACGTAGAAAGATATAAAATATCAACCGAAGTCACAAACTCATGTGCAATTCATGTACTTCTATACTAGTTCATATCAAAATGGAAATAAAGAGAAAAGTCTGATGCATTACATTCCCTTGTGGGGATGATACATGCAGTCTTAAACTGATTTTTATAATTGTTCTCTTCAATCATATAACTGCAATAGGTCATTCCCAATCTAGAAGCATTTCATCATCATTAAATGCTATTGCAAAGATGGAAAGATTGTCGTCGTTTGTATATGAATATCAACATATACTGAAACCCAGATTTAAAGCTCCAGTTAATATTTGAGGACACAAAGCACGAATCCTTGTTCCATGCTGAATTGATTCATAAAAACTTCTTCATAAACTTATAATCAAATCAAATCAGAAATCAATAAACTTATAAACGAAGTGAAAGAAAAACATTGAACAATTTGAGCATTTTGCCAAAATCAACACTAAAAAATTTTATGCAAATTATTTACACAATACAAAAGTGTAGATGGAAATATATTTACATTATATCCGCAGCTGCCAAATGGTTTCTACAATAACATGAAGACAAGCAAAACTAATAAACATCACAACCAATATATCTTCCGAATGAATTTGTTACTAATATGAAATATAAAAATATTAAAGTATGAGAGATGTACCAATTCTACAATTATAAGTTGATTTCAATCCAACAATAAAGCTTTATTTTTTCCCCAAGCCATCTTATTTTTTTTCAAAGAACCAGGGCCTTCTTCAGGAACATCTTTGCTGGGATCAATCTGGCCCGTCACACCCAGTATTTCTTGGCCTGGCATATCCAAGCAGAACAATTTCTGTTGTGGCACATATTGAGCTGTCTTTTTCACCCACAAGATCAGTCAATAACCTGGATCATTCAAATTTTTCTACACGGCATGCCAACTGAATTTTCATTTTTTCTTTTGAAACTGAACACTCACATACAGCCACCTTCCCAGTTGATCCAATAGCTCTAAAATTGTTGCAGTGTTACTTGTATTAGGAGGAATTTCATATTCAGTAGAGTCTGTAGATTTTTGCAGCTCACTTGGCATCAACACTTGTTGAGCTGGAAGATTGCCATGAACTGCAGATTTGGTTTCCTTTTCATGAAGAATAACACAGATGATTCTAAGAAAAACTCACTATTATTTTTAACATAGAAATATATAACATACCTTGAACAGTAAATTATTTTTTCCTCCTTAAAAATCCAAGAATAATAATATTCAAATGACTATCACTCAAAGTAACAAATCCACGTGCAATGCATGTGCTTCTATACTAGTTCACATCAAAATGGAAATAGAGAGAAAAATCCTACATATATATATATATATATAGATTAATTATTCAAGAGATATCTACTCCAGATATTAACTTCTAATTCTATTTTCCTAGTTACATTCCCTAGTATGGATGATACCTGCTTTCTAAAGTTCTTGTTTATAATGTTCTTTTCAATCAGATAATTGTAATAACTTATTCCCAATGTAGAAGCATTTCATCATCATCAAATGCTATAGCAAAGATTGTCATCATCTGTATATCAATAACAGCTACTGAAATCCAAGTTTAAAGCTCCAAAATTGGAGGACACAAAGCATGAGATCCTCGTTCCACACTGAATTGATTTGTAAAAGCTTCTAAAGAAACTTATAATCAAATCAAAACATTAATTATTGTATCGAAAATCAATAATTTGATTATAAACGAAGTGAAAGAAAAACATCGACCAATTTCAGCATTTTGCCAAAATCAACACTAAAAAGTGTATGCAAATCATTTAAGGAAATGTATTTACATTATATCCGCTCTTATGCAACTGCCACATGATCTTTACAATAACATAGAGACAGTGCAAAGCTGATAAAAATCACAACCAATATTTCTTCTGAATAAACATGTTTCCAATGTGAAATATAAAAAATATAATAAAAGTATGAGAGATGTACCAATTCTATGATTTTAAGTTGATTTCAATACAACAATAAAGCTTTAATTTTCTTTTTCCCAAGCCATCTTATTTTTTTCTCAAAGAACTTTGAAATTTTTTTAGGAACATCTTTGCAGGGATCAATCTGACCCTCAGATCTAGCATTTCTTGGCCTAGCATATCTCAGCGGCACAATTTGTATTGTGCCACATCTTGAGCTATCTTTTTCACGCATAAGATCAGTCAATAACTAGACCTTTCAAGTTTTTCTACACAATATACCAATTGAATTTAGTAGAGTCTGCAAATTTTTGCTGTTCACTTGGAACTCTGACATCAATGGCATCAACACTTGTTGACCTGGTATATTGTCATCAGCTGCAGATTTGGTTTCAATTCCATGAATTTAGTATTTGTACCCATGTTGCCTGGATCACTTTTCTCCACTTCTGCCCAACCATCTTTGTTTTTTTTAGGCACAGATTTCTAAAAATAAACAAAAATAATTTTTTTTGACATGCGACATTCTTCAATAGAATTCAACTACGATAAACATTTTATAGAGACCAAATAACAAGAAGCGAATAAAAATTCATCACAGAAATAAAAGCAAAAAAAAAATCTTGTTAAAGAATGACACAAATTAAAATATTTTATAAGTTAGCACATGCTGACTTTAAAACAAGGATCCAAAAAAAGATAAAAGAATCAACTCAAAACCAAAGCTAAATATTATTATATGAATTTTATCTCAAAAATTCAAGACAATAAATATGTAAACGGACAATAAAATATATCTTTGGAGAAATTAAAATTAACTTAACAAAAAAAAAAGTCTGTTCCAAGAGTCATAAATCATTTCTTCCAATACCAGTCCTAAAAAATTATCACTCAACAACAAAATATTTTGCAAAGAAAAATATATGAAGTTCATAAACAAATCTAAAATTGACCCAAAAGACTCAAAGAATAAAATAGAGCTGAAGTCGTAGTATTTTTAAGGCAAGGAAAAGTTCCAAAAAAATTAGAGAGAAAATATTGATGTTTTAGAGAGAGAGAGAGAGAGAACGCAATAAAGTACTACGTAACTAATATTTTACTTGTGTATTTCACGTGGTCACATCATATTTGGCAAATAAATACTTTATTTTTTTTCCCATAATAAATGTGTGTATCCCCAATCAGATATCATATGCTGTGGAATATAATAGTTTAAAGATTATAAGAACAATAAACAAATCCAATGGTCCTTTTTCTTTTGAGTAAACCATGTTTTCCTTGTTTAGGAGATATTAACTGAGCTTCCTTCGAGTATCTTGACTCATCGCCATTATTTCACTAATTGCCTTTCTTTATGTTGCTGAGAAACCAGTTTATTTTGAACTTCAAAAGTGAAAGACACTTTGGAAGGTTTCGACAACATTAAAGGACTCATTACTTCACTACATTGCAAACCAAGCCTCATAGAATTAATAGTAGAAATTTTTATTTAATCATGTGGTTTTTTTTGTAATCTTAGGAAATAGCTGTCAAAATTTTCTCGAGTTGGTTTTCCATCCATTGGAACAATTTTAAAAGGTTTTCATGCATATTTGAGGAGTTAACAGAATTTTACTTGAGAGCTTCTTATGCATTAAGTGTTTGGAAGCCAAGAATGCTAGGAAATAGTTTTGCGAATTGCTTCGTTCTCATTATCTCTTCAACCTCATGAAACCTCTCTGTTGTGTTACTAATGAGACCAAGCATACGGAAATCCCGAAAGAAAAATTGGGTCATATCAGAAGGAACTCAATAAGTTAATAAATGCATAAGTTTTTTTTGTAAAATAAATGAATATGCTGTACAAGATAAAAAGGGAAATCCCATTTTGTTTAGTAGAAGAAACTTCTTTTGAAAATACTATATGAATTCCACGTATCCCATTGTGTTCCTTTCCTTCTAGATCTATTAGCATCAATCTTTGCAAAATCCCTACTTAAAACAACACTAATTGATTGTGTCAATCATCTTAACAAAATTGTAAAGGAAAAGATCAAGTCCAACTTTAGTGAAGTTGCTTTGCAATGTACTTAATGTTCCAAATAAGAAATCAAGCACTTGAGACTACTTAATCTTTTTGCTGCCAAGTATAGGAGTAATGTTGCTTCAACTGTTTAGTCTTTGTTCCTATAAACAGGCTTTCATCAACAAAAGCATTCACTTCTACATCTGAGTCAGGTACTTCTGCCATCATAATGGCCATTGGAGAATCTCCCTAAAGAGTTTAATATACGCATCAATCTATCTTACTTTGCCCAATTTTCTCTACTTCTGCCCGAGTCCTCTTAATTTTTTGAGGCACATATTTCTATGAATAAAAAATTAAATTTTCTTTATACCACATTTTTCAGCAGAGTTCAACTATCATAACCATCTTGTGGAGACAAAATAACAAGAAATGAACAAAAATGTCATCATATAAATAAAAGCTGAAAGAGGACAAACCAAAGAATGACATTAAAACACGTTATAAAATAGCACAAATTAACTTTAAAACAAGGATCCAAATAAGATAAAAAATAAAATCAAAACCACAGCTAAAAAATATTATATGAATTTTCACGAAAAATCCAAGAAAAAAATATATAAACACACAAGAAAATATATCTTTGGAGAAATTAAAATTAAATTAATGGACATATCCATTCTAAGAGTCATAAACCTGTTCTTCCAATACTAGTCCTAAAAAAGTGCTATTCAACAAAAAAATATTCTAAAAAGAAAAAATATATGAAGTTCATAAACTAATTTGAAACTGACAAGGAAAAAATAAAGAACAAAGTAGCGCTAAAACCGTAGTATTTTTAGGCTAGGAAATGTAGGAGAACAAGTAGAGAGAAAATATTGTTGTTTTAGAGAGAGAAAAGACAATAAAGTATTATGTAACGGGAGATTCCTAGGTGGACTAGGTCCACGACCTCACCTATGCACCTTGTGATTTAAAAAAGAACCTAGTAAGCAAATTGATGTATGTTAATGTAAGAAAGTGAAGTAAGGATACTAATGCGACTTTTTGTAAATCACAAAGTCTACAGGTGTGACCGTAGATGGGGTATCTTTAAGAATTTTTTGTAAGTAACTAGTATTTCACACATGCAGTTTATGTGGTCACATTATATTTGGTAAATAACTGCTTTATTTTTTTCTCTACTAAATGTTATAAATATATTTTTATGTAGTTAAAGAAGTTAAATAGCCCTAATCACGTATTACGTATGCAGTGGAATATAAAAGTTCAAAGATTATAAGAACAAAAGTGAAAGAACAAAAATTTCCAAGTTCTTGGTTTCTAGAGGAGCCTTTAGTGGATATTTATATATTCTCTATTTAATTCTAATGTGATTTTGTGCATTGAATGGTTATTTTGCACAATCAAATGACTTATCACTATTTAATTATCGAATAATTTATAGCCATCTAAAACGTCAAATCCATAACTATTTGATAGGTTTAGTATCTATGACAAACGATTAATTCAATTGTAATAGAAGCTTTGAATTACATCACAAGAATCTCTAATCTAATTTAAACAAAGCCTCATAGTATTTGCTAGGTAGAACTGGTAGCTTTTCTAATTTTTAATGTGTTCAAAAGATTGAATCCTAAAGTTGTACTAAGGGTTATCTTTTGATCAAAAAAGTAACTGATAGTCGTACTTTAGTTATCAACACAGCAAAAGAAGGGAAATTGTTAGATCGTATCGACAACCATAGTTAATTTATTAATAAACGTGAGAAATTATCCTTGTCTCAATGATCAATTAATTAAACCAGTGTGGATATTAACCCTTTGACTATAATTTGAATTTTTATAGATTTCGTTTAATTTAATTTTACATTTTTGACTCTTCTTAGGCTAAATTTTCTTTAGATTGATTATTTCCAATCCCCCGATTCAGTTTTTATATGGTAAAAAAAGAAGAAAATAAATATATCCTCCAATCTCTGCAGATACGATCCTATTCACTATTGTACTTCAGTTTAATTGTCTTAGAGTAGGAATTTATTTTTACCGGTTTAATAGCTATGAAGCTGTATGAAAAGTTCAGCAACTTTAAAAAAAAAAAAAAAGGCGTATCCAAACATACATTTAGATAGTAACACTAGTAGAGATTAATGTCTCATAGATTTCATAATCAAAACTAGGTTTTTTGCATGCCACAATCTTCGATCTGATACAACCATCATTATTATTTCAGGTAGACACAATAAAAAGAATGAAACAAATGCATCATCAAATAAAGAAGTAAAATTAGAAAAGGACATAAATTTACACCCCATACACAATAGCATAATCTTATTGTAAAAGTGTTATTTTATATAAGGGTAAATTTCAACTCGAAATTCAACATAAGAAACCTTGTATAAATAAATAAAAATAAATAAACAGCTAGCAAATGAGAAGATATACTTTCAAAGAGATTAACATTAATTTTTTTTTAATTGTTTTGGGTTGGGGAGGAAGGGAGGACATCCTTCTTAGACCAAGAAATGATTTCTTCCTAGGTGGTCCCAAAAAGCCTACCTTTAAACAGCAAAATATTTTGTCGAGAAAAACATATAAACCTCATAAACTGATTTAAAACTAGCACCTTTTTTTAAAGTACTTTTCTCTATTGTGTATTTTGGTTACAATATGTGTATTTTGCATGTATAATTAAAAACAGAAAAGAGAAAGAGATTAAGCAATGGGAATTAGAACATTTATTAAGTTTAGTCTTGACACATAATGTACGCAAGCCAGAAAATGAAGGATGTTTTCCCAAATAAGCCATCCCAGAGAGTATGTGAAAAGGTTGGTATTTTGGAACTTTCTCTTGTAAACTTACCATCTCAAATAATCAACAATAGTTCCAAGGTGAACATTATAATTATAATAGCAAAATATGACACTGGCATAAAAAGAAATAACCATTTAGGAAATCTAGCCTTTTATTTGTGCTGAAACTAGGGTGATAATTGCAAGGAACAAAATCTTCTCTAGATCTTGCTTGGGTCCAAATTGAAAGCGGCTTCCAGTGATCATTTTAGGAGCCGTATTGATGAAAGGCTTTCATTAACATAAGGATCTAATTGTCCTACTTCTGAATTATTCATGTTTGCTCCTGGTTTAGGAACTACTAACTGAGTTTTCTCCAACTTTCCTAGCTTTATTCGTTAAATATCAAGTTTCAACAACACAATGGCAATAAAAAGCTCAAAGAAATCAAACAAAAAAAAAATTAAAATTGCATATAAAATAGAGTAAATTCATTTTAAGACAGTGATCTAACCAAAATTTAAAAAAAAAAAAAAAAAAGATAAACCTAACATGCTAAAAAATATTATGCAAAACAACAAAATTAAAAACACCCACTCATTTCTAGAAAAATTCAAGAAAATAAACATTACATGCGAATGATAAAAATATATATTTGGAAAATTAAGATTAACCAAATAAAAAAAATCTCTTTGGGGAGAAAAATTGGCCCAGATGATTAAAAAACAATAGAGAGCCAAAACCCTAACATTTTAAAGTTTAGAATAGGGAAGAAAAAATAAAGAGTAAAGGGTTGATGTTTTAGAGAGAGAAAAGACAATAAAATACTAAATGGCAAGTATTTTACTCGTGCAATGTACGGTCTACTTATATTTTTCATAAATAAATGTTCTTTTTTTTCCTTCTATTGGAAATTAAATTTATATTTATTATGATTATTTTGCAACAACTTGAAGGAAAAATTTCTAATATAAAGTGTATTTGAAACAAGGGTGAGTAGATAAGGGAAAAAAATTCATGGCAAAACAAATTAAATAAAGGCATATCTAAAACTACACTTTGGATATGTATGTTTACTATAATATTTCTTCTTTACCTATAAAACTTTTGGAGTACTAAATTCCTTGACGACGGTAAGGCAACTTTATTTCCAAATTATAAGATAGAGAAATAGAGAAAACATAGAGAAAGACAGTAAGTTAGACCATAAGTAGTACAAAAACAAATTGCAAATGTGTAATCATGTCAAATATCATATAAAATCCAAACCAAAGCGTTAGCATAGAATAGTTAAAAAAACAATAAATTATTAAAATATATAATAGAATTTAAAAATAATTAAAAATCTCTTTCCTTACATATAAAGAAAATTCAATGATTCTACGATAGCAAGTAGACAAGCAAAACTGATAAACATCACGGCCAATATATCTTCCGAATAATGCGTTAGCAATGTGAAATACAAAAAATATATGAAAAGTATGAGAAATGTACCAATTCTATGATTGTAAGTTGTTTTCAATCCAACAATAAAGTTTTATTTTTTTTCCAAGCTATCTTAGGTTTTCTCAAAGAACTACGGACTTTTTTAGGAACATCTTTAGTAGGACCGATCTGGCCCCTCACACCCAGCATTTCTTGGCCTGGCATATCCAAGCAGCACTATTTCTATTGTGCCACATTTTGAGCTGTCTTTTTCACCCAAAAGATCAGTCAATAACAGGACCTTTCAAATTTTTCTACACGAAATGCCAATTGAATTTTCATTTTTTTTTTCTTTTGGAATTGATCACTTTCACATACAGCCACCTTCCCAGCTGATCCATTAGCCATAGAGTTGTTGTAGTGTTACTTGTATTAGGAGGAATTTCATATTCAGTAGAGAGTCTGCAGATTTTTGCAGCTCACTTGGAACTCTAATATCAATGGCATCAACACTTGTTGCACCGGAAGATTGTCATCACCTGCAGATTTGGTTTCATTTTTGTGAAGCATAACACAAACGATTCTAAGAAAAACTCACTATTATCTTTAACATCGGAAGATATAAAATACCTCGAACAGTAAAATACTTTTTCCTCCTTAAGAAAAAATAATATTCAAATGACTATCGGTCGAAGTAACACATCCACGTGCAATGCATGTGCTTCTATACTAGTTCATATCAAAATGGAAATAAGAGAACAATCCGATATATACTAATTATTCAAGAGATATCTACTCTAGATATTGACTTCTAATTCTATTTTCCTGGTACATTACATTCCCTAGTATGGATAATACATGCTGTCTTAACCTTTTGTTTATAATGTTCTTTTCAATCAGATAATTGTGAACACTCATTCCCAATGTAGAAGCATTTCATGATCATTAAACGCTATAGCAAAGATTGCCATCATTTGTCTATCAATATCAGCTTGAAATCCAAGTTTAAAGCTCCAAAATTGGAGGACACAGAGCAGGAGATCTTCGTTCCACGCTGAATTGATTCGTAAAAGCTTCTAAAGAAATTTATAATCAAATCAAAATAGTAATTATGATATCAAAAATCAACAACTTGATTATAACTGGAGTGAAAGAAAAACATCGGCCTATTTGAGCATTTTGCCAAAATCAACACTAAAAAGTTTATGCAAATCATTTACACAATTCATAAGTATAGATGGAAAATATATTTACATTATATCTGCCCTTATACAGCTACCACATGATTTCAACAATAACATGAGACGATGCAAAACTAATAATCACCACAACCAATATATCTTCCAAATAAACGTGTTTCCAATGTGAAATATAAAAAATATAATAACAGTATGAGCGATAAACCAATTCTATGATTTTATTTTGATTTCAATACAACAATAAAGCTTTACCTTTTTTTTCTAAGCCATCTTAGTTTTTCCCAAAGAACTGCGAAATTTTTTTTAGGAACATTTTTACAGGGATCAATCTGACCATCAGACCCAGCATTTCTTGGCCTAGCATCTCTAAGCAGCACAATTTCTATTGTGCCACATCTTGAGCTATCTTTTTCACCCAGAAGATCAGTTACCTGATCTTTCAAATTTTTCTACACAATATACCAATTGAATTTTCATGTATTTTTGAACTGATGATCACTTTTAATCGTTGCGGTATTACATATGTTAGGAGGAATTTCATATTCAGTAGAGTCTGCAGATTTTTGCAGCTCACTTGGAACTCTGATATCAAGGGCATCAGCACTTGTTGAGCAGGTACATTGTCATGACCTACAGATTTGGTTTCATTTCCAAGAATCAAAAAACATAAAAGATTCTAAGTAAAACTCACTACTACATTTTAACATAGGAAGATATAATCATATGCAAAAACCATAAAAGAGACTACATTACATACCACTGTGGATTGCATCTCCAGTTTCTACATGGACTTCTTCATCTCTATTTTTGCCAACGACATCCTCTAGCTACTGGTTCGCTAGATTCATTTGTTGTCACCTGCAAAAATATCTGCGAACGTTGACAAAATGTACAAACATACAATTTAATGCATATAATAGATGTTTTTCATTGGTGAAAATATATTAAACTGAAAAGCATACCTATATCAATAACATCTATCGTTCTAAAAATTTTTTATCTTCTGAGGACTTGAAAGTGAAGAAGAACCTTCAACTCGTTTAGTATTACTAGCACAAAGAGAAAATCTTCTGCATAACATTATTAAGTCAAATTTGCAGTAAACAAATGACATAATACACGAAAACTAAATTTGGTGCATGCAGCATATATACACAAAATTTGCACACACTAATAGTCTAAAATTCAATAATTGTTTATCTTCAAATTTCCAAAAATAACAAACATATGATGAGATTCATTCACAACAGCAGCTCATATGACATCCAAACCAAAATTTTTGGCACTGTGCTAATTACAAAAGTTTTCAAAACACCAATGGAAAATTTTCATGTAGTAAAAAAGTAGTTAAAATGGTCTTCAAATTTTTTTTCTATCCCTGTAACAATTTCAATGATTTTAGCCCATGTGCAAGAAGTTAACCGAATTTCTTTTAGCAGCTCTTCGTGCATTAACTTAGTGGAAGGTAGATAAACATGGAAATGCCTTTGCAAAAAAAAGTGAACTTAAAAAATTATCAATCAAATCCCTAAGAAAATAAATATTCAAAGAACGATTACCCAAAGTAACACGCCCACGTGCAATGCACGTGTTCTCATACAATTGTTGTAAATGGAGAAAAAATTATGTGTACGTTAATTGTCATGTGATTATTGCTAATTAATCGTAAACATATTCACATCTCCATGCATTACACTTGACAAATCACGAAAACCACCTAAAGAACTACAAAATAATTCATAAAATAACTATGTCAACTCAAACTAAATATTACAAAAAATAAATGTTTGATCAACATTCTATAAGCCCGATTAAAATATGAAAAGTTGAATGCAAAATTGAGTTGCTATCCAAACAACCCACATACCACATCCACAATGCTTTTAAATAGTTACACTCGCAAAGAATAACCTTCATATTAAAGTATTCAACGCAATCTAACCATTATTATTTTTATTATTATTATTATTATTGGCGGACAAAATAACAAGAAACATGCAAAAATATCATCGAATAAAGAAATGAAATAAAAAAGGACATAAATTGACATCTTATATAAATAGCACAAACCACAAAGTTATGTATATATAAGGAATATAATCAACTCAAAAGTTAGCTGAAAAAGATGTAGGAGTAGCTAATGTTATACTCGAAATACAAATTATACATAATCATAATAGTATAACAGTGTCCCAACCATATTACATTGAAAATTTTTTGAAGAAATTTAACCATTTTGAATGTAATTTAGTATCTGTTCCCTTCAATTCACGTTTTAAATTGATGCCAAATATTGGTAGCCCTGTTACTCAACTGGAATTAATCTGCCAAAGTTATTGGTTAACATATGTAACAAGAAGTACAAAACTTGATATAGCTTATGCAGTTTGACGGTAAAGTAGACATGCAAGTAACCCAGGAAATCTGCATTGGCAAACTATAAGAAAGATCTTAAAGTAAAATAAAACAATGGACTAAAGTATCAATTATTGTGGTTTTCCTTCTAAAAATTGTGGTTATCCTTCAATTTCAGAAGGATATTCTGAAACTTGTTAGATTACATTTTAAAGGGCATTATGATACTTGTTAGATTACTAATAAAGAAGATCATTCTTCAACTAATGGTTGCGTATTTATGCTTGGTGGAGGTACAATTAAAAACAAACTCGTATAACTAATTACATATGACTGCAGAATTAATTGCACTGACCTCTGCAAGTAAAGAAACGGAATAGTAGGAATTTATTGTTTGAAATTCCATTAGTGACTAAACCAATTTTGCTAATATCTTTCATAGTCAAGTTTGCAATAGAAAGTTGAGACACATTAGCCTAAGACATATTTATATCAAGCAATCAATATCCGATGGAGTGATCATTGCGAATTTATGCTATTTAGTCAAATTTTGGCTAATTTATTTACGAAAGGGTTTTCATGATATCTAATATATAAGGCATCGACTGGGATGGGATTGAAGCCATGTCATAAATTCACCTGTGGTAGAAACTTAAACGCATGATACATCAAATCTTAAGTTCAATGAAACAAAATACACTATAATTGTAGTTGCAAGCACCATGCCATATTCAATATCATCCTAAGGTTAAGTTCTTAGTTTTCATAGGTTTGAATAAGGATGATCAACAAACTCTTAATTGACTATTATTCAATGAAGTGTTCGCTATGGAGGCACTTTTTGAGGATGTCTAGCCATGTGATCGTGAAGTGTGGCTCAATTCTAGGAGTTTAAGGGCGTCACTCTTATAACACTCATTAAAAGAATATAAACACAGGCAAAATAGTGTCAGCTAAATTAGGCATTTTCATTAGCATTTAATCTTACAAAAATCAATATATACACATGGGCAAAATAGTGTCAGCTAAATTGAGCATTTTCATTTTGTAACAAAAATTGAGCATTTAGTCTTACAAAAATCAGTGTCTAGGGTGGATGCAACCCATCAATAAAGGATAGGTGGTTCAAAGATTATTATACCTATCAAGCCATTCAAATTTTATGTATGACATAAGATGGTTTCGATCATTTTCCTGATAATCTTTGTGAAAAGTAATGGACAAGTTAGGAACTTTATGTTGAAATACCCATGCCTAGTTATGGGTTTAATTGAAAATTATGAAAATGCTATTTTGGGCTATTGTGAAGTTTTAGAGAGTTGGAGGGGCTCTAAAAATAATTATAGTAATGCCATAATTGTATTATTTATAATAATAACGGTAGTTATAATTATTATTATTAATATGGCAGTAATAGTAGCAAATAAAAAGGAGTCAGTTTCCACCCTTTTCAAAAGAAAACGACGTCTATTTATTTGTTTTCTTCAAAACTGACATTCTGAAATTCTTCAAGGTCAAGATCAAGGAGAGATCCAAGATTTTGCTGATCCAGAGATTGAAGACTTCTCTCACGATCCTTACAATAGTCAAGGTGAGTGTAACTCTTGTTTCCAAGTTTTCCCAATTAGTTTAGTTAGAATTGGTTTGTAGGGTATTTGGAATTTAAGAATTGTTTCTGCAATTTTTAAGGGGTTGATCATTATATTCAAGTTTAGGATTTCAATTGGAGGTTATTGTAGATTAATATGGGTAAAAATCTGGTTTGATGTTTTCTGAAGAAAAAAAAAAAAAAAGATGATGATGTCGCGTCTATGAATTACAGAGATTTGATATGCACCGAACAGGAGTGGCCTTTGATGAGTGTTAGGAGTGACTGTTTAATGGCTTTGGATTAAATAATGATTAAGGGCAAGGAACAGAAGGTGTCTTCGGAATTGTCTTCTTCGTACATTGACTTGTAAAAAAAAAAAAAGAGAGAGGCAACGGCCAGTTTGGCCACGGCGTCGAGTTAGTGGAACTCTAAGGATTTACACATGAATTGGAAGTCAACGGCTTATGTACGGCAATTGGAATTTGGATTGTTGTCTGCAACTTTAATTCAAATCGTAGCAGCAATTTCTTTGGCCATTAAACAATTGAAATTGAATGGTATATGTCACGGCAGAGGGCCACTACGGAAATCAAGTACTGGTGGTAGTAGTATTAACAGTAATAGTAATAGTAGTAATCATAATAGGATAGTTTTGTTTAGGTATTTTAAGTTGGATTGTTTTAGTTAATTTCTTTATTATTATTATTTTTTTAGTGCTCATTTAGTTAATAATGCTAAGTCAATCAAGCGTGTTTGGATTTCTTTTTTTATTAATTTGTTTTAGGTCACTTAATGTAGATAAAATAATTAAGTATAGAAATAATATTGGGGTTTTGGAATAATTCATATAGAAAAAAAAAAAAAACTAAAGTGTTGGTGTTGTATGGTTATAAATACTAAAGTAGGACTTTATTTTCTTTTGTTGGTCAATAGGTGGTGATTACTTCTCGGATCAAGATTATTTGAGTTAGTTCGTGTGGTATTGGATTTTACGAGTAAGTGGTTCCCAACCTTTCTCACGTTTTGAAAACTTCTTCGTATAAAAATATTAATTCTTAATTCTTATGCAAATATTTTATAGTATAAAATTCAGATTGGGCATGTTATATGTGTGATAATTCTTCGTATAATTGTGGCACCTTGACTATATATATGTATATGCATGCTTGTGTGTGATGTGTGAATGTATGTCATATATGTTTTGGCTCTAATTATTCTTTGTACACCAGAGAGAGCTAGTTCTCGTCTACCTCCCTGACGGTGAGTAGTCAGGACATGTATGTATGCTTATGACCCTCTTGACTGGGGAAAAGTTAGGCTAGATATCTAGTACCACTGGTTCCTGCATTAATGAATTTGAGCCTAATTACGTATGATCATGTATGTTTTGAGTATGTTTCTTTGATATGCCACGATCTCGTTATATAATTATATATTATTATTGATGTGTGAATATGAATAATACGTGGTTGAATGAATGCATGTACTATATGTATATGTATATATGTAATTGTCCAAACTGGTGTGGAAGGAATGGAACTACTTACTGAGCAATTTAGTTGCCCACTCCATTATACTATTTGTTTTTGCAGGTGTTTATAGTTCAGGGTAGACAAGTGGGACAGTGGCTTATCAATAGAGGATTTTTATTTTTATTAGAGATTATTCAGTTGGTAGGTCAAGAATATTAATTTTAGTTTATGTTTTATGTTTTTATTTTATCTAAGAGAATTTAATAATTCCAATGGATGTTAAATGTTTTTATTTTGAGGATTATTTGAAGTGATTTGCAATCTGTCCAAATTTATATTAATTGTGAGTTAGATTCGCTTTGAAAATTTTTGATAGCCTTGCGTATTGGGTGAGCCTAATACGCGGCGTGTTACACCTGGGCACGGGGTATGACATATGTATGATAATCTTCAAATTTTATGTATGATACAAGATGGTTTCGATCATTTTCCTGATAATCTTCATGAAAGTAATGGATAAGGTAGGAACTAAAAATTAAAATCAGTCACGTAATGGACGCATAAAAAGTTTGTGTTGGTTAGGGGTGAGATTCGGTCGGTAAATCGGTAATTCGGTAAATTGAATTCGGTCAATTCGGTATTTTTTTTTTCTCTTCTACCGACCGAATTCGATTTCGATTTCAAGAAATACCGATCCGAATTCGATTCCGAATTCAAATCGGTAATTCGGTATTTGAATTCGGTATCCGCATAAAAAAAAAAAGGAAAAATTTATACTGTTAATGGTTGGGATAGATTATAACCATTTTTTCTCTTTCAACTGTGATAGTTACATCTTGATTGTCTGCTTTAAAAAAGTAACAGCATATCAACAAATCAAATTACACATGAAAGAAGAAGTTAATATTTAATAACGGAAAAGAGTCCTCATTAGCTTGGATCAAACTCAAAAACTTCCCTAACCAATGTACAGACCAACAGAGAAATGCTAGAACACACATAATTACTTAAAGCAAAAATCCCAAAGCAACCACAGGAATCGACCATGGCCACTTTACTACAGGGGAACAAATCACAAAACTTCCATAAATAATTTCCTAGAACGTCCCCGATAGACCCAAACACAAGACAACAGACACGCTGGAAGCTAGAAGATTACAGCATAGACACTTAGTCATTATCTCTGCTTTTTAAATTGGATGCGATGGCCACCATCTTGCAGGGATCACACTTGCAATCAGATCTGCACTTAGATCTACAAGAAAGTAGGGTTTGATTGAGGAACTTAGATCTACAACTACAAGTAGAAAAACTCCACAAAAAAAAGAAGGAACCTGGTTTATGCAAGCGAGAAGAAGGATTACGCGCAGACTGCAGCATGAGTGAGGCAAGAGAAGTACAAAGAAGATGAGCGCCTGCGCTGCCAAGTGCGTGCGTTGGTGCATGAGGAAGAGGAAATTAGGGATTGAAAAATTGAAAGGATGGTCTGAGGGATAGTCCCCGATGTTAGATTTTAGAGTATGTTTGGCTGACGACATCGTTTCTTTGGCAAAAAGGAATGGGCTTATTTGACGTAATAGACTTTTTTGTGATGAAGTAAAAATAATGGCCCAATGAGAAGGCCCAGGCCCAGGCATAATGGACTACTAAATTACTAATTATTGCTAATTTATTATTATATTCGGTAATTCGAATTCGGTATTTAATACCGAATTCGAATTACCGAATTGAATTCGAAATCGGTATTACCGAATTGAAAAATGTCATTTTCGAATACCGACCGAATTCGATTTCATTTTTTTCGGTTTTTCTGAATTACCAACCGAATTACCGAATTACCGAATTTGATTTACCGATTTTAATTCGAATTCGGTCGGTAATTCGGTATTTACCGATTTTGCTCACCCCTAGTGTTGGTGGCTTAATGCCACTTTGAATTGTTGAGCAAGATAATTTCAACCCAAGGAAAGAAAATAATTAAATCGATGTTGTGCTTTCTTAATTTAAGCCCGTTTACTAGGAAATTTGTCTCAATAGGCCGGTGCGACATAAATAAACAGAAAAAAAAGGGCCCGAATATATCAAAGATTCTTTTATAAATGTTCCTATCTTTATATATCTGTGTTTTACCATTTCAGAGTGATCTTTACCAAGTAATACCAAGCCAGCTAAACATTAAATTTATGCAGATATCATCCTCCAAAACCTTTTAAATACTTCATAACTTGCATGACAGCACAACATTGAAGTGCAAAAAGAAAGTTGCACTCAATTATTCTAAAAGGACAATCTAAAAGAGCTTGAAAGCTAAATTGTATCAAAATCCAGAAACTATACACATCACAGTTGAATAAGATTGAATTCGTCTGTCATATATGATGGCACAAGACAATTCAACGGAGTCAACTGAAAGAAAGAACTTGCATTTCCCTTCGTTAGACCTGTAATTAACTAACCAAATGCACAAAGTCCAAGAACACGCAGCATAGATATTCAATCCGGTAACATGAATTGCATGAGCTAGGGTATTGTGATTTCATCCCTTCTTAGGCATGGCTGCAAGCCTAGTGTACATCCTTGCCATTGACTGATATCCTCTTATATCTCCAGAACGAAGGAGATTACCTTAAAAAAGTCGACACAATACATCAGCATCACTTTTAAGCACCTTAATCTTCGACAAGCAATCAAACAAAAGAAGGAAAACGTTTGGAAAGATAGAAAACATCCACATAAAACAAAAACTGTGGCCCAATAGATGTGGGAAGAAGAAAGTTCCAGCTAGTTCCTCCATTTTGAATGGAGGTCCTTGTCTGATTGGACATTTAAAATAACTGAGTGCAAAACTGTAACAATAGCCACTAAACAAGTACTTTGCTCAATGATTATTAAAAGAAAGTAGAAAATGCCGAGGACTATAATTGTAGGTGGCTTAAGTCAAATTAAATGAGACAATGAGTACCTTGTTTGACACAATGCAATCAGAAAACATAATATTTATGTTTACAGCTTTTCCAGTCGAGGAAAATGAACATTCTTTTGGTATAGACCCAAATAAGGACATCTAATCAGAAAGGAACAAGTACTATTTAGATTTAACAAACTCGGAAAGGACAATTTTCGGGCAAAACTTGCCTTAATTGGACGTCCCTATTTAAATTTGAACTGTAAACTAATGATGATGACTAATTCACTGTTATTTGGCGGAATTATACTAGAAATAGTCAGAAGGGCATTGAGTTTTCCTTCCTTCACCATCTTACTTCTGGGAACATAAAAGTACAAATCTGAGGCTAAACATATCCAAAACATTCCAGATCTTGGCAACACCAGTAACACATGAAACCACAAAAATATAGAAGGACACAGGCCATTAAAGTTCATTCATTCTGTCCAAAAATGAGGGTCATACTTGGTAATTCCAACCCTTTTGGGTCAGATTCAATCATTTTGTCTAAAAGAGGTGGCATATTAATGTACAGCCTCAAATTCAAAATATTTATCTGATAGAAGTGTACTGATATTTGCTAAAAGTTGCTTTTAGAAACACAAAATTGTTAACAGGTAAACTTTTGTTTACATTTATAGACCGTTATCTTGGGATGTCGGAAACATGATATTAACAAGATTGGTGAGAGAACAAAAGGTCCCTGGACAAACTTGGAGACATTAGACCCTCATACCCATTGATGCCATTTCCAGTTATCGTGACGTCTTTAATACACAACCGTAATGCAGCACCAACAATGACAACTCACTTCACAAAGGAGACAACATATACAATGCAGCTATACATGCAAAAAATTTTAAAATTTTCGAGCACTAAAATCATAAATGGTGTTCAGATGTGACGTGCATTCTTATTTTCACTTGAGTCACACCACTTTCACGCAGAAAGAAAATTAAAGGCGGTCCGAAATGAGTCAAAATATTTAGAAGTTAAACAAGGTACACAAGGACAGGTAGTTCAACATGAGGTCAAAAATACACAAAAGACAATACCTGAATCGCAGTTTAGAGGGCTATCCGGTTCAGGATGAGCCATTAGAGCAATTATAGCCCTACAAACAGATTGAAGTGTCCAAGCTGGACTCCATGCGTTCTTCAGGATATCAAGGCAAATCTCCCCTGTCTGAATAGAGGGGCAAAGATATCAGAAAGAATCAACAAATTCACCAAATCAATAGCATCTAATCAGCATACCTTTATATGAGAATAAAGGATATAAAACACTACGCAAATTATAGGGGTAATAAATTAATGAGTCAAACTATAAAACTTGGATAGGAGTTATAAAATACATGTATTAAAATGTAACAACATATGTGAGGATACCAATACATATATCAGATGAATTTCTGAATACTATAGGTCTACACTACGGATGAACTTTGAGCCCATACCTTTTTGCCTTCATAATTGACGGGATTGCTAAAAATTTACAGAAAGCCATTCTTGAATGTATGTTGTTCACAAATGATACAGTTTTAATCACTGAGGACGAG
Source organism: Mitragyna speciosa (assembly GCA_024721245.1). Taxonomy (NCBI): domain Eukaryota; kingdom Viridiplantae; phylum Streptophyta; class Magnoliopsida; order Gentianales; family Rubiaceae; genus Mitragyna; species Mitragyna speciosa. The sequence goes on from CM045557.1 coordinate 3,886,507, forward strand.
AGAGGGAGTACATGCTAAGGTAGAAGATTGGAGGGAGGCATTAGAATCGAAAGGTTTTACCATAAGTAAGGTCAAAACAACATATATGGAATGCCAATTTAATATAGAAGTAGAAATAGGGCAAGAGCGAAAATTGGTGGGCATGAACAAAGGCATCTAAAAGTTTAAGTATTTATGATCTATCCTTGAAGAAAATGGGGGAATAGATTAAAGATGTTACACATAGAATTCAAGCAAGTTGGAACAAATGGAGAAGTGCGTTATCCATACTCTATGATTGTAAAGTTCCCCTAAAATTGAAAGGAAAATTTTATAAGACAGCTATGAGACTAGCAATGCTTTATGGATCAGAGTGTTATGTGATTAAGTGTGAAGATGAACAAAAAATAACGGTTGCAGAAATGAGAATGTTGAGATGGATGTGTAGACACACTAGACTAATAGACTAAGTAATGAATGCACTTTAAGGAAAGTAGGAGTAGCACCAATAGATGAGAAGATAAGAAGATGGGAGAATCATGTTTAAGATAATTTGGACATGCGCATAGGAGAACTCTAGATGCCCCAGTACAGAGTGTAGAAAATAGCGAAGTCCTAACCCAAATTAAAAACGGAAGGGAAGTCACATAAAGAATTGGAAAGCAACTGTTAATAAAACATGTTATATTTAAAGCTCAATGAGAACATGTGTCTTGATCGAACACAATGGTGACATACGATCTATATAGCCCACTCCACATAGTGGGTTAAAAGGATTAGATGATGTTGTTGTTGTTGTAATAGCATCTAATCAGCTCTTTCAAAAGTATTACATCTTTATTCAACTAAAAATTTTTAAGGTATGTCAACCAAGTCCTTTACTACTAAATCTTCAGAGGAAAGCCAAATGACTCAAAAGTATTACATTTGCTGGAACAATGACCAAAACATGCACCATGTAATCTCATGTTGTATTAGTACTAAGATTAGCCTGGAAGCCCCAGAAGCACAGCATGTGTGTACAGGTGGGTGGCACCATTATTCTATAGTTTGAAGTTTAAACTCCATTTACTTCCTAATATGTTTTCTTTTTCAATTACCAAGAACAACAAAGTAGATTCCTTGTTTTGTCTTTAGGTAATTTATCCCATAGAATCAGACCAAACAAAAAGGATCCTAATTGTCTAATTTTAATGCTTTTTTTCATAAGGAACAAATAAAGAAATTCATTGCTCCAAGCCACTTGATCACAAGTACTATTAAAAAGCAATTCAAGTGCAACTAAAACTGCTTTAACAGTTAGTCCAGTTTAATTTTTTCTTAGCACTTTTTGACACAAAGGTAATTACTATGGCGAGACAAAAAAATAACTGGTGCAGTTTGTATGGGAAGGAATGAGAATTTCCTATGAATCACATCATCATAACTGTAAAAGCAACATTATGAGAAGATTGGAGAAAAGAACCAGACCTTAAAATGTACATTAGGATGGAATATTTTGGTCAAGAACCTCACTTGTGGCGGCTGCAAAGGATACTGCTCTGGCACTGAAAATGCTAGCTGGAAAACTCCACCTTCGAAAGGGGTCTCTGATGGCCCCTAAATTATTGGCACACCATACAGATCAACACAAAAAAAAAAAAAAAAAAAAAGATTATTTTCACCCACAAAACACATCTCTTTACCCAAAAATCCCAGGAAAGAAACTAAAGAAAAGAACTCAAAGATGTTGTTTATCCAAATGTAGCATACTTTGATAAGAGCATTCCATTTAAATATATTTGAATCATCACAAACGAGTTGGATATCAGGATCTGCTGATTTCTCTCTCTGCACTTCTTTGTACTCCTTGAAGAGCCTTGCTCTTGATGCCTGTTTGCAACACACAAATCAAATACAAAATGAAACAAAATAATAGGAAAACCCACAATCACAAAAACAAATACAACCCAAAGAATATATGGGTAAAATAAAATATGATCTATTGGCATTCACCAATATGATCCAAAACCTCACAATAGAATTTTAATCAATTCCTTAGATCTATTGGCATTCCGTTTCCTAAATAACAAGTTTCAAACTTAAAAAAGGCCAAATAAAATTAAGTTAAAAAAAGGAAGAATACTTGCAGATTTTATCACCCTATCTAAATAAAAACAAACCCCAACAGGATAAGGGCAGGGCAATGCATCAACAAAACAAGGCCTATCAGAAGGTCTTACTAGTATTAGCACAAAGTTGTTATCGTAACTGGATTGTTTGGTTAAGAGCAGTTCAATGCTAAATTTAGCAGAAAACAAATACTCCAGTGTTTTAATTTCTAGAAATTTCTCGGTCACATTCAACGTTGAATCACAACGAATTCATAACGACATTTATTTCTTGAAAAACAGAGATGGTAGGAGTGTCACTGTCACAAACCTACATGTCCTCTGAAAGTTAGTAACAAGATATGACTCCAATAACTGCAGACATGAAACGACAAAATTAACAAGAACCAAAATTTTCCACATAATAGCTGATTAATCCAAGTAAACAACAACAACAAAATACTCCTAAAAATCTTTTCTTTCCACGTACGGCTTTATATGGAGCAGAATTTCAACCTTCTTGTGTTTTTTTCTTCTTAATGGCAAATGCTATCTAAAACGAAGAACAAAATTACAATACTTTTAAAGATTCAATACAATAAATTAGGAAAGAATGCTTATAAAATTCTGTTCCAACCAAACAAGGTTTTTTTTTTTTTCCCATTGTTTCCCTCAATCGAAATAAAAGTTCAAAATTTTTTTATAGCTCCCAGATAACATCAAAGAAAATCCCAGAAAGATTAAGGTTTAATGATTGATTCAAACACCAAAAGTACAAATTTGATCATAAATTTAGATATTAAAAAATTAGCAGTAAAACTTGAGGATAAAGTATCAAGAACAAGATTTAATCTTACACCAGATAGATTAGCAACTATTCTCTTCTTTTCTTAGATTAAAGGGTCCCGGCTCCTCCAGTGGCGGAGGTCAGCGGCTGAGGAGAGGCTGAGATAGGTGGTGCTGCTGTTTCGGGAGGTGATATGAATAAATAAATGAAAGATAAAAATGGAATACTTAAATTAACAAAATAAATTAGTTAATCAGCTTTATTAAAAAATGGGCTTTATTCTAATTTTTGGCTTTAATTGAAAGGAAACTTGGATTGGGGTTAATTACGTATGGACTACACGAAGTTTGTTCGAACTACAATTGTACCTCTTAAGATTTCGAAAACTACATTTAGACCACTACATGTCTTACATTGGGACGACGGAAATGATAAATAAAAAATTTTTTGGAAGGACAGACACTTTTTCTTGGTGGTGGCAATTTCTGATATCACTCAAAAACACAACATAAACCTAATCAGAAAATAGCGAGTCTAGGTTGAAGTTTGGGTAGTTGGCAGGTCAAACTAGACTAACCGTGAAGAAAAACAAGTCGGATTCAGGTCAACCCATGAACCTGAAAAAAAAATTAATATTTTGTAATTTTGTTTCAACCATTCACATTCAATCACAAATTTCATCTATTGAATAATTAATCAAGTAAATTGTAAAAGAAATTAAGAATTTTATCTAAGTTTATGAAAAAGAAATTGTAAGAGAAATCAAATGTATGTTAGTGAGTGACTTTAATATTAGTGTGTGCAAAGAATGTGTTTGATCATTGTGTGTGCACTTTAATTTCTTTTCTTTTTCTTCCTTGTCTTCTTTTCTTCTTCTCCTTCCCCTTTTTTTTTGGATCGAAACCCCAACCAATGAGGGGTCGAGTTTGGGTTGGCGAGTCAGATTCGGATGACGATTAGCTGTTATATTTAAGTCTCAACCTAACTTGCCAACTTGAAACCGACCCGATTGTCATTTCTATGTTTTATTATTATTATTTGGAAGCAAAAGTATGAAAAAAAAATTAAAAAAAAATTGAGAAGCTTTCAGTTCCCTCCCACCCTCTAGAAACTTTCTGCCTAAAGGGAAGGAAGATTTATGTAAATTTTTGAGGAAAACAATATTGCCCTTAAAAAGTTAACATAAAAAATTATATTGCCGCTTGAATCCACCTTGCAAAAACCTCACCAGAACAGATTGCCTTAAAAAAAAAAAAAAAAAAAAAAAAGAAGGACCGTCTTCTTCTTTCCTATCTCTGAAAAAAAAAAACAGGTGGCCTTTTGCATGCTTATTGGTGGGGTTTGATCCAACAGCCTCAATCATCTCTTTATTAGATCTTACGGCTAGGCTTCCCTCAACAACATTTGTGTTTTTTTTTTTTTTTTTTTTTTTACACTAATACATAAGTTGCTCTGTTCAATAAATGATTTAAAATACAATTTGGTTATCTGGGTTTAGCTTTCTTTTCCATTTTTTCCTTGATTTCAATTTTAATTTTCTCCATTACCTGTCCTTCTCTCTGAATTTGATTCATATTTATTTATATTTTGTATTTATTCAGTGTAAAGTTGTCTTTTTTTTTTTTTTATTCAAGTACAGTTGTCATTTTTTTTTAAAAAAAAAAATTAGGCACAAGGCCTACTGGGAGAATGGGGAAGGGAACCTAAACCAATTCCACAATCCATCCCAAAAAGCAATTGCTGACTTAAGAGATGAATCATAGAGCTTAAGTATTAGCACACTAAAGCTCAAACGTCCAATGTGGGACAAATTTTCTTTTAAAAATTCGGCACAAGGCCTACTGAAGGTACAGTTGTCATTTTCATATCAATGACTTGTGGGGCTGGCAACATGGGACATGGTTTTTGGGTTGTTTTGGTAAGTTTTAAAGTTCGGGTTCTTGTTATTTTCCTGAGTTATTGCAGATTTTGGGTTGAAAGCCTTAACTTTTGCATTAATTTCAGTGCTTTGATGGGAATTTGTAACGGTTTTGATCACGTGCAATCAATGTGGCTATTTTTGTTTTTATTAAACTTGCACAATTACAATGGAAGATGAGAATTTGTGTTGACAGGACTCGAATTTCGGACAATGAAATCTTAAAGCACTAACCGCTAATTATCAATAGTTTTGGGGGTTTTAAAGTTTAGATTTTGAATTCTAAACTCCCAAGTAAAAGAAAACTATTTACTTTCTTTTTTTTTTTCCCTCAAACTCCCAAATAAATTAGAAAAAAACTTATATCATTTTCGTTATTTTCTAATTTATTATTTCTCTTCTGTCCTTTTCTATGCTAAACTCTCAAACTGGGCATTAGTAACAAACTTGGACAAGGTAAATAGGGAGTATTTTATCCTAAGTTGTAACAACCAACAAACAAAGCAATTCATGGTCGTATTTTCTATTAGACTCGATTTTTTTTAATACCATGGCCTAAAATATTTTTTACACAGTTGAATTTAGATACAAACCACACAACCTTAATGACGTGAAAATTTTTTAACACAATTAAATTTAGATACGAACCACACAACCTCGACGGTTTTAAGATTATATATTTGAAAAGATAATTATTACGTTCAGGAAAGTCTGCATTTAAGATTACATATTTGATTTATGATTTTAGCTACAAACTTTTAAAAGCTAATTTTTTATTCAAGTAGTACCGAATTTTGTATTTTAATGTTAAAATAATATCAAATGAGAGACACGTAGATGACATTGTTTGCTTAGAGGAGTAATAAGAATGTAGGAGTACTTCTCAAAATATAGCGAAATATTAAGAGATTAGGGAATCTATTAGAATTTAAGAGATACAATTATTAGCAAAACTCAAAATTGTTAAGTTTTTAAATCTGTTCATTAAGTTTTCAAGTTTTTGAGTCTTTTTTTTTTTTGTTTTGGTCAATCGTCAACTTTTTACCTTATCTTACTCCTAATATAATATATGAAAAAGTCTCAAAAGAGAACCGATTAAAACTGAACTACTATTGAACCAAATAAATATACTATACACTCCTCTAGATTTTTTATGAAAAACAGAGTTCGAACCCCTGATCTTGTACCTCACCTAAGCCTTTAAGGATTGATGTGCCTAAGCAAGGTTGGTTAAGTTTTTAAGTCCATTAGAATTGGTGGAATTATACATTAGCAGTTCCTATGCTGAAATGAATAAGCTTTGCATTGGACTTTCTTCTTTTAAATATGAAAGTTAGAATTGTCACCTTTGTCAAGCAAAGTTGAGGAATTTTTGGGCTCGGACGTAAACGTCTTAAACACGTAACGGCTAACCATTTTCTACGGTAACTTTCACAAAAGTTTCCAAACATCATCAATAATCTTTGCATGCAAAGATAACAAAGTTGCAGCCAACACATTGACAGCCTAGTAAGCTTTGACATTAACTCAGACTCAGTTCATTTAATCTTCTTCAGTATCATCCCCATTATGATTCTAACTACCGAATTATAATTTAAACAGGCATCTTGTTTTTGTTAGCTAAGTTGCTAAGTACCATTTGGAGGATATAGGAGGCGTTTAGTAAGAGGGTATCGGATTTGGGAATCGAAATTAATCTCATAGTTGTTATTTGGTAATCTGAAATCGAAATTAAAAATTGAAATCAAATTCCAAAAATTTGAATTTCACAAAACCCGACCAAATGGATAGATCTTATAAAAACCCACCAACGATTCCCACATCCGAAAGTCTGCATAGATCATCCGGACGTCTGCATAAACCATCCAAATGTTAAGAACCTCATCTGAATATCACTCACAGTAATTCTGCATGTTCCTAGAATGCAGATGTCGAGTTGACTTTGCGGATATAATTTTGATTCCCAACAAATTAAACAGTAACTACAATAATGATACTTATTTTAGATTTTGAACCAAACACATATATCGAAATTAATTGCTTCATTCCAAACTCATGATGAATGATTCCGAATCCTAAATGCAAACCAACACCCATAAACGTATAGAAAGCCACAGGAAAGTAGTTAAGACCAAAGCAGTGGCATCCAGAGTCATCGATGAAAATGGAGCCAGAAAGACAACAACATGAAGTTACAATCATGGCAAGATAGGCACACGAGCAAATTTCATGCATCAAATGGGCAAGGATGGTTTAAGCCTCGCAAAATAATACAAATAATGTTTTGTATACTAAAACACTATACAAACCAAAATATAGCTTTCACCTAAATCTTGAAAACATGACAAAACAAGTGATAGGTATTCACCCTGAAAAAGTCAAAAAAATAATATTTATTTCCTTTTTTTCTTCTTTCTACAATTAATGTACAAATTCCATGAAAGCATTAAAAACATATGGAACAAAAGATCATATATATAATGAGTAAAATCTAAAGTAAAACAAAGAGACTGAGACATAACCCAAAAAAAAACAAAGAGAGAGAGAAGCAAAATTTAGCAAACGAAAAGTGAGCAAAATGCAAAACCAGTCATTATCACATGCTACCAGCCCGGCCAGGGGCGGCTTTAGTAGGTTTAAATTTGGATATGTCAACAAGGTCTCCAAATAACTTGTCATCAGGCTTCGAGGGCTTTCCTGAAGGCATGTGCACATAGGACGGAGTGGAACTAGGATAAGATGAGTTGCCCAACACGCTGTCATCCCTCACAGAAAGCCCAGACATTCTTTGGTCAAGGTACTGAGCAGTTTGTTGCTGGCCATAACTGAAACCATAACCTCCCATATGGTTGCCATACATTTGCTGAGGATACATATAAGCCATCTGGCCAGATTGCATTGGTTGAGGATACATGCCCATTGATGGCCCCCCTTGCATCTGTTGTTGTTGCATGCCTACAAATTGATTGCTTAGTATAGCCTGATGGTTCATTACAGGAAGCTGCCCATTGGTGACAGGCTGAATATACATACCAACATACTGGTTATTTGTCATAGGCTGCGATGGATAAGTGCCACTTGGCAATGTCTGAGGCTGTGTTTCAACCACCTGAGTAACTTGTTGAGGGTTTTGACTACCTCGTGATTGGCCACTATCTGCAGGCTCAGCCTCCCAGGGAGGAGGAGGAAGTGAACCACCAGTTTGACCACCTGCCAAACAACATGATGGGTAAAATAATTCAATCCATGATGCCATAAGAAAATTTTGGTTGCATGCTCTAACTAAAGCTAACACTAGTCGAACGAAGTTGATCATTGGATCAAATCTTTATCTCAGAGATTTGTCAAATTAATTTCTCTGATAAAATCAGTTCAAATTGCCCGAATCCTAAACAATCATACAAAACTCCCATCATGCTTTTGGCGTTTATTCTAGGTAAATCATTAGCAAAACTCAACACTCTGAAAACAGGGAGCCTATAGTTTCCCTGCAATCAGTTTTTGATTTGGGTACCCAATTCTCAACACCCAAAAGGTCCGGAAACACATTCTAGTAAAAAGCTTCACAACCTTAAAGAGTGAGTCCTCATGAAATACGACAGCAAAACTTCTCATTGAGAATGGGAGAGGCCAGGTGACACAATTGCACCTGTCTGGTTACCACTCCTAGCACAAGGACACTGTTCCAGAGAATATTTGCAATTGAAGAAGCAAAAAAATTAACGGCCAAAGGACATACCATAAGCTGGTAAAGATGGCTGCTGTTGCTGAGCCATTGCCCCATTCCAGGCAGTGTTAGACCCTTGAGAGTAGAAAGACTGTTCGTATTGGGGTAACATTGCACCAGGAGCACTTCCATTTGGGTATATTGGCGATTGAGGAGTCTGAAAATTCTGCTGCTGCTGGATTTGAGGTGAAGCAGGATACGTTTGTCCAACAGAGCTCATCGGTTGAGCATTGTTACTTTGTGAAAACATGTCAACAAGAGCTAGGGCATTCTGCTGTGAAACGGTACTCGCTGGCTGTGGTTCCCCTATTGTTACAGGAACAATTGCCATCGATTTCTCAGCAGTAGGTGAGCTAAAATCATCTCCACTCAAAAGATCCATTTTTGCGTTGGCGTTGGGTGGAGTAGGTGATGGACCATTAGCTGTCGGAGGGGCAGGAAGGAGTAACTGTGTCCCTAGACTGGCATTAGAAGAAGATCTGCACAAAGACAAGCAGAATTAACCTCTTAGGAACAATTAAACTAGCACAGAGATCTTGTTAGAAGACACTACAATAAACTTAATTAGATAACACACCACCAAAGCATCAGCGCAGTGCAAGAATAAATCTAGCAGGAAAATCCACAATTGGATGCTCAAAAACAGTAGGCTCGCATAACTATTGTTTTTATAGCATATTACCGTTCGAATAAAATCTACAAACCAATTTTTTCTGCCCAAAAGCTCAAGCTTAAAATCAGCCAAAAATACATCCCCTAAAAAACACTATCATTTATCTCAATAACATACCCTCATGCTTGTCCTTACAGAAAAGTTCAATCAGAAGGTCACCTCAATGACTTGTACAAGAGAAACAAGTAAAATTACCTCATCTAGTTGTGTCAGCAAATATTGCACATGCATGTTATCATTATTATATACTCATCTGTCTATATAAGTGCCAAACTCTAGAAATCTGAGGACACTAAACAACTGCCAGCCCATCAAACAAGATTGTGAACCACAATTTTACTATAATTTCATCCTGATTAGGCATATGACATGAAGTAGAAAGAAATTGCATTAAGTGAAGATTCCATGTCCAACAAGAACACAAGAATGGATAACAAAATACAGAAGCAAGCTCATTTACCCTTGGTCAGAATGTTTGCCATCTCCAGTATCAACAAGTGGAGAATCAACATCCACAAGAGATTTAACAGGTTCAGGCTTTGGTTTCTCTGTTTGAACTGGTTTTCCTGAAGCAATTGCTTCATGCTTAGCCAACACACGCTGCAAGTCATCATTTAGTGCTAGACCTTGGCATAATAGTGATTCATCTCTGCATGGGCCAAAAATGGAAAACACATTAACCATTACATACAACATCCATTGCCATTAGGTACAGAGGGGAGAAAACCCATAGATGCGAGCACATTATAAAATAAGATGCCAACAGTGAGATAGTTAAAATGCATAATGAGTTGATTAAAACTAAAGTTGCATAGAATTTAATTATCAAAAGCGCATTGCCATTGCAAACCCAAAATGAGTTAACTGAAACAAAAGTTGATGAAGAGGAAGTTTAAGATTGCAATGAGTGGAAATATGAGCTACCTTTTGTATTAAGAGGAATGAGTGAGATTTTCATGGTATATTTCTGGTTTATATGCAACAAACGAGCATGAGAAGCACTAAGTTTCATTGAAACATATAACTTTTCCAGAAAAGGTAGAAGGCCCAAAGTCACAACATTCAAAAATCTACAGTAGTGAAGAGTAGGATGGGCTGAAACTAGCTCCACTCACACAATCTTGCAACTAATACATTAAAATGTGACCATTAAAGAATAATTAAAAAAAAAAAGCCTATATCAATGGTCTCCCTTTCTTAAATTATAGAGCTTTGGCTAGAAATCTTTTACAATTCTGAGCTTCTAATTGAGAATATCTGCTTCTTTTCTGGAGATAAAACTGAAAATTATTTTATATCTTTTCTTCTTGACCCTTTCCTGAAAAAGGAGAGTTCTTTATAATGCAGATAATTATTTGAAAATAATAGTACGCTCTCTGCCAAATATACAGAACTTTCTAAAGAAGATGATAAACTAGCATCGCTGTTGGGCACACAAATTTTATAGATTAACTCCTGAATAGATTTTTATTTCCCATTTCTTTTTTCCCATAAATAGATGGGACAGTGGCACAATAAGTACACAGTCCTTAACAATCCATCAGACATAGGACCAAGAATACTGGTCATTTTTAGATTTGGCAGAAAAGTAATTAAATGTCCATGGCAAACCACATGAAATATACTAAAGGCCATGAGTACATTACATTCCCCACATACCACATTATTTTGGTAGGTTTTCTTATGTCATTAAATTCATGAAATCTCACGACCACTCTGCATTTAGTTTTCCAATTTTCCAGATCCACAAGAAAAAGAAAAGAAAATGGTAAAAATAAGGTAAGAAAACAAGATCGAAAGAGAAGGACCAAACGGAGATTTAAACAACTGCACACAAAAGATAGTAGGAGAAGTAAAGCAAGGGCTTACGAAGTCGAGTTAACTAGGTGTACCACTCTTTGCTTGTATGTACGGCATTGTTCCACCAAGTCAACAATAACCTCCTGCCTAACTCCCTGCCCCAAATAGTAAATGCCTTATCAATAACAAAGATTTAAAGCACTGAAAATTTTGCATCAACAGAGACAGCTCAGAATATATCAAAACATCTTCAACAGTTAAGAGATGCTATATACTGTGTTAACATCAAGGCACAAACTTGCTGATCTAAATACAAAATTCTAAATCTAATTTTCCAAGTTAGATAAAGGCATGCCACTCGTCTCAACAGCTAAATTGATGCAAACTGTCTCATCATTTCAAAGTTGCATACTGTCACACGTCATGGATATGTAGTAATACAACTAAAATGAGCACAAATCACCAAAAGCAAAGTGCTTGGCGTGGAAGAAATTTCCCTTTAATCATTTAGAAGTGAACTCTTACATCTTTGTTCACTGGATCCAAAGCATTCAGCATTTCTGCAAGGACATCCATAATCCCACGAGCATTTTGAATTTCTGTCAGACTAGTAAAGCAGATAATCGCTGTTAGAAATAAATAGATAACATGCAACTCCAACACCAATATACAGACAATATACATAATCTACTCAGTGGATGCAATCTTCGTATCTAGTCTAGCATTCACAAGCCACCAGAATTGAGAATTACTCAATTTTGCTGGATCAAATATATCTCATTCACAAGCATCAAACAAGAAAGCTAAAAAATGGGCTTAATTAAGTTACTAGCTCATGCAGCTGAAATAGACAAAGAACACAGTGTTATATATCACATTTTACAGTGTCAAACATCAGTAAATTGAACACGCAGGACATCAAGACAAGACAAGAAAACAAGAAATTCCCTTGTTAAACTATTCATATTTTCTGATCTCTTTTTTTGAACAGAAAGAAGAATTTAATACACATACCTTAAGGTAGGAAATTCAGCCTCTGCTGAAGACTCTGCTTCGGCTCCCAATTCTGGGTTGCGAAGATTTTGTGGATAAGATGCCAGAGGCTGTGTTTGAGGGGGTGTGAACACAGGTGCCGACCTCTCAGATCTCTGAGGGAAAACTGCTCCAAGTCGCTGAAAAGTCAAGGGCTATAATTAAGAAAAGTTCATCGAAATTGGCATCATATCAACAGTCAGACATCAAGTATGCACTTGAATAGTGAAAAAAGACACGAAAACACTCTGGAAGTCTACCAATAATTCCTGGTATGCCACAAAGTACTGTGGATATCTTGCCCTTGGTCCTCCAAATGCTTCTTGCCAAGTATCTACGAGAATCAATATCTTCTCCTTGACATGAAAGTCGGGCTACAGTTGCAAAATAGAATGTCATCTCCAACTCGAACCCCCGAAAACAGAAGAACAAAGAAACATATATATGCAAGTGATTACCTTCTTTTTCACAATTTTCACCATCTCATGAAGCAAGTCTTTCTCAGCAACATGCATATGGACAATATCTCCACAGTTCTTGACAATTGTCTCTAAAAGCTAAAATATGATGAAAATCCAAGCAAACCAAACTACAATTATTCTTAAAACAAAAAGTGAGGTTAAGGTTCTAAAATGTTTGGTTATGTCCCATAATAGATAAATATTGCAAAACAATTGAAAATTTTGCGGAATCCAGGAATGCTAAAACAAAAGTGATGCACCAGCAATTCAGAAGGGAAGAATCACTATAGAGGACTTCTAAGACTGCACAAATTAAAACTTTGCCGATAACCCTTAAGTTGTCTCAAGTAACAGGATGTTCAAAATAAACAATTAGTACGAATTCAATTTTCCCAGATCATGCCAGGAAAAATGAGACTTCAATAACTTTTGCACTCAGATCAAACTCAATTTTAGACTTTCTGCAACAAGAATCTTTTCTCTCAATTTTAGTCTCATATACTGCGATTCTCTTACTTAGAAATCCAATGATAATGGATTTTGGTTGATTAATACTTACAGTAGACAAATCAATCACTGTACAAAACTTTCATGTTAATATACTCAACTTCAGTGCTTAGAGATATTATAACATAGTTAATGACAAGCCACACACCCTTCCCAGGACCCCAAAAAGAATGCCAGTGACCATAAGCATTATGAAGTCAAGTTAGATGAACAGAGAATAACAAAGGTGCCAAATGAGACAAGCCTTTGAAAATACAAGTGAAACATGAAAAAGAAAAGGAGAGCAGAAAAATAGTGTCTGATGCTCACTGTTAGGGCAAGAAGTTGGACTTTTGCATTCTTACTACCAAGACGTTTTTTTATGCCTTTAACAACATCCTTTGCTTGCCTGGTGAATGGAAACCAAATTAGACACTGGAAAACTTTCACATATAAAGAAAATAGCAATTATGGAAGCACAAACTACAGCAAACACACATGTCGAAAACAATTTCCTCAGTTACACAGAGGTTCTACAAAACTATGAGAACATAAGATAATATTCCAAACATCTTGACTCATAACAAAATCCATGCAAAAATAACGTCAATTTAACTACACTTCCAGGCCAAGAAGTAGTAACAACAACGTTAGATTGTCATCAAGTAACAATCACATAAAAGTTCAACACCTCAGCACGTCAGGAGTTGCTAATAGCTCCGTAAATAGCACTGGAGAACCTGTGGCTAAGCCACGTATCAAAGACATTTCTCTAGATGAATATAAATCTTATTTACTAACTAATCCTTGTTTTGAGAAAGCAAGAACCTCTAAAAAGGAAAGCCAAACAGCCTCAAGACCAGAGAAAAAAAACTGTTGGCCCTATATAAAAAGTACCAGAAAAACTTTCCTGTAGGCAACTCCAAATATCATAGCATAAAAATTTTGTTGAGTGCAAAGCATTTAATCATCAAAAATATACCTTGAGCTTAGTTTAGATAGACAAGTAAAATCGAACAGATAAAAGAAATTTAACATTAATCACAATACACAGACATGCAGAAAGCAATATTTAACATTAATCACAATACACAGACATGCAGAAAGCAATGTCAGTAGGGAAGCAGGCATACTTTGAATCAAGGGTCAGTGTTAACAAGAGCTGCTCAAAGGCTAGTAAGGCAAACGGTTTGCCAAAAAAGTATATCACACAAAGAATAATGGTTTAGAATTTTTTTGGAAAAGAAAATTGCACAACAGGTCTGCAATAAAGGATACTGATTTGTGACTTAAAAAAGCAAACAACAGAAACCAGGAACAAGCAAAAAACTAAATGCAAGAGAATCATATAAGCAACTGTAAAGTGAGATGGCTTCAAATTCCAAGGGTAAAACAAACCCAAATTCAAATGAAGTTGGGAGAAGGCTTATAGTAGGACTAGTTCTAATAAATTAAATCCCAAAGCCTGTGTAACTTTCATAATCTTATTACAAAATACATCATCATATGACACATTGCAAAACTAATACATATTAAAAATCAAAACTAGTAAAAAAATCTAATTTTATATGAACACCAGAAAAACAAAAACTTATTCTGAATAGAATAGTTCTCCTTCAAACAGCCAGGCGTAATTCGTTCATAACTGGATGAGCCCCCTATTTAAATACAAAACAGAACATCAAATCTTTCCCCTACAATGTCGCAAAACCAAAAATTCTTTATTCCCCCATCTTCCTGATAAAGCACAAAACATCATCATCAAGACTCACAGCACAAAACATCATCATCAAGACTCACAGCCTCAGAGCAAGTTAGTCATTAACTGCCCCATTCTACAACGCATACCTCACGTGTCAGAATTCCCACACCCAGAGAGCTTCTAACCAGAATCTCTAAACTCATGTTATCGGTACTTAGCTCTAAGCTTCCAATTTATTCCTTCAAATAAGTACAAATTAGTTATGCAAATTTCGTTTCGCCTAATATTACATGCAATCAAACTTCTTCCTTTCTCAATTCTCCACTTATCCTAAATTCCAGCAAATTCGATTCTTCCGGACAATAAAGCATTGAATCAATGCTCAAAAATAAATTTAAACATTTAAAGCAATTAAAAACACCATTATTTTACACAATAACTAATTATAATTGCTTTACATTGCAAACTCAATTCAACCAATAAAATAGTAAAACAAAACATTTGAACCAAACAAAAAACTTTACACATCAGAAAACACGCACAAGCACACCATAAAAAACACATAGAGAGAAACAAAGAGAGACAAAGCGAGAAGCATACGCAGGATCGTGATTGCATATATCGCAGATCTCGATATTCATAGCCCAATCCGGCCCGATGAGCATGTCGCTCGTCGCTCTCTCCACCATCGCATTCACCATCCTTCTTCTTCTCCTCTTTCCTTCCTTCGATATATATACGTAATCCGTCCAACACTAACCCTAACCTCGTCGGCGATCAATCAGAATCTCACCCCCGGTCAAAAACTCCGGTGAGATTAAAAAATAAAATAAAATAAAAAGAGAACTTCAATTATTTCACACACTTTTTCTCTCTCTAATTTTTCTCTCTCTATATTTAATTAATTTATAGTAAATGATATAAACGATATTGGTGTCATCGAATCGCGGGCTTTGATTTTTCAGTTAAGATTTTAGGGAGCGGAATTTAGAAGAGAAATTTAAAAAAAAAATTGAAAGGAATAATAGAGAACCAATGGGAGGATAATACGTGGAGGATCACATGTGACGAGTGTATAGTTTAACTCGGGTGGATGCCGTCGGCTTAGCCGACTTTTTTAATCGGACGGTCTACGATTGTTTGAAAAAGCTACTTTTTTTAGTGGTTTTGGTGGGCCACGTGGGTATTGCAGTTTATGGAATAATAGCGGAAACTTTACTTTGATTCTCCTTTTTTTTGTTATTAAAGCGTAAAGAAATTACCAAAGAGAGACGTTTAAGAAAGAAAACAAAGTAGGTTTAAAAGGATTAAGATAGAAGAAGGTTCTTTGGAAAACACCCTAAGTATAAAAGGTTCTTTTCTTTGTAAGTTTGTGCTTTGGTGACAAAGAAAAAATGCATTGTGAAATTCGTTAGTGAATTATTTAACCAATCCAATAGATAATAGTTTAACACATAGACAATTTCATTAACGAACAATAATGTGATGAAATACGTGCAACAATTTATTACTATTCTCACAAAAAAAATTGTCTTTTTTTTTCTTTTTTTGGGGTTCTAGAGCTTGTGCAATTTCATCATGATCAACTTTCAGTTTTTCAGATTTCACCCAACAAGTTTTCAACAATAATATGTTGTCTATCAAATAAATGTCACCGTTGAAAGACTCAATTATTTGATGAATCAGTGCTAAATTAGTATTGCTGGGTTGTCTTCCATGACCGTCTCTCGGTGCCAAATGGGCATGAATGGTTTTAATATTTGTCTCGTATATTTAAAGGAGTGTTTGGTTTAGAAAAATCAAAGAAGGGAATAAGTATCAGCATTAATGGTACTAAGGATGGCAAATAATAGGTTTGGGTTAAGGCTTAGTGGGTTCGGGTTAGAATTGGTTAGAAATCGACTGACTCGCTAAAAAACAGGTTCGAGTTCAGGTCGAAATCAAGTTAATCCATTTGACTCGAAAAACGCCAAAAAGACAAGTCAATTTCAGATCAAAATCAGGTCGATCCGTTCGACCTGAAAAGAAAATTTAAAAAAAAAAGATCAAATGATTAAAAAAATAAAAAAATTTTCAAGTCAACCCACCAACCCATAGCGGGTCTTGCTTAGATCAGGTATGTTGACCCATTTCATATTGGCAAGTCAAGTTCAGGTCAGTAGGTTTCTGCTATATTTGGGTCTTAACTCAACTCGCCAACCCAAAACCTGACTCAATTGCTACCCCTAAATAATACCCATTATTAATGTTTGTAAAAAAAAATAAAAACTATCATTATCTTTCAATTTGAAATTAAATGGTTAATTAAAATCTCTCTGATTCCCCTCAAAATATTATTCTATCAAACTTATTAATCCTTTTGAGGAAATGATAATTATTCTATTACTAAACCAAACATGTTGAGAGAAATTGTCAAAACCTATGCTCATATAGTAGAGTTAATAACATTCATAGTGATAATAATTGAGAAATTTGAACTAAAAGCCTCCTAAGTTTACAATATCTTCCAAAGCTTAGATAATTGTTTTGCTTTTGCGAGATTGGGCAATTATGATATTCAACCATCATGGTGTGAAGAAAACTTTAACATTCATAATTTATTTGCATGCACATGTACAAAGTTTTGATCGTTCGCTGGTAGTGTTTTAAGGTTGGTATTATTCTCCGGAGTTTGTCTAACAAGTGCTCAACGCGACACGAGAAGATATCTAGTATTTTCAAAAGATGAAGTTAAATTGAAAAATTAAAAAATGTCTTAGAAGAGTAATAAATGTGAGAGAAAGCAATTTTATGATTAATTGCGAAAGCTAAATGAGTACTATTAGAACCCATTTAAAAATTTACATTCTCTTATTATTGCTCCATTTTATTTTCAATAACAGTCGAGTTTGAGCATGTAAATTTCCCGGTTAACAAGTTGCTTCAAGCATAGAACTTGCTACTGGAGATAAAGGTGCTAGCAATTTTCTGAGAATTGTCTATGATGGCATATATATTTTTCGTTATTCCCAGAATAGTTGAATGATTTGGAGGTTATTTTCATAACATCAGATTCTGATGTATGCCAACTAACCAAACTATCATCGTTATTGTCTAAAAATTTTCTGGACATCCAATTTATAGGCTCGAGATGTTCAATAAAGCAGTCACAATGTAATTCCTTCACATCTATGAGTCCTGCAAAATTCCTCCTCCATGGTTGCATGCGCATCAATCTCTCCTGTAATACGTAATTAATCCTCTAGATATGAACTTGAATAAGTTGCAAAGGAAGAAAAGAACTAGGAACAACTGAGATTATATTCGGTCAAATGAATAAACGAAGAACCATACAAATTTTATAATGTGGGATGCAGCTGATTCTTGCGTTACATTCCATTTTCAAGGGCATAACATAAAACAAATGCTATTATATGACTTTCTATTTATAACAACGTATTCATGGATCGCATGCTATTATGGCATGAAGAACCTGTCAAACAATCGATTCTTTTACGATCAAGGATGCCAATTGATGAGCAATTGCTAATTCGGCTACAAGGTGGCACACCAGATAAACAATGTTGGGAACGATAGGGTTTTTTTGTTGACTAGAATACCACCGATGGTGTGCATCAAGTAAAAACTCAGTTTTGTGCAATAGTCACAAACCACACAGAAAGATAAACCACATTAGATAGCATTAAGCAAACGCTGTGCTACGAACTCATGTCCCAAGAGAGGTTCGAAATCAGAGATAGCAGGAAGGAATTGCATCAACTCTACCACCCAACAAACTCAAGGGACGGAACGATAGGTTGTATCTGAAAATTGATACGGGAAAAGAATTGGTGAAGGATTCAGTTTTCTTTCTTTGCAAGTTACAAAAAAGAGACAAGAATAGTATATTTTTTAGTTAATAACTTATACAACTCCACTTAGAATAATATACGCATGAGTTAGAATACTTTAAATTTTCATACAAATGTAATAAGCTCAAATACTAAGAATATTTGGTCTAAAAAATTAAAAACGAAGTTCGTAAATAAAAATGTGAAATGTATAAATCAATTTTTATTTAAACAGTTCAAACAAGCAAAACACACTTTTATGGAAAGAGAGAGTTTTCACGACTTCTTCAGTAAATAGAGCACCATCTACGCAACTGTCAACAGTAAATACATTAAAACTTAAGGTTGTCCAGCTAGCACATCAGCCATTGAGTTTTTCCAGATTGACATTAGCCATAACAACAAAATGACTAAAGGCAGTGGATTATCAATTACATTTGATTTATTGGAGGAGGAAGGGGATGAGAAGCCACTGGCCTTTCCATAAGCCCTATTTGTTGTTGATTTGTGAACTTTCAATCCAGGAACGAGGGCAAATAGCTCAACTACTTCAAGATAAATTTGAAGTACAAGTCTGGTACTAGAATTTAGCTTTGGCACGGACTCTCGGTCAAGTGTGAATGGAATAACCAGAATCTGCTCAAGGGTCACCCATGAAACATAATATGTAAGAAACGCATGGGGGTCTCCAATGCTATGCTTAAGTTAGTAAAGGGGATAAGAGTAAAGAGCTTTAAAGAGTTCGGGCTTAAGGAGAAGGATGGTGAATATGTACCCATTTTAGGACAAATATGAGCTATTCATAGGCCTGTCAATCGGGCCTTATGAGCCGGGTTTTAAGAAGCTCAGGCTCAGCTCACTTAATTAATCGGGTTGTGAGTTTCGGGTTGTGAGCTTCGGGTTTGCAAATGTAATGCTCAAGCTCGGCTCACAAAATATTCGGGTTGTGAGCTTAGGCTCACGAAACTCACAATCCAAACCTATTGAGATATTTGTACAATTCAGCGGCTCCACAAAAATGATGAGTTATACCTTACGTACAATAAACAAGTTTAATACAAGTGATTTTAATTGTAAATACTGGCCATATTTCAAGGTTACCCAAAAGTTAATGTTGCACTACAACTGAAAGCATTGAACCACCGTCTAAGTCATAGACACAAGAAAATGTTGAGAACAAAAAAATACTAGGCAATGGCTTATGAAACAATTTTGCTTTTGCACAACCCCTTCCTCTTCCTACTCTGGCTTATCATGGTTGTATTCCCACTCCTAGTTTCTTGCATCAAATCTCCAAGTTCTCACGAGTTCTAAAACACAATCTAAAAACATAGTGTAATCCCACAATTCTGTGTAAATTTCACACCAAATATTCACTAATTCTATCCTTTATCCTCTTCTCTAGGTTCCCATTTTTTCTCTTCCCCTTAAAAACTCCCCACAATCCGTTCATTCAATAGCATACCCATCAAATTATCCTAACGAAATATGTAATAACTGGGCAATAATCCCATTAAAGACTGCAATAAAGGGTTCCTAAAACAAAACAAAAAAAATATGATCATGGAAATCTATAAGTGAATAATTAATCATGACATACCTGGCTAGTGCATAGAAGAAAATAGCCCAACTCAGAAGATAAAGTGAGAAAACTTTTGAAGAAAGTGAGGACTGATCCAAAGCCTTTAGTCATTGTTTAAAGTTCAGCTTCTGCTTTTAGACAATCTGATTAGGGTGGCAACTCTTTCTTTGAAGGGATAGAGAGGAACATTAGGGATTCAGGCAGATAGAATCGTTTGAGGAGAGAGAGATAATTTTAGGAATTTAATTTATATATTATAAATATTTTTATATTATATATGGGCATAGGAAGGTAATTTTATATTTAGGTGGGGTTTACTATACATATATATATATTATATAATTATAATTTGTTTTCTGAGCCTGAGCTTTATATGGGCTGAACCTATTGAGGCCCAAGCTTGGCTCAAATATATTTCGGGTCTAATATTTAGGCCCAAGCTCAACCCGACTCAATAAAAAGTTGAGCTCACGAGCTTTTTTTCGGGCCGAACGGGCCGAGTTCGGATTGACCCGGCCCCATTGACAGTCCTAGCTATTCATATCCAAAAGAAAGAGAAAAACACCTGAGGATTGATGCCTCTAGCGTGACATCTTAGGGTTAGTTTGTTGCCCTTGAACTCACTATATCAGGTGTAAACTTGACAATTACATGAATAAGTTTGGCACGTGTTCAGATGTTGCTTGTGTAGTCATGTCAATGAAATCACCTATGTGGTACTTTTAAGGCATGCTTCTAACCTAATTGAGGTAGACAAGGGATCGCACGTCAGGAGCTCCTAGCTCAGAAGATTGAAGCTATCTTTATTTACCTTAAAGTTTCCCGACAACTCTTGTGAGAACATATGGCAGTCTTAACTTGCTCTTATCACACGAAGCAATTGAGACATGGTGAGGCCAAGGTGATTAATAAGCAAGATTAGAGACCGAGAATAACACGGACTCGACGCAATCCAAGTCTCGATCGACTTTCGGTCAAACAATGTTAGGCCAATGTATTAGGCTCGAGTCGGCCCTTAAATAAGTCCATTAAACATGAATTTGGGCCAAAAATAATATTGCCCTGGGCTCAAATAATGATTAGTCCACACTACATAAGCCCACAAAAATACAAGATTAAGTCTATAGTTTTCAGACTCGGACCTGGTATCGACTCAGGCCAGGATCAGAGGTTAAGAGTCAATGAATTCGATTGAGAGTCAACTCGAAAGTCAAACCAGATGACGTTATAAACATATCATATATATATATATATATATATATATATAGACACCCCCCTAAATTTTTTTCTCTCTCCAATTTAATTATTAGTCAAGAGTGAAAAAAAAAACTAATGAGTGCAAAAAAAAAAATAGCTAACCAAAAATATTTAAAAAATCGAGTTTTACTCTATTTCCAATGGGCAAAAAAATAAGATGATGCCTCACGTAACTTTTATTACCAAACTGAAAAAATTTTCACAAAATATTAGTGTCGTGATAAATGTTAAGCATATATCCCACCTTTATTTTTTGAAGCTTACAAATTAAAAAGACCCTTTTATTAATTTTTTAGATATATTTTTTGTTGTCAATGTATAAAGTGCAACAAAAGCAAAGGGATTGAGACCCACATGAGTTTCTATTTTTTTGATTAAGGATTGAGACGCACAGGAGTCACCATTTACTTTGATTGAAATGTATGTGATCGTATGCAATTTTTGAAAACTAAAGGTGGGCCTTGGATTTGATTGAAAGAGATGCAACGGAATTTGAAAGGCTGGCTCGGGTTCTACCATCGCTCGCCAAATCGGCCGGTTTTGACCTGATTTGACTGATTTTTTAATTTTTGAATTTTTAGCCTGATTTGGACTGAATGCCTGGTCAGTTCCCAATCGGATTGGCCAGTTCAGTCTGAGTTTGAAAACACAGGATTAGGCCTCCTAGATTTGCTCTCCACAACAAGCATTAGAACAATGATATGCAACCCACAGTAAAATTTAATACTGCAGAGGACGCGGTACAGGAGCAGGAATTGTTTAAACTTGAACGTCGGAAATGGAGCTAATCTATTCCAGAGCTGGTCTAGCAGATGGTACATAATCCACCTATTAAGCATCCTTCCACACAGTAAAACATGAATCAATATGTGCAACCTTGTTATCCATCTCCAATTTAAAAACTCAGATAAAGGACCAAACTAATGTCTCACTAAGCCAACCAATTAAGAAAAGACAATGGAAGATAATTTGAGAAGTGGTATGACAAGCAATTTATTGCTTAGAAACTGGCGTGACAATGAGAATGAAAAGATGTGGACAAAGTTAGGCAAATATGTAATCACTACTAGTAATGACCTTTTTCGACTTCTGTGGCGATTGAACTCTTGCCTAAATCAATCCTTGCATTCAAGTTAAAGACCAGGATTTGCCGGAAGAATGACACTATGATAGCTCAAAAGACTATTCATAATTCCCAATGTTACAGAAAATATGTTTCATCTTTTCATCAGTTCAAATACAGCCTTGACGTTGTCAACTCAAGCTTGCCACATTTCATGTTCCATGGCCAAGTGAAGCCCTTCAACCATTTTGGCTTTTGTTGGCACTACCAATCAAAGTCTTCATTGGCACATTCTTCAATAATAGTCGGTTATGGTTGACGCAACTTTTGAGTTTTGGTCTTGACATCGTAGAATTAATCATTAAACTGCTCATACAAGTGCTGCTTATAAAGTTTATTGCCAATGGAACTGCTAAACGTTCATCAACCATTTGGAGTGCAATACATTCTGACATGAAAGAATTGACAACTTTTTTCCATTCTGACCAAGGTCCAAGGACATTTAGTCAACAATAATGCTACAACACAGCTCTAAATATGCAACCACAGGAAACTTGAAACAAGATTAGTGATACGTAACTAGACCAAGCTCCAATAGATGCAATTAGAACAAGACTCCACAAGCGCGTCTTCTTCTTAGCAAATTCCATGTGACGATGCTGAGAAAAAACTGCAAAATAGGTTAGTAAGGGACAGGAACTCGTACAGAAGCAGGCCCTAATTTCATGTCCTCCAGAACTAAGGTTTAGTAGAGCCTGAGTGACAGGACCTTCTTTGCCTACACAGAAAAGCATACAGAAGTCAATAGCCAATCCATGATTCCAAGTTACCTAAGAATAGGCAATCATCCATCACTGTCTTAATTAACTTGTCAGCAAAAAGTGCACTAGTATGTTAACAAGACAGATGAATATGAACTGATATATGTTCTAATTTCAGCTTAGTGATGCACTGAAATTAAATGCGTAGAATATACATCTTTGGCATGGATGATCATTTACTTCGGACCCCAGAAAGCTATTTATTCTACAACCTACGAGTCAATACTGGCTTCTGAAGCTACTTCTTTAACTCCAATAAGGTGGATAAAAGATACTGTCTCTTGAATTCATGATTGAAAGCTGTTATTGCTTTAAAATTACTAGTAAATAGAATCTTAAGCTGATACAATTTATTGCAACAAACTGAATATTCAAGTACTAGATCACTTCTGCAAAAATAAATCACGATAAGAGAAGCTTATTCTTGATTACAAGGCCTACTACAGAATTTTCTTGGTATTTGGTCAAGAATCTTAAACTTTGAATAGGGAAGAAAAGATTACAAACAAATTTCTCTCCTTTACAACAAATGTTCTATCATTTGCCATTTTGTCCTTCAGAAACTTAAATAAGATATTACTCCTATCCTTACTCAGTAATAAGTTGATTAGTAAACAACCTAAATTTGAACCAGTACATAACTCTAATGAAGCATAATATTCTCATACTAATTCCGTCCAAAAAAAAAAAAAAAAACTTACCATCACCAATGACGTGTTCGTCCCATTGCACCACAGAACGGACGAGAACTCCACTGCCGATCAGCATCATTTCATCTGCTTTCTTCCCTTCCTCCACAGTTACTTTATCTACTTGTATGCTCCGGATTATTCCCTCCCTTAAAAGACTTTCTGCAAGCACCAAAACCCTTCTAGCTGTGCAGCCACTAAGAATTTTGTCAAATTCAGGCATCAATAGATCCTTTTCTTTTGTAACAAAAGCCACATTCATGTTCGGGCCTTCAGCTATAAAACCATCAAAATCCAGCCATATTGCTGCATATGCACCATTTTCCTCAGCTTCCATCTTTGAAAGGGCATTAGGAAGATAATTCACACTCTTCATGACAGCAAATTGAGGGGGTTTAATTGGAATTGATGAAGTTACTACTCTGATACCACTGTAATCAGGGGGCGATTGATTTTGAATGACTATCGCATAAAGAGCAGATTGATGGCAGCCTGATGGAGAAAGCTGAAAATCACCCGGTCCTGTCGAAAGCCAGTATCTCAGTGACCCTTTTCTACACTTGGAAGCACTCACAGTTTGTATGAGTATCCTCCTAATGCTTTCCCTGTCAAATGGTAGCTTAATCTTGGCCATGTTTGCTGACCTCATGAAACGGTCAAGGTGTTGGTCCAATTCATAAAGATATCTGGGATGTGAAGGAAAACGAAAAGTTACCTGAGATTAAGTAATCACTGGGTGAAGTTTTTCCACTCTTGTTTAACTTATAAAAAATAATGAAAGAGAAAAGAATAATCAAGAAAATGTCTGCTCATAACAGAAAGCTTTAGGATTTGAGCACTTGTTTGTTCATAAAGCAATATTTAAGAGAAAATAAGGTCATATTCTATGACAAAAGTGCAAACTAAATATAAAACTCAATCACTTCAAATTTCACCAAGAAACATTTGACAAAGGAAAAATCTGAAGCAAGAAAAATTAGCTTTAAGGACACTCAGGACAGGTGTTAGCGACAGAATCAAGTTGGTAGTATGCAACTTAAAGGAAATATTATTGCGTATAAAAACTAATGTCAAAACCAAAAGTAACCAAAAGCATACTTTAACAATAACAGCAAATTTCATTGAACCTCCAACAGACAATGATGTTTAGCGAGATATTCAGCTTGTTACTAAAAATTGCATTACAGCTTCTCCAAAATATGTGCCAACCTGTAAACTACAGAAAAGCTAATGAATACAGAGATAAGTCTAGAATTCTAACCCGTCCATAATTGCAGCAGTGTCAAAAACTCCATGCCCTCTATGGACCATGTGGTCATCCATGGGGATTACCATTGCAGATGGATCTGTCGTGATTCCTCCAAAAACACTAGAGTACATAGCCAAATACAGCTCTTTGCTTTTGTAAGTTTCTCGACTTCTCTTTAACCTCTCGATTGCCTTCACCACAGACAAACAACATCAACAATGGCAAATAACATCATCATCCATAACCAATTCTATCAATACCTTAATTTTTCCTCAAAACCTTCAATATTTATCCTTCTCTAATCAAAATTAAAAAACTAATTAAAATGGAAAACTGGCAATCCAAGTGAGCTAATTACGCAAAAATCCCCCATTTTTTGAACAGAAGTGTAGATTGAATTTAACAAACCAGAGCAATCTATCTTGCCACCTTTTGTATCCTTTTTACTCCTCTTATCTTTCACACTTACATGGACAATAATCATCCTTAAAAAATTAAGCATGGAAATCAAAATTAAAACTTGCAATTATATTCAATCCATAAAACTTAGGTAATTCATAGATAAAGATACTTGAGACAGAAAACAAACCTCTGAGCAAGAAAGAATTGGGACTTCAGATACCACACTAGATTCTGTCTCTGCCAAATTAAAGGATTAGTGTCAGTTGGATTTTCAATTTCTGGCTGGGATTTGAAAATACTGCAAGAAAAATAAACAAAAATTGGAAAAATAGAACTTGACTAGAATAAAGCAGAGTAAACTTACTGGCAAAAGACTCGGTCTGAGATGAATTCATGATAGCAAGAGATCGTTTTAGCCGAATTCTGACAAGCCCAGGTTGAAAATAGCAGAACCCATGTCTCAAAAATGAGAGATTTTTCAACAAATTTGAGGATTGATCACTCAACTTTAGAGTAATAATTGAGGATTCTGAGACAGGTCTGGTCAAAGATGAGAACGAAGCCATTCAAGGAAGCTGATTGAAGATCAGAGCACTAGAACAAATCTTCAATCATTAAAGAGTACAAATTTAGATTGTTGGAATTATTAATGTTGTCAAGTGGGGTGGTGCCGGATTGAATTTGTTAAAAAAGATTCTTCAATCAGAAAAGGTCCGCCCAAAGAGAAGACTACAAGCCTACAAACAAGTGGAATGGTGCGCTAGTTAAACAAATATTTCATGGGTGGAAACAAACAACGTAAAGGTTAAGGCCGTTTAGACGTTTAGCTGTCAATCGAAGACGTGAACTTACAAGGTCAGAGAAATAACGCATTCAAGTGATGTAGATCTTGAAAGCGTGAAGTTCTAGAGAAATGAACGAACAACGCAAGCTGCGGAGCGTATTCCGGATGTTGTTCTCTAGAGGCGAGTAGTTGATTTCTCAAAGCCAAATAAAATAAAATAAAAAGGAGGAAAAAATAAAAGGCAAAAGCACATTTGAATTTTGCAATTTTCTGACTGTACGTAGGGTCTGAAGAGTTTAATCTAATTTAATGCTCTAATATTTAAGTTTGTTAATATATATGAATTTGAAATTGCATTTGAGCTTGGGTTTATTATCTTTCAAATCGAGTTCAAAACAGTTTTGTTTGAGCTGAACTCTATTTTAATTTCAGCATCTTGAATATTTTACATATACAATTTTATACTTTTTACTTATTGAATGATTCAAGTCTTGCTTAAAATGTTTACTATCAAATAAATATTATATGCAATTGACTTAATTAGTTAGTGAATCAATTCATAAATGATGTTTTATTGAGTTGAACTCGATTTGAGCATGATTTATTTGGTTTATATTTTGGTTGTAATGTTACTATGTAGATTCATGATGATCCAAGATTGAACTTATTTAAGAATATGTTATTTGTCACTACAAGAAAATATTCTTGAACTTTGCTATAAATGTACAAGTTCCTTGCAAGTCCCATTTGATCATCACATAAACTTCTCTTATGAGTGATGTCGACAAAACATTTATTTTTCAAATATTTTCCTTCTGGGAATTATGAAGAATCTTTATCATTGAAAATTTAAAGAGGCAAAAATAAAAGTAAAAAAAATAAAAGTTGACCAAATTTTTTCCTAAAACTAAATAAAGTAAATTGTACTTCTTCTATAATTTCCTACTACTTGATACCACTTGATTTTTGCAAACTTCTTTTTAATAAGCAAATTACCCCGATTACTTTAACAAGTAAATTACATCAACAGGCTAATCAACAGCATTAAAATTGATTTACTACCGGAGGCCAGTTATTTCTGTCCGGGAAGAGGATAAAATTTTGTGGCGAACCATAGACAGGAACACTTTTTGAACCCTTGATTAATGGGGATGGAGCCAAACTGTTGTAACGCAGAACGGTTGAGAAGCATTTTATACCACTTTTTTTTTTCTTTTTTAAAAGAGGATATAGATTCCACGTGAAACGTATTACTAACTAAGTTGCGTTTCATTTATACCATTAGTAGTAAAATTTATATTTCAAACAAATATCATCATATAAAAATCTAAAAATTATCATTGCGTCACTTACTTTATAAATTACACCACTTAGTCTAATTTTTACAATAATCATTTCAGATTCATGATTTTACTCCTGGCAAGATCCTAGATCCTTGATTAACATATTGTTATTTGCAAATATCTCCCAAAAGTGTTGATTGTTGAACTTCTTATTATTCTTTCGTGTGAAAATAGTTACCAAAAAAAAAAAAAATACTAATGGGGGCAATAGCTTAGAAAAGGCAAAATGGATTATTATTTTTTTCCTTTGATTGGCCAATTTCTAATAATAATAATAATAATAATAATAATAATAATTATTATTATTATTATTATTATTATTATTATTAACAGATAACGAGGTATGGTTCTAATTTTGTTATGCAGGCCCGTTCTTGGAAATTCTTTGGACGAGGGTCGGTCAAATTGTGTGAATCATTGCATCAATAGGATTGGAAAGGCTTTGATTTTGGAAACATTTGCGTCTATATTAGTGCCACTATTCCAAGATTTCCTTACATTATTTCGTTTGAATTTGCTGGAAAATTAAGAAAGATGGAAAAAGGGGCGCCATCCAAGAAGAGGAAAATCCAGACCAACAATGAAAACTCTCATGTTTTCAAGAGAAGGAAGGAGGGAATCAAGAAAAAGGCATCAGAGCTTGCAGTGCTGTGTGACATTCCTGTTTGCCTTGTGATTCAATCCCCCAGTGGCGGGTTTGAGATTTGGCCTGAAAATCCTGATCAAATAGGAACGCTCCTTGACAAGTACAAACAGATTTGCAGTGAATCTAAAGCCAAGATTAGATCCGCGATTCCCCCTGAAATTTCCACTGGAAAACTAAGCCTTAAAACAGATAAGGAGATTTCTAACCAAGAAATAACAGTTCCTGGAAAGTGCCATCAAAGTAGCGGCGGATCTCAAGCCAAGATTCTAACTCAGAATCCTAATGAACTAGGGATGAATCTT
Source organism: Mitragyna speciosa (assembly GCA_024721245.1). Taxonomy (NCBI): domain Eukaryota; kingdom Viridiplantae; phylum Streptophyta; class Magnoliopsida; order Gentianales; family Rubiaceae; genus Mitragyna; species Mitragyna speciosa. Next base: position 3,915,130 of record CM045557.1, read on the forward strand.
GCAAGGAACAAGAAAAGGTGCAATGAATCTGAATCTGAGATTTTTAACCAGAATCTCAGTGTTCCACCTTGTCCTGAGGAAAAGGGTCTTTATGAAATCCCCGGAGAATGTGAATGCAGTAAAAATCTAGGAAGAATAACCAATGGGTCAAGCTTTTCAAATGGAGGAAAAGAACTCGTTGAAGATTGGTGTGATCAACAGAATACCATGATCAATGATCCTTGTTTCTTTTCTGAGGTTTATGATTTGCCATCACTAGAGGTTCTTGATCCCAATCTGCAGCTTCTTGATCCCGATTCTGAAACTGGTACTGGTGCTGGTGCAAGCTTTCTCCCCTTGACAAACATTGAAGATTTCAGTCTAACGGGTGATCCCAATCTGCAGCTTCTTGATCCCGATTCTGTGACTGGTCCTGATGCATACTTTAGCCCTACAATTGAAGATTTCAGTTCAATGGTTGATCCCAATTTGCAGGTTCTTGATTCCTCTGTAATAGGGGACTGCGGTTGGCAATCTTTTGCCTGTCAAGAATCAAGTTTGTGGTCTTCAGTTCTTGAAGAAGTGGGAGTTCCTTCACTAGCCCCTGAGGCATTGATGCCAGAATCTCCAGAAGCTATTACTAGACTGTGGGAATGGGAAGAATTCTGATTTTGAGTCAAATTAAAAGCCTTCTAATTTAGTAGTATGTAATAGAAGATTAGTGTAAGATTTATAGCATATTTCATTCTCAGTTAGTGAATTTTTTTTATTTTTTTTATTTTTACTTATATAACAAACTGCGAACTTGCAAATGTGCTTAATTTTGTATTGAATTTTTGGTTCTAGGAATACAAATTTTGTGTCATAGAAACACAAATTGGTTCTGGCTACTATTGGCTTGGTTTTTGTTTTTTCTTTCTTACCCAGTTATATTTAGAACAATTTTTTTTTTTAAAAATCAATTAAAGCAATACTCATTTACATATTTAATCATATCCTTCCATGGCTTCTTCCTCGGGTTTTTTGGGTTTCATTTTGTGATACTTTCTAACGAGGATTTGTCTGTCTATCATAAACACATTTTCCCAATCTATTCCCAAAGTAATTTACATCATTCTTATCAATCAATAAGGTGTATAGACAATAATATACAATAAAATGTGTACATTTAATTCATTATGCAAAGATTATTGAATAAATATTACCTTAATTGGAGAAAAAAGTTAATAAATTAAGAAGATACTTAACTTTAGTTATGATTAAATTTTATGCTTATTTATTATTGATAAACTAATGATAGCGTTTTAATTTTTATATATTAAGACGAGATGAGTATATATATAATTTTAATTTTTATACTTTTTTCCTTTTATAAATTAAATTTAATTTTAACTTTTCATTTTTTTCGTTAATGCCCATGTTTGAGATGATTGTAAAGTATAAAGAAGAGGATATTTTTGGAACAAAAAATAAAAAATCAAAAAAAATTAATTCTATCACATTAGTTTTCTTTTAATGCCTTTTGTGAGATTATTGTGAAGTACAAGACTGAGGGTATTATTGGAATAAAAGAGAGATTATCATTTCGCTTTTGCTGGAAAATTAAGCAGAGATGGACGAAGAAGCACGATCCAAGAAGAGAAAGATGCGAACTCTTAACAGTAAAAAATCTCTGGTTTTTAAGAGAAGAAAGGAATCAATCAAGAAACAGGCAGAAGAGCTTGCAATATTGTGTGACATTCCTGTTTGCCTTGCGATTCAATCTCCCAATGGAGAGTTTGAAATTTGGCCTGAAAACCCTGATAAGACTAGAACCATTCTTGACAAGTATAAACAAACTTGCAATAATTCTCGAGCCAAGATTTCATCTGCAAGTCCCGCTGAAATTTCCACTGGAAAACCAAGCCTGAACACAGGTGAAAATGGTGCCAAGACGAAGAGAAATGCTGATGATAATTTGGTCGGTGGGTTGTCTGGAAAAAAGGGTTTTGCTGAATTTCTTGGAGCAAGTCTTAGCAGGGAAAATCTTGGTGGAATAGCCCGCAATGATTCTCCAGTCAAGTTTCAACCTCAGAAAAAGCCCTGTTCTTCCCCTCAAAAGCTCTGTCCCAAGATAGGGGAAGAAGTAAGAAAGATTCTTACAAAGAACAGGGAGAAGTGTGAGGAATCTCAATCCAAGAAACAAACTCAGACTTCCAGAATTTATCCTGAAAATGTCAACAAAGAGACAGGGGAGAAGATTATCAAAATTTTCAATGTAAGGCTAATACCTCGTGTCACGGAGAAGACTAATGATGATGATGATAATTTGGTCAGTGGGTTATCAGGAGAAAAGGTTTCTGCTGAATTAACTGGAGAAAATCTTGGAGGACTAGCCAGTGGGTCAAGCTGTTTGGATGGAATAAAAGAATCCATGGAAGAGGGGCGTTGTCTGAGGAATGGCCAGGAATTTATTATTCCTGATTTGAACGAGTCACCAGAAGAAAGTTTGTGATCTTCAATTCTTGAAATATGGGTTACTTCGTTGATTTGATGCTATAGTTTTGATGATATGTCTTCAACTGTAGTTAGCAAAATAATTTTTGTGGTTTTTCAATTTCTGTTCCGGAATCAGTTTTATGGCCTCTAAGATTGTAGAAGCAGATTACTGTGGTAGAAACAGATGTTTCGTTGTCCTAATCAGTGGTAATGATTCGAATTTTATCTTAGGCTTAAAAGAAATTAGCAATTCCTTCATCTTCAGAAAGAAAATTTCGGTGCCGTATCAGTCATTCTGCAGTGTAGTTCTAGGAATTTTGTACCTTCAATTCTTTTGCTTGAAAGACGATGTATAAAATCAGCATCTTTTGTTCCTCTCTTTGATAAATTGTTTTCTTAACTTCTGAGCCAATTGTTTCATACCTACATGGTTTATTATAGAAAGTTTGACCGCCTTGTCAAACATCAAATCCAGGCTGCTGAATGAAAACTGAAGTCCATTGCTAGTAAAAGATATTAAAAGGAAAGCTGAAGTGGATGGAAACTTGATTCTGATGATGGAATATCTTGACCTGAAGCAAGATATGTAGTAGTTTTTGACAGCTAAATTTACTGGTAGCTGCATATGATTTGCGAAGGAGAATGTAGATTCCTGAATGGCCATAGCATTGTTTTTCGTTAAAAATCTTTGAAAATGACAATGTTGTATTCTTCTTTGACGGTATTGATATTAATAGCAGAAAGAAAAAAAACTCTCTTTACGCTTATCTGCTGCTTAAATTTCAGGTGTCCAGGTGCATTAGAAAGATGTCTCAGCCTAAGAAGAATGACAGATGTCTGGATTTTCAAAACATATCATAATTTAGCTAGGATTCCCATTTTTAATTATTAGGTTTTCGAAGTTTTGCATTTTGTTTATATTTATAGGTGGATATTTTTTATATTGAAGTGAAATAATATGGTAAGCCGTACAGAAACGCATGAATATATGGAAATTGGAACATTAACAATAGATTCATCAGAAAGCCAATGTCCAATTTTTCTTTTTCTACACTTAGAATCACTTATTATTACGTTGCAAAAATTGCCAGAATACAAGATTTCTTTGTTGCACTTGCGCAAATGGAAATGGTTGGCAATTGATTTTGGACTCAAGCTCTTCTCTGCTTGTTTGGCTTTCATATCTTAGCTAACTTATCTAAATTTGTGAAAAGCCTCGAGGGACTAATGATTTTGATTGCAACTTATAATTCATCAACTGACCAATAAACTCAATTCAAATAGATTTAGCAGACAGCAGGTCAGTTGTTGTTGTCTTGGAGATGCTCTAAAGTAAGGTAGCTTTGGGTAAAATAGTAAAATAAAGGAAGTATTATGGTCTACAAAACACAACATTTTTTGTTGCTGTAATAATCATAGCAACGCCACTGTACAACCCAACTGGTATACACCTGGTGCAAACCTTTAGTTGGTATGCCATAATAAAAAAAATTTCTCTAAAACAGCTTAACCTAGCCACCAAATTGCTAATGCTCAAAACCTAATGGTATTAGCCGGAGTTGGAATGAAAGAGACGATCAGTCAAGTGATGAGTTCTTCATTAAAACAGAGAAATATTTCTTATTTTTGTGATAAAAAGTTATGGAGGGACACGTTTTGAACCCTGACCTATTCGCAACGAACGATTTCTTTATGCCATAACGGCAGAAATATGCAGTTGGATCCTAATTAATATGGCTGGAGCTTAAACTGTTTTAACAGATAACGGTTGAGACTCCTACACAGTATTTCATTAATGATTTACATAACAAAATAAAAGTTTTAAACCATTGGTGATATACTCTATGTTTCAAACAAATGTCTTCCTGAAAGCATATACCAAAAATGTCATTTTGTCACTTATTCTATTATTTGCACACACTCTCAATTTTTATACTAACCATTCCGGATTCACATGATTTAACGACCATTAAGATCCTATATCCTAAATTAGCATAGTGGCACTTGCACAACATCTCCCAAAAGTGTTAAATGTTCAAATTCTTATTGTTTTTTTGGTGTGATAACAGATATTAAAAAGAAAAAAAAAAGAAAAGATGAGGGCAATAACCTAGAAAAGGTACAGTGGATCAGTATTTGTTTCCTTGATTAGCCAATTTCTATTTACAGAATAAAATTCAGATATCAGGGGAATAACTATATTTTCGTAAAATTTAAGATTCAGACTTTGAAAATGCTAGATAACAAGGTATGTTTCTAATTTTGTTGCTCAGGCCAGTTACAGGGAAGTCACAAATCTAACGGTCAAAATGTGTGAATCCTTGCATCAATAGGATTGGAAAGGTTCTGATTATGGAAACATTTGTTCATATATTAGTGCCACTATTCCAAGATTTCCTCACATTATTTCGCTTGAATTTGCTGTAAAATTAAGAAAGATGGAAAAAGGGGCGCCATCCAAGAAGAGGAAAATGCAAACCAGCAATGAAAACTCTCTGGTTTTCAAGAGGAGGAAGGAGGGAATCAAGAAAAAGGCAGCAGAGCTTGCAACGCTGTGTGATATTCCTGTTTGCCTTGCGATTCAATCCCCCAATGGTGGGTTTGAGATTTGGCCTGAAAATCCTGACCAAATAAGAACCCTTCTTGACAAGTACAAACAGATTTGCAGTGAATCTAAAGCCAAGATTAGATCTGCGACTCCAACTGAAATTTCCACTGGAAAACTAATCTTTAAAAAAGGTAAGGAGATTTCTAACATAGAAAGAACAGCTCCTAGAAAGTACCATCCAAAGAGCGGTGGATCTAAAGCCAAGATTCTATCTCAGAATCCTGATGAACTAAGAATGAATCTTGAAAAGTACAAGAAAAGGTGCAATGAATCTGATGCCGAGATTTTCAACCAGAATCCCAGTGTTCCATTTTGTCCTGGAGAAAAGGGTCTTTCTGTAATCCCTGGAGAATGTGACTGCAGTGAAAATCTTGGAAGAATAACCAATGGGCCAAGCTTTTCGAATGGAGAAAAAGAACCTGGTGAAAATTGGTGTGATCTGGGGAATGCCATGGTCAATGATCCTTGTTTCTTTCCTGAGGTTTATGATTTGCCACCACTAGATGGTTTTGATCCTGATTCTAAAATTAGTACTGGTGCTGGTACAAGCTTTCTCCCCTCGACAAACATTGAAGATTTCAGTCCGTTGGATCCCAATTTGCAGGTTCTTGATTCCTCTGTAATGGATGACAGCAATTGGCAATCTTTTGCCTGTCAAGAATCAAGTTTGTGGTCTTCAGTTCTTGAAGAAGTAGGAGTTCCATCACTAGGCCCAGGGGCATTAATGCCAGAATCTCCTGAACCTATTGCTACACTCTGGGAATGGCAAGAATTCTAATTTTGATTATATTATGGATTTATAAGTAGGTTTTCCTTGTTCATACCCTCCAGAACCCATTCTTTTATTATGACTATCTGTAGTAATTTTTAGATTGCAATTTCTGTTTTGGAGTCAATTTAATGGCTTCTATAGATTAGTGCCACAGACATAGATGTTGTATTAATAATTTTACATTGATTTCTATGCATTTTGCACTTGAACTCATTTGATTTAATGTAGAAATTGTAAAATTGGCATCTCTCTCAGTCTGCATCCTAAACTCTTGTTTCTTTTCTTTTCTTTTCTCGTGGGAAATTTTACCCTGCACCAAGCTTCAGCCTTCACAATAAATATATAATGGATTGAATTTGATCTTGTACTTCATGTCTAATTATTTGAATATTGGATACCACGGCACGATTGTGAAGAAGAGCTGAAGAACTTTTCTATAGTCCCTTAGAATGAAGATGTCATCGCACACAGAAAACACTGGAGCAAAAATTCTGGCACAGAGTTTGTAGAGAAAAAAGAAAACAACTTCAGTCTTCAAACAAGCATAACTACTAAGTTCATGCATCTTGAATTGCCATTTTTATGAATCCGATTCTACAATCGTTGTGGCAAAGTAGTTGATGGTAGTACAAACTCTATTAGACCACTCTCTTTGGTGATACTGTGTTCATCCTTTGAATTCCCAAGGTAAAGTAGTTACAAATCCTAGAAAATACCATGAGCAAGAAATTGAGTATGACTTGTCTCAAAATCAGAAGTGGTAATCAACTAAAAGATAAAGTGCTTAAATAGCACAAGATCTAGTTCTCAGCCTCTATTTTGATCAAATCACAATAACTTCTAGTCAAGTGAACAAATCTTGTAAGTTGATTAGTGTGTTCATAGATAATTTTCAATTACAAACAAATCTTGTAAGTTGATTAGTGGGTTCATAAATAGTTTTCAATAACATTTTTTTTTGTATGTTCTACACTATTATAATGGGGTGGACAATTGGTGTTATGGGATTCAAACCCCTAACTTTTGAAGTGGAGTCATAAAGTTTTAACCGCTCGACTCTCTATTTGTTCCAATAACAATTGATCCCTAACTTTAACATTCAAAATTCAAATTAGTAATATTTTTTTATTTCTTTCAGCTATATTCTCCTCATCTTTCTGTGATATCATGCAGTATCACAAAATCATCAATTTTTTTTTTTCAAAAAGACCTCACTTCAACAATTAGATTTACAGCATTTTTCAATACCTTAAACTCCTATTCAGTTCAAATGACTATATGATAATAGTTAAATTTTCCTTACTTAATATATTCAAAAGGAATCCAAATTAAACTACTTAGGATGCGTGGCAGTAATCATTAAGCTAACAAATAGTAATAATACTAATAATAATACTAGGATTAATTAAGCATACAAAACTCCATCTTCTCTCACACAACACAAACAACATAATCCCTCCCACCTCAGATCCCTGCACCAAAACCACTGTCCAGGGCTTCTCTTCCTTCCATCCTTCCTTCAAACCCTACCCAAAAAACACGCACAACACACACTACCAAACCCTTATTCTACACTACTACTACATATGCCTCTCACATAATTCACTCAAAAAAAAAAAAAAAAAAAGAGGGAAAAAACCTGGAGAAATGGCTTTATTATTAAGCGATGCGCTGCGGCAAGCATTCATGCCGAAGCACGAGTACGAGAATCTTCGCGAAGAAGACAAAGCCTGGCATAAATTACAACGCCCATTGCTCTTATTTTTACTGGGTTTTATTTTGATTTCGATTTTAGTTTCCACTGTTATTAGTTTATATATAGTTTTTCCGGTCGATCCGTTGAACCGGCCGCTTTGTAATGACCTGAGAATTCAGCCTCTTCCGATTAATATAACTGCTGCAGCGGCCGCCGCGGAGGCGGAGGGGGTTTCCTCCTCCGGTCGTGGTGGTGGTGAAAGCGGTGGAGATTTGGATCTTTTTCCCGGCGCGTTTTATCTCACGGATCAGGAGACTGTGGATTACTATTGGATGGTTGTGTTTGTTCCCTCGGCTTTTGTTTTCGTGGCATCGGTGGTTTATCTTGTTGCAGGTGAGAATTCTCATGGAGAAATTAATTTGATTTATTTTAATTTAGTTTAAGTTAATTACCTTTAGAAATGATTGGTTGAATTATCTAATTTTTGTCAGTAGTGACTATGAGAATTATACTTGGATCTTGTGATGATATTCTGTGGTCTTCATTTTTGTATTTGTAGATTCTGTTTTCGTGAAAATTTGAAGCTTTTAGCATCCTGCCAAATGACTTCCGATATACTGCATAAGCAGTCTGAATTTAATCAGAAATGGTAGCTTTTTAAGCAGCAAACTTAATGGATTTAGTCTTTCAATTTTATTTTCTTCGATTATAGTTGGATATTCATTTACCGCTTGAACTACCATGAGTAAAATGTTGGCATACTGAGGGGGAGGTTAGTGACAGCTAGAGTTCAGTATCATCCAACAATTGGACGTGCTAGACCAGCATCAATCATTTAAGGTCACAGATAAGGCAGTTGGGCATGTCTTTAAGCGCTTAATGGATTTAAGCTTTATGCTATTTAACCAGTTAAATTCCTTGATCATCTGGTTTCCCTAAGTTGAGGAAGTTCATTTCCTTGATCTCTGGTTTGGCCAAGTTGAGGTAGTTGGCTGCATTGCCAAAATTTATGTTGGCCAACGATTTCAAAGTGTACACATATTCAAAGGCTTGCTGTGGAAATCATTAACTTGCATAGGTATTTCAAACTTGATCATGTTTTTTTTCTCATTCTCTCATTATAAATCTCTTTCCAACTAATTCACATGTGCGCACGCATAGACAGACAGAGAGAGAGAGGGCCTGAGTTCAAAAAATTCTGGAGACAGAGTTCCTTCTTGAAATTTGTGACAGTTCTCCGTGAAGTCTAAAAGGAGCAGAGCAAAAGAAATGGCCATATCTAGAGTCACTTTGTAGAAGTCCTTTTCAAATAGGTCTGTTCTAGCATGAAGAGCTTTTGCAGACGGTCATTTTAATAATGTGTTTCTATGTGGATTCTGAAGATACTGTTTGCTGGGGTCAATATTGTATTCTTAATTTTATCCGAGTACTGAGGCCTCTAATAAATTTATCTGATGCGGACCGAGGCCATGAGGCCAAATGATGCTGAAGTTTCAGGCACCCTTTGAACACATTTATCTTTTATTCTTGGACCTTTTCTATAACCTGTGAAGATTCAAGGGAAGTAAGTGATGTGATACCTCCTATGTATCGGTTCATTTTTGGTTTCTTTTTTCCCCAGACCGGAAAGGAAAGTGTTACTTTCCCTGGATACTGAATTTTGTTTCGATCAGGTTTAATCAGTTTTTGTCTAAGTGTGGCCATCGCTGGTTGCTTTCTGACAAGTAATCCTATGATTATTTGCAGGAATTATCGTTGCTTATAATGCTCCAGCAAGACATGGATGCTTGAGGGTTGTCGAGAATAATTACTGTGCTTCTAGAAGGGGTATGCTTTTAGCCTCTATTTGTTTATTCTTGTTTTCTAGATGCTATCTGATAACTAGCTTGACCCAATATGCTACATATGATTCTACATTTTGTGTGAGGCATTGACCATTCATGAAACTGATCATTTCCAAATGTTATACCATGTGCCCAACCAAAAGACAGTCTCACAGCACGATCTGGAATGGACCATTGCATATGGAAATATATAGCATGAATTTTGTAACACCTAAAGTGAAACTGCAGTCGTTGAACTGAATTGAATGGTTATAGAATCATGCTAGAATTCTCTTAATTTAGCTTGGGCTCAAATTCCAAACGAGCTCACTTTTTAAGCTTATGTTAATTGTGATATAATATTCTTTTGCCTTGAGTTGCAGTCAGTATCTCAACTTTGATTTTTTTTTTTTTTTTTGTAACTTTTTCCAAATTGTAGTTTATATTTCAAGCTATATGTTTCGAACTTGATATTATTCTTAAAAGATTAACAAATCCATACCGTAGTTTAAAGTTAGTATTTGTGAGTGTCTCAAGTAGTGTGGCCATTTATATCTTGTTATTTTACTAGATAATGCAGCTTTCCTTTTCCACATTCTTTTCCAATTTCAGTGTGTCCTGTAATTCTCTAATTTTGAATTACAGGTGGTGTGCGCTGTCTATCAATTTTAAATCTCGCATTTGCAATCATCTTTGGTCTCCTTGCTCTATTTCTTGGTTCAACCCTTCTTACATTGGGGAGTAGATGCTCTGTGCCCTTGTTTTGGTGCTATGAGATTGCGTCTTGGGGGCTCGTCATTCTATATGGTGGAACTGCGTCCCTTTTAAGAAGAAAAGCTGCTGTAGTTCTTGATGAAAATGATTTTGCTAGCCGGAATCTTGGGGTAGAAATGCTTGAAGCATACCCACTTGAAGTGACACCAGAAGTGGAGAGACGAGTTAATGAAGGTTTTAAAGCGTGGATGGGCCCATCTCTGTTATCCTCTGACGAAGAAGATGAACCGGACGATTATCAGGAAGTGCCAAATCTGTCAAGGACCAGTTCTGCCCGGCAAAGAGCATAAAGATGATGGATGACCTTTTTTTTAAGAGACTTTTAAACTTGGGCATTATCCAGCACTCCACTGGGAATTTTGGCACCAATCTAAGTATCACAAGGATCCTAGTCTTTAAAAGCTATTACACGGATGATGTGCCCAAGCTAATGATACAGCATTAGTGTTGACACGAGTAATCATATTGCTGAAGTATGACTTGGAGATAATACCCCAGTAGTTTGTACACAATTTAGTAGAGTAGTACACACACCAACTTCCTTTGAATATATAGGAAGATTATGTTCTTTCAATGTACTTCTGTACTAGCAGTTTTAGGATGCTGTAAGGTCTGATAGGCTCTAAAATTTACCCATTTTATCATGGATAATGTCCCTTCTGCATTCTGAAATGTCAGAGTTGCAAGGCTAAATCTGATAATTAGGGGTTAGAACTGATACCAGCCTTCCGAACATGGTTCGCCATATCATCCGAGTTCGCAACGTATCGCTCGAGTCGTAACTGGAACGGAGCCTACCATTACGATACCGTTATCCGCATCATCTTTTGAATTATATCAGATACATATCACTGAGAAATCGGCAATATCTACCGATATGAACGGTATAACACCGTATCGCTGAGAAATCGGCAATATCCACCGATATGAACGGTATAACACCGTATCGGTGAATATCGATCGAGATCTCAACGATATGTATTCGATATGCATCGTTATGGATTCAAAACTTAAAGACGTAAATACAACTCTCCCTACTAAAAGGAAAACAAAAAGTTGAAGAATAATAATTATATACTAAAATGATTCACCAAACAATATTGTAAGTTATAGCAATTATTAAATACATGTCATGCACATAAAGGCAAGGAAATGATCCACTAAATTGTAGTAATTATTAAACACATGTCATTCACATAAAGGCAAGGAGCATATGCCTTTTAGGTACAATGAAGAGCCAATTGTATGTTCATCTCCATCGGATCTTGCGTCAACCGAGGAGGTCGCAACTAGCGTAGTTTCATTCTTTCTTACGGACTTAGGTGTTCTTAATTTTGAGCGTACTCATTTGACTGTTATTATCATTTAGCACTAGATTTTATTAAGTGTTGAAAACATAACCTAACTCTCTGTAGTCACATATATTCATAGATGTTGTGCAACAAATGCCTTATTCTTACTATAATAGGTAGAGAGATGAGCATAATTTTGAACCTCCTCGTCATTTTATATGGTATTAAAAGGTATGTAAAGAAAGTAAAAATATATTATTACTATATTTGATAGAATTCAAGATCTACACATACATCATGAATTTATTATTTCAATGATATTTATTATTGTTATTTTTTATTTTAGAAATTTGAGATCAATTACTTGGGCATTGCAATTGATTAATTTATGATGGAAATTGTTATTGAGAATATGGTAAGAACGCTTGCTTCTTTATGTTTTTGTATTTTGTAATATTATTTGATATGTATCTCTTTTTTTTCTTGTATTCAAGTAATATTATTACTTCCTTTGCATAATTTTTATTGTATTATATAAGATATAATGGTTTTATTATTATATTTAAGTGATGTCATATAAAATTGATGCTAAAATTATTTATTAATAATGTTACAGGTCTACAGTTATGCAACATTACTTTATTTAAATAATTAGTGATTATTAAGTGACTATATATGGTAATGTAAGTATTTAGTAAATTTAATTTGATAATTGTGTTAGTTATGGTATTTTTTATTTTTAGTAATTTTTTTAGATTTTTAAAATTTTTTTATATATTATAATGTGCGTATTACTCGATATTCAACCAATACATTGCGACAGATATGGAACAATCGTAACCGTGATCCGCGACGGCGAATCATGCTTCCGAACGAAATGGTAGTTTTCTCATTTCAGAATCTTGATGATTGAAGGTTTGTGGATACATCTGTCATATGATGCTCCTCTTCATGGATCAACGGGTGAATTGCCAGAAGGAGTCTAAGGAAGCCGAAATCGGGATCCGCTACCGTGTTTTTTTTTTTTTGGAAATGTGTTTCGTCTTATATTTTTCTAGGGAAGTGGGTATGGGCTTGGCCTAGGTAGGTTAGTGCTAATTGGGTTGTTCTTCTATTTGCTCGTTCCATTAGTTGTTCAATCCGTTTCAGGCAAGAAACTCAATCCACCGTTCTAAATTTTGGCAACATGTTGCAGTCTAAAGTTTCCCAGACTTTGTTACCTTTCACTTGGTTATTATCTAAAGTAACATCGCGTTAAAATTTAAACCTAGTGCATTCTTTACTTTTTTGGGTTCGAGGAGATTATGATGAAAGGGGTAGTAAGCCCATAGGTTTCCTTGTTTCCTTTTTCTTTTTTGGGTTCAAGGAGGTTGTAATAAAAGGGGGTTTAAGGGTGAGAAGGGATAGATTGAGAATTGAATTAAAAATTTCTCGGTTACTTAATTAATGTTATTTGATTCTTGATTACCTAACTAATGGTTCTACTAATTGAGTTAGGTCTTGGATACCATACTCATAGGTTAAGATAGATAAAGGATAGACAATGCAATGGTGATACCAGGCAAATAAAGGTTAGACAACGCTATGGCGATACTATACTTACAGGTTAAGATAGATAATGGTCTAATAATGCTGACCAATATTATTTGATTCTCGATTATCTAATTAATGTTTCTACTAATTGAGTTAGGCCTCAAATATCATACCCTTAAGTTCGGTCTTGGATACCATACTCACAGGTTAAGATAGGTAAAGGCTAGACAAAGTTGTGTGATACCATACTCACATGTTAAGATAGATAATGATAAGACAATACTGTGATGACGCTTATTCGTTATCATAATTATCAAGAAAAGAACAATAAATTTTTATCATAATTATCAAGAAAAAAAAGATAATTTTTTAAAAAAAAAAAACTTATAAGTTTTAACCAAAATCTATTAATTTCTACACAAATTTATTATTATTACTTTTGATAATTTTTCCCACCATAACATTTTTAGAATAGTTTCTCCCTTAGGCAGTAGTGAGTTCAAAGCCCATAGGCTTTCTTTCTATCTCGTCCACTATCCCGAATCCAATGGCAAGCCTAGTGGGCTCTTCTTCTGGGCTTTAACAGCTTCTTCACTTGTTCTTTAGTTTTAGTACCCTCCATCCGCCATAGCATCATCTTCACTTTCTTTGCCAAATCTCGCCCCACTTCCAATAAACCCTAGTCTCTCTCTCTAGACCCACCCATGGCGACGTCGTATGACTATGAAGACGGGCACCAGCAGCAACCAGGTGCCGACTCACTGAGTTACGACCCGAACTTCGTCCCTGACTCAGTGAAATCCTTCGTCGTTCATCTGTACCGTCATATTAGGGAGAAAAACGTGTACGAGATTCACCAGATGTACGAGAACTCGTTCCAAACCATAAGCGAGAGAATGTTCAAAGACGTCCCCTGGCCGTCCGTCGACGCCGTCGCGCCTTTCGTCGATAATGACCACGTTTTCTGCCTTCTCTACCGCGAAATGTGGTTCCGCCACCTCTACGCTAGACTCTCCCCTACTCTCAAGCAGAGGATCGATTCTTGGGATAATTACTGCAGCCTCTTCCAGGTCGGCTCTCCTCATTTTTATTTTATTTTTTATTTTTAAAAAATTTTTGAATTGAAATTGATCCGCTGTTTTGTTAATTTTGTTTGATTTGGGTTAATTTAGGGTTAATTCTTAATGTTTCTTTTATCAAGTATTTAATTTTATCTACTATTAGGTTAATTAATTTTTGTTAAAAATTTGGCTACGGATTTTATTTGGAAGTAATTGTAGCTAAATGTAAGGAAATTTGTGTAAATATTTGGTGGGATGAATGTGTAGGTGGTATTGCATGGGGTGGTGAATATGCAATTGCCGAACCAGTGGTTGTGGGACATGGTGGATGAGTTTGTCTACCAGTTTCAGTCGTTCTGTCAGTATCGTGCCAAGATGAAGAACAAGACTGAGCAGGAGATTTTGCTTCTTAAGCAGTATGATCAGGTATGGCTAACTAATTTCTGATTCCTACGAAAGTTTGTGTCTGGAATTGTTACGTGTATACAACAATGGATGCAGTGGTTTGATTGGTTTCTTTAATGTTCCCCCTTTGGATCTCTTTTTCTACCGTGGTATTATATGAACGGGCAACGGTTTTCACTTAGGTCTGCTCGAGGTTGTGTCCCCGTTCTCCGGTAGTTTTGATGGATCGTGCCGGGAAGAAATTACTTGTAGTAATTATCAGTTTCTAGGTGTTTTGTTTTAGCAACATTTTAGGTTTACCTTCTTGGACAACCTGAGTGGATAAGGCTGCACGTGGTTCTTTAACTGCCCCTGGTACTGTTTTTGTTGATTTTTTTTTTCTTTTAAGTTCCCCCTTTCTTTCTGTTCTGGGTCTAATCTAGATTTATTTTTGCAACTTTAATAACTTAGCCTGCTATATAGTCAGATGCACCTTATTTCTGATATTCTTAAATTTTAGTTCTACAAACGATGTTAGAGATGATTTTTTTTTTCATTTGAAAGTCGAATGTTGTTTTCCTTCACATTAACATTTGTTTCCTTCAGGCATGGAACGTTTATGGTGTTCTCAACTTCTTGCAAGCTCTTGTGGAGAAATCTATGATTATTCAGATACTGGAGCAAGAGAAAGAAGGTCTTGAACAATTTACTGCTACTGATGGTTATGATTATAATGGTGGAAGTAATGTTTTGAAGGTCTTGGGGTACTTTAGCATGATTGGTTTGCTTAGAGTTCACTGCTTGTTGGGCGATTATCACACTGGCTTAAAGTGCTTACTTCCAATCGATATAAGTCAACAAGGTGTATACACCAGTGTGATTGGAAGCCATATTGCCACTATATATCATTATGGGTTTGCCAATCTTATGCTAAGGAGGTATGCTGGTTTCAATACTCATATTGCAAATATATTGCTTCTCCTTGAGTTACTTATGCAATTCTTAATTATGTTTTAAAATATATGTTATTATTGTACGATTTGTTTGTTTGTCCTCATTTTTCCAACCATTGTTTGAGAGGATATCATTAGGTTCAAATTGTATCCTTGATATTAGTTAAGCATCACCCCTCGGGCGCGGGGCACGCCACCTTCCCCGAACAAAAGAAAAAAAAAAAAAAGAAAACCATAAATATGTCAGTATCTTTAGAATCCAAAGTCTTCAACCATGAAGGATTCTATGTGGCAACCAAGCACTGCTTCTGCCTTTTTCTTTATTTGCCAGTTTTGACTTTGTGTGTAGAAAAATGGGAAGCTGAACTTGGAACTATTTCAAAGTGAATGGAAGAGTTTAAGTTTGAATTAGTGATGAAGTTCGTAACAAAATTTGATCTTTTGAACAATCATCTTTCGTTTATAACAAGGGTAATGCTTGTGTTAAAACTTGCAGTGCACATTTATATAGAAAAGGGAACAAATCTTTTGGTGTTGTTTTGAAGAAAATTCTCTTTGTTGTTATTTTAGGGCTCATTACCTAATAAATTTTCTTGATTTTTCCATGACAGGTATGTGGATTCTATTAGAGAGTTCAACAAAATTCTGTTATACATTTATAAGACTAAACAATATCACCAGAAATCCCCACAATATGAGCAGATACTGAAGAAGAATGAACAGATGTATGCCTTACTGGCTATTTCTTTATCTCTTTGCCCTCAAGTGAAGCTTGTTGAGGAGACTGTGAACTCCCAATTGCGGGAGAAGTATGGTGAAAAAATGTTGAGAATGCAGAGGTATGATGATGAGGCATTTGCTCTCTATGATGAGCTATTTTCCTATGCATGTCCCAAGTTCATCACTCCATCTGTACCTAGTTTTGAGGAGCCTCTTGTAAACTACAATCAGGTATGATTAGCCCATATGGTATTTAAATAAGCCTGGTACCAAATGACTGACAATGTTTGTTATATCATTTTTGGAATGATAAGGTCCACAAAAATTGTCCGTTGTATCTTTTTCAGAAGGATAAGATCCACATAGATTGGTTCTTCCCCCTAAATATCTTACTGTGCTTTACCTAGAATCAACTGCAGGCTCTCCGAAAGGAAAATCTTGAAAAAACGCCTTGAAAAAAAAAAAAAAACGTGAATTAGTGCAAAGAAATATACATTCAGATCCCTCATGCTGTTATGATCTAAGTATTCAATTACACCTGATAGCCTACATTTGAATTTGGCAATTGTTTGATTTATGAGACCCATGGACTCAGACCATATCCTTTTGTCTGCACTGTTTTCTCAACAAATTTGAAAGCTTTATGTTGTTTGAGATGTCTGAAAGGGTTAACATGCTTATGAATTGGAGAGTTTAAAACATTAATGAGTCTCTGTCTGGTAGTTTCTTGGTTGTCCTATTAAATTAAGCAATTCTTAGACAAGCTGAAGCATTAGGAATATCTCAAAAGTTTGTTGCTTATATGCGCTCATTTTGCCATCTGTTCCAGAAGTAGACCATTTAGTCATGTCAATTTTTTTATACAAGGAAGAGAATGATTTTGTCAAGCTCTCAGAAATATATTCTTGTCAATATTTTTCATTCTTGGTATTTGTTATTTATTTGTCATTTTTTTTTTCATTTCAGGATGCCTATAGGCTTCAGTTGAAGCTGTTTCTTTATGAAGTGAAACAGCAACAGTTATTATCAGGTGTTCGGACATTCTTAAAAGTCTACTCAACGATCTCCCTGGGGAAGCTTGCTACTTATTTGGAAGTGGATGAACCTACTTTAAGGTCAGGGACAAAAGCTATGGGTTTCTTTCATATCTTTTAAAGTGTGGTTTTCTTAGCTGTTGAAGTCATCATCCGCAGGACAATTCTGTTGACATACAAGCACAAAACACATGCTGTTGATACTGATGGGAGAATCACCAGCAATGCTGATGTTGACTTCTATGTGGATGATGTAGGTGTTTAATGTTAACTCAGTGTTGCTTTCACTTCCTGTGCACATAGCATGATATATCGCCTGTAGCATTTAAAAATCTAATGAAGAATTAATTTACCGAAATGTCTGAGATAACTATTTTTGAGGGGTTCAAAGAGTATAGTAGGGTAAGCGTGTTTAGTAGCACATTTTTGGTCAATGTATTTGGTAAGTGGGTGCTGACACTCAGAACAGTTGCATGTCCATCTTTTGTAAGGTAGTGAATGCTTGGATACTGTTGAACATGTTCTGTAACTAGTTGAGTGCAAGTTAGGTTTTAGAGTCAAGCTTTCCAGGTATAACATATCCTGCTCGTGCATTTGGCACAATTAAATTGGGCTGAACTTGTGAGCTTGATCTTGATGTGATGGTATATCTGTTAAGCACAAATTTTAACTCAATTCTGATCAGTGTTGCATTATAGCTGTTCAGAATAATGGTCCTGAACTTGATATTAAAATCAATTTGAGCTTGTTTGAAATCTGCAAAAACAAGCCTAGTGAATGATGCATACTGTTGATTTTTTAACTCCACAATTTTATTTAAAACTCACTGACATTATGACATAACATAACGTAGAAGACTGATGAAACTTTAAAGAAGGCAGAATGCGATTTATATTCGTTATTGCTTGCTATTCATCAATCTGATGCACTTCTTTGATTTTAGGATATGATTCATGTCATAGAATCTAAACCAGTTAAGCGGTATGGGGATTATTTTCTGCGTCAAATCGTCAAGGTAGTCCTACATCTCATCTTATGCTTATGAGGTGTGCCTGTTACTTTTCTGTAGTTTACTTGCTGATGTTTGTTTCTGTACAGCTTGAAGGTGTGATGACAGATGTTGACAGGATAAAGCTGGAGTGAGTTCACTGTGTGTCAGGATTGTCTTCTATCCTGGGTTTACATCCATTTCTTCAAGTCAAAACATTTTAATTTGCTTGGCTGCCTCCTCCTTGGAGAAACTCAAGGAAAAGAAATTGAGAAGAAAATTGGACAGATCTTTTCACCCATGATGAATTTCTTTTTTGGTCTGTATTATTTTTGTTCGGCGTGGAAGGAGAGAGAGTGCCTTGGGCTGGGTGGGGAGATTTTTTTTTTTTTTTTGCTGGAGGGGGGGGGGGGGTTTGGAGGGCCGGGGGGGGGGGGGGAAGGAATTCTTCTATTTATTCAGGTCACTTTTTTTTTGTGTTATTATTGTTCTAAATGTTCTGTTTCTACATTGTAATTTATTGCCAGATAAAGAAGATCAACGTTGTTAAACACTTGGTTTGGATTTATACTAGGTGGCGTTGGTGATTCTCTAAGTGGTATGAGTATTTTTTGGCTTATATCTCAGTTACTTGCTATCTGAAAGCCATGTTGTTGGACTACTACATCTTCATCTGGTCAACCAAAATAGTCAGAACCAGTAGTGACGGGGGGAGGTTTTGGGGAAAAGATGAAAAGTTGCAATGAGGATGTGGATACTATTGGATTCCTTCAAAATTTTCAAATATTAAAACAAAATCACGTAAAATGTAAAATGGCAATGGGCCTTGAGTATGGAAATCAACTACTAATGGTTTGAAACCATGAGAAAATTGTTGTTAGTTAAGTTTCACAGCCTCGTATGACAAACAGGATAATGTACAATAATACCACTGGTTGACGAGAGAGTGAATGAAGGTCGAAATTTATATACCCTTCCTATGTCTGGTTGAAGGTAGGTTGAAGATATATGCATGATATTATAGCTCAGCCTCCTTTATCGACTCAGTAACACATTAACTCTTGTTGGGAATATGTTACCTTAAAACTTTCTGTGTTTGGTGATAAAGGAGGAACGCTGAGGAATTTAATTTCTATGTTTGGTGATGAAGGAGGAATACTGAGGAACTTAATAATCACTTGAGGCGTTGGAGACTAGGGTGTTAGCTTTGGGGCTTCTATCAGTTGGTTTTGTTAGCCGCTCGACTTGGCACAGGGCTTCTCAAGCGTCAATAAAAATCTCCACCAACAGAAAGGCCAATAAATCCGTCCCTCTTTGCTCTTTGCAAACTTTCTTTTATAATGTGTTTGCCCACCTTTAAGTTGGGAGGAATTACTAGAACCACTACCGAAAGGAGAATTTATGGTACAAGGAGCTGTTTATCTTTTTACCAAGGGGCCAAAACAATCTTTGATATATTCAATTTGGTTAACTTTAATGATGGGAAAGTGTATTCCCCTAGTCCTAAATTGAGACTGATTGGTGGGTGAGTACATGAACTTAGATAATCCGGTTGACATATCATCATTAATGTGGAATAATGTGGTACATGCATCGCTCAAATTCGTAAACAAATTGTGTTTTGCTACTCTAGTTCTTCTAGTAGAAATTATTTCTACTAGAAATTATTTTCCCTGCATTTGGGTGGACGCCAAAATTTTCCCTGCATGATATTTCTAAGAAATCACAATTGTTCGAAGTCCATTCTTTGGGGCTTTTGATTTTTCCAACGGCTATCTAACTACCCTTCAAAAGAGGGGTTTCCTTCCCCATACGAAGACTAGAAGAGTTCTATTCAATGCTGCAATCTACAACCATAAAGGTGCTGGTCCGAGCAACTATTACAGCGTATAGTTTAATGAGTAGTGTTGATTTTAAGTAAAAATATTTCTGCTTTGTCCAACAATGGCAAACTGTAGCAGATGTTGTTTACATAGGTCAATCAGGGTTATCAACTTCATCGTAAATGCTATTGGAGTTGCAATGATCATATACTCTCTTTGGCTGAGTTGGATTTTCAATCAGCTGTTCCTACACCTTGGTATGTCTTTTGCCTTCTCCTTTCTTGTTTAAAGGTCTCTGCTATGTAGAAAAACTGGAAAAACATTGGGAAAACAAGAGCGCAAAGATACCATTTTTTGCATGTTTAATCGTGGAAAGCACATGCATAAAATATGATGCCAACCCAACTAGAGCAAAAATTCGACACTTAAGGTACTCTGCTCTTTGGCGATAATGAAAAACACATAATAATATATTGTATATTGAATAAAACATATCAAGACACGAAAAAAGGATAACTTTTAGATACAACAGTTTAACAGAAGCAAGGTCTTAAAGCTCTTGAAGTTATCAGTATTCTCAGTATTCACTACTACTGAGAAATCATAGTCCAAAGCAATTTTAATCAGTTGATTTTCGCACAAAGAAGTAAAGAAACTGCTGCTTCTCATCAACAGGTTTGTTTACACGTGTTTAGGCGTGGAATCGTTGTCTGCTTGAGCACATTATTGGGACATTCTACTGCTAACTGTATCAGCAAGTCTACCCTCGCTTTAGTATCCTTCTTAGAATCTCAGTGGCTTATGATGTTTAAACCACTCATTATCCTTCTCTGCGGCAGCATGTCAAGTAAAATCATTTTTTTGGGCTCTGTTGAGAGCTTTGAAGTATATAAGTTTGATATAAGGAAGAAATTATGCCAAGATTCTTGTCTGAATAACGATCAATAATTTTTCTCATTTATTTGATGCATCATGCTTGCATAAATATGGTCTTAACTTTGTTTCATTATATTGTTTCTGTCTGCTTACTTCTTGTCCAAGCTGTTATAATTGTCACAGTGTTCTTCAAGATCAACTGGCAAATGGTATGTCTCTAATTTCCTTGTGACATTTCTATTTCTGAGTTCTGAACATCCACCATTTTATTACTTCCCTTTAAGAGAACGTCCTCATGAATGATTTCTCTGGTTGAAAACGCTAATTGGTTTTGTAAAAAGACTCGTCTTTATTTTTTGGATAGCTTCTGAAATTTCCGGTAGATCATCAATCTAAGTCCTATAATAGGCCCGGCACCAATAATTACAGGTTTTCACGGTAAAACGAAGTCAGCCTGTCCTTGCTATCATTAATTTTCATGGACAATATCTAGAAGGGGAATTTAAGAATGTTAGTTCTCTTAAAATTTAGAATGTTGGTTGAGAATTTGGAAACTTTTGTTGAATTATTAAATTCTTTAGAGACCAGGAAAGGTCAAAATCAGTTTTGGTTATTTTAGGTTCCTAACAGTTTTCTATAGCTTATCACTTTGACAAGATCGTTCGAGTTAACCATATCTGTTTACGTTATTTGTCCTTCTGACAGCGAATTTCCAGATACATAGATGAGAACCATGAAGAGTTCAAGACTTTTGTTCTCTTTCGTGTGTTAATGTGCCGTCTGATTTCGATCGCTGTTTTAGTAGTTCACGTAGAACTCTTTTCCCATGGAGATAACCAAAATGCACCACTGTCAGATAACATGCACCAGAAAATCTAAAAAGTTGATATTGACAGACAATGATTGCATGACTTTGAATGCAAAAGGTATCGTAAAGTTCGTATTTGTTAACCTGCTTCATTTTATTCGACACAGATTTTGGCCCTTAGGCATGTTTAGTTGACAATAGTAATAGTAATGTGCTGCCAAGAGATATTTATATATTCACTGCAATATGATTTTGTGGAAAAAATTTTCACAAAATTTAGCCACTGTTTTAGTGGTTCAATAGTTTCAATCCAATATTTTTCCACATGAGAAACAACCAATTCATGAGAAAGATTTCCAGTAAACTGGATCAGTTTTTGAGATGTTCATTATTAATTTCATCCGCAAACTAATGCATTTAAATACAAATTATTTTGAGCAAACTTGTTATGTAACACCAAGGCCCTTATTAGGGACCTATTTGTAAAATCCCCAATGTTTAATGCATGGCAGATGATTAGTTAAAAGTTGAGGGGCTTAGTTGTAATTTTAAGAAATCTATATCCCAATTGTTTTAGGGCTTTTCTCCCATTTCTTCCCATTTTATCTCATTTTCCTTTCTACCCAAATTCCATTCTTCTCATCGTTCCTAGTTGTTTTCTTTTCTTGAAAAAGGAAGTAGAGGTGAGGAATTGCAAGGAGGATCGAGAGGGGAAAGCTTGGGAAGAGTTTCTTCATCTTCAACCCAAGGTAATTATTCATTCCTCCTATTAGATTCTTGATTAGAGGTAGTAAGTGTGTTTTGGGTCCATAGATAGCAAGCTTCGGTGTGGTATGTTTTAGGGAATGTGTAGAATGGGATTATTATGTATGTTGGGGGATTATTTAGAAACCTTAATTGATGATTAGTAAGTAATTGGAGGGATTAGTAAGTAATTGGAGGCTATGTGTTTATATGATGTTTGTGTGAAGATTTGGGTACATAAATCCTTGTTTATAGCTTGTTATGATGTTTGAAATCTGACAAATGAGATGATTGTGGTGTATGGGAAGTTTGGAGTGTTTGGGGGTGATTTTGCAGGATTTTCGTAAGTGAGATGAGGGTTTTGTGATGTGAGCTGTGGCCGGGAGTGGTTTGGGTCTCACTCGCATCAACTCTCTGTGAGTGAGCCGTGGGTGAGGTTGTCGTGCCGCACCCACGGCTCGAGGAGAGTTACTCGCGGTAACTCTCTGTGAGTGAGTCGCAGGTAGCCAGGCCGAGACACGGCCACTGCTCGGTAAGGGCCGTCCGTGTCTACTCTCTATCTGCCGAGCCGCGGGCTTGGCCTGGGCCAACCGCGACCACGGCTGGCCAGGTAGCCCGCGGATTAGCTCACTAGAGTGATCCGCGGGACTAGTCGTGGGGATCTGCAGGGCACGGCTGGGTGTGCTCCACCTGCGGATCACCAGCAGTAGGCTTTCTTGTCTCACTTTTGTCTAGGCTCTAAGGATTAAGTTTCGTGTATATTTTTCTTAATAGATATAGTGATTAATTTAATGTTTATTCTTGTGTTTTAGGCGAGGACATTGACCATACCTTCTCGGAATATCTTAGTTAGTTTGGATCGAGGTAAGTGGGGTTTGTACTCTTTGACATTTTGAAAATGAGTTTTATGAAATGATAAATGTTTGGAAGGATTATTTGCTATATAAATGACTGGCTTAATTGTGGTTAATTGCTTTTTTACTTATAAAGATGATAATGTGGCCTATATGAATGAATGTTTGGAAATGAATTATTTGAGTTCTTGAATGTGGTACTTCTTTGACGGGACTAGTTCCTTAATTGTATGTTTGATGCCTTTGGGACTGTACTAACCGGTTAAAGTTAGTTTTAGAACCGTACCGACCGGTTAAAGTTGGTTTTGGGACCGTGTTAACTGGTGATAGTTAACAACTGGATATCTAGGGTCAAATGGAACCCTTTGATAGAGCTCATTTATTCATTTGGGAAAATATATGTTTTGGTTTAAGTATGCTTGGCCATATTATTATTTTGTATTCGTATTCGATAATGACTTGTGTATGAAATGTATATGTATGAATAACACCATTAAGTCATAGGGAGTACTTATACCACTTACTGAGTGATTTAGTTCGCTCACCCCTTAATTGTTTCATGCAGAGAATGATACTTTTGTAGAGAAGGATTGGACTGACTCGTGGTATTAGTTTTGGAGATAGGGTGTGATACTTAGCAAAAATTCATGTAATTTATTTTGTATAGAATCTTTCACTTAGTAGTATTTTTGTGATCTTAGTGCAAGTGTATAAGATGAACTTTTATTTTGTTTGTAGATTATCTTTGTAATGTATCACATAACTTTGTATTTGAGTCAGGTTCAATAAAATGGTTATTTTGATCAGTTTAAGTTTGTTTTGTTAGCCTTATGTCATAGCGTAGTCTTAGCATGGCGGATGTTATATCCCGGGCACATGGTATGACATGTTACATTGGCAACTCACGACTGTTTCTTGTGATATTTTTAGTTGAGTGTTGTTGTGCTTGCTAGTATCCTATGGGCGGTAGGATATGAACCTACCTTTCATTGCAGCAGTCCTGATCATCCTGAAAGTGACATACTCATTTATGGATGATTATACTTCATCATTTTGTGATGATCCTGGATTACCTGAAAGGTTTTTCAAGTTTCATATTGGGGGAACGCTATAAAAATCATTCCACCAATTTCAAGATTCCAAAGCGAACTCAAATATCTAAAAGTATCTATAGAAAAAGTTTGAATGCATGATTTGTAAACAGAATAATAAGAACAGAATACTAGCGTCTCACAAAGAGCAAACTTGAAGATAACTTCTGATACAAAGTTGCCCGTAGCAGGCAATATTGTATAGTCTGAAGGATGTCAATTGCACGAAATCAAGACCGTCAATAATCGACATGGTTGTTGTATAGCTCTACAAGTCTCTTGAGCAGTATAGAAAGTTTCTGCTCACTTATCTGTTACGAGAAACTGGAGGATGCATCCAATTTTGTCAGTCACATACATGCTCAAAAATTGTCATTTTAAAGTTCTAATTTGCTTGCCATGATTTATTTTTTGAAGTTGCAGTAGCAGATGAGTGGATTGCATGCAAAATTTTGCCAACTACTCATTAGAGGACTTAGTAATTAGTTCCTTCCACTCGGCATTGTCCATAACTTGGAGTACGGGGGCATATGCTAAAGCGTAGCATATTGGTTATCATGTAATAAACATATCTTTCAATATAACTCAACAAGTTAAAACTATTCTTGTCTAGGATAAGACTGGACTATATATAAATGCTTGTCACGACCCCGTACCTCGAAACATAACACCTGCCATGTCCAGACTAAGCTAAGACATAAGACTAACATATCGAATAACTCATAATCCAAAAATCATATTTATATTCAACTTATCTCAATCATTATGATTGTATCATACAAAAAAAAAAAAGAATTCTAAACCAAAAATAATTACATTTCCATTTCCACCTAAAAGCTCAAAAACAATGTTTGTGGTATCTTAATCTATACAAAACAAAATAGGATACTTCATCACTATGTATAGCATTCAAAATCTCCATGATCTAAGCCCAAGAGCTAACCCAATCTTCTTCAACAAATCATCTTCCTCCACAAATTATAAGAAATGGTGAGCGGTACATGTCAAACTCCATGCCTGGAGTATAAGACCTGTAATATTAAGGCCCTCACGGACCTTTATGTAATTTAAATTTCTTGGGCCATTGTGTGTTTTGTAGAAAGTAGGTGGCCTTGGTTGTAATTCTTGATATATATTTTTCTACCCCAAAGACTAAGGCTTCCTTCTTCATTTTCTCTTCACTCTTCTTTTTCTCTTTGAAAGGCTTCCTCTAAAATTTCTCCCCATTTCTCAATTCATTATTGAAGGAGGAGTTGAAGAGCATTCCTTCTCCAAGGGAAGCTAGTAGAATAAATTTTGAAGCTCTTATCCCAAAATCCCACCCAAGGTAACTCTTTTCCAAGTTTCATTTTGGTTATTCCAAACCTTAATTATTTTGTATGGGTAGTTGAAGTTATGGCTTGGTTAGATGCTCTTAGACTATTTTGTTCCTTGGATTAGATGATTGATTGTAGTAGTGCTAGTGTATGTAAGTTATGATAAGTGTGTGATGTGGTTGAGTTAGGGATTTGAGGGGTTTTATGTGATCATGGCTCATGTCTTGATTATGGAGCATTTTGAGATTTGTATGCCTTATCCTTGCTATTTTGTGCCATTTTAATCTTGTTTTGAGTTTGGATTATGTTGGAGTTGAGAATTGGGTGTTTGGAGGCTTGTATTTGTAGAAAATCGCAAGTAAGTCGCGGTTGGGGTGAACCCAGCCGTGGCCACGACTCGTGGGGCCTTTACCTACGTCAACTCTCTTGAAATTGAGCCGTGGGTGAGGGCTACTGAGCGGCAGTCATTGCTCAGGGTTGGCTGGTCATGTCAAGTCTCTGCCCATCGAGCCGTGGGCAGAGCTTGACCCAGCTGCAGTCGCGACTCGGAGCTTGTTGGTCGCGTCAAGTCTTTGTCCACTGAGCCGTGGGTAGAGCTTGAGCCAACTGCAGGCTGTGGCTGGCTTAAGGGGGGCCGTTGTCGCGGTTGGCTTAAGAGAGGCCGCAGATCGGCCTCTGGTAGGTGATCCGCAGGCGCAGATCGTGGGCTCCCACTCGCGGATCATCCATGCCTTAGATGATGGTTTCTTTTATGCTTTAAGGCTCTATTTGAGCTTTATTACGTTTCTTTAATAAGATTAGAGTATAATCCGATGTTTATTGTGTATTATAGGCGACGAAGGTGATTATCCCTAACTCGGACTCCCTAAACCAAGTCTTTGGATTGAGGTAAGTAGTATTTGATTCTCTTTACTTTTTGAAATACACTTTGATAATGATAAAGCTTTGAAATGTTAATTTTTATATAATTTGGGCTTAAGTTTGGTTATGTTTAGTTTTACTATGAAATGAGTATACGTGGTCTAAATATTATTTGAATGAGTATGTGATTGAGCTCTTGTATGTGAAATGGATTGTGACGGGACTAGTTCCTTAACTTTGATGTTTGTAGAAAATCTTTGAACCGTACTAACTGGGTGATAATTAGTTTTGAACCGGACCAACTGAGTGGTAGTTGGTTTTGAATCGCGTTAACCGGGTCATAGTTAACAACTGGATATACAGGGTCATATGTCCACTGACTACTTAAGCTCTCATTGAATTGCATTATGTTATGTTTTGGAATTGTATAGTTTATAAATTGATTACGTATCATGAATGATGATGACTTTGATTTTGAATTGAAATTATCTATGTATATGTAACAAGCTAAAGCCCTAAAGAGAACTTTTGCTACTTACTAAGTGATTTTATCACTCACCCCAATTGTTTAACCTCGCAGGTGATGATTTTGTAGAAGGAGATTGGGACTGATTTTTGGGCCTCATAGTCATAGTTAGTGTAGATGTGAATGAGGTTACTTTTGATTCATTGATGTATAGCCATACTTTTGTTATAGGGCAAGGGAATTGTAAATGGATAGTGTTTATTTTTTGTCATGAATGAAATGGATTTCTTTTGGGCATCTTTGAGTATTCTTTAAGCTTTATTTTGTGTTAGATGATATTTTGTATCGGTTTAGCCTTGTATCCTAGCTTAGCCTAGGACATGGCGGGTGCCACATCTCGGGGCACGGGGCAGTGACAACACCCGCCATGCCGAGACTAAACTACGACACAAGGCTAACGAAACAAAGAACTTCATCTTACCAAAATAACTTCCTCATTGAACCTAACTCAGTTATACAGTCATATGATACATTACAAAGATATTCCAAAACAAAATAAATAGTTCATCTTATATATTTCACCAAGATCACAAAAATACTTCTAAGTAGAAGAATCTATACAAAAATAATTAACATGAAATCTTTGCTATGTATCACGTCCTATCCCCAAAAGTTAGTACCATGTGTCAGTTCAATCTTCTTCTACAAAAGCATCGTCATTTGCATATAACAAATAAGGGATGAGCGAAACAAATCACTCAGTAAGTGGTAAAAGTACTCCCCATGGTTTAAGAGTATTACCTACGCTATACATTTCATAAACAAGTCATAGTCGAATAAGGATACACAATAATATGGCCAAAAGCATACTTTAATCAAAACATACATCTCACTAAACAAATAATTGAGTTCTATCAAAGGGTTTCATTTGACCCTGGACATTCAGTTGTTAACTATTACCGGTTAACACGGTCCCAAAACCAACTATAATCAGTTGGTAAGGCCCCAAAACTAACTTTAACAGGTTAGTACGGTCCCAAAGTCATCAAGCATACAATTAATGAACTAGTCCGGTCAAAGTAGTACCACATTCAAGAACTCAAGTACTTTATTCATCAATACATTATTCATGTAAGTCACATCATCATCTTTACAACCAATGCAAATAACCACACTTAAGCCATTCTTTTATATAGCAAATAATCCTTTCAAAATATTTATCATTTCATAAAACTCATTTTCAAACGATCAAAGAGTACAAACCCCACTTATCTCGATTCAAACTAACTAAGATAATCGGAGAACGAACGATTGACGTCTTTGCCTAAAACACAAAACAAACACTCAATCAATCACCAATTCTATCAAAAGCCAAAACTAAGGCTTAAATCTAACTTAACATGCAAAACGGAGAAAAAAAAAGAGAAAAATTGTTGCGACTCATGGCATCAGCTGTGGCGCGGCTCATGCCGCAGCTCACAAACAGTGACTAGCTACGGTCCCAATCGCAGCGCGGCTGGTACCGTGGCTCAAGGTAGAGCCCCATCCGCGGTGTCATCTGCGGCGCAGTTGATGTCGCGAATGGCTCCAGAGGGAGACTCCCTACGAGCCGCGACATCATCCGCGGCACGGCTGGCACTACGGATGAGCCCAGAAAAACGATCTGCAACCCTGCAACATACCCAAAACCAAAACTAACTTTCCAACTCCATCCAACACCAACTAATCACCAAAACAACTTTAAAATGGCACAAGAAACCAAATAAACATCATATTACTACTATCCAAACACAATTTCCTCCAATGATTCATCAAGCATCAAGCATCAAGCATTAAAACACACCGATCTAACACTTATCCATTCACACACCACAATCACTATCTAATACACAATCCTTAAGACATAATAACACTAAAATCTCCTATCTAGGGACTTAATGCATACCCACTACTTCTAATCCAAAGATATAAGAGGGGATTGAAGAAATACCTTGAATTGAAGATGGAGTAACACTTCCTAAGCCCTTATCACTGGCTTGTCCTTGCAAATCCTCACCTCTACCTCCTTCTTTAAGGAAATGGAACCAATGAGAGATAGTAAGATGAGTGAAATTTGAGGAGGAATAAAGAGATGAAATGAAATTGAAAAGGGAAAGGAGAAAAGCCCTAAAGCAAGTAAGATACTAGTTTTGCCAAATTGCATCGTGGTCCACAATACCATGCATAAGGAATTAATCAATTTATTGTTCAAACAATTCCTTTGTGTCACATATATTCCAATCGTAGTAAAATATAAACATAACCACAATCAAGCCGTTTAATAAATCAATTACAATTCCAAACAAATGAACTTTAGCAAATACTCGTTTTGAAAACCAAGGGATACAGGTACCACTTACCTCGTTCAAGCTAACTTAATAATCCAAAATGAAAGGGTCACTTTCTTTGCCTAAAACCCATAATCAAACACCCGATGCTATACTAATTCTATAAAGAAATTATAATTGAGACTTATATCTAGACTTAAAACGCAAAACGAAGCGAAAAGAAAACTTAATAGGTGATCCGTGGGGGGAGCAGACGATCCACTCCTGCAAATCACAAGAGAGCCAACTGCGGCTCGCAAGTAGAAGGTGTTCGAGCAGCGGCCATGGCTCGCCCAACCAGACCCGTGGCTCGCTATTCACGGACCAATCCGCGGTTAATGCCACAAATACGATTAGAAACTTGGCCATTCTAGCTGCAGTTCCATCCGCGAGATGGTGTTCAAGTCGTAGCCATGGCTCGCCCAACCAGACCCGTGGCTTGCTATTCATGGACCAATCCGCGGTTAACGCCATGAATACGGTCAGAAACTTGGCCATTCCAGCCGCAGTTCCATCCGCAACGTGGATGGGGTTGCGGCTGGCACTAGAAAGTGCCTAGAATGAACCTGCTACATGATTTTCCCACACCCAACTCCTTCCATCTTCATCTAGCATAATCCAATCACTAATTCAACTTCAAAATAGCATAAAATTTCAAGGAAACACCACATTAACACAATATACTACATAGATCATGAATCACACCCATAAATCATACATTAACCCTCAAGATTCTTCACCCACATCCATCATAACAATCACTCAACCCCCCACACACACACACTACCAACACTAATAACAAACTCATTAAAGCATAACAACCCTAAAACTTTCCATAGTCACCTTCCAATCACACTACTTCCTATTATAACCAAAACCCATGAAATGCGAGGTAAGGTTTGGGAAAATTACCTTGGTTGGGAGATTGAGTTGAAGCCTCAAGGTTTCCTCTACTTGCTTCTCCTTGAGAGAGAGGTTCCCCTACTTTTTCAAGAGAAAAATAGAGTTTGGAGGAAGAAGAAGAGAAAAATAGAGTCTTGGAGGAAGAAGAAGAGAAAAATGAAGAAGAATAGAAATGCCCTAAATCTTTTGGTGTTATAATAAATTTGTCAAAATTGCAATCAAGCCCCTCTTGGTTTTCAATTTACCACTTCACCCATCAGGCCAAATTACAAGAATGCCCCCTAAAGGTCGTTGGTATTACATTATGCTTGTTGACAAAAAGGCAATTTTGGTGTAATAGCTTATATGGCTTTTTAACGAGTCGAACTGAGTTGAATACTCTATGTTCAGACTTTGTTCATTTAATAAATGAATAAGCTCAGTTTGACTCAATTATTAAATGAGCTAATTCGAACTCGGCTCATTAAATAAAACAATAAGTTCGAGAACAAATTTGAGCTCAGCTTATTTAACACCAATGAACTAAGATCGAATGAGCTCGGCTAATTTAATATAAACATGACTAAACTCGATTGAGCTTGGTTCTTTACAAAATCAAATCGAGCTCGATTAAGCCCGAAATAACCCAAGTGTGAAAAGACAATACTATCCCATGTTCACGAACCAATTGAGTATTCCCGAACAATACTTGTGTTTGTTTGTTTAATAAATAAGCTTAATTTCTTATTCGAGTTTAACTTTTTTAACTGTACAAATGAGCCGAACTCGAGTTTTCACAAGTCGAATTGAAGCAAACACCTTAGTTCATTAACAACTTTATTCGCTTATGAATAAAATTTAATGTAATACATTATGCATGGCACTAAATCTTAACTTTTGATCTCCCTCCCTCCCTTCCCCTTTGTTTTTTAATGATCAAAAGAAGTTCAAAATAAACTCGCTCATGTAAATAAATTCATATAATAACATTTTTTTGTTAAGAAATTCATATTACATTTACTCCTTAAATGTTGATACTCTCTATTTTGCATTCTTAACTACTTTCACACTTTGATGAAAGGACTTAGGAACAAGGAGTTGTTCAAAAGCTAGATTTGAGAAACGGTAGACACCTCATTTAATTACACAGGTATTCCTTCCCAGTCTAAAGTTGAAAAGTTAGCGCAATGATTTTGCATCCACTCTTGCTAATACAATTATTTTAGCTGTTTATTAAACTAATCAAATAGTGACGTTTTTCAAATGAAGTAGACCATTGTTGGTATGTTGAAAGTAGAAAGTGCAAGCTTACTGGATAATTAAAAATTAGAGAATCATATGGAATATTAACATTTTTCATTTCTATAACCCAATGTGGGCAAGTGGGTAGTACACTGCTATGATTAATATGTATATTTATGTTTTTCATTTTTATATTTTTTTTGGATGCAAAAAAGAATTTCAATTTAAAGTTCTAACAAAATTGCTGTATATATGACATATTGCATTCTTCAGGTAGTGTTAATATGATAGTCCTAAGGAATCTCTGCTTCACTTTGATGGTGAGAGTGAACCAGTTATTTGGCAACCTTAGAAATTAGTGACTTTGGCAACAAATTAACACAACTGTAGTCTATTAGGTTGGCAACGTTAGGCACATCATTACACAGGTATTAGCACATTTTTTTTTCATGAGACAAAGGCAAGTGTAACAACCAAATATGATTACTAAAAGAAAGTTGCATCAGTTTTCTAATTGTTCCACAAGAAAATATAAAGACAAACTGATGAAAAAAGTAGTAAAAGAAAATGCAATTACTTTCTGCTGGCAAAATCGTGAAAGAAAGATGCTGGCATATTCGTATAAATAAGAGTTCAGAATATTATGCATAAATTCTCGTGAACTAGCGAAAGGTAAATGTCCCACATGATTATTCAATTTATTCTTTTGCCAATATTGGAGCTCTAAAGGGCTAGGAAAGTATTCAAAAATGTTTATCTTTAACATTATTCCTGATTACTTATGGTTAGGTGTAATGACTTCAGTTTTTTTATTTCTTAGCTTTTTTCTTTTGGTTGATAAACTTTTCTTTTG
The DNA here is from genome assembly GCA_024721245.1 of Mitragyna speciosa. Lineage (NCBI taxonomy): Eukaryota > Viridiplantae > Streptophyta > Magnoliopsida > Gentianales > Rubiaceae > Mitragyna > Mitragyna speciosa. Next base: position 3,947,407 of record CM045557.1, read on the forward strand.
ACATTGAAGATAACCTTTCTTTTTGAAATATTAGTATATTATTAGTAGTGCTTTGGAATGAACATGATTGCTATGTTTGCACATTGATTGCTTCCTCAACCTGAATGTTTGTTTTATGCTCACATTATTAGGCAAAATTACTGTACTACATCTACTACAGTGCAATATTGTGCTAGTCTACTGTTATTCTATGACTTGCTTTCTCTGAGAGTTTATGTGAGTATGTTTGAAAGACTTGGAAAAGATTTTAAGAGAATTTATGTTGTCCATAAACATGGCATCCAATTCTGATTCCTCTGATCACTTCAACTCTGCCATGGAGGAGTTGAATGATAAGCTGGATGATGTGCGCACAGGAGTATTGGCAGGAGTGAAGCAACTGATTAGTTCACACTCAAAGTACAAGCACCAGGAACTGGAACTTAAACTGGCTCATCTAAGGTATGAATCCTCTTATTGGAACAATCTTAGAAAGTTGCTGGTTTATGTTCAGAAGCACAGCAATGCAGATAACGTTGTGCATGATTTGGGATCTCTGCTCACCAAAATCAAAACTCCTTTCAATGAGATAACAAGGAAGATTAAAATTGTTTGCGAAGACAAGTTTGTTTCACGGAAGAGTTTACTACTTGAATCTCTTGATGTATTCCGTGACTGGGAAAGAAAGATAGAGCTTTGCAAGCTAGAAACTGGACAGGCTCTTGACCTTCTGTCAGGCTGCTCGCTGGAATGGAACCTTCCTTTACTTACTCAATCTTTCTGCACTGAATTTCTGATACCTGTCTCAGAGATTCTAGAAAAGATTGCGACTATCCGCAAGGGTGGTGATCAAGAAGAAGAAGATGACCAAAGAGCACAAATGAAAGCCTTTAGAATCGACTTTGTTTCGCTTGTCATAAATTTCACAAAACATGCACTAGGTCATGTGAAGTCTGACTACCCTAGTGATCAAATGATTGGCAAGTTCATCACTCATATTGCATCTGTGGCTCTGAGGATTGCTGCAGAATCTTTTCATTTCTGGATCAACAGAAAAGGTAACCAGGCCATAGCCAAAAGTAAGATTATTCAACTTCTGGATCTGCAACATGAGATTCAACCGACTGCTCCAGAGTTCCTAGAGTTGAATCTCAACTTCTTGAGAGCACTCGTCAAAATTAGCCCTGGCTCAGCTGATGATTTAGCAGTTTCCTTCCTCCAGAATCTCCTCAGTGTTGGAGAGTCCAATCATCTTTTAAGTGAGCTGAAACAACTTGTAATTTTTGTCATCATCAATGAATCAGATGAATCAAGTCAGGATTTCCAAAGTATCTTGGAAGAAGTAAAAGCTGTACTTAATCTAGCAGCATTTTTCTCCAGGCGTATGCTAGTTGGTTGTCTTTCAGCTCTTAAGTTGCACACAAAGATTTCTCTTCTCAAGGTAGAGCTTTTCCTCAAGCAGCAACTGAGCAGTAGCACGATTCCTACGGAGGATCATGTTGGAGACCTTAATGAGATTGTGAAGGGCCTCGCAGAATTTTCCAAAGATCAACCTGAGGAGGTGATACAAAATGGTGAACCAGAACCAGCCTCTGTGCTTATACAAGAAGTGGCCAAAGAGGCAGCATCTCTTGAACAATCCTTTCGTGACAAGAAAATTACGGAAGAAAAGATAAGAAATTCTCTTCTTATGTTGCTTCTAAAGATTTTGCTATTCAAAGCTGAATTATCTTGCATGGAGTCATTGAATGGTGATCCAAGTTTGATGGGCTTTGAAAAAGATCAAGTTGAAACACTACTTGAGGGGCTGAGATTGTGTTCAGCTTTTGTCACTAATCAGCCTGAGGAGACAACAAAGAATATGGAACTGATCTTCACACGTGTTGAAGCAACTGCTAGGAGAATATCATCTTTCTGCTGCTCATTTCTTGTCAACAAAAAGTCACAAGAGATGGTTGAGAAGTTGATCCCTTCATTTTCTGATTCGCTGGAAAATTTGACAATTATCAAGTCAGAACTCAGAGGGTCCTGTCCCCAATTTCCAAGGCACAATTTCCCTAACACTGATGGAATGGGCTTCGTTGAGTTTCTCTTAGAAAACATACAGGAGCTTTTCAAACGTGACCCTGATTCTATTGCATTAGTGAAGCATCATATTAAAACGATTGGATCCAATTTAGAATTTTTGAGATCCTTCCTTAGGGAGCTGGACAATAAGTATCTAGAACAAAAGGGTCTTTTTACAGCTGTTACAAATGTGGCATATGAGGCTGAAGTTATCATTGACTCAATTGAGGTTGGAGTTTGTACCCATTGGCAGCATTGGTTATGGCTTCATGATCTTCTTGAAGAGATTGAACTCATTAAGATGCAGACCACCAAAATTTATGAGGAGAAGACTTCGGATGCCAGAGGCCACATTGTCTCCCAGATTTCGAGCCATATGAAATCACAGGTTAGTATACCAGAAATTGGAATTGGTGAGCAGGTGGTATCTCTCAGCCATGAGGAAGAACTTATAATTGATCAACTCACAAGAGGATCCTCACAGCGAGACATTGTCTCTGTTGTTGGGATGCCAGGAATTGGCAAGACGACTATGGCCAAGAAACTGTACAATGATCCAAGAGTTACATTTCACTTCCATATTCGTGGGTGGTGTTCTGTTTCGCAAGAACATGCAAAGAGGGATATATTTCTTGACATTTTAAGCAGCGTTAGTGAACTTACTGGTGATGCATGTCAAATGACTGATGAGGATTTGGAGCAGAAGTTGTATCAGCGCTTGAAGCAGAATAGATACTTAATTATTATGGATGACATGTGGTACACTGAGGCATGGAATGCTTTGGAAGGATCACTACCAAATGACGAAAATGGAAGCAGAATTTTGATCACGAGTCGTCTCCTTGATGTGGTATTGAAAGCTAAACCTGATGGTAATCCTCATAAACTTCGTCTGCTCTCTGATGATGAAAGTTGGAAGTTGTTGCAGATGAAGATATTTCACCGAGGTTGTCCAAGGGAACTGTTGGAAGTTGGAAAGGAAATTGCGAGAAACTGTAGAGGCCTGCCTCTTTCAGTTGTTGCAATAGCTGGTCTCTTAGAAAGAACGGAAAAGCAGGAAGATTGTTGGAAAAGCATTGCAGAAAGTTTAAGCACGCGGTTAATTGATGATCCACAAAGCCAGTGCAAGGATATCTTACAGCTGAGCTACAACCATTTACCTGATTATCTGAAAGCGTGCTTTCTATATCTTGGAGCGTTCTTGGAGGACAAGGATATTCCAGTATGCAAACTGACAAGGCTATGGATCGCCGAAGGATTCATACGACAAACTGCTGTATGTAACTTGGAAAATCTTGCTGAGGATTATCTGACAGATTTAATCGGTAGAAGCCTAGTAACGGTTTCCAAAAAAGGATCAAAGAGAAGGGTCAAAAGCGTGCCGTGTGCATGACATCATACGTGATTTCTGCATGACAAAAGCAAAAGAGGAGAACTTTTTTCAGAGAATCACTGGGGATGATGAACCATTCACTTCTTTTGATGATTTAGACTCTTGTGCTGATTTTGTTGACTACTATCCTTCAAACCCTGTAACATTTGAGAGACATCGAATTTGCATTCGTCTGAATCGAAAGCATTTTGTTAAGTCAAATCCTTCTGGCCCATGCACCCGTTCTCTGTTATTCTTTGCCACTATCGATCCAGATCCTAGACGTCCCTATGACCTCTCCTTCATCCCTCGCCAGTTCAAACTTCTTAGGGTGTTGGATTTGGAAAACATAAATATGGGCAATTCCTTTCCCACAGGAATTGAATTGTTGGTTCAGTTAAGATATTTAGCAGTTAGCGGCGATATAGACTTTATCCCACCATCAATATCCAATCTCTGGAAATTGGAAACTTTTATTGTCAAGGGGTTAAAAGATAAGGTTATATTGCCAGCTTCAATTTGGTACATGGAAAGGTTAAGGCACCTTCATGTAAACAATCATGTTGATTTCTATTTCCCAGACTGATGAGCTTGGAAATTCCTTGAAATTGGAGAACCTAGTCTCCTTTTCCTTGCCGTCACTTGCTCGTGGGAAGGTTACAAAGAAGATATTGAAGAGGATGCCCAATCTCCACAAATTGAGATGCGTATATTTGGAATCATAGGATGCTTTTACAAATTACAATAAGTTTCCTGTGTTGGACTTCCTGATTCAGCTTGAATCGCTGAAGATATTTTATGCAGGTAAGGCACGTAATCCTGGTGAACTCAATCTCCCCTGGAATCTGAAGAAATTGACTCTATCAAATTTCCGCCTTCCCTGGACTCATATTTCAGCTATTGGAAGACTACCAAACCTTGAAGTCCTCAAATTACTTTCTAAAGCCTTTGAGGGGCGAAGATGGGACATGAGGCAAGGGGAGTTTCTTGGACTGAAATACTTGAAATTAGAAAGTCTGAACATTGTCCAGTGGAATGCATCTGATGATCACCTTCCCAATCTTCAGCAATTACACTTACAAAACTGTAAGGAACTTGAGGAAGTCCCATATGCTTTGGTGGATATTTCTACACTGCAGGTGATTGACGTGCAATCCTGTGGACTAACTACTGAAGAGTCAGTTAAAAATATTGGGAATGCAGGCATTGATGGGCTTAAGGTCATTGTCAGCAACAATATTTAACTTTGAGATCGCCATCATAATTGTGGATCCGCACATTTCTAATCTTCTACTCATCGGTAAGCAAGCTTATAAATTTTCTAGCAGTTCGCTCATTTTTTCCGGTACTGTGCGTGATAAACTCAATTAACAAATCCAATAGGGAACACACAACTAGCTGAAAGGTAACAACTATGTCAAAGAACCAAATTTAAATAAGAAAGTTATGTTGAATATAGAATTTCACTTTTTCACACTTCACATAAACTTGTTAAGTGCTTTAAATTCATTATCTAATTTTTTTTCCCGTCAATCTACTATTCGACTTTTAGGTGTGATTTAAGCAAAGAAATGCATGTCCCAAGTGCCTGCTTATCTTGTACAGACATTATGGAACGTAGAAAGAGGCAATGTGTTCAGATAAGTGATTATGATCTGAAAACTGAAATTGGTAATTCACTATTTTGGTGATATGGTCTCTAGCTACCACAAGTACTTATGACATTCTTTTAGGGAAGATTTCCTTCTCACATCAGCCACCATAAACTTCAAAAGTTCATTTCATTTTGTTCTAGTATGAGCTTAAATTCCAGCATGGTGTTTCTTTCCCCCAAATGTAGCAAAAAGTTACCACGATGGAATGTTTCACATCCACCTATTAAAATCTAAGATGCAGTAGTTTTAATGACCTCATCAGTTATTGTCAAGAAACAACAATTAAGACAAAATAAAATTCAGTCAGATTTCTGTATAACTACCACATAGTGTTCATCCACATGCAGAATAATTATGTAGGTAGCAATTTGAGGGAATGATGCTCATAATTAAATCTACTGAAAGAATTGTGGTGAAGAATAAAATGCTTTACCTTTTCGCATTAACAGTTTTATTGGATATTTTGCAGATGAATGTTGTTCTGCTTCATGTCGTCCCACGGGCCATAAGAAGTGAACCTATCTTCATTCAGCAATCCTGATCCTCCTCCTTCATGTTCAGTACTGGTTGGTCTAGCATCACCTAAAAGAGTTTCTGAGTTTCAAGTTTGTGAAATGCTTAGAAACCACTTCCAACAGACTTACCATATGAGCTGACTCAAGTTATCCAGAACTAGTTGCAGCAAAGTTGAGATTCCATGTGTGATTGATGCACAGGTTGACAAGAATAGAAACTTGAGTTTCATCGAGCCAAAACCTTGAAGATACTTCAAGGAGAGTGTTACTAGTAAGAGCAAGTTTGGAAAGTGGAAGTATGAGTTTGTTTCTTTGTTTTGTTGCAGAAAAGTTGTGAATTTAACAAAAGCAAGCCTGTCAATGATCAAGATACTTCTCGTCCCATGTTCCATTTCTCTTGTGCTGTTTAGCCCCTTTCTGCTTAATCTTGTTTGGTTAATGGGATTTGCAGGCATATGTATTGAATATTGTCCTTATACTTTTCTGGCTACTTTCTTTATTATGAAAGTTCTCCTGTTATTTCCCTTTCCAAGTTATCGAAACATACATGACTATGGAATGGCATATTCAAGCCCTGAGTTGCTTTCACTACTAAAAATTTTCCATTAGTTGCTTCCACTTTTTCAGAACTTGAAGTACAACAGCAGACGCTGCTCTCTTCAAATTAGTGCCAAGCTGCTTATAATCAGGAAACTGATTGAGAGAGTGAATGTAGTCTAGTACCTAACCTTTTCTGTTAACTTCTTCGACTACGTGCAATTGAAATGCTAACTGGAAAATAATGCCGTGATCTAGTGACAAGAAAGACTGGGTAAACTGCCTTGTGTTCTAGTTTCAATAGAATTGAATCTGTTGAGAATTGAAACATTTGATACTAAATTTGCTTTCATCCAAATTTAGGGACTAAAACTAACTCAATGGGACTAAATGTGCTTAAAAATTGAAACATTTCATTATTGGATTTGCTTTATCGAAACTTTAGGGACTAAAACTGCGAATGCTCCAGACATTTGGTTATCAAAACTGCAATTTTCTCTATGAATTATCAAATACAATTATTTAATGTATAATGAAAAATTTATATTAATATAGTATATTAACTACTTAAAATTTGTACTCATAATATTATTTTTTAATCTCATTCATCAAAAACCATTTGTTGATTAATGACAATACATTGGTGAATTTTTTGATTGGAAAATGTTTATTGGACCGAATATAAAGTTTTTTGATATTAGAGTATAATTGTTGGACTTAATTTTTTGCTCAACTCAACAATCTGATTCGATAATTTAGTAAATACCGAATACGAAATCGAATTCAAATTATAAAATCCAATTCGGCAATTTTAAGTTCAAAATCGAAATAAATTGGTATTTATCTAAGCAAAATACTAAATTTATCAAATTTATTTTATCAAATTATAGACTAAATCACATCTCTAGTTCTTCGTCAAATTTTCGCCACATACATGCTCACGGATTGGTGACAGTAGTATTATGGGAAGATGAATTTCCAACCTTGGCAGGAGAAACTTGTTTGTTAACCCGTCTAGCCTCTTTGGCTTTGCATAAGAATGTCAGGCTTGAGGATGGCTGACTGAGTAACGCAATTGTTTCAACTCAATTAAAAGAACACAGCTAAGAATTAAGACAATTAAAAGACTAGTAAAGAGAGGGAAAATAGGAGAACTGAATTAAGGGAGAGAAATGTTGAATTACAGAGAAGAGAAGAGTGAAAGAGAGAGAACTGTATTTCTGAAGAATCAAAAATTTACCTAACCTCCTCTACTCGCTGGTTCACATTTTGTAGTATGACCTTTAACCAATCTTTAACCACTTCCCAATCCAAGTAACCAGCTGACTTGGATGATAACTAATTTTTAAACCAAAACTGCATCGTTTCTTTCCCCACACAAATTACACCATTTCTTGCATTTCCTAAGCTTTGATTGTTTACTCAAATACTTCACTTAAAATTCATGACAATACCCTCCCAGTCAGGCTCAGACTTGTTCTCTAAGTCAGAAAATGAAGAAATTGATGTTGGATGAAGGATTGATCCTCCCATGACGCTTCTTCCTCTGCCAAAGCATTCCATTTAATGAGGAATTGTATTACGGTTGTCCTTGTCTCATTATCACCCTTCTCTCAAGTATTGTCGGTGGCTCCAACTGGCACTGGTCCTATTCATTGAACTCTGGGAGTGTACGATCAACTTGTCGAACAGGTCCTACCTCTTTTTGGGCATCTAGACATGAAACACTGGATGTATTTTTGTGTCTCTGGGTAATTGCAGCCTGTATGCTACTTGCCCCACTTTCTCCAAAATTTGAAATGGTCCAAAGTGCTTAGATGTGAGTTTGAAACTCTTTCTATGTGCCAGGCTTTGTTGTTCATATGGCTGCAACTTTAGATAAACCCAATCTCCCACCTGAAAGCTCCTTTATGTTCGTTTTTTATCTGCAAAGAACTTCGTTCTCTGTTATGCTTTGGATAGATGCTCTTTGATTGATTGCACTAAATACGTGTTTTTCTAAAACAATGCCAAACAATTACAAAGGATTATTATAAATTGGTTTTTGAATTAAGCTACATAATTAGTGTTTATCAAAATTTTAATTGAAGCCACTTTAATAAGATAAGAAATTGGAGTATAAATCAAGTATTCCATACATCTAGTTATATTGTTTCATAAATATGGATTTTGGGATTAGTTGTCCTTAAATTTATAGGACGAGCTGATTATCATTAATGAGTCATTAGGAAGAAATTTACAATGGGAAAAAATCTGCAAATATAAAATGTTTTTTTTTCCTTTTTATTTGACATTAGAATTAGTAGGTTTTGGGTCTATTTGGTTGCATTGGAAATATTTTTCTGTAAAATATTTCAGAATTTTCTTCGACGACAAAGGCTGGAAAATTCTGTTTAAAATATTTTTTTAGTTTTCTTCCTTTAGTAGAAAATAACTTATACACTCAATAAATGTGAGTTATTTTTCAAAGAGTTCAAGCATGTTATTAAATTTTGACTACTTATTTTTCTAACTTTAATTACCAAGTTATTTTTTGTTCTATTCTTATTAACTCATTTTTTTCTTCATCCTGGGTCCCACAACAATATAATTATAGTTATGCATACTTTATCATTGTATTATCTTATAAATTAATTGTAAGCAAAACATCCTCTAATTGACTCTACTTACTTGTCAAATATTAATTACAATTGTCATTAATCTTTTTAATTCATATGAACAATAGTAAAAATAAAAAATACTAAAAACTTTTATTTCAAAATATTTTCACATTATCATACAAACATCAAAAAATAGTAGGGAAAAATGACTTTTTCTTGTAAAATATTCTCCTAAAAAAATAATTTCCTAAGGAATTTATTTTACATCCAACCGCACGACCCTAGAAACAAATATTTTGCTTTCTTGCTAAAGAATGGTTCGATAAAAAAAATTAGGATTTTGCTATGTTACAAAGCTGAATCAGTTTTGTACCATATAAAAAACCAATAGTTGAATAAGAATAACAAGGCTGGACTCACATGAGTTGTTAATTTAATTTATAAATAGGCGGACCCACATGAGTTGTTAATTTAATTTATAAATTGGCAGGCACACATGAGTTGTCAAAATTTTACTTGCTCTTTGCAAACTTGTATTGTGCACTATAGAAGTGTCTAAAAAAATTACAGAAAAAAATGGTGATAAACCTGTACTATTACATGGGAAAGGAGAATTTGGTGTTGGTGGGATTCGAATCCCCGAGCTCTGAGGGTGAAGTTATAGAGTTCTAATCGCTTGACCATCCATATTGTTCGAGTGAACTTTTCTAAGTGTCTCAAACATATTAGTCATTTAGCTAATCACTTGTAGTCTGGTAGGCGTTGCCAATAAGTTCTTCTTGTAAGTCAACAAATGTACATATCATGATTTCTCAAGCTTCATTTTCAGTCTATATGAACTTCAAATATTGGTGGCAAAGAAGTGCTTGCTAATATCAGTTACTGGATCGTTCATATAAGAATTTTTTTTGCTGTTTTATACATCTGTTGTCAATATTATAGTTTGTCATAACAAAGCCACAAGATAAAAGGGTTCTGTTTTCTGTTCCATTTGCAATCCTCACGTCCCTTTTCTTTCTTTTTCACATGAAAAATTCAGACTTAAATTTTTAAATGGTTAGAAATTCTGGATTTTCAAGAAATTCAGTGGTTTATATAGCATTCAAAAGCTTAAATAGTTTCATGTTCTGAATTTTCATTAGATTTTATGTTAAATAACTTAGGGTAAATTACTATTCACCCCCATGTGGTATCGCCTTCGACTACATAACCCCCTATAGTTTTAATATGACTGCATAACTCCCTATGTGGTTTTATGAAAAGTAAAAAATAGACGGAACCCTTGCACTGTCATGGAATATTCTAAATTTTCCTTCTGCCTGTAAAGAGTATTCCGTAACGGAAAGTGGATAAAACATGCCTAGTGCAGAATATCCCGTCCATTTTTCACATTTCATAAAACCGCATGGGGTTATGTGGTTATATTAAAATTATAGGAAGGTTATGTGGTCGAAGGCAATACCATAGGAGATGAATGGTAATTTGCCCAATAACTTATGACGTTTCCTAAGTAAAACCTTATATGGTTCAAACAGGGTGTGCTATCCTTTAGTCTTTCATATGGTTCAAACAAGGTGTGCTATCCTTCAGTCTTTTTCTTTCCTTTCAACTTGAAAAATACCTCCACAAGTTAACAAACCGTGCACTACCAAAAAAAAAAAAAAAAAAAAAAGAGAAGAAGTTTTGGTGACTTCCAATTAATTTGTGATTTATATACTTTCAAAGGAACTTCAAATACAGGTGGCAAAGAAGTGCTTGCTAATATCAGTTACTGGATCAGTTTGTGTCACGCCCCGAGCCCGAGGCGTGGCACCCGCCATGCCCTAGACTACGCTAGAACACAAGGCTACAACCAAACTTACATTACTTAAAACGAGTTAAACTTAAGGGAAAGGCAATTATAACCCAAAAGATTTATTTCATTCATTCAAAATATGAGTATCCACAATACATACATTTCTGCTATAACAAAAGAATTGGGTGGCTACAAGTGCACCCTAGCATGAACAAAAGAATAGGGCTATACATTCCTAGAACAAGGCACCCTATACAAAATATACCCTATCACCAAAAGTTTCCCAACTAAACCTAACTCAAAAGGCCCAAGAGTCGGTCCAGTCTTCCTCCACAAAAGTCTCCTCCTCTGCGATACAAAATAAGTAGTGAGTGACATGTCACCCAGTAAGTAGTAAAGAATCACCTTGTGGCTTGAGACGGTTATACATATACATTTTCATGCAACAAATAACATTGAATGACTTAATGTGTAAAATACGAGGTATAACACATTCATTTCACAATCACATAAACCATTTATCAAACATTTCTAACGAGCTCAAGTAGTAAACCGACTAATGACCCTGGATATCCAGTTGTTAACTACGACCCGGTTAACACGGTCAATTACTGACTCTACCCGGTCAGTCCGGTCAAACAAAGCTAACTATCCCCGGTTAGCACGGTCAAACATCAAATATTAAACATCACTTTAAGGAACTAGTCCCGTCATAGGTCATTTCACTCAAGAGCTCATTCAAACATCAATTTATCAAACACATTACCTCGTATAAACATTTCATATAAGAAAGCATAAAATAGTCCAACTCAAGCCAAGGAATCAATGATTAACAATTTAGAGTATTCGTACTAGTCAAAGCTCATTTGGAATACGCAAGGGATTCATAGACTACTTACCTCAATCCTGCCTTAATTCAAATAATCGGAGAATGGATAGCCGCCTTCCTCGCCTAATAACACAAGAACACTCCATTATAGATCGATTCTACATTAATTTCTATATTAAAACATAATCTAAGACCTTACGCATAACATAGAAGAAGCACAACCAACAAAGAAAACGGAACAAACGATCCGCGCCCAAGGCCGGAAAACTCACCCGCGGACTCAGCAGAAGCCGAGCCGCAGGTAGGCTTGGGATGAGCCGCGGCCGCGACTCAGCTAGCCCGGCCCGTGGCTCAGCATCCGCAGGTTAGGCCGCGGCACGGACAATGCCGCGGCCTTGGATAGACTTGGCACCAAAATGGTGCACCCGAGCCGCGGGTAGGCCGGGGTGAGCTGCGGCTGGGGCTCAATGAGTCCGGCCCGCGGCTCGGCACCCGCGGGCCTGTCCGCGGCGCGGACAACCCCGCGGCCACAGACAGAACTGCACCAAACCACTGGGGTCGAGCCACAGGCACCCTGGCTCTAGCCGCGACTGCGGCTGGCCTCAACAGGAACCGCGGCTCGATCTCCTGCAACACCAACACACTGCCAAAAACCTCCCAAACACAATCAAACCACCTCTCAAGCCTAACTAACAACAAAAACGACCTCAAAATAGCAAAACTTGGCAAGATAAAGCAAGGCATAAAACATAGGATTCAAGACATACATCTAAGACATTCTACACTACAATCACACCAAGTTCTTCTCAATCCACCTATCTCTACCACTCACTTCTCTTAACACATCCACAACAACACCAAGCATAGAATCATTAAAGCACAAAAGTCTTACAATACATGCCTATCAAATATCACATACTCACACAATTAATCTACTCAAGGAAGAAGAAAATGCACTTAGGAAAAGAAGAATTACCTTGGGTGAAGGATTGAGTAGAAGAAACTACACTTCCTCCCCTTGATCCCCTACTAGAAGATGGCACTCCAACCTCACCTTAGAGAAGAAGTAGAGAGACAAGAAGAAAAGCTTTAGAGAGGAGTGAAGTTGGAAGATGAAGAATTAGAGGAGAATTTGGAAAATCAAAAGCCCTAAGCTTATTTGGGCAAAAATTAGAGTTTAGAAAATTTCTTTTAAGTCCCTCTATTTGAGAAAATAAAACTCCACCCCAAAACATCAATTACCAAAATACCCTCTAAAGGTCCCTAATATTACAGTTTGTATAAGAATTTTTTTGCTATTTTATACATCTGTTGTTAATACTATAGTTAGTCATAACAAAGCCACAAGATAAAAGGGTTCTGTTTTCTTTTCCTTTTGCAACCCCCACGTCCCTTTTCTTTCTTTTTCACATGAAAAGTTCATCCTTAAATTTTTAAATAGTTTGTAATTCTGGATTTTCAAGAAATTCAATGGTTTATATAGCATTCAAAAGCTTAAATAGTTTCATGTTCTGAATTTTCATTAGATTTATTATGTTAAATAACATAAGACGTTTCCTAAGTAAAAGCTTATATGGTTCAAATAGGGTGTGCTATCCTTTAGTCTTTCATATGGTTCAAACGAGGTGTGCTATCCTTCAGTCTTTTTCTTTCCTTTCAACTCGAAAGATGCCTCCACAAGTTGATGATTCTCTAGCTGGCCTCCTATTATTTCCAAACTGACAGACTCCCCCAAAGTTGACATTGTATTATTGGTATTCTCTACCTCTCGAAAATTCAGTATAACTTTGAAGGTTAGCAACTGTGCACTACCAAAAAAAAAAAAAAAAGTCTTGGCGACTTCCAATTAATTTGACGAAGGTCACAAATGTTATTTGTGATTTGTATATTTTCTAATTACAACCACAAAAACTATGGTTTCGAGTCACAAATAATAGGAGACATTCATTTGCAAGTCTCACAAAAGCATCACAAATTTATTTGACTTGTATTATATGTTTTGTTACTTGATGTGCTAGTCATAATAACTATTTTTGCCTTGTAGTGATGGTTCGTGAAAGATTTATTACTAATTTGTATAATTTCAAGAGAACTTTGAAGGCTAGGAGAAACTCTGCACTAAAAAGAAAAAAAGGGTTTGATGACTTCAATTAATTTTCAGGTCACAAATTTATTTGTGATTTATATGACTTCATATACTAGTAACAAAAACTATGATTTCGAGTCACAAATAATAGTACGTAGATCTTCATTTGCAGTTACAAAGGAGTCACAAATTGATTTATGATCTGTATTCTATGTTTTATAATTTTATATGCTAGTCATAATAACTATTTTTGTCTTCTTTATGGTTCGTGAAAGATTTATTACTAATGTCACGTCCCGTGCCCCGGGACGTGGCACCGCCGTGCCTAGACTACTCTTAGGCACAAGGCTCAAAAGATCCAAAACATCTAAACAATTATCTCAAATAACATATAAGGATAAACATTGATCCCAAATATCCAAATTAAAGATGACATTAATCCCAAATATTACAATTCTCAAAATAATAACTTTCAACTTTGAAATACACAACCAAGATTCTAACATTCTAGAATCCCAAAGCATATCCTAATTTAACATGCCGAAGACTAACAAATTAAACTATACTACTACTAGCCTTACTCCACATTTTCTAAGGCAAAAGCTCCAAAAGCTATTCCCAATCCTTGAATCCAAAACCATCATTCTCTGCGTATAAAAAACAAAGGGGTGAGTGAAAACTCACCCAGTAAGTAGTAAAGGTTCTCTTTGGGGCTTAAGCTTGTTATTCATAATAGGTACATTTCCAAATCAAAATCAAGTCATAATCATCATAACATGTGGTCAAGTTAAAAAAAACTATACACATTCAAACATCACATAATGCAATTCAAAGTAAAGAGAGCTCAAGTAGTTAGTGGACACATGACCCTGGAATTCTAGTTGTTAACTATAACTCGGTTAATGCGGTTCAAAACCAACTATCTCCCAGTTGGTGCGATTCAAGACTAACTATAATCCGATTAGTACGGTTCAAAATAACTTGCTACCATTACTACTTTAAGGAATTAGTCCCATCATATAACCATTTCACATACAAGAGCTCAAGCGTATACTCATTCAAACGATTATTTAGACCACATATACTCATTTCATAACAAAACCAATGTAACCAAACATAAGCCCATTTATATAGAGAAAATATCCTTCAAATCATTTATTATCATCAAAGTGCATTTTCAAAAGCAAAGAGAATCAAATACTACTTACCTTACTCTAACACTAATTTAGGTAGTCCGAGTAGGGATAGGATCCTTCGTCGCCTATAATATACAATAAACACCCAAATTATTCTCTAATTCTATCAAAGAGATATAACCAAACTCAAATTCTATTCAAAAAGACAAAAGGACAACTTCTCGAGAAAACAAAACGATTCGCGCCCGCGGGTCGTGGAACGTCCACCCTGCGGCTCACAATAGGAAATGAGTCACGGGTGAACAGTGCTGAGCCGCGGCTCAGCCTGTGGCTCACACCCGCGGCGCGGATCGTGTAGCGGATCAGCCCAGAAAGTTGGCTCGATCATCTGCAGTTCCATCCGCGGCGCGGATGGGGCCGCGGATGGCACCAGAAACGAGCCAAAAACGACCTGCAACTGCTCAAAAACATCTCCAACACTATTCATCATCTTCTCACTCAATCCAAACAACAAGACAACCTCAAAATGACATAACAAGGTAGGAAAACACTATCTTAACATCATAAGCAACATATTTCATGAATCATTCTCAACATCATACAAGATCTACAAAAGTCTCATACCTAATTTCCTCAAATCTCTAACTCACCCACCTCACAAATCAATCCAAACACTCAATCCAACTCCAAATGGCACAATAAGCCAAGAAAACATCATATATACACAATATACTTCACAAATCATGAATCACACCCACAATCATACCTCTACCCAAAACTTCAACTACCCATGCTTACACATACCAAATAAGAAACCCACAGCCAATCTTAAAAATAACCACCATTAATTTTACAAAATGAACCCATCAAAGTTTAACATCATCTTATTCCATTACAAATCACAAACTAATAACTCATAATACAATCATTAAGCAAAAACCCTTAAAGATTAGAATGAGATTTCCAAGAAGTTACCTTAATTGATAGGAAGTTGGGTTGAGCTTCAAGTTTCCTCTTTCTTCTAGAGAGAGAGAGAGAGAGAGAGAGAGCAAAGAAGAGAAGATGGAAGAAGAGAGAAAACCGTGAGGGAGAAAAGAAAAAGAAAGAAGAGAAAATTGAGATGAAATGAGGGAAAGAAGGTTTTGTCATTTTCCACCCAAAGACAATGACTAAAAGGACCCTCCAAGGCCTTGGATATTACAACTAATTTTTAGATGTTATGCTTGCTTACAATTTGCCTCCTCAAGCCAAACGGAGCTTATTTTTCCATACAATATCTGGTCGAGTACGTCGAAACGGAGTAAATGATCCAACCAACTGGAAGTGAATTCGTGCAAAGCCAATTTCTAGTAGAATATTTAATACATATACTTAATTTGCAAAATGAGTAACTTGAAAAAGTGAGCATATAGTAATTACATTAAGGGGATGTTTGGATTAAGAGAATCAAGAAGGGAAATGAGTATCAATAATAATGGCACCCATTATTGATGTTTAGAAAAAAAAAATATTATTTTCCTTCAATAAAAATAAAAGTGATTAATTTGGGTCTCTATAATTTCTCCAAAATATTACTTTATCAAACTTATTGACCTTTTTTTGGGAGAATGTTACTCATTCTATTAACTTATTAACTTTTTTTGAAGGAATGATATTCATTCTATTATTAAGCCAAAAATATTTGAGGGAATCATCAAAACCCATACTCATAGTTGGGTTAATAATATTTATAATGATAGTAATTGAGTAATTTGAACCAAACACTCCTAATTTGTAACTTGTAAATTTCACCAACAGCCAGTTTGGAATACAAGCCTGAAAGGACCTGTCAACATGGCCCGAAGGTCGTTGACTGGTAGCTCTCATTAACATAATTAATTGGGATCAGAAGTTCCCCAATAGTTAATAATGTTTGAGAAGACTAAAGCTAAATAATACAGCTTTGAATAGAGCACCGTGATATTGTCATAAAGACTGGAAATATAATCTGCAAAAGAAGAGGTGAGGTATTTTCTGGATCGAGATGGGCCAGAACGCTTCTACTTCAAGATATTCTGATGCCTTTGATTCCGCCTTTCAAGAACTTGCTCTAAAATTGGGCTATCATTTTGGAAAAAATGAATCATATTCATTTGAGCTACAATGCAGGCAGCGGATCCAGGATCCTGAATTGAAGACCAAGCTGGATGGACATGTCCGTGAATTGAGGTATTGGAAAAGTCTTAGAAGGTTGATCCTATACATTCACAAGTGCAGTAATGCAGAAAAGGTTGTTCCTTGGTGGGGAGCTCTTAAGGACAAAACTGAAGATGCATTTATGGAGATCTTAGAAGACATTAAATTTGTTTGTCAGTTCAACGACTTCGAATTAAGGCTTTTGGAAGCTCTTAATGTGCTTGGTTGCTCACGAGCTAAGATTGGGCAGGTCAAGATTGATATTCGCAGAGCTCTTCACAATCTGTCACGCTTCAGCGATTCATTAGAATGGAAGATCCCCATTCTTGCTTGTGATGCTTGCGGTGATCTTTTCGTGTCTATCTCAGATATTCTGGACTGCATCAGGCAAGAGACGCGGGTTGGTCAAATTCTTGATGCACATCAAAGACGTCGGCTTGAGGCCTCCAATGATGGCATAATAGTTCCTCTCGAACGTTTCTTACTAAGTGCACTGTACAGCAACAACGAAGACAATTTGATCTTCCTCAATAATCTCACGATCAACAAGTTCTACAGTCATATTGCAAATGTGGCTGTAAGCATAGCAAGTCGGTCATTTATCTACTGGAGCTGATTCAGAAAGGCGGAGCATCAGGTACGACTTGCACAACTGGAAATCACTGGGCTTTTGGATATGCTACAAACGGTTGATCCTCTTCATCCGGAGTTCATTGACTTGATTCTAAAATTCTTGACCGTACTCAACAAAAGTGGTCCTCAACAGAAGTGAGGATCTCATATCTTACTTTTGTGGCTGTATCATCAATCAGGAGTGGTACGTCAAAAATAACTCTCCTAAGCTTCATCCCCTCATAAAATTTGTCATCAGTGAATCAGTGAAGATACCCCCAAGTGAGAACGTGAATTGTTTCATGGAAGAAATTAAAACAACACTTATCCTTGCAAGATTATCCTGTCTCCATGAACAAGTTCCTTTTTTATTAACTCTTGAGTTGCATACAAGGATTTGTCTTCTCAACATAGAGGTTTTCCTCAAGCATACAAGCATGATGTGTACTCAGGACAATATTGAAAAATGTAAAGAGGTTCTGAAGTACCTCAGAAGTTTCATTGATGAATTCTCCCAGATTAGAGAAGATCGCACAGATGGCTTCATGCTGGTCATTGATTTGGAGAAAGAGCTGACTTCTCTTTATCAATCCTTCTGTGAAAACAGAATTACAAAAGGCAGAGTAAGGATTTCATTTCTAATGTTGCTTTTAAAGATCGTAATTTTCAAGGCTAAATCATCTTCCATGGAGTTCCTGGAGTTAGTGAATACTAACAAAATTATAATGGACAATCAGAACAGGTCTCATTGAAACTGTTCTTGAAGGACTGAATGTGTTCACTGCTTTTATCTCCTATCAGGAAGACAAGACATCAATTATGAAGAACATGGAACACATCTTCATGCATATGGAAGCAATTACAAGGGGAATAACATTGTTCTATTACCAATTCATTATCAACAAAGTCACAATGAAGATGACTTTGAGAACGAACCTCTTATTTTCCCATATGCTGGATAACTATGTCAAGGATCAAGGCAGACCTTAAAGAAATCTATTGGCCTAAGTTGCCTAATGTTCCTAGCTTGGGCTTCATTGAATTTCTTCTGGAAGACCTCTTGGAGCAACTCAACCATTGTCCTCATTCAATTGCCCTTGTGGAGCATCATGTTGAAAAGATTCGATCTGATCTAAAGTCTTTGAGATCTTTGCTCATGAAGGTGGACGATAAGCACCAGGAACTGAGAGATCTTGGTAAACGTATTACATATGTGTCATATCTGGCCGAATATATCATTGGCACAATTGAGGTTGGAATTTGCGATTGGAAACGTATGTTGTTCCTTTCTGATCTTAGTGAAGAGATCAGACTACTTAAGCAACAATTTAGCTACACTGATGAGGAAAATATTTGTGATGCCAGAGTACACAATGTTACACAGTTTTCGAGCCATATGACATCACATGTTAATATGCCAGCAAGTGGTGAACATGTCTTATGCCTCAGTGATGCTGAAGAAGTTGTAATTGATCTATTGACAAGAGGATCCTCACAGCGATCTATTTCCCCATAGTTGGCATGGCAGGAATCGGCAAGACAACTTTGGCTAAGAGATTGTACAGTGATCCTAAAGTTGTACATCACTTCCATATTCGTGCATGGTGTTCTGTTTCACAAGAATACACAAAAAAGGAGTTATTACTCGACCTTTTAAAAGACACGTGTGGAATTTTGGATAATGTTCGGAATATGAGTGATAATGAGTTAGATGACCAGTTGCGCAAGAGTTTGAAAGGAAGGACGTACTTGATAGTTATGGACGATGTGTGGGACAGTAAGGCATGGAATGATTTGGAAAGATCACTCCCAGATGACAACAAAGGAAGTAGAATCTTGATGACAAGTCGTCTCTGCGAACCTGATAGAGATGCTTATAGCCTTCGTTTATTTACTGATGATGAAAGTTGGAAGTTGTTACAAATGAAGATATTCCATGCAGGCGGCTGTCCAAACGAACTTATAGGAGTTGGAAAGGAAATTGCTAGAAGATGTAAAGGACTACCTCTGGTAATTGTTGCAATAAGCTGGTCTTCTGGAAAGAACAGAAAAGACACGAGAGGCCTGGAACAAAATTCCTGAAAGCTTAAACTCAAAAATAATTGAGGATCCACGAGCTCAGTGCATGGACATCCTGCAGCTGAGCTACAATCACTTACCAGATAATTTAAAGGCATGCTTTCTCTATTTTGGTGCATTTTTGGGAGACAAAGATATTCCTACTTGCAAGTTGATAAGGTTATGGATTGCCGAAGGATTCATACGGCGAACTAATTTAAAGAGCTTAGAAGATTCTGCAGAGGACTACTTGGTAGATCTTATTGGTCGAAGCCTTGTAACAATTTCCAAGGAAGGATCCAGGAGAAAAATCAAAGCGTGCTGTATTCATGACTTGCTACGTGATTTTTGCTTGTTAAAAGCAAAGGATGAAAATTTTTTACAGCTAATAAACAGGCATGATGGACCATATAAATCTTTATCCAATTTGGACATTGGTGGAGATTATTATGATCGTTATCCTTTGGATCCTGTGACATATGAGAGCTACCGAATGTGCTTTATTTTGAAACGAAGGCATTTCATAAGGTCAAGCCCTCACGGCCCATGCACCCGTTCTCTTATATTCCATGCCACAAGTGATATGTACCCTAGAAGTCCTTATGATATCTCATTCATTCCTCGCCACTTCAGACTTCTCAAAGTGTTGGATTTAGAAACCATCAATATGGGTTATGCATTTCCAAAGGGAATGGAATTGTTAGCTAAGTTGAGATACTTAGCTGTAAGTGGGGATATAGATTTTATTCCAGCATCAATAGCAGATCTCCGGAAACTGAAAACTCTTATTGTCAAGGGGTTAAAGGGTATGGTTATTCTACCAGATTCTGTTTGGAGCATGGCGTGTTTAAGGCACATTCATGTGAGTGATCACGTTGATTTCAACTCGCAAGACAATGAGCTTGAAAGCGTGTTGTAATTAGATAATTTGATCACATTTTCCTCGCCATTACTTTCTTATGGGAATCGTACAGAGAAGATATTGAGGAAGCTTCCCAATCTCCGCAAGTTGGGATGTGTATTCTTGGAATCATGGGATGATTATCGGAATTACAACAAGTTTCCTGAGTTGGACTTTCTCGTTCAGTTGGAGTCGCTTAAGATACTTTACTCTGGTAGGATTCTTAATCCCGGTATATTGAATCTCCCTCGGAATCTGAAGAAATTGACTCTATCAAATCTTCACCTACCATGGACTTATATTGCTGATGTTGGAAGACTCCAAAACCTGGAGGTTCTCAAACTCCTCTCTCGAGCCTTTGAGGGGAAAACATGGGACATGAGGGAAGGGGAGTTCCTCAAACTCAAATATTTGAAGTTAGACCATCTGAACATTGTGCACTGGAATGGTTCCAATAACCACGTTCCGGAACTTGAGCACTTAGTATTACGAAATTGTGAGGTTCTTGAGGCAGTCCCCTATGATTTCAGAGCAATTTCTACATTGAAGAAGATTGAAGTACAATTATGCAGAAAATCAACTGAAGATTCAGTCAGAAGTATTACGGATGAAGGAATTGAGGGGATTGAGATCATCATCAATGGTAAAGCTATTTGAGATCGACATCTTGATTGCAGATTGGTCTTTGTTATTTGTATTATGCTACTCCGCAGTAAGTATAATTTATTTTTTGAAAACTGATTAAATTGTTCAATGCATGTCTGTATGTCTAGTGCTGCTACTTACTTCGACTTTATGATACGACTAACTGAAAGATCTATATGTAAATTGATAAAGTTTGTAATTTCTAGATTGCCACTTGTTCATTTTATATTGTTTGAATACTTGGAACATATGTTGCAGTTTTTATGATTCTTTATTCTACCACATTTCATCTATTGATTGCCTTAAGTTGATTTGTAGAATGGATCAGTATGTGCATGAATTCTTTTGCGGCTGAACAAATCATTTACTGGTAGTTTGCTTGTCTTTCTCAACCATCTTGGGAAACAAAGTCAGACAAAGCGCTCATAGATCATTTCAGGTATGGATGTATTTCAATATGAGAACGACTTTGGTTTCAATACTGTTATAAGGTAATACCCATGATCTTGGAGGTGCTATTTTGTCATTTGGCTTTTGGGTGGAAGATGTAATAGCCTTTCTTTCTCTCTTTTGTATTTCAATTACCTTTTCTCTCTTTCTTCTTTCTCTCTCACGGTTTTTCTTTTTCTCTCTCTCCCTATCAAGTTCTCTCCATTTTCTCTCAAGAATAAGAAGGTGAAGAATTTCCATTCTCAAGGAGAAGCTAATAGGAGAAGTCTTGAATCTTCCATCTGAGGTAATTTTCTCTTGAGCTCAAATTTATCTTCTTTTGATTCGGTTGTGTCAAGAATGGGTATGGATGGTTGATTAGGAAGTTTTTTGGTCTTTATACTTTGATAAGTATGTGCTTAGAGTTGTAGTGTGTGGATGTATGTGAATTGTGTGGTTTCTTGGCATTGATGAATTATGGGTGAAGAACCTTGAAGATAATGTGTAATTTGTGGGTGTGATTCATGATTAGTAAAGTATACTATATTTATGTGCCCTATTATTGCTTTATCTTGCCATTTTAGAGTTGGTTTAGTGCTTGGATTGTGTTAGATGCAATTGAAAAATCTTGAATCTGGTTTGTTATGTTGCAATTTGGAGAAATCGAGCTGCTTGAGCTCATTCGCAGTGCCAGCCGAGCCGCAGATGACGCCGCGGCTCGACCAGGGTTTTATTCTGGTGCCATCTGCAGCATCAGCCGCAGCGCAGTTGGCACCGTGGATGGGACCACGGATCGTGTCATTTTTGTCCTCTTTGCTTCGTTTTGCATTTTAAGTTAGACTTAAGCCTCAATTGTGATTTCTTGATAGAATTAGGATATGATTGAGAGTTTATTATGTTATTTAGGTGAAGAAGGTGATCTTTTCTATTTGGAGTAATTTTTTAACTTGGACCGAGGTAAATAGTACCTGTATCCTTTATGCTTATGATGTTTTCTAAATTTTTTTTGTATATATTAAAGTGGCATGAGTATGCATATGTTGATGATTTGCCATAGATGTGTAAATGTGATCAAATGTGAATGAATGTTTTGTGATTGAGCTCTTGTATAGGGTAATTATTGACGGGACTAGTTCCTTAAATTTGGAATGAATGATATGATATTGGACCGCGCTAACCGGTGAGAGTTAGCATAATGTTTTGGGACCGTGTTAACAGATAATAGTTAACAACTGGATATACAGGGTCAATGTGCTTTATTACTTGAGCTCTCTCTTTAGTATTTATATGAAATGTTATGTGGCCACATTTATTTGTATGAGTTACAATTAAAGTGATGACTATTTGAATGATATCATGCATATGTATATGTAACATACTCGGCCAATAAAATGATACTTGTACTACTTATTGGGTGAAGTTTTCACTCACCCTTTTGTTTTATACGCAGAGAATGAGGACTTTGAAAAGAAAGTTTGGGATTAGCTTTGGAGTTATGATCGAAGGGATAACAGCTTGGCTAGTGTGAAGATATGTTAGTATATGTTAAGATATGATTTCAACTCTAGTATTTGTAGTTGAAGTTTCAATTGGAAAGATTGAGTTTTATGAAATTTTGTTTGAAGTATATATTACTTATGTAATGTTTGGGATGTTCTTGTTAGATGTTTTGACTATTTGAGCTTGTGACTCAGCTTAGTCTGGTCATGGCGGTATTATATCCCGGGGCACGGGGCATGACATATAATACTTTAACTAAAAATGAATTTTAATTTAGCTCAATTACTAAGAACATTCCATTGGGAAGCCTTCCTTCTCAAATCTGTAACATAAACTTCAGATGCTAATTCAAATTTTCTGAGTATGAGAATGTATTCTAGTATCCTGTTCCATTCCTTTTAAATGTAGTCTGACGTTCCCACAAGGAAGTTTGTCCATCTATCCCTGTGCAACCAGACCTCCTCAACTTAGCAAGCTAGAGTAATTACAAGTCTGTCCATCCTTCCTTTTATTGCCAATGCTCCTCAAGTTACTAGTTTGGTCATAAGTAGCTCAAATGTCTGTCCAACTTCTTCAAAATTTTAAACGACAGTTGTTGCTGAGAATGGATCCTAAAATACTTTATGGTCCAAAGAGTCCATTGTCAATGGAAAAAAACCACAAGAATACAATTTAAATAAAACAAACTACTGTCAGGAGATTATTCTTTGAAGCAGACAAATTAAAACAAATAACTACCTTTGAAATCTTTTTCTGTGGGTAGAAGGAATCATGGTGTTGGCAATGATACTTTCATTAGATCATTCAGTTATTTTTTTCTCCTTTAGTTAATTTTACTAACCTTAATCTCAACAAGTGTGGCAACTTTATACGATCCTCAATGCAACTGTGTATCGTATATTAATCACCAATGGTCATCCACATGCTACAGCATCTGTATGCGCATTAGTTTTTGAAATTTTTTAGGGGGTAACAACTAACTAGAGGAGCCAAGTGATTAATGAATTTTTTTTATCTTGTCAGAGTCGCTGTTATTTTCGTGTATACTTCTTAGATCAATCTTGTAATACCAAAGAATTAGCATGGGAGTTTTTGTAATTAGACAAAGTAATAAGTTGAAGAAACAAAATGCAATATGAGGAGGGACTTCGTATGCACAAAATAATTGGGTAGTGTCTAAATATTAGGGCTTCAGTACTCATTTCATTAGCCTTCACATCTTTCTCTCCCCACCTCCCCCAAAGAATTTCTTCTAATATCTTCCTCTTCTCTCTCTAATCAAAGAAAAGTCTTGCCAAAAGCAATCAAAAAGTGGGAACTTAGAAGGCTCTACCTAACCTACTACTCAAGATAATCTCTTGGAATTTCACTATAATCTATGTGGGTCTTTTCCTAATGATAGTTATTATGAGCAATTATAATATGATTATTGAAGAAATGCTTATGCTACAATGCTTGTGAGTTATGCTTATATTTGGATATTAGGCTTAAGAATGAATGTGAGTCTCCTAATACTGGGTTTTCTTAATTAAGATTACATTAAGAGCAACAGTTGGATGATTTGGTGGGTTTAAGATTATTAAGGCTATATTAAGTATGGGTTATGTTTGTATGAAGTTTTTTATGCTTAGAATGGTTATTGATTTTCATTTTCTCCATATGGGTTAACGGGTAATTGAGATTTTAATAGATGGATTATAGTTAATGATGTATATGTCAGCATAAATTGGGGCTTTCTAATCAATTTTGCCAATGTTTGAGTATGAGTAAAATGATTATAAGGTGTTTGATGAATTGGGTGTATTTGAACGCCAAAAAAGAGGATTTTCAAGTATAAGCCATGAGTGTTGAGAGTCAACCGCTAGCTATGCTGGAAGCTCACTCTTTGCCTGCGAGATGTGGGTCATCCTTGGACAGGCCACAGCTCATCTACCCCTAACCCAGGGATTAGCTTCTATGTGCGATCTGCGGGTTAGCTGTTCATGATCTGCAAGTGCAGATCATCAGTCTCCCACTCACAAATCAATTCTCTAGGTCACTTTATTTTGAATTTTGTACCTTGAGTCTAGTGTTAAGCTTGTATTAGGATAATTGATAGAGTTAGCTTATGATTGAGTGTTTAATTGTGCACTTTAGGTGAAGAAGGTGACTGTTTCCTTTTGGATTATTTGAACTAGCTTAGATCTAAGTAAGTGGTGCTTGTATGCTTTGGATTTTGGAAAATGATATTTGATAAACCAAATGCTTGAAATTATATTTGTTATATTAAATGGCTTGAGTGTAGGTATGTTCTTGTTTTTATTATGAATGATTATACATTGTGCAACGTAATGTTTTGAATAATGATTGATTGGGCTCTTTGATAAAATAACTTGTGACGAGACTAGTTCATTAATTGGTGAAGGTGATTTTTTGTTTAGACTGCATTAACCGGTTGATAGTTAGCTTTTATTTTGTGTGAACTGGACCAACCAACCGAAAGTTAGTTTTGGAGCGAGTAAATTGGCATGTTAACAATGGCTATCCAAGGTCATTAGTCGGATTATTACTTGAGCTCTTTTTGTCATTATGCTTTGTGATATGTGAAATGTGATAAGTGTGATTTGACCACGTATTTTGTAACTTATATGAATAAATGTTATGTGTTTGAAATGCAAAAATATATTTAACACTCTCAAGCCACAAAGAGATACATGTACTACTTATTGGGTGATTTGTCACTTATCCCTTTGTTTTTGATACGTAGCGAAGGATGACTTCATGGAAGAGGATTAGGCTAGCTCTTGGAGCTAGATGATTGAGATGATGATGTAATTCTTGGTGGTGAACTTTGCTTATATTGTTTAGATTATGTTATATTATGTCATAATGTGACTAAGACTAGTGTTTGTAGTAGGTGCCTCGAATTATAATTGAAGGCTTGAAGGTTATTGTATTTGATTATATGATACATGTGGTTGATGTTTATTTAGTTACCTATGTGTTGCTTAGGACATTAGATGCTTTGATCGATGAGTCTTATGTTTTAACTTAGTCTAAGTCATACAGGTTGTGATATCCCGGTATATAGAGCATGAAAAGTCTTATTTTGCTTGCTAGCATTTTATTGGCCAAAGAAAGTAAGCCTACACTTTATTGCAGCATTCCTAACTGCCAAAATTCTACATACCCCTTTTTGGCTGATCACACTTAATGATTACAGGATGATCCTCGAAGCCATTCCACCAGACTTGCCAGGTGCCAAAAACTAACTCAAATATCTAAGAGTAGCTATAGGAAAGCTGAGATTTCATAGTTGATTAATAATCAAAATGATTAGGATCTGTTTATTTGGTTTAAAGATTGTTCATCGGTCTTGTCTTGTTTTCCATTTATATTGAGCTGTTCAGCTCTTTTTGACCATTTTTCTATTAACAGGAGTTGTTGGCACATACATCCATCTTTTTCCTTGTATATATGTATTCATGAGCTGTTGAAACTGTACCTACTGCTTCCTTTTACAAATGGTTTTGATTGATTCTTTTGATATACTTATAATAAGCCAATACTTAAAAAAAGAAAAAAAAAAGTAAGCTTGTTTTCTTTTCAAGCCTTTAAAAGAAGAATCTTAGTAAAAGAAATTTGCAATTATCGATTATCAACTGCTTTTATAAGAACATATATGTTTATTATAATTTTTTAATATTAATTAAATAGTTAAGTATCAAAGTATATGATTAATTGACTACAAAAACAAAAATAAAAATGAGTTAAAATAAACAAAAAAATATATTCTAAATGTATAAAATAAAAGTGAGAATTATGAAAGTGGCGGCATGGAAAAATTGCTAGAAAATTAAAAGGAAACAAGTGGAAAAAGAAGAAAATGACAAATCAATTCATGCACTTAATATTGAAAGGTAAAAAGTCTTTTAATATTGAAAGGTAAAAAAGTCTTTAATCGTAAAACAGGATGGAAAATTTATGTCTCTTTTGAAGTTGGGGAATCAAAGGTCTATAAATACATACGGGTAGCAAGTTCAACTCATTCCTAATTTCTGAGGAATTATTGGTGCATCTGGTCTTGATATCTCTTCCGACACAGTATATCTAATTTAAGGTGAGCTATAACCGTCAGAAAGAGACTTAGTCTTTGAATGAGCTCATCTCACACTGTGTGCAAGAAGAGGAGGAAATGTTAAAGCAACGCAAAACAAAGAGTGCTCACCTAACTTCATTCACTAATAATAAAGGTAAGGGACATAAAAGAAAAAAAAAGAAGAAAGTTGCAGGTACGGCATTTCAAAAGAAATAACAAAAGATACCGGTTGAGTTGGGAAAGAATAGTTGTTCCTTCTGTGGAGCCAAAGGGCATAAAAAGAAGCATTGTACCAACTATCACACTTTGCGTGCTAAGAAAGATATGTTTCTTAATTTGGTTTGTTCTGAAGCTAATTTGACTTCGATAACTAGAACACACGATGGATAGATTCTAATAGAATAACTCACATCAGTGTATCTATGCAGGGTTACTTGAGTTGCTGAAAGCCTAATGATAGTAAAAGATATATCTACGTGGGTGATGGCAAAATAGTTCAAGTTGAAGCAATAGGAGTTTCTAGATTATTGTTAAAGGATGGATTTTATTTGAATCTTAATGAAACATTTATTGTATTGTCTTTTAGACAGAATGTAATTTCTATTTTTGTTTGGAAAAATCTGGTTATTTTTGTTCGGACAAATCTGGTTATTTTTGTTCATTTGGAGATAGAAATTTCTAATTGTTTTATAATTTAAAA
Organism: Mitragyna speciosa; assembly: GCA_024721245.1. NCBI lineage: Eukaryota > Viridiplantae > Streptophyta > Magnoliopsida > Gentianales > Rubiaceae > Mitragyna > Mitragyna speciosa. Next base: position 3,975,076 of record CM045557.1, read on the forward strand.
TTAGTTGGTTCTAGTTCTTTATCATATTACGATAATCTATATGTGGTTGATATTATTGCCTCGTTTAATGAATCCCTATATTTGCGTACCAGAGTTGTAAAAAGAAAATTAATCAATGAGAATTCAGCTATATTATGGCATAAAAGATTGTGTCATATCTCAAACGAAGAATAAAAAAACTCGTGTCAAATGAAATTCTCGACCCCTTAAATTTTACACATTTTGATAATTGTATCAACTGTATAAAGGGGAAACAAACAAATTAAAGGAGATTTGAAGCCAGTAAAGCCTTGTATGTCTTAGAACTTATACATACAGATATTTGTGGGCCATTCACTACATCTGCTTGGAATGGTCAATAATACTTTATAATGTTAATAGACAATTTTTCAAGATATGACTACATATATCTCATTTATGAAAAGTCATAGTCACAGGAAGTGTTAAAAAATTTTAAGACTAAAGTTGGCAACCAATTTAACAAAAGAATTAAAGGTGTTAGATCTGACCGTGGTGGTAAATACTAGGTGGATATGACGATTCAGGTGAACAACATCCAAGGCCGTTTGCTAAGTACCTAGAGGAATGTGGTATCATCCTACAGTACATTATGCATGGTTCCTCCACCATGAATGGTGTTACCGAAAGACAAAATAGGACACTTAAAGATATGGTGAGAAGTATGATTTGTCATTCTACCTTACCAGAATCACTCTAGGGAGATGCACTTAAGCATGCAGCATAAATCCTTAACAGAATTCTAACTAAGGCAACTACCAAAATCTCATATGAGCTTTGGACTGGAAAGAAACCTAGTTTGAACCATTTGTATATATGGGGATATCCAGCTGAGGCAAAGCCTTACAGGCCAAATGAAAAGAAACTAGACTCAAGAACGGTTAGTTGTTATTTTATTGGATATTTTGAAAGATCTAGGAATTACAAATTTTATGATCCCACAACTAAGTTGATTTTTGAGATGAGACATGTCCGATTTTTTGAGGATATAGAGTTTGGAGGAGAAGATACAGTTAGGGACATTGTCTTTGAAGAGGAATATGCTAATATTCCTACAAGTGTCATTGATCTTGCTCATAATCCTATTCCTGATCTTGTTCATGACACAACAAATTAAAACAATTTTGAAGAACCTCCCCATTAAGAAACTGTTTCAAAAGAATAAACTCTACCACCTCAAGAACCAATGCCATTAAGGAGATCCACTAGAGAGAGAATAAGTGCAGTGCCAAATGATTACATTGTATTTCTCCAAGAACATGAGAATGACATTAGAGTGATGGAAGATAATCCAATCTTTCATCAAGTTGTGGAAATTTCTAACTCTCAAAAGTAGATCTATGCCATGAATAAAAAGATGAAGTCTATGAAAGACAATAATGTTTGGGATCTTGCCCCATTATCAAAAGGAGTAATATTCATTGGTTGTAAATGGATATTTAAGACCAAGAGGGATTCAAAAGGCAATGTGGAGAGGTATAAAGCTCATTGTGTCGCAAGAGACTTTACATAGAAAGAAGGCATTGACTATAAAGACACTTTCTCTTCGATTTCTTTGAAAGACTCTTTTAGGATTGTAATGGCATTAGTAGCGCATTTCAATCTTGAGTTACACCAGATGGATGTAAAGACAGCGTTTCTCAATGGCAACATTAATGATATGATTTATATGGTGCAACCAAAAATCTTTGAATCAGGAGATCCAAAGGATATGGTTTGCAAACTTAAAAAATCCATCTATGGGCTCAAGTAAGCATCTCGATAATGGTTTCAAATTTCATCAAGTGATCATCTCATATGATTTTGAGATGAATTCGGTTGATGAATAGTTATACCATGAGTTATGTGGGAGCAAGTATATTTTTCTAGTATTATATATTGATGACATTTTGCTTGCCAGTAATGATATAGACTTGTTGCATAAAACCAAAGATTTATAACTAAGAATTTTGAGATAAAAGATTTTGGTGATGCATCTTTTGTGCTGGACATACAAATACACCGGGATTGCTCTCAGGGTATTCTAGGATTATCACAAATTGTCTATATTGAAAAGTTATCAAAAGATATGGCATTCAAACTTGCAAACTAGGTAATACCCTTATTGCTAAGGGAGACAAGTTTAGTCTCGATCAATATCCTGAGAATGCTTTTGAGCAAAAGGAAATACAGAATATTCTTTATGCATCAGTAGTAGGGAGTCTGATGTATGTTCAGGTTTGTTCGCGTCTAGATATTGCATACATTACAGGGATGCTAGTAGATATTTAAGCAATCCATGATTAGACCATTAGAAAGCAACTAAACGGGTCTTGCGGTATTTACAGAGAATAATGGACTACATGCTCAATATCGAAGATCATATTAGCTCGAGATTGTTGGATACACTGATTTCGATTATGTTGGATGCTAAGATAGTATGAAATTGACGTCAGGCTATATCTACTTGCTAGCTAGGGGTGCCATATCTTGGAAGAGTACTAAGTAGTCTCTTATAGCCTCTTCTACTATGGCTGTAGAGTTTATAGCTTGCTATGAGGCATCCAATCATGGTATTTGGCTGCGAAATATTGTCACAAGGTTACGAGTAGTGGATGGTATTGAGAGACCACTCAAGTTATTTTGTGACAATAAGTCGACAGTTCAATATTTCAATAATAATAGGACCTCTATAAATCAAAGCATATAGACATCAAGTTCCTGGTAGTTAAAGAAAGAGTTTAGAGTGGACAGTTATCTATAGAGCATATCGGAACAAACTCCATGATTGCGGATCTAATTACTAAAGGATTGCCACCCAAAGTGTTTCATGAGCACGCTGCTCATATGGATGCCATGTCATAAGTGATATTTAGTTGTAGTAGGAGTTTGTTATTTTAAATGCTCTTACGACATTGATATTTTCCAGTTATTTAAGTTTTGAGGATATTTCTTGTGCAATATAAAGTTTCAGTTTATTCACACTCTGATTTTTTTTATTTTGTTTATTTTACAAAAAAATTGATGGACCAGTTGGAAATAGGCATGTTAAGATCACATTGCATGAAACTTTCATGCTACACATCCACATCATGATTCATGTCATTTGATTGTATCAGCATACGTGACCATTGATTGATTGAGTTATGAAAATAGAACAAACGCCCCTTTGATCCTGTGTTGGTATAATTCATGGATCGAATTGGTTGTAGATACACTTTGCTGATGACCGTCAATTTGAGTTCGTAAGGTTATATTGAAAAACAGAATTATAAGGTTATACATATAGTCCAAGTGGGAGATTGTTGGATCATTAGTCCAACGTTAGACTTATATGTGAATAATTATGTGTTGCGGACTGTCAAATAAGGTTAAACCCAATTCAAAGTGATCAACTGTGATTTGGGCTTTAACGCATCTAATATGATGTGAGCCTTTAATGTATAGAGATTTAAAGGTAATTTTTATTTTAATGATGGGTTAAAATAAAAATACCAAAAAGATAACAAAGAAGTTATCTATAAGTAGAGTTATAGTCCTCGGGTCTCACGTATCGTTATTATCATTCCCTTTCTTAATATCTCATCATCAAGGAAGATACTAGAGAAAAAAAGCAAAAGGGGCTTTCTCAAAAGAATCAGAGAATACGTGTAGATTTGAAAGACCACAATTTCAAAGGATTCAAACAGTAAATTGGTTTAACATGAATCCAAGTATGCTTTTATATTATAGTCGTATTCAAACATTTAATATTGGATCTTGGGAAAATTCTAATAAGGAAATCAATTGAGACAAAACTTATAGTCCATTCCATGTTAGTGGCATAATTTATTTGGAACTATATGTAATATTTGTATTTTATTTTTTCAATTAGAATTATGAAGACATTACAGACATCATATTTTAGAAAAGATAGGAAATCAATTGAGACAAAACTTATATTCCATTCCATGTTTGTGGCATAATTTATTTGGAACTACATGTAATATTTGTAATTCATTTTTACAATTAGAATTATAAAGACATTACACTTCTAGATGGTATCAAGATTCAATAAAAATATTCAACTACAAAAATATTGTCGCGTCCCAAAAATCGTGGGCAAAAGGGTGCATGGTGGGATCGTGACAATCGCGTCCTAAAAGACAGTCTGGTCTCGATGACCCTTTCGAAAATAAAGGTTTTTCGAAAAAAAAAAACTGTGCATATGTGTGAAAAAATCAAATTTTAGTAAAAAAAGTGTATTTTAAGAAAAAATAGTTTTTTAAAAGAAAACAAGGCCGGGACTAAAAGTGCTACAGGTTTGGCCAAATAACTTTTGAAAAAGGGTTTTATTTTAAAAAAAAAAATGGAGTCGCCACTTGGTACTGAGTTAAGGTGTATCAAGTCACCAGAAAAATCGTTTAACAAAACAAAAATAAAAATTTTAGAAAAATCATTTAAAACCCTTTTTCAACTCCAGTCTACGAAAAACGAGAGAAAAAAAGGTCCGGGAGTCACATTTGAAGAAAGGGAAGGCAAAGGCTTATGCCTAAGGCACCCTTTCAACCTAGCCGAGGCTAGTTGCGAAATTTAATCAAAGTTTCCTAAATTAACCCTAGATTCTATCGCGTTTGGATGTATCTAAATGAATGCAAATCCATAGTCTAAGTGTGGGTATCGGAAGGGTCGACATGTTCCGTCGAGATTTGGTCGGAATTATCGCATTAATTGCGAAACCCGAGTCGAAACCTCGAGGGAGTCACGAGTTTTTATGCAAAATAAAATGCAAAAGAAAAGAAAATAATAATATAGATAATAAGTGGCTGAAGAAAGTGGAATGCAACATGACGGGTACGGGGGATTAATATCTCGTGACTGAATGTTTCTACTCACGGAGAGGGGAACGACCTGTACACCACCGCTTCCCACGTGAGTAGACGACTATTTCTAGTCGAATCACACAAATTTCCTAAAGTCTAAGTGAAATGCAACTTAGATGTCATGCATTTGAAGATACGTCAAAATAATAATAATAATTAAAATCATGCCGAATGGAAAGAAAACTAAAAGTGTATGAAATGAGATATGAAATGCACACAAGTGCACCTAACACTAAAATGCCCTAAGGGTCTAGCGTTGGATTAGCCCGTTCTAAGAAAAATCCACTAGCGTTGGACTAGCGGGAAAAGAATGAAGCCACAATTAGCATTGAACTAGTGTAGTGACGGAATACCATAAATCATGAGTTTAAACATTAAAGTATGAATTAAAAGCCAATTAAACACATAAAAGCATGTAAGATCACATAGGAGCACATAACACATAAGCATAATGTTCTAGATGCAAAATCCTAAAGAAAGCGGTAAATCACGTAAGCACGTAAGCACATAAAAGCAAATAAACCCTAACTATTACATTGGGGGGCTTGATTTACAATTTAAGGGGGGAAATTAAAAATGGCCTATCTATTACATTTTCTATTTAATTACACAATTTTTGCTAAAATATGAAAAAAAAATGATTGAACTATTACATTAACTAGTTAAATACAAAAATATTACATTTTTCGTCAAAAATAATAAAATTTAAAGTTCAATAACACAAAATAAATAAATACGCAAAAAGTGCATAAAATAAGAAATGCATAAAACAATTGCATAAAATATCACATTAGAGCACGTTGGAGCACATAAAGAAGAAGTTAATGATAAATAGGGATACCTCTTGGAGACCCGGTACCAATGCTTAAAAAAAATGAATACACACGTTAAGGTACCACTATTTTAATAAATCACAAAAGTACCAAAATTTTATCAAATTGAGGGTAAAATACCAATTCTATTAAAAAAGGCTTGAAAGCAAAAAATATAAACCTAAGGGTTAAAATTAAAAATTCACATGAATCTATGGGGTACACTTGAAAATTAAAGCAAAATTGGGTAACAAAAATAGTAAAATCGGACAAACACGGGAACAAATTTGCAAATTATAGGACTTAATCGAAAGCAAATGAAATCTAAGAATCAATCTAAACGAACTAAAAAATAAAAATAAAAAGCTAATTTGAAAGGTATTCTGATTACTAAAAACATCAATTGAATTAAATCACTCAATTACTAAATTAAAATAGATTAAAACCAAAATATAAACAAGTAGATCGCAATTAATTGTGTGAAGAATAAAACTAAATCAGCCAACTAAATTAACTTAATTAATTAAACTATTAAATCAAAACCCAACTCTTTGAAGAAAAATAAAGTATATATATACATGACTAAACTAAAATTAAAACAACAAACCAGAGATTAAAAGTAAATAAATAAATTAGAACCCTGGATAAGTAAATCTTTCCCCCAGGTTCGTCTTTTTTCTTCTATCTGCTTTTCTCCCCCACGTTTCTGTGATTCCCTCTTTCCCATCTCTTTTGTTTTTTCTTTCCAGATTTCTGTCTTTCTTTTTGTTCTTTTCTTCTCGCATTTTCCTCAGGTCCCTTGTTTCTCCCCTTTCTTTCTGGTCTCCCTCTGCCAGATTTCTCCACCTAACTCTCTTATCTTCATCTCTCCCAGCTCTCTATTTTCCTATCTTTCCATTTTCTCGGATTCTGACCTGCTCTTTTTTTCAATTGCTTCCTCCAATTTTCCCATTTGCTTTCACTCACTCTCACTCTCACCGCTGCTTTCTCTTCTTCTTCTCTCTTTCTTACTGATCTCCCTCTCCCGCTCTCGGTTCTCCCTCGTCTTCTCATCTTCTTTCCAGCCGAATCTTTTTCTCTCTTTCCCTATTTGGTTCTCTATTTTTTCGATTCTCAATCTCACCACATCTCTTCTCTCCTTTTTTCCCTGTTTTTTTTTCTCTCCCTCCAATTTGCTCTCTATCCTTCTCCTTCCCTTTCGGTCTGATTCCCTCTACTCCACTCCGTTCCTTTTTCTCTGTCTCGCGACTGCCTTCTCTCTGGTTCTATTCCAGCTTCTCGTTTTCCTTTATCCTCTGTTTTATCCCTAAATTGCAAACTTCTTAGACAAAGCTGGGCCAGATGGTGGCGGAATCGGGTCTGAAATTGGGTTTTGTTTTTGTTGCAGGTGAGACATGTAGTTGTGGTGGTCGATTGTGAATTTGGTGGGAATTGGACGGAGGTTGGAGGCTGATGGGCTTTGGATGGAGGCTACGGTTATTGGTGATTGGATGTTCTTTGTGTGTGTGTGCAACTGTGTAGCTAATTATGTGTTCTGTATATGTGTGCGTGACTTCAGTGTGTGTATGTGTTGTTCGAAAATGAAATTGATGTGTGTGTGTGTGTCCGATTGTGCTGCTGTGTACGTGAGATTATGTGATGGTTGGATTGGGCTGAAGAAAATGCAATTAAAGTAACTGCAGGGGATTTTGGGAGATTGATGAACGGAGAAATGGGGCAGTGGTATTTGTGCGAGCAGAGAAATTGCTAGTGCTTTGTGATGATGTGTGTTCTCGTGTGCATAGTTAATTTTGTGTGTGTGTGTATAACTGATTGTGTTCGTGTTTTGCAGGTGACAATGGATATTTTGCTGGGCTGATGGGAGGTGAATTGGAAGATGGTGATAGTCCTAATTACTGATGGTTTTGGTAATTCTGATAATGGATTATTGGTTGTGATTGTTGGTGATAGAGCAGTGATGGAGTGGCGTTGTTGGGTTTTGAGGGGTTGATTGGGTGGAAATTTGGCTGTGAACAGGGGTGGGAATTGGGTTTGTTTTCGGTGATTGGCCATTGGTCAAGGATGATGGCTGGTGATGTAGGTTTTTGGGTTGTTCTCTGCGGTTCGTGTTTTGTTTTATGTTTCTGCAGATTGCGAGCGAGGTAAAGAGATAGTGGTGGCGGAGCTTACTGGTGGCTGGATTGGTTGTGGATGGCAGGGATGGTTCTGATGGTTGCAAGTGATGGTTCTTCGGTCACTGAATGTTTATGTGAATGTGTGTGTTATGATTCTGCGTGTGTGTGTTGTTGTTCTTTTGCAATTTGTCCTGGTGGTTCTGGTAGCTGTTTTTGTGATTTTTCTGGTATAAATTGGTGAAGGACTAGCGACGGTGGTGGTACGAGGTGGTAGTGAGAGAGGAAACTGATGGGCAACGATAGCTATTGGTGGAGGGGCTTTGCTTGCTTGTGTGTGCTGGTGAAGGTAATGTTGGTATTGGACGTTGATGGGCAGGGGTTGTGGGATTTGGTGGTTTTTTGGAGAAATTACTGGTGGATTGAGGTTCTGGTGGTTAGACTGGGGGCTGATGGTGGGTAGAGGAGGAAGATTGGCATATAGAAAGAGAGATTGAACGGTGATGAAGGTGGAAGAAAGAGGAGGGAAAGAGAAAAAGGAGGAAGAATGGTTTTCTGGTTGCAGGGGAGAGACGGTGGTGATGGGTTGGAAGAGGAAGACCAGAAAGAGACGGTGAGGAAATTCAAACCCAGAAGAAGAATTAAAACTCAGGAGCAATCTCAACAAAAAATTTTCATCTTCAAATAGAAAAACAGAAAATATAAATTTGCTAACAGATTTGCACATAAATGGAATCAGTTAACAAAATCATAAATTAATCAAACTAAAAAAAACATAAAAAGAAAGCCAATAAAGAAAGAGAAAAAGCCATGAACTTACCTGCTGAATACAGAAACTAAATGAGCGGTGGAGTCCGTTGGGAAGATGAACAGTAGCTGTGCCTTTGAAGTTGAAAATGAGATGAATAGTATTCACAGATTGAAACTGGCGGCCAAATTGTGTGTTTTTGGATGTGAGATGTGTGTGTTTTAATCCAAAAAATCACACAAGAAGTAGTGTTTTAGAGTTTTTCATTTTTCTCCTTTTCTTAAAATCCCTAAGTGGGGTATTTATACTGCACAAGTCTTAACTTCCAAGAAATGATTAAAGACCAAAATACCCTTGACTATAAAAATTACAACTTTATCCTTTAAAAATTTATTTTTTCACAATAATGAAAAAATCAAGAAAAATATAAATAATAAATTCATTAACACTAATTCACTCCGAAAAAAATTAGAAACTTAGAAACATGCTTAAAATCTAAAAACGAATTTGGGACCCGAAAATTGGTGAAAAATGAGTTGGGGATGTGAAATGACAATTTTGCCCTTAGATGATAAAAAATTCACAGAAAAATAGTTATTGTCCTGAGAAAATTATCAAAAATTACAAATAAGCTTAAAACACTAGAAAATGCATTTTTGACTCAAAATTGATGAAAAATGAATTTAATTTGTAAAATAATGATTTTGCCCTTGGGTAATGAAAATTCACAAGAAAATAGTTATCGTCTCTGAAAAAATTAAGAAAATTCAGAAACATGCCTCAAGAATTTGAACAATGAATTTGGAGCTTAAAATGAGCTAAATTGGCATTTGCGAGGTGAATTTACCATTTTGCCCTTTTACTGGTAAAAATATAAAGAATACCAATTAAATACAGAAAAATTATAAGAAATTAATAAATTCACATAAAAGTAAAAATATGAATTTAAAACCCCCAAAAACTGATAGAAAAATATTTACAGACAAAATTACTATTTTACCCTCCAAATTATTGAAAAATTAAAATTTGGCACAAAAATGGTATGTCAAAATTTGGTGTCTACAAATATATTGAAAGAACATACGATGAATCATGAAACCACGAAGGTATTGGATAAGTTAGAACGAGAAATTATGTTATAAAACATGCAGCTCCTTGAAAAACTACCACTGCGTTACTGCAAGTTGCAATGAATCCAACTCAATCTGAAGGTTAGTATCATATATGTCACATTTTTTTAAGGCATAATCAAATCTATATTTCTGATTATTTATCCTTTAAATTTTTTAATAGGTGAAATATCATATGATCCATTCTGCTCAGAAGCACATGAATTGAATGAAATGTATACTTGCATGTATCGTGGTGTCAAAAAATTTGAGAATGAATCACCTACATTTTGTTGTGATAAGAAAAAGATAAAGCTTCCTTCTCTTGAAATTCCAAAAGGATTGCATGTTGATTTCCCAAAAAAATTCTAAAGAAACATCGTGCATATAACAGTATCTTTTCTTTTACATCATTTGGGGTTAAATTGGACAAAGATTTAGCCTCTAAAAACAAAGGGGTTTATACATTTCAGGTTCAATGGCAGATCTACCATAACCTACTAGGTCTACAGCCGAATGAAAATGGTCCCATCTATTTCTAGCTGTATTTTTATGATGCAGAAAATGAAATTAAGGGGAATCAAACGGTCTACAAAATAGATGCAAGTAGCAAATTACAACTCATTCCTAATTGCAAGGAAGCAAAGTGTAATTAAGCCAAAATCTTACTAATATTTTCTAAGATTTCAAAAATTCATCATTTAGTTATAGCTTTGTAATTGGAATATAATAAAATAATAATTATTGCTTTTTACATTAAAAAATTTTGTTTATAATCTATTACTATATACTATTACCATGTTTTTTTTTATGATTCCTAAAATACCATTAGCATATATCCTAACAAACACTTTGATAACTTTCACAAGTCTATCGCACTTATAATAGTGTCCCAACACTTGATGACCACACTTATAATAGTGTCCAACACTTGATGACTCTCACAAGTCTAAAACACTTACTCCACATTTTGGCACATGGGAAGAAGGTAAAATAGAAAGGCATTTTCAACTTATCCATTCCATTCCCTAACTTATCCATTCCATTATCATATTTGATATGGACATTTTAAGCTGGAAAGGCCTTTCCTACTGGAATGTCCGTTCCAGCTTTTTCATAGAATCTCATTCCTAAACAAAATGTAGGGAATGGCATTCCAATTTCATCTTAAAAGGGCCTAAATAAAGGAGTCAATTTTATCCTCACACATGTTTTTTTGGCTAATTTTTTTAATCCAAACTACGTTCACTATTTTTTTATTGAAAATTTCAAAAAATATTTAATTTTTTTAATAATTTTAATTAATATTTTTTATGATTTTTAAATCACAATCAGTTTAATATATGCTTAGCTTATTTTTTCATAAAAAGTTATTTTTTTAACTTTTATGCAAATGTGTAAAAACTAAACTTCCTATTTTCATATTAATTTTTTTACATTTTTAATTATAATGCGAATAATTATTACAATTTTAAATTAATTGAAGAGTATAATTAATTTAATTTTAACAAGAATATTAAGAATTTTAAAATGAAAAAACATTAAAGTCTTTTGTAGGCTTAGAATCACAAACAAACAAAATAAAAATACGATATATTTTAGTACTAAGGGCAATTAAATCAAATTAATATATATTTTATTTCATTCTAACACCTAGATATGATTATATCAAACATTGGAAAAAGAATGACATTCCATTCTCACTTAGGTTTCCAAACAATAGACTAAAAATTTTTTTTCAGTCCATTCAGGGTAAAAAGGTATTCAGGGTGAAAAAGACTTTCCATTTTATCTCATTTACGCATATCAAACGTGAGGTTATAATAGTAAAAAACAAACTACTTTGCAAAATCCTAATCAAATCAAAAGAGTACTTAACATGGTCCATCTCTTTACCAGATTGTCATCAATGTTGCAGCCGTTTGTTCGCAGAGAAAGAATAAGGTGGGAGAAAGTTGGGGAAGAATCAAATATATTATATAATTGTATTTGCTCCATTCTTTTGTGTTTTCTAATTCACCCTTGCTTATTCTATCCCTCATCATATTCCTCATAAAAGAAACTATTAAAATTTCTCATAAGTCTTAAATACAAATAAAAACATATTAGAATATTTAGCTAATTAAACTAAATATCTTCAGCCACTAGAAATTTAAATAAACTAAGTATTGGTTTCTATTTTGTGAACCTGTTTACATGGTTTCTGATTTTCATTAATTATTGATTGACATATGCTTCTATTCCAATGACGTGTTTCCAAATTAAAATCAAACCAAACGATTGATTTATGGTACAACAGGCTTATGTTAAGAGTAAACAATATAAGATATTCTGGTCACCATTGTCACGCCCCATGTTCCGGGACGTGGCACCGCTGTGACTAAACTAAGTTGAGTCACAAGACTACAAATGTCAAAGCATCTAGACAGATCAACCCAAAATATCACATTAAAGATAAATATCCATATAGATTCTACATATAAACCCAATATTATAATTTATACTTCAATTACAATACTAGAGTGTCAAAGTACATTCTAATAGATTCTAAATAATATTGCACATATGCCACTAACCAATCCATCATCATCGGTCCTAGCTTCAAGAGCTAATTCAAATCCTTGATTCCAAAACTATCCTTCTTTGCGTATAAAAACAAAAGAGTGAGTGAAAACTCACCCAATGAGTAGTACAAGTATCACTTTATTGGCTTGAATATGTTACATTTACATATGCATGATCTCATTCAAATAATCATCACTTTAATTGTAATTCATACAAATAAATGTGGCTCACATAACATTTCATATAGATATTAAAGAAGGAGCTCAGTAATAAAGCACATTGACCCTGGATATCCAGTTGTTAACTATGACTCGGTTAACACAGTTCAATACAATAAGGCTAACACTCCCCGGTTAGCGTGGTCCAAAATCATAACTCCTTTATCAAATTTAAGGAACTAATTTCATCAATAATTACTTTACACTAGAGCTCAATCGCAAAACATTCATTCATTTACATTTGAGCACATTTACATATCCATGGTAAATCATTAACATATATGCATACCTATGCCACTTTAACATATGCAAAATAGTTTATAAAACATCATTTTGACAAATACATTTTCAAAAGTATAAAGGACACAAGTACTACTTACTTCCGTCCAAGCTAACTCAATTAGTCCAAGGAAAGACCTTCACCTTCCTTGCCTAAAACACACCATTAAACGCTAAATCATAAGCTAATTCTATTGAGAAAACATTCATATAACTTAACTCTAACCTAAGAACACAAGACAAAGCAAAACCCTTAAAAGAAGGCTATTTGCAACACTACCTACGAATTTATCCGCGATGCAGACAAATCTCTTTGCGATGAGGATAGACGTCGCGGTTACGCACAATAAACTGGAATCCATCTGCGAACTCAGCTCTCTACCCACGGACTTATCCGCAAACTCAGCTCGGTATCTGCGGACTTATCCGCATAGCGGATAGACACCACAGATACGAGCAACCCGCTGGAATTCACTTGCGATTCCAGCAAAAACAACCATCCAAACTTCAATCCATCCAAACCCAACTCAATCCAACACCCAAAAAGGCATAAACAGCAATAACAAGGCAAAGCAACTCACATTAAGTTCAAAACTCTCTCAAATCATAAATACAAACCAAAATCATGCATAATCACTTAAAACCCAAAGTCTTCTTTCATCACAATCCATCAACACACACACCCACACTCCATAATCACGCAGAATACACACCAATAGAGCATAAACAACGCCACTCACCCATCAACCATCAAATCTACCCACCAATAATCACAAACCAAGGACCAAAGCTTCAACTACTCATGCTTACACATACCAAATAGGAAACCCACAACTAATCTTAAGCATAATCACCACTAATGACACCAAACAAAACCATCACAGCATAACTCACCTTATTCCATTACAAATCACACTCTAATAACTCATAAATACAACCATTAAGCAAAACCCATAAAGATTAGAATGATATTTTCAAGAAGTTATCTTAAATGGTAGGAAGTTGGGTTGAGCTTCAAGTTTCTCTTTCTTCTAAAGTGTGTGTGTGTGAGGGGGGAGAGAGAGAGAGAGAGAGAGAGAGAGAGAGAGAAGAGAAGAGAAGGAGAGAGAGAACCGGTAGAGAGAACAAGAAAATGAAATGAATAAAAGTGGAAGAAAGAAAGCCTTAGATCTATTTAGGCAAAACACAATTTCCCAAATTGCAATGTGGTCCCCAAGGTTTTGGGTATTTCAACCATACTTATATCATTGGCCAGCATGATCTCATGTTAAAATTATGGCTCAAAATTTTGTGTTCCTTGGTTTTTTAATAAATTTCAGATCCGTATAATATGTATTTACCATCATGGAATAAATTTGGCTTTACAGCCGTTGATTGTTCACATGCTGATTATTAGTAATCAACAATTAAGCTAATATTTCTCATCAGTCTTAACATACTTGAATGTGGAAGTATAAGTCCTAAACAATTAAACCAATATTTCTCATCAGTCTAACATAGAAACAAAGACTTAATAGATTATGCCTTCCAAAGTATGTCTGAGTCCTACTTGAAGATTTAATCGAAGGAAAAGAAAAGAAACAGAATCAAAAGCCTTCAAATGTTTTGACGTATTGGACTTTGAAAGCAAAAATTTCAACTTCTGGAATGGTGAGAAAAAGAGAATATTATAGATTTTTTTTTTTGGCCGATTGATGAACAAAAGTACAGAGAAGTCGAGCATATATAGTGCGAGTGCACCAAATGACAAATGGTAAGACTTTTTGTACAAAATCATGTTGCATTGGCACTGGATGCTTAAAATTTCTAAAATACCTTCATAGTATGTACTCTAAAAGTCATAACACTTGATGATTCTCACAAATCAATTACACTTTAAATAGTGAAAACAAATTGTTTTGCAAAATCCTAATGAAAAGAGCACTCAACATGTTCTATCTTTTTCTATCTCTTCGTGGATGTTGTAATTTAATCTAGCTTTGTATAGGTTCCGAAATTGAAGGAAAAATGGATAACAGAAAGGTTATAAGTTGTCATTGATTATTTTTAGGATTATATCTTGGAGTACTATCTTTAGTGAACAGGTACATTCTGTAGTTGCTGATTTCAAATTTCTTATATACAAACAAGTATAGTTTTTCTTAAACTTTAATTTTTAGACATTAGAGCTGAGCATTTGTTTGACAGGCATAGTCTACATTTATTCATTTCCCAAGTTTGTATAATCTGTCTTGGATTCCTATTTTGTTTCACTCATTTAAGAGAGCTCCTTTGTCTTTTTATGGCCGAGGTGTTCGCCTTTGCTTTATCATGTTGTAGAAATAATGTAAATTAACTTTAAGCATTTTTTGTGTTAACAACTTCTTTATGGAACCTAACTCCCTCCTTCCATACACAGAAAGTTTCCTCCTATTTGAGTTGATTACTTCCAATTGCTTAAATTGTTCTTTCTAATCTTTCAACCATCCTCGTTGTTCCTGTCAAGACTTAAAAAATGAGACACTACTATTATAAGAAGTGAGTCTTATATTTTAAAACAATTTATATTGGCGCCTTAGGTTATGCATTTCTAATAATAAATTTTCAAACATGTTTTCAAAAAAAAAATTTATTTCCTAATTTCAATTATTGATGTTAGTTTTTTATCTTTTTTTTTACGTAGCATTCCATATCTTTTGAGTGCTTTATAATAATTATAACAGTAAACAAATAATTTGTAGGTTATTAAACTCACGACTTTTATAATGTTTTAAGTTTGTAAAAGTAATTTTACGGTTTACTTCTATATCAATATGTAGAAACGCAAGATTTGTGAGAACTATACAAGCTAAATAAACTACTAGAACCTGAAATCTCGAGAATAAGAGCCTTTCACAATTCACCTTTTTTGATCCAGTACAATTATCATTCTTTTCTCTATTTTTTCTTTTGCCGCATGAAACAAAGTATGACTGTCATCAAATTTATAGTGAAATATATTATTTTTCATTTTTTTTATGTAGCAGAGCTTGATTTTTTATAAGTGAATCAAGATAATCTAAGTTGTTTCTTTACATAAATTTGGATAATCATTTACTCACAAAACTGGATGAGCTTATACTAAATAATTTTATAAGATAATTCTTGTAGACTTCATTATTAGATATTAGACAATATTTTTTAAAAGAAATGCAGAGAAGAATTTTAGATCTTTGTTACTGTGTGCCATTGTATGTTTGATCAAAATCTAGAAAAAATTTTAAAAGAATCTGAATCAAATATTGTATGTTTGATCAAAATCTAGAAAAAATTTTAAAAGAATCTGAATCAAATATGAATCATAAGCTTTCTAATATTGTAGTTTGATTATTATAAGATTTTATATGATTTTTGTGATATCTAACATCTTGGCAGATGAATAATTAGCCTTTGCTGAATCTTTATTATTGAAGAAAATGCATAGGACATGCTACTGCATCTTTATGATATGATAAAGCTTTAAAATATAGGATGCATCAAACAAATATACACAATACTATGGGTCAAAATATATAGGATGAAATATCTAAGATGGAACTTACGGCTCCGTACAAATGATAAAAAATTTCCAAAAAATAAAAATTTTGTCATGAGAAACTTTTCATTTTGTATTAATTTATAAAAACTATTTAGCATCATAATTGACCACGGTTACAATTGTTATTATTTAAAGTATTCAAGATAATTGTTCCATATATTTTTGAATTTTTTTAAGGCCTAAACATATATTTTGGAATTTACTCTTATGAATTGTATAATGCTAATATAAAGTACATTAGTATTCTTTTTCTTTTAAAATAATTACAATGTAATTTGAGGAAACAAAGATAGAAAGAAATTACAAGACACTATTTAACCCTATTAGGTGTTTTTTTATTTAGTCTGGATCCAATATTTTTGTGATTCACTATATAAATAACTAGAACATCACTATACTATAGTATATATGATCAAATATAAGCATAATCCTTTTATAGTATGTTTATAAAACCTGAATGTACTACATATTATTTATTATACTATAAGTTGTTTATTTTACCAATGTTAGTTTCATAATACAGCAAAAGAAAAAACTAAATGAATAGTAACATGCCATAGAGTTTTTTAGTGATAGATTGTATTACAGCCAATTTGTTTCAATTGTAATTGTTATATATGCTTAATAGAGAAAGTAAATATGCGGTAGCTACTCTAGAGAATACAATATCCACTACAACCAATATAAGTGACAATTTGTGTTTGTACATAATATAAGTGATAATTTGTGTTTCTACATAGTATTAATGAAGATTTTCATTAAGTAGATAATTAAACTTAGCATACAGAATGAAAATTTATATTTATAATATGAATATTATCCATCATAAAATATTCCCATAAGGAGAAAATATTGTTCATTTTTTGTGATTAGACATCAATTTATGTCTTGACACATACAAGAAAAAATGGAGACACAAATTGTTTCAAAATTAAATGAATTGAGAACTAAACCAAAAATAGAACAAAATTTTAAATCATTAGTATAGGTACATACTCAACCTATAAAGGAATCTCTAAAATCTATATTTTAATCTTGAATAATGATTTAAACACTTTACTTTTGATTTCTATGCTCCACTTGGACGATATGCTCATGAATTGTAACACTTCAAATTTTTATACAAAAAAGTACTAAGTCCAAAAAATAAGAGCATTTTTTATTTGAAATAAAAAGTGAATAGTATGAATCAAACAATAGAGTGGTTAAATTATTTTCTTAATATTTTATTATCACTTAATTATTTAGTCTGTTATATTTCCTTTAAAAGGAAAATTAGTTTGGCACAAAAAATATACCCAAAAAATAATGAAGACAAAAATTACATAGTGATTTAAAAAGATACAGAATCAACTAAAAATAATTAAAAAAAAGAAGTAATAGAAAAACAGATAATTAGAAGACATGTTTAAAAAAGTATTAGTAATCTATAAATTCTTCGTATTTGACTAATTAATTGATCAGTTTTATATTAAGTTATCAAAGTTTAAAAAATAAAATAATTCTAAATTGTTGTTCATCAAAACAAGTGCAAACTACGTGCGACTAGATAATAAACATGATTGTCACATCAGATACATCAAAAGTGACACCCCATGCTGAAAAAGGCCTTAAACTAAATTACAGTGGTAGTTTAAATAAAACACTATCTTATCTAATACTCCTTATTCATCTATCCCTCTACCTGATGTATCTGATGTGACAATCTTGCCTTGTTTAGGTGAGATTAGTACTATTAAAAAAAACTGGAGGATTGAAAAATTGGTATAACTGATCTGTTTCAAACTGCCAAAAAAGGATAATCGAACTAGTTACTGGTATCGGATCACATACCGATTCGGTTCATAAAAGTAACGTGCCAAATAGCGATTCATATTTTTGTGAACCGACAAGTATCTCACCCGGTCCATCTCAAAGGATATATTTGTCATTTTGCTCATTAGTTAACAGCTTACCTAACCTATCCAACCTTTGCACAAAGGATGTCAATGAACCAATTCGAACCGTGCGAACCAAAATAAACTGTCCGAATTGTGAATTATCAGTTTTTTTATTTTTTGCTTAACAAAAAAATTTTTGATTGTTGGTACAAGCGAGAGGTCTCGAACTTGATACCTCTCACTTAAGCACCCAGCACCCAAGCATTCAACCAAGGCTGCAACATGTGATTTCTATCATATATCATTCTATTTATTATATGTTTCTTATTCTTTTTTTTATTCCTTTATTAATCATTTTTAATAAAATTAATTGATTCTTATATTTTTATTTCTTTACTTCCTTTATCAATCATATTTAATGAATTTATTTAATTCTTAGTTTTTTTAGTTCCTTTATTTCCTTTATTAATCATGTTTAATGAAATTAATTGATTCTTAATTTTTTTAGTTTGATATTCAAATTCATAATGAAATCTTGGATTTACTTTTACTAAAATCACTCCTATTAAGACTAGTCCTATCATCTAAATTGTTTAATTATTCATTTTATGCTTAAAATATCCCCCTAGTTAAAAGTTTAAATTGGTATTTTTGTAAGTTATCTGTTTAGGTTTTTGAATTATGCTTAAGTGTATGAATTAAGAAGTAAATTAAATAAATCATTATTCTCAATAAAGTTCAGCCTCTTTTAAGAAATTCTAAATCAAATTCTTGATTGATACAAAATTTTTAGAAATCACCTATCATTAGGTCGTGCAAAAAAAATGTAAAAAACTAAAAAATAGAAGACCTAAATAGATCTAAACTAATAGTAAGATAATCAAACTGAAATCTGAAAATCATTTGAGTATGCGAAACCTACCTTAAAAATAGGGCAAAAGAAAAATTTTTAATTTTAAAAAATTATATTTACTCGAACCGACCTATATACAAATTAATGTATTATTTGGTATTAAAAATAAATTTAAATTTTACATTGAAAAATAAGTCTTGATGGTATTAAAAAAGTAGAGAATGTGAAAACAAGCAAACAAATATGATTTAATAATTTAGAATGTTCAAGACTGTAATTTAAAATATTTAAAAATATAATAATGTACTTTAGTGATGAATTTTAAAGTATCTGTTTTATCCATATTTTTTTCCCAATACACATACTTTTTATAGTTATTATATGATTTTATACTTGTAATGTCATTTTCTTTGTTAATTTAATTGTTATAGACATAGAATATTTCATAAAATTTTTACCAAATATAATAGATTCATTAATTTGTATATTTGAATATATTCAAACAAGTAATGGGTTAACTAGTTCAATACAGTGAGTTATATCTAATATTTGTTGCTATACTAGGCATTAAATTAAATTAAAAAAGAGAAAAAAAACATTGAACCCCGGACGGTCCAACCTTGAACGAAACCCCCCTCCAGTTTATTAACCAGTTCAGTTTTTAAAACATTGATTCTCCCCCTCTCTCACGCTCATTCTCCCCCTCTCTCTGTGTCTTCTGCGTCTACCACTGTCTCCATCCAGCCTTCGTTTTCTCTCTTTGACGCTGGTACAAATCTCACCACTTAGCTCTACCCTCTCTCCCATCAGTCACGGTCAAACCACAATCTCTCCTCTCTTTTCTTTTTCTTTTTTTAGTAGCTGCAATGAGATATCTGTTAGCATCAACCAAATATTTATTTACTTGTTAACTTAAGCCTGCTAAACTAAAATTTGTCATTTGGTGTATTCTTTATTTGGTATTGGAAGACAATTGCAAGTTTAACATATAGTTGTTTTTGAAGATCTGAAAAGGTTTTGAGGTTGAATTAATTTAGGAACATATCTGTGCTTGTTAGTGCATATTTATTCGCTTAATCTTGTAAGTGGTCGGCATAAATCTCTGGATAGATCTGTGGGAACAATGATAAAAGTAAGTAATTTTTATGGAAGAAATAAAAGGCTTAAATTACCTGGTTACAAGATCATATAATTTTTTAGATTACAACTTAACTTTGTTACATGACCTAAAGAAAAAAAGGTTAATAACCCTTTGCCCCCTAAATGTTAGGGGTAGTCGCACTTTTCCCCCCTAACTTTTAGATATATACATCTTGCCGATAAAATATAATTAAAAGACATAATTAAATGACACAAATGCCCATGTTCTTGCAATTACTGGACAAATGTACCTGTGGCATCAACAACCCATTTCACACACATTTTCACCACATTCCTTACACATTTCCCTTTCACCTCTCTTTCCCCATCTACCCTAATTCCATCACAGACATTTAACCCAATCTCCAATGGCCAATAGCTGTGGATTTACTGGGCTTGAAGTTCTGTAGCTGCTGTGTGTAACGAGGGAAGCTTGTTTTTTTCATTTTATCCACCAATAACGAGGGAACCCATTGCTGTGTGACAAGTGTTAAATTTAATTATGTTATAATATATTTATTATATATTTTTAGTGTGTTTTTAATGTATTTGAGTGAAATTGGCTCCAAAAATATCATTTTCCTCCAATTAGGTTATTTTACCTAAGAATTAGGGTTTGGCAAATAATGACAGATTTTGGTCTTTTATCAATAACTTGAGCTATATATATTTGATTGAGACGTTTCTTATGGAATTTTGAAGCTAAGAGGATTCTCTACAATTCTTATGAAGACATCAAAATCCAGTTGTCAAGTTTTCATGGCCAAAAATCCTAATTACTGAAGTACATTTGTGCTATGAAGCTCTTCTGACTATGTCCTGGTATTCTGTTCATATCTCCATGCTTCGACATGAAATAAGCTGATCTTTGGAGTTCTGAAAATCCAACTCAATGGGCTACAACTTTCATGTTTTGCAAAAGAGCTGATTCGTCCATCTTCAAGGTGAAATTTGTGGACCAATGTCACACAAACACCCGGATAGGCTGACCAGTCAATATGTGTTGGTCAAAGAAAGAGTCAATGGCAGTTTTTGCAACTTGGAGTTATTTTAAAATTGATTTTTTGAGTTTTTTAGAGAATTTTAGGCTGGAATTTTGAAGAAAATTCTACACAAATGTTTTTTACCATTCTAGTCCTAAATATTACACCATTAGGCCAAATTTTGTAAGAAATTGCTAACAAAGACTTGAGCTCAATTCATCTATAAATAGGTTCTTGGTTAACATATTTGAGATGTTAGGGAGTGTAAGATCAAGAAAGGGTGTGAGTAGTAGTAGAATTCTCCAAAAATTCTCAAGAGAGATTTAGTGCAATTGTGAGGAAATTCTTGTACTTGTCATGAAACTCTTGCACTTTCATACTGCAGCAATACTTTGGAGGAAGAAAGTGAGATTCTTGAGCCTTATTCAATCTTTTCACTTCATATTTCTTCATTTCTTTGTGTTAGCTATGCATTTCTATTTCCTAGTTAAGAGTTTTGGTGTTATCTTGATCATGTTTCACTAAACTCTTAACCTAGGAATAGATGATACTAATGAATCCTTTTACATAACTTGAATGTGATATTTAGTTGCTAATCATGCCCTTGTTTGTTCATTTATTCATCGTTTAGTCTTGGATTTGTGGGCTAACAACTAATATTTTTTGTTTGGCCTTCAAATATCAAGAAAAGTTGTTGTATTGTTTGGCCTACACTTATTGTTTTTGCAAAGGCCTATAGTTCCAAATAAAATTGTAGTCTTGTTTGCTTGGCACCTATTGTTTGTGTTGGGCAAACAACTATAAGAAAAACAAGTTGTAGTAGTGTTTTGCGTACCTATTGTTTGTGTTAGGCAAATAACTACTAAACTAACAAATGGTTACATGACTTGGCCAACAATTATAGTTTTTGCTTGGCCAACACTACAATATAATCAAGTTGTTAAGTGATAATGAAATATTACACTCAACAATGGAAAAATGAATGAATGAAGCTTAAGTGGTGCACACAAGTGTAGTGTTACCCTTAAGTAGTTCATATACAATTCAAGCAATTCACAAACTTCATCATGAAAATAGTTGAAGTTTAAATTATATCTTTGTGAAAACAAGTTATAATTACATATGGAATTGGAACCTAAACATGGCAAGATAATATTAGCAAGTCATTAAATCAACATCAAAACAAAGGATTCATTGGTTGAATATATTCCTAGAACCTTACATACAAGTACTACTACATAAGTTGTTTTAATTTCCAATCGACTACTTTCTACTACTCTCTTGTTATTTTACTAACCTATCATTCACACAATTCAATTAAGTGAAACTTAGATAATAAAGTAAGTGATAAAGTTCTACTAATTTTGTATAATTGATTCTCTGCGGGATTCGACACCTAATTTCCTATACTACAACACCTGTATACTTGCATATAAACGGGAGATTATGGTTTTTATTACTTGTTGAGTGTCAACACTTTTATTGAAATTTTACCTAACCTAATCTACACTTGTCACTGTGCACGGTGAGTTGTTTGTTGTTAGTTTGTCAAATTTTCAAGCATGGATATTTGCTTCATGCTCTGATTTCTAATGCCTTAGATAAGAAAGCAAGCTACCTTTGTCAATGGACTGATGGTTACCTTGACCAATTTGATTGTGTACTTGACTCCGTTAGTGTACAACTTGTGTAGTTGACTCCAGTAGTGCTGGTTGTGTACTTGACTTCACTAGTTGTGTGTAAACACCAAATTTTGACACACCATTTATTTTCAAATATTGGGGGGCATGTTTGCACTTTTTGAGACAAATTTTAAATTTTCAATAATCTCGAGGGACAAAATAGTAATTTTTATCTGTAAATATGTTTTTTCATTAGTTTTGGGGGTTTTAAAATTCACATATCACTTTCATATGTACTTTTAAATTTTTTGTGATTTTTCTGGATTTAATTGGTATTCTTTATATTTTTACCAACACAAGGGCAAAATGGTAATTTCGCCTCGTGAATACCATTTTAGCTAATTTTTAATTCCAAATTTATTTTTCTAATTCTTTAAGCATGTTTTTGAATTTTCTTCATTTTTTCAGAGGCAATAACTATTTTTCTGTGAATTTTCATTGTCTGAGTGCAAAATCGTTATTTTGCAGTTTAAATTTATTTTTCACCAATTTTGAGTCAAAAATCCATTTTCTAGTGTTTTAAGCTTATTTGTAATTTTTGATAATTTTTTGAGGTCAATATCTATTTTTTTTGTATATTTTCGTTGTCTAGGGGTAAAATCGTCATTTTACACCCTGACCGCGTTTTTATCAGTTTTGAGCTCTAGTTTTTATTTTTGAAATTTACTGTGAATTTTTTTAAAAAATTTAGAGATCGTTGTCATATTCCTTGTATTAATTTTTAATTTTAGGGTTAAAAAATATATTTTTTTAAATAAAATTAGCATTTTTAATGCCAGGGGTGTTTTCATCATTTTATACCATTCTTGGCCAACAAGACAAGGGGCCTATAAATACCCCTTTTAATCAGCATAAAAAGAAGAGAAAAAAAAAAGAAAAACCCTAAAAACACTTTTTACTTTATGCTTTTAGATCAAAACACATAGCAAAACACACAAAAACACACACTCCATTTTCTTCTATTCCGGGTTACTATTCATCAGGTTACTGTTCACCTCTTGAGCTTCAGATTTTCACTGTTCATTTGGCTTCTCCATTTCTATCGTTCATCTGGCTTATCTAATAAACAGGTAATTTGATATCTTTTGTTTTGTTTTTTTTAATTGGTTTTCTATATGTGTTTTTAGTTTGAATAATTGATGATTTTGTTAATTGATTCAATCTATATGAAAAGCTATTTGTAAATTTACAATTTTTGTCTGAAGATTGAACTTTTTGGGCTCAGATTTTTCTGGGTTTTATCTTTCTGAACCGTTTCTCTTTTCTCTCTCTCCTTCCTTTTCCACTACCAGAAATACACGTTCTTCTCCTTCCACCATAGCTCTTCCTTCTTCCACCGCCTCTCCACCCATCACCACCGTTCAACCACCACCCTCACTACCAGTATTTCCACCATCCGCCTGTCTACTTCATCAATTGCCACAACCTGCAGAAAGAAACAGAACTACAAACCAGCGAGAATCATCTCTAGCCCAGATTCAACCTCAATCACCAGAACCATCCCAAAATTTGCAAACAGAAAAAAAAAAAAAAAAACAAATACAACCACTAGTCATAGAAACTCACAATCTCCATCATCCCCACAATTCAAACCATTACCAATTTTAAACCCTCACAGTCTACACTGCTAACCAAACTAACGAACAGCCTAAGAATAACCAACGCCAAAATCAATCACTTGCCTCTCCTCCGTAGCCATACCCCTGACCCATTACCACTTGATCAACTAAAGTGCTTCCAATCGACCACAAGTATCACTAAAAACAACACAATCACCACATCAATTAAGCCAATCCAAACCAGTAATTCAACAGTTCCACATCTGCCTCCCCTGTTTCCTTCAACCACCAATAGCTTTAGCTTCTCCATCGATTGACAACCTGCAAAAGAAAACAAAACCACAACAGACCACAATCAAACAATTACTTCCACAGCCCTTTCAACCACCAATGCCTACTGCCAGCCATGGAATTACAACCCAATTATAGCCCCCTTTTACACCATCAGAATCCCAAATTTGTCACCACCAAAGTAAGCCTCGTCCACCACAGCACCCCCGTCCCCATCTGCATCACACAACCCCTGTTCGTGCCAACCACAACCACCCTAAGCTTCATCAATCCCAACCATCAGAACCATTAGCCAGCACAAATGCAATCACAACCTCTACCCACTACCAAGTTTCCCCTGTTTCCGGAAAGAGAAGGAACTAGAGAGCGAAAGCAGAGTTAGGGATTCACAGAGTGAGAGAGAAAGAGGAAAGGAGAAAAGGGAAGGGAGCGGAGAAGAATAGAAAGGGAAGCTAGAGAAGACGATGGAGAGAAAGAAAGAAGCAGATGCCAGGAGAAAAGACTAGAGAGAAGAAGGGAGAATAAGAGAACAAACAAAGAGAGATCAGAAGAGAGAAGAGGGAGAAAGGTGGAGTAACTAGAAAGAAAATAAAGAGGGGCGAGAGAAATAAGAAAGAACAGAAAAGGGCGAAGTGTGAATAGAGAACTAGGCCGAAAAGACGAGACCGAAGAGGTGAGAAACCGAAGAGTGAGAGGAGACCGAAGAGGTGAGAAACCGAAGAGAGTGAGGGAGACCGAAGAGAGGAGAAACCGAAGAGGTGAGAAACCAAAGAGAGAAGTGAGAGAAACCGAAGAGGTGAGGAGCCGAAGAGAGTGAGAGAAATCGAAGAGACGAGAAACCGAAGAGAGTGAGGGAGACCGAAGAGGTGAGAAGCTGAAGAGAGTGAGAGAAACCGAAGTGAGGGAGACCGAAGAGAGGCCGAAGTGAGGAGAAACCTAAGTAGAGATAGGCCGAAGTAAGGAGAGGCTGAAGAGAGAAACCGAAATGAGGAGAAACTGAAGAGAGAAGCCGAAGTGAGGAACCGAAGAGATAAACCGAAGTGAGGAGAAACCTAAGTAGAGATAGGCCGAAGTGAGGAGAGGCCGAAAAGAGAAACCAAAGTAAGGAGAAACCAAAGAGAGAAGCCAAAGAGAGAAACCGAAGTGAGAAGAAACCGAAAAGAGAAGCCGAAGTGGGTGGTGAGGCCAAAGAGAGAAGCCGAAGTGAGGAGAAACTGAAGAGAGAAGCCGAAGTGAGGAGAAGCCGAAGAGAGAAACCGAAGTGAGGAGAAACTGAAGAGGAAGGCCGAAGAGAGAGACCGAATTGAAGACAGAAACCGAAAAGGGAGGCCGAAGAGAGAAGCCGAGGAGAGAGGCCGAAGAGAGACCGTAGAGAGGAAAAAATTAAAATCCCTGTTTTGTTACATATTTTAATTGGCCCCAAAATTGTTATATGGCATGCAATTAAGTCCTCCATGATCTTAGATTGACCCCCCCTAAATTTTATATTCTTACAATTAGGTCCCTCAATTGCAATTTGGTCCATTTTTATTGAAGTTTATTGTTTTGTCCCTCAATTTTACTTTAATTTGTACTTTAGCCACTTAGATTTGCTTTAACTTTCAATTTTATCCCCTTAAATTTTATGGAGCTTTTATTTTAGTCCCCTTGGTTGCTAAACGTTGCATTTTACTCTCAATTTATTAGTGGCTCGGTTTTGTTTGTTTATATTGAGGTGCCTTGACTTGTTCGTTCATTTTTATTAGTATTAGTATCGGGTCTTCAAAGAGATATCCTGATCTCTCATTATTTTTCCTTTATGTGTTCCAACGTGCTCTAATGTGATATTTTATGCATTTTTTATGCGTTTCTTATTTTATGCACTTTTCGCGTATTTATTTATTTTGTGTTATTTAATTTTAAATTTTATTATTTTTGACAAAAAATGTAATGTTCTTGTATTTAGCTAGTCAATATAATAGTTAGATCAGTTTTCTAGTATTTTAGCAAAAATTGTGTGATTAGATAGAAAGTGTAATAAATAGTACATTTTTAATTTTCCCCTTTAAATTGTAAATCAAGCCCCCCAGTGTAATAGTTAAGATTTATTTGCTTTTACGTGCTTATGTGTTTATTTCTTTTACCGCTTTCCTTAGAATTTTTTGCATTTAGAATATTATGCCTATGTGATATGTGCTCATATGTGATCTTATGTGTTTTTATATGTTCAATTTGCTTTTAATTCATGCTTTAAATTCATGATTTATAGTATTCCGTCACCACACTAATCCAACGCTAGTTGTGGCTTCTTTCTTTTCCTGCTAGTCCAACACTAAACAGGATTTTTTAGAACGGGCTAGTCCAACGTTAGACCCTTAAGACA
Source organism: Mitragyna speciosa (assembly GCA_024721245.1). Lineage (NCBI taxonomy): Eukaryota > Viridiplantae > Streptophyta > Magnoliopsida > Gentianales > Rubiaceae > Mitragyna > Mitragyna speciosa. The sequence continues at coordinate 4,002,083 of CM045557.1, forward strand.
TTTTAAGTGTTAGGATCATTCGTGTGCATTTCACATTTCACACACTTCTAGTTTTCTTTTCATTTGGCATGATTTTATTTATTATTATTATTATTATTATTATTATATTATTATTATTATTATTATTATTATTATTATTATTTTGACACATTTTAAAAATGTATGACATCTAGGTTGCATTTCACTTAAACTTTAGGACATTTGTGTGATTCGACTAGAAATAGTCGCCTACTCACGTGGGAAGCTGTGGCGTACAGGCCGTTCCCCCCTCCGTGAGTAGAAATATCCAGTCACGAGTTATTAGTCCACCGTACCCGTCATGTTGCATCCCCACTTTCTTCAATCACTTATTATATATTATTATTTTCTTTTATTTTGCATCACATGTTGCATAAAAACTCGTGACTCCCTCGAGGTCTCGACTCGGGTTTTGCAATTAATGCGATAATTTCGACCAAGTTTCGACGGGACATTCCGACCCTCCCGATACTCATATTTAGACTTAGGATTTGCATTCATTTAGATACATCCGAACGCGATAGAATCTAGGGTTAATTTAGGAAAATTCGATAAAACCTCGCAACTAGCCTGTGCTAGGTTGAAAAGGTGCCTTAGACAAAAATATTTGCCTTTCCTTTCTTCAAATGTGACTCCCGGACTTTTTTCTCTCGTTTTTTCGTAGATCGGAGTCGAAAAAGGGTTTAAATGATTTTTTTCAAATTTTTTATTTTTGTTTTGTTAAACGATTTTTCGGGTGACTTGGTACACCCTAACTCAGTACTAAATGGCGACTTCATTTTTCAAAAATAAAACCCTTTTTCAAAAATGATTTGGCCAAATCTGTCACACTTTTAGTCCCGGCTTTGTTTTCTTTTAAAATACCATTTTTTTTTCTTAAGATACATTTTTTTTACTAAAATTTGATTTTTTTCACACATGCACGGTTTTTCCAAAAACTTAGCTTTTCAAAAAGGTCATCAGACTAGACCGTCTTTTCGGAATGCGACAGTCAACAACCCCACCCGCACCCTTTCCTTTTACCTACGATTTTTTAGGACGCGACATTGTGTCCTTGTCTCCAAATTTTCAACCACTTATTGCTTTATGAACTTAGTTTTCGTTCCTTAATTTCTTACCTTTATTCACTGTGAGAGTTATATTTTATTCTTCTGCATTATTGCACCTAGTTATGAAGCTTAAAACAAATAAAAATTCTGTTTTACAAGGAACTTCTTCCAATTACAATTTCTGGAATTGTCGAACTTCTTCTTACTACAATTTCTGGAATTGTCATTTAAACTTTAGCTTTGGTAAGTTTATGCAACTGGAGCATTAAATTCTACTATTTGTGAGCAAATACACATTGAATGTTCTTTAAATACTATATCTAGTTTTATTAATACTCTATCAAGTTGCATCACACCCAAGCCAAGCTATTTTTTGTTGCTGTAAATACAGGACATGCATCATCCTCTATATAATCAAAGCATCAATGTTCAAACTGTAACACTTGAGCTAGTATTTAAGCTTGAAATTATTTGTAAATAATTTTTAGTTTATTCTTATATGCTTGTATATTTTAAGGATTTATGAGTTGTTATTGATGCCTTAGTAAAAAATACTCAACAAAAATGTTAAGAAATTGTCTAGCTTTAGTGACAATTATATAGGGTTGTCAGAAAAGCTTCGTTTTAGCTACAACAAATGTTGTCACTGATGCCTTAGTCAAGAAAAAGTGCGACTTTAATACAACTATATGGAGTTATCAAAAAATCCCATTTTTAATGACGACATGAGTTGTCACTAATGCCTTAGTCAACTAGTCAAAATTGTTAAGAAATAGTACGCTTTTAGTGGCAACTTTACATTGTTGTCAAAAAATCCCTTGTTTAATGATGACATGAGTTGTCACTAATACCTTAGTCAAAAATAGTCAAAAAAAGGTTAACAAATTGTCTAGCTCTAGTGACAACTATATAGGATTGCCAGAAAAGCTTTGTTTTAGTGACAATAAATGTTGTCACTAATGCCTTAGTCAAGAAATAGTGTGGCTTTAGTGACAACTATATAGAGTTGTCAAAAAATTTCATTTTTAGTGACAACATGAGTTGTCACTAATGCTTTTGTTAACTAGTAAAAAATTGTTAAGAAATAGTATGCCTTCAACTACAACTTTACATTATTGTCAGAAAATCCCTTGTTTAGTGACGACATGAGTTGTTACTGATGCTTTAGTAAAAAATAGTCAAAAAAATGTTAAGGGATTATTCGGCTTTAGTGACAACTATATAGGGTTGTTAGAAAAGCTCCATTTTAGTGACAAAAAATGTTGTCACTAATGCCTTAGTCAATTAATCAAAAATTGCTAACAAATAGTGCGGCTTTTAGTGACAACTTGATATAGTTTTTTTTTTTTTAAGGCAACAACTTGATATAGTTATCAAAAAAGACTAAATATTGAGTGACGATAAATGTTGTCACTAATGCCTTTGCTATTTTCAGTGACAACTTTTGATTGTTATCAGAAAAGAATATAGATTTAGTGACAACATTTTGATGTTGTCAAAAAAGAGCACATCGATAGTGACAATATGAGTTGTTACTGATAAATTAGTCCAAATAGTGAAAATTTTTAAGAAATTATTAAGCTTTAGTAACAAACTAGTACGGTTGTCAGTAAAGGTTAAATATTGAGTGACAACACGTGTTGTCACTGATTCTGTAGTTATTTTTCAGTGACAACTTTTGAAGGTTGTCAGAAAAGATTTTAGAGTTAGTGATAACATAGTGATGTTGTTAGAGAAGAGAACATATTCACTGATGAAATGAGTTGTCACGAATACCTGATAGAGATTTCAGTGGCAACTTTAAATGACATGAGCTATCACTAATGCCTGATAGAGATTTTAGTGGCAACTTTAAAAGTTGTCAGAAAGAACCTAGATTTAGTGACAACTTCTTTTGGTTGTCAGTAAAGGGTTTATGTTCACTAACGACCTCAATCGTCACTAATGTCTGGGATAGATTATTAGTGACAATCTGTGAAAGTTGTTAGAAAAAGAGCACGATTTAGTGACAACATGTTCAGTTGTCAAAATACAACATAGTTTCAGTAACGACAATTGTTGTCACTAATGTCCTCGATATATTTCAGTGACAACTTCGAGAATGTTGTCACCATAGAGTATATATTTGGTGATGATATTTTATTATTGTCAGTAATGTAACTTGATGCCATAAGACAGGTAAAAATCAGTAACGACATTTTGGCTGTTGTCACTGAAGTTGCCGCCCAATTGCGACAAGAGCAATTTTGTCACTGAAATTATTCTTTAGTGACAAGATTTTGTTGTCACTAACAAATGTCGTCACTGATGATCTTTTTCTTGTAGTGCCAGGAGGTAAATCTACTAATTCTCAAGTTCCATTGCTAATTACAGAGTCTATTTCATCATTTATAGCTTCTTTCCAAAAGACTGCATCTCTAGAAGACATAGCTTCTTTATATGTTTTAGGATCATCTTCTACATGAAAGAGAAATGGAACCTTATTTAGAACACTTGTTCTATTGCCATCTACTAAATTGACTCTTACGTGATTCCATATTTCCAAATGTTATATCACTTTCTTTTCTTTTGTCACTAGCAATTTCGCTAGTGGAAGCACCATTTTCCTCATATAAAATTTCACATATAAATTTGTTCTCAAAGAGCTCAACGTGTATTGATTCAACAATAATATTAGATTGCAAATCTAATAATCGATATGCTTTAGAGTTTTGAGCATATCTAACAAATACACTTTTGATGCCTCTTGGACCTATTTTAGTTCTTTGTGGATCAGGTACTTTGTAATAGGCAATGCACCCCTACACTCTAAAATAGTCCAATCTCAACTTTCTACTATTCCATTTTTTATATGGAAAATTTTGAAATTTCTTTGAGGGAGTTCTATTGTGAATATGACAAGCTGTTAAAAGAGCTTCTCCCCAAAGATTATATGATAATCCTGAACTTATTAACATGGTATTAACCATGTCAACAAGTGTCTGATTTTTTCTTTCAGCCAATCCATTTTGTTGAGGAGAATATGGTGTTGTTTGTTGGTGAATTATACTACTTTCTTCACAAAATTGAGAAAATAGCCCACCAAAGTATTCTCCTCCTCTATCACTACGTAGAATTTTGATCCTTTTTCCCTTTTGATTTTCAACCATAGACTTGAATTCTTTGAATTTATCAAATGTCTCATCTTTTGTTCTTATTAAGTAAACATATATAAATCTTGAGTGATCATCAATAAAAGTTATAAAATACCTTTTCCCACCTCTAGTTAAAACACCATTTAATACACAAATATCAGAATGTATAAGTTCAAGTAAATGTGTGTTTCTTTCAACCATTGGAAAAGGTTTTCTTGTCATTTTTTATTGCACACAAGTCTGGCATTTATCATTGTTTTTATCATTTAGACCAGAAATATAACCATGCTTAGACAAAAACTTTAAAGATTTAAAACTTAAGTGTCCTAGTCTAGCATGCCAGAAAAGAAGAACACTCAACAACATAGGCAAATACTTTATTTATTTCATTGATAACACTTAGTTTGAACATACCATCACAAGAGTACCCTTTGCCGAAAAATACATTATTCTTAGTTACAATGGCCTTATCAGACTCAAGGACTACTTTAAAGCCCTTTTTACATAGCAAATTAACAGAAACAAGGTTTTTTCTTATTTCGAGAACATGATACACATTGAGCAAACATAGACTCTTTTCGGATGTAAACTTCAAATCAACTGTCCCTTTGCCCAAAACTTTTACCGTAACATGATTTCCCATCAACACTTCCTCTTTAGATTGATGCACCAGAATCAAGCCACCAATCCATTGACTTAGTTGCAGTAGCCATGTTCAATTCTGTTATCATTCCAATGTGCATATCACTCACCATTGTCACAAGATCCTTAACTTGATCTTCAACAATGTTGGCATTGTTGGAATTTTTAGTTTCAAACTTCTTTGCATTCTTATGCCTACAATTGCGTATAAGATGCCCACGCTTTCCACAATAATAGCAATTCATCACTTTGTTGTCATTGCTTAACTTTTTGAAAGCATTCTTTTTCTTCTTAGCCTTAAGCTTCTTTTTATTAGAAGTTTGACTATCACCTTGTCCAACGTTGGTCATTGCCTCTTTTACACAATTGACATTTATGTTAGGCATGACTAACATTGCATCTCTATTGCGATTTTCTGCTTCAATTTGTAAGTGAGTTTGAAATCGTCCAATTGTTTGCACGTTAGGATCATGCATAATTTTCTTCTTATAATCATTCCAAGATGAAAGAAGTTTGGAAAAATCATAGCCACTTGGAGAGAATCTAGAACTTTTACATCCAATTCTCCTAATTTAGTCACTAACACTTGTAACTTATGTATTTGATCCATAATAGGTAGATTATCAAGCATTTTAAACTCTAAATACTTTAATGCCAGAAATTTATTTGTACCTCTCTTCTCATGCTTATACATGGTCTCCAATGCTGTCCAAATTTCAAGCGGTGACTTCATTGCACTATAGAGATCATATAGGCAATTTGTGAGAGATGACAGGATGTCCTCTACACACGGTCTTATCCTCCATTCTCTTCTTCCTTGCATCTAACACTTCTTGTGAATCATCAGGCTTAAGATCAGCAATCTTTGACAAATTAGGATCAAGTATGTAGAACACTTTGCCTGCAGTAAGAAGAAACACCATCTTGTCCTTCCATCTTGTGAAGTTTGTGCCATTGAAACGATCTAACTTGATTACTTTGGCATGATTTTGATATTGCATAGTCACACTGTGACTATTTCTTGCATTAAGACTATTTCCTTCATTCTCCATTGCAGAAATTCTTCTTAAGATTGTTAGAAGTAAATAATAACATTAGCAATTTGATTGCTTTGAGGCATGAAAATCACTATCCTTAAGAAGAATTTGCCCTATTATGAAGACAATCTTCTATAGGATACAACAAAGCTTTTCTTCTTTATCTCTCAAAACAAAGTGTTGTATGTTAAAAACTCCCTCTTAATCCTGTTTTTATATACACTTTTGGGGTGTTTTGAAGAGTTATTTCAAGTTACAATCAGTCTAGAATGGTAGCCAATCATGCCAAACTTCACAACTCTTCAAATGAAAAGTTCAAAAACTCACAACTTTTCAAAACAATATTCCCATTGATGCAATTAACCTTTCTGATCATAGCCTCGCCCGTAGTCGCAGCAAGGCTAGGGTCGCAGCGCGGCTACAATCAGAAGGTTGACTAAAATCAACCAGTCTTTCTAATCATAGCCGTACCTGTAGCCGCGGTGTGGCTAGGGCCACGACTATGATCAAATTGTTTCTTTGAGGTGATTTGCAAATCATATAACATTGTTCCCATAGCTGGCATGCTAAGAATTGGTCAAACGACTTTAGCTAAGAAATTGTATAGTGATCCTAAAGTTGTAGGTCACTTCATATTCAAGCATGGTGTTCTGTTTCACAAGTATACACAAAAAGGGAGTTATTACTCGAGCTTTTAAGAAACACGTGTGGAATTTCGGATAATGTTTGCAATACGAGTGACGAAGAGTTTGATGTCCAGTTGCGTATGAGCTTGAAAGGAATGAGGTACTTGATAGTTATGGATGATGTGTGGGACAATAGGGCATGGAATGCTTTGGTAAGATCACTCCCAAATGACAATAACAGAAGTAGAATCTTGATGACAAACCATCTCGGCGAACCCAATAGTGTTGCTCATAGTCTTCTTCATCTACTTACTGATGATGAAAGTTGGTGTTGCAAATGAAGATATTTCATGGAGGTGGCTGTCCAGAGGAACTGATGGGTTTAGAAAGGAAATTGCTAGAAGATGTAAAGGACTACCTCTAGAAATTGTTGCAATAGGTGGTCTTCTGGAAAGAACAGAAAAGACAAAAGATGCATGGAAAAAATTTCCAGAAAGTTTAAGCTCTTCAGACATAATTGAGGATCCACAAGCTCAGTGCATGGAAAACCTGCAACTGAGCTACAATCACTTACCATATTATTTAAAGGCATACTTTCTCTATTTTGGCACATTTTTGGTTGACAAAGATATTCCTACTGCAAGTTGATAAGGTTGTGGATTGCCGAGGGATTCATACAGATATCTAGACTAAAAAACTTAGAAGATTGTGCAGAGGACTACTTGGTAGATCTTATTGGTCAAAGCCTTGTAACAATTTCCAAAGAAGGATCTAGGAGAAACATCAAACCATGTTGTATTCATGATTTGCTACGTGCAGTTTGCTCGTTAAAAGCAAATGATGAAAATTTTTACAGCTAATAATTAGGGACGATGAACCATATAAATCTTTATCTGATTTCGATATTGGTGGTGATTATTATGACCATTATCCTTTGAATCCTGTGATATATGAGAGCCATCGAATGTGCTTTGTCTTGAAACGAAGGCATTTCATTAAGACAAGCCCTCACAGCCCTTGCACCCGTTCTCTTGTATTCCATGCCACGAGTGACATGTACCCCAGAAGTCCTAATGATATCTCATTCATTCCTCACCACTTCAGACTTCTCAGGGTGTTGGATTTAGAAAGCATCAATATGGGTAATTCCTTTCCATCAGGAATGGAATCGTTAGCTAAGTTGAGATACTTAGCTGTCAGTAGGGATATAGAGTTTCTTCCAGAACTAGAAACTCTTATTATCAAGGGGTTAAAGGGTAAGGTTTATCTGCCAGCATGGCACATTTAAGGTATATTCACGTGAGTGATCAAGCTATTTTTAACTCACAAGACAATGAGCTCAAAAGTGTGTTACAATTATATAACTTGGTTAGCTTTTCCTCACCATTAATTTCCTGTGGGAATCGTACAGAGAAGATATTAATGAGGCTTCCCAATCTCCGCAAGTTGGGATGTATATTCTTGGAATCATGGGATGATTCTAGGAATTACAATAAGTTTCCTGAGTTGAACTTTCTCGTTCAGCTTGAGTCGCTCAAGATATTTTACTCTGGTAAGATTCTGAATCCTGGTCTATTGAATCTCCCTCAGAATCTGAAGAAATTGTCTCTATCAAATCTTCACCTACCATGGATTTATGTTGCTGTTATTGGAAGACTCGAAAACCTCGAGGTTCTCAATCCTTTAAGGGGGAAGATGGGATTTGAGGGAAGGGGAGTTCCTCAAACTCAAATACTTGAAGTTAGACAATCTGAGCATTGTGAACTGGAATGCCTCCAAAAACCATATTTCGGAACTTGAGCACTTAATATTACGAAATTGTAAGGTTCTTGAGGTAGTCCCCTATGATTTTTGGGAAATTCCTGCAATGAACAAGATTGAAGTGCAATTATGCGAAGAATCTATTGAAGATTCGGTCAGAAATATTATGGAGGAAGGAATTGAGGGGATTGAGATCATCATCAACGGTAGATTCATTTAAGATCATTATTTTGGTTGCAAATTGGCCTTTGTTGTATAATGCTACTCCACGGTAAGTATTATTTGTTATTTAGAAACTGATTCAATTGTTCAAAGCACGTGTGTATGTCTAATGCTGCTCTTACTTCAACTTTATGATACATGACTAACTGAAAAATCAATATTACAAATGCCTTGGGAGACAGAATCAGGCAAAGTGCCCATAGATCATTGCAGGTACGGATGTGATTTCAATATGACAGTAATGAATTTTGGTTTTCATACCGGTTTTATTCTTTAACTAAAAATGAATTCTAATTTTCTCAACTACTAAGAACATTCCATTAGGAAGCCATCCTTCTCAAATCTGCATTGTCAACTTCGGAAGTTAATTCAAAATTTGTCCGAGTATGAGAATATATTCTGGCATTCTATTCCATTCCTTCTCAACATAATACAAAGTTCCCACAAGGAAGTTTGTCCATCCATCCCTTTATAACTAGACCTCCTCAAGTTACCACCTAGAGCAATTACTACTCTGTCCATCCTTCTCTTTACAACCATTGCTCCTCAAGTTACTAGTCTAGTCATAAGTGGCTCAACTGCCTGTCCAACTTCAAAATTTTAAACAACAATTACTACTGAGAATGGACCTAAAATACTAAATGGTCCAAAACTTCACCGTCAATGGAAATAAAAAAAAACACAGGAATACAACCAGACATGGAAATCATTCCTAAGTTAGATCTGATTTTAATGGGCAGGCTATAAAACGAACTATTGTCCGGAGATTCTTCTTTGAAGCAATCTAATTTATAACGGCCTTTGAAATCTTTTCCTGTGGCTAGGAGGAATCCTAGTACAGCCAATGGTGTTTTCAGTCGATCCTTCAATAATTTGTTTCTTCTTGAGTTAATTTTATTAACCCTAGTCTCAACAAGTGTGGCAGTATTTTCAATAACTTTATGCAATCTAAATGCAACAATTAATAGTAAAGTAATCACCAATAGCCATCCATATGCTATAGCATCTGTACACACGTTAATTCTTGAATTTTAATGAAATCTTTTATGCTATCGAGTCACAGTTATTTCGTGCACATTTTTAGATCAGTCTTATTCTGCTTGCTGCCATTTTACTGGCCATATGAAGTAAGCCTACCCTACCTTGCAGCACTCCTCATTGCCAAAATTCTACATTATCCTTTTTTGCTGAGCATACTTCATGATTATAGGATGATCCTTGAAGCCATTCTGCCAGACTTCCCAAGTGCCGAAAGCTGACTCAAATATCTAAAAGTAGCTACAACAACATTGAGATTTCATGCATGATTTTGAATGCAGAATGATTAGGATATGTGAAGAAGTTAAGATTTGTGGCTAAGTCTTCTCAGCTGAATCTTCACATCTGGACCTAAACGAGCTGACACATTAGCTCAGAAATAGCTCAAGCAACTAGATCCTTAGCTCATAGTTAAGCTAAGGAGAATATGAGTATTGAAGATAACAATCAGATTCTAGTGATGGTACACTTGCTTATTCTTCAAGAATAATATAATAGGACAAAGTTAGTTAGGAGATTTTATCACTAGTAGCAAATATACTTTGGACAGGTGGCATTTTTTTATTTGTTTAGATTGTATATAAGCAGGAGAAATGTATCAGAAGTTTTGTGAGGAATGAAAACGTAAATTCTTCCCCAATTTATTTTTTGTTCATGGTATCAGAGCAGGTTCTAATCCATTAAGAAAGCAATCAAAATTACTGGTCTTCTATGGCAAGAATGGAAGCAGAAGACGCTGAATTCAATACTGGAGCTAAGGGACATTCAGCAACCTAGTACAATGAGGATTCTCTATTTCTTCAGAGTTCTGATCATCCAAGGATGTCTCTGGTTACTTCTCCATTAGTGGGAACAAATTGCCTTAGCTGGAGCAGATCTATCAGAATTGCTCTTGGTGCAAAGTTGAAGCTGGGATTCATTTCTAGGGCATGTGAACGTCCACTGGCAAGCTCACCAAAGGTAGAGCAATAGGAGAGAGTAGATTGTATGGTAAGATCTTGGATTCTGAACTCAATCTCAAATGAAATTGTTGAGGCTTTTATCTATACATCTACAGCTAAAGATTTATGGAGTGAGTTGTAAAAGAGATGCGGAGAATGTAATGGCCCTTTACATTATCAATTACAAAGAGAGATAAGTAGCATAACTCAGGGAAATCAGAAAGTAGAAAAGTATTACTCAGGTTTGAAGAAATTGTGGGATGAATTAGCATCTGTAATGCCAACGCCTACATGTACCTGTGGAGCAGCAAAATAAGTCACATATTTGGCATCATATAATAAGTTAATGCAATTTTTGATGGGGCTTATTGATACTTTTGACGATGTCAGAAATCAAATTCGGGTCATGGATCCATTGCCTTCAGTGAACAAGGCATACTCAATGGTGTTGAGTGTGGAGAAACAAAGAGATGTTCACACCATTTTTCCTAAAAAAAAAGTGAGAATATGGAAATGTTAGTGAAGGACAGACATTGAAGACAGAAGGTGGAGGAAGAGGTTTTGGTAGAGGCAGGACTGGTTCAGCTGGAAGGGGAAGAGGTAGAAGATCTAGAAACTATGAAAAAGAAAATCAACACTGTAGCCATTGCAACATGGATGGACATTTGCAGGAAAACTGTTTTAAGTTGCATGGCTATCCGGATTGGTACAAAAACCTGAAAGAACAGAAAGCAAAAGGCTCATCTGGAAGCAAGCAGGTAGCAAATATGGCTGAAACTCCGTTGGAACTGGATGATGATTTTACAACAAATGGAGTAAAGAAAGACACAATGCAATCAGCAAATATTGCTTTAATAGTATAGCAGGAGCTTATGAAGTTGTTCAAAGGAAAAATGCCAGCTGAACAAGTGAGCTTTGCACATGTCAAGGATTTTGCAGGTATGGAATCTTATTACTATGCCTTTACAATGAGTGATTATGTGAGAAATGGTGCCTGGATTTTAGACACAGGTGCAAGCAGTCATATGTGTTTTGATCTTAACATGTTGCAAAATGTTACAAAAACAAAAGCCTTTACACCTGTATGTCTTCCTGATGGTTCTATGAAACAGGTAGATCACATTGGTAAAGTGACACTACACACAACCTTGCAACTCATAGAAGTTTTGCACATTCCCAGTTTTCAATACAACTTGATATCAGTTTCGAAATTAGCACAAGCAGCACAGATTAAAATAACCTTTTACCCAAATTGTTGTCTATTGCAGGACCTACAGACTGAAGAGATTATAGCAGTTGGTAGAAAAATAGGAAGGCTTTATCTACTAGATGGAAATAGTTTTTTAGTGAAAAGGGGTAGTAAATGTAGCCAGGAGAAAATGAATTCTGAAAACTTTTGTTCTCAGTTTAGTTTTGTGAATAAAATTGCAGAGAATGATCTTGCCATATGGCATAAAAGGCTTGGCCACCCCTCTTGTTCTGTGTTACAGCATCTACATTTTATGAATAGTGGGTTGAATAAAACTCAAATTGCAAAATTGCAGGAATGTGACATCTGTCACAAGTCTAAACAGCATAGACTCAATTTTCCACTAAGCAAATCTCAGTCATCTCAGATTTTTCAGCTTATACATATTGATCTTTGGGGGCCATATAGGTTACACTCATTAACAGCAACCCCATATATGTTAACAATTGTTGATCATTATAGTAGATGTACCCGGACTTTCCTGTTAGTTCACAAAACTCAAGTAGTCTCCACCTTGAGAGATTTCCTGATTATGGTTAAAACTCAGTTTGGAAAGGAGGTTAAGACTGTGAGGACAGACAATGGTACTGAGTTTACTAACCTTGAGTGTCAGACAATGCTAAAAGAAATGAGAATAATACATCAAAAAACGTGTGCTTACACACCTCAACAAAATAGGGTAGTAGAAAGGAAGCATAGACATCTCTTACAACTAGCCAGGTCATTGATGTTCCAGGCCAATTTACCTTCAGAATTCTGGCCATATTCACTTCTCATGGCCACGTACCTTATAAACAGATTGCCTACACCTTTGTTAAACTGGCTTACACCTTTTGAACTCCTGCGTAACCAGAAACCAGATTACGAAAACCTAAAGATTTTTGGCAGCCTTTGCTATGCGACCAACACTCAGCCTCACAAAGATAAATTTGAGGTCAAAGCACATAAATGCATCTTCATCGGTTTTAGTCCAGGGAAAAAGGGATATAAGGTGTATGATCTTGATAGAAAGAAAGTGTTTGATAGCAGAGATGTGATTTTTCATGAAAATATTTTTCCCTATCTCAATCTGGGAGAAACAAACACAGAGATACCTCTTCCATTAGTACCACTAGATCAGACAATTGAAACTCAAAGTGAATGCATTACATTTGATACTAGTCCAGAAGTGACAACAAAAACAGAAAGGCCAAACCATTACACTAATACAACTGGAATACAACCAGAAGAACAGAGGAGAAGTACAAGGGTTAGGACAAGACCTTTATGGATGGAGGATTATGTAGCTAACATAGCTTCTGACAAGAGTTTAAAAACTGCTGTAATCAATTCAGATTCTAAAAGGTCAAAATCCTCTAAATATACACCACCTACTTTCCCATTCCAAATCAAACCTGGACTAGATCAAACACATATGTCTTTTTTGGCAAATATGTCTAAATTGCAGGAACCATCATCATATGATCAAGCATGTAAGGAGGAGGGATGGATAACAGCCATGAAAAAGGAAATCGAAGCACTGGAGGAAAATGATACTTGGGAATTGACCATGTTACCAAAGGGAAAGAAAGCAATTGGTTCAAAATGGGTTTACAAAGTGAAGCTAAAACCTGATGGTTCACTTGACAGGTTGAAGGCAAGATTGGCGGCCAAGGGGTATCATCAAGTTGTAGGAGTTGATTATAAGGAAAGTTTTTCTCCAGTTGCTAAACTAGTAACAGTGAGGCTTTTTCTGGCAATTACAGCTGCAAAGTCTTGGTTCTTGCATCAATTGGATATAAATAATGTTTTTTTACATGGCTTTTTGGAGGAAGATGTGTACATGGATGCCACCAGAGGTGATAGTAAAGCTGCATCCTGGACAAGTATGTAAGTTGAAGAAGAGTTTATATGGCTTGAAACAAGGCTTCTAGAAAATGGAATGAAGAGTTCACAATAAGCTAAAGGTATTTGGTTTCAAGCAGTCACAACATGATAACTGCTTGTTTGTCAAAGGAAGAGGAAGGAAAATTCACTGCTTTGCTAATTTATGTTGATGATATTCTTGTTGCTGGAAATAACATGGCTGAAATTAAGGAGCCTTAAAAGGTACTTGAACCAGTTATTCACCATTAAAGACCTAGGGAGAAGCCAAATATTTCTTGGGATTGGAACTAGCAAGAACAAGAGAAGGAATGATTTATCAATCTAAAGAAAGTATGCACTTAGATATCTTAAAGGATGCTGGATTACTTGGAGCGAAGCCAGCGAGAAACTCCCATGGCAAAGGTGATGAAGTTGACTGTTGAAGAAGGTAACATGGCTCAGTGATCCACAGAAGTACAGAAGTTTAGTGGGAAGATTGCTTTACTTGAATTTCACAAGACCAGATATTGCTTATGGAGTTCAGCAGTTAAGTTAATTTGTTCAAACACCAACAGATGCACACTGGAATACAGCCATGCAGCTGCTAAAATATCTAAAAGGAAATCCTTCTCAAGGATTATTCTTTCCTGCAGATGATGTTCTTAATCTGCAAGGGTATTCTGATGCAGACTGGGGTTCTTGTTTGGATACTAGAAGGTCATTGACCGAATATTGTATTTTCCTAGGAGAAGCTTTAATCTCATGGAAGACAAAGAAACAGTCGACTATTTCAAAATCATCAGCAGAGGCTGAATACAGGAGCTTAGCAGCTACTATATGTGAACTACAATGGATCACATATGTCCTGGCAAATTTTGAAGTTTATCCTCAGCTTCCTGTACCTTTATGGTGTGACAACAAAGCTGCAATTCACATTACAGAAAATCCAGTGTTTCATGAGAGAACCAAGCACTTAGAAATAGACTGTCATTTAGTTAGGAACAAATACAAGGAAGGCTTCATCTCACCACAGCATATAGGTTCACAAAATGAGCTCACAGACTTGTTTATAAAGCCTTAGCTGCACCTTAGTTCAGTAATCAAGTTGGGCTTGGCAGATTATCACCAAGCTCCAATTTGAGGGGATAAAGAAGTTAAGTTTTGTCGCTAAGTCTTCTTTGCTGAATCTTCACAGCTGGACCTAAACGAGCTGACACATCAAGTTAGAAATAGCTCAAGTAGCTTGATCCTTAGCTCACTGTTAAGCTGAGGAGAATACGAGTATTAAAGATAATAATCAGATTCTGGTGATGGTACACTTGCTTATTCTTCAAGAATAATAGAATAGGACAACGTTAGTTAGGAGATTTTATCACTAGTAGCAAATATACTTTGGACAGGTGGCATCTTTTTATTTATTTTGATTGTGTATAAGTAAGAGAAATGTATCAGAAGTTTTGTGAGGAATGAAAACGTAAATTCTTCCCCAATTTATTTTTTGTTCAATATGTTATTCTGGTTTAAAGATTGTTCATTGTCTTGTCTTGTTTTCCATTTATATTGATCTGTTCAGCCCTTTTCTGCCCACTGTTCTGTTAATGAGAGTTGTTGGCACATACCTTCATCATTTTCCTTGTATAAATATATTCATGAGCTGCTGAAAGTTTACCTGCATCTTCCGTTCTATGTAAACGGTTTTGATTGATTATTTTGTCAAAGTCGTCGCAACATACATGCGGAGACATTGATGATGCAGCAGCCAATGAGAGATTGAATGCAGAACTTCGCAACTCTGAGCAGTTCTTATGTTTTCTTTTGCACTTGTTCACACACTTGAGCAAAATCTGATATGTGCAAATGCCAGGTTGCTGATAATTAGGAACCGAAGGGTGAAGCCTCGAGGGGGCTTGCAATTTCCATTTTGCAAAACGCTCTTAGATTGTTGACCGTATGTTGTATAACTTCCAATCAAGATAATGGCATTGAGTTAATAAAAATGGCAAAATGAATGACTTATTATTCAAGAAAGAAATTTTAGGAATGAGGTTGAGATCATAGAACAACCTTTTTTTGAACATTTTATACTAATTATTCTCCTCCAAATTCTGTTACTTTTACCATTGGTGCTATACAAATAAAAGTCAAATTACTAACTTTTTTTTGAAAAAAAAAAAAACTGATTACTTGCTAAACATCCTTCAAAAAATTCTTTTATATTTTTAATATGGAATATTTACTCTTGGTACTTTTATAGTTCTTTTTTCCTTCTAGTGCGCCTATTTCCCCCCAAAAAAAAAAAAAAATCAATCTCGCACTAGGAAACTAACCTGAATTTGCCACCAATTAGATGAACTAGGATCCAATTCAAATTAAATTGCCAAGTTTGGGCACATATAATTGTTTCTTTTTTGAGTAAAAAGATCATATGAGATTATGAATAAAAGTTCATAGATTATTAACATCATCCCCACTTTTTTTCGGGCATTATTCGTCGTTCTAGCGTCCGGGTAATTCCTTCTCTTGCCGGGTCCAAAAGATGGTAGCACCAGCTTCTCGTCTGAGTAATCCCCTCCATTACTGGGGTCCGAACAGGCGAAACGCCAATACTTGGAAAGGTTGATGTTCAAGATTTGATATAGTTTCAAAATTTTAAACTGCATCAATTTAGTACGAAGTAACGTGCGTTGCATGCTCGTTAAAAATTCCATTGAATTTTTGTTGTGCAACAAATGCTTTGACTTTGCAAATATTTGATATTTTATTTGTGAAATTAACTGTGCCTCTTCGTGAAAAAATGCATTTGACATATAAATGAAAAAACTCTAGTGAAACAAATACCCATGATTTTCCGAAATGTTGTTTTTTTAACTTTTGTTCATAGTTTCTTTATTTGTTCATACATAAAAAAAAAAAGCATAATAATTTTACTTGAGTTTATGATTTGGTGATTTGGTAGATTTTTACTCTTAAAAATAAAATTCAATTATGAGACCTACAACTACAAGATTGAGTTAGAGGTAGTTACAACTAAACATTAAATTTATGAGGCTTGGGTCTTTTTATTAGAATAAAAATAGAAAGTTTTACCCCAGTTCAAAATATCTATATGTCATGGCGTTTGAATTTTCATTGAATTTCATTTATTGTATTTCTCATTATAATGTATTAATTTTCAATATTTGTACCTATACTGGTTTGTTCCTGAGTTGATATAAGGATAAAATACCTTATTTATGCTATAAATGATGTTAAATATGTATTTTTTGGTTATCCTAATGAGTTTTATTGAGAAAAAGTTAATTAGTTGAGCAAAAGTAAAAGTGTCTAAAGTATTGCTATTGTTGAATCAAAGAACCCAAGACTAAGGCCGAGCAACTAGTTGCTGCAGGATTGGATGCCTATCTATCTCACCAGCCCGAGGAAACCTTTGTATGCCTCCGTTACCTTTTGGGAGGCCTACGCCCCATAGAAACTGTTTACTTGAGACTGTCCCTTGTCCCGTAGGTCCTAACACAAAGGTTAGTATTTTTTTAGCACAAGAATATGACTCATGTTCAAATAATCAAACTTCATTAAAAATTATTACTTTCTTATCTTTCACACAATGAGGTTTACTCATGTATTGTACTACTAACAATACGCACATAGAAGACATGTTGATATGAATATTTTAATAATCTATGGTAATATACATTTTCAAAGTCATAATATATTTTTTTATTTCATGAAATTAAAAAAAATTGTTTTCGATAATGGTAAATAACCAATATTTAGTTTTATTAAGATGCATTACATTTAATATCTCATATAATACTTTCCGATTAAATATAACTTTTTGTTTCTAAGTATTTAGATTTCAAGATAAACCCAGTGAACTCAATGGCGTTAAAAGTGATTTTTTGCTATTAAAAAATATGTATACGGATTAGTTCATACGTTCTAAAGTTATTTGCAGCAATTTGTAATTTGAATAATTTACAGCTCGAAACTTTGTTGTATAAGAGGTTAATGAACTACCAAGTTTTTCTAAATCGTTTTACCATTGATAAGTTCACACTATATTTAGTTTTGGTACCCTATTTTTGCTTTTATTTTAATTTGATCATATAGGGTCCTAGATGCTAATTTTGAAGTGTGTCTATCAATAATCTATCTTTTTTTTTTTTTTGTAATCAAATATTCATGTACTTGACTTAATTTCCATACAAAAATACAAATCTATATTCTAAAACATGATGTTTTCAATTTCGGTCTGTTTAAATATTATTTGACATTAAAATCATTTTAATAGGAAAAAAAACTTAATGTACATACGTATTCACTAGTCAAATAATGTATATTTTCTTTTGTTGTCATTGTTGTCCTTTTAATGTGTGTTTGAAATAATGGTCAAAATTTTCAGTTTTCTTTTGTGGAAGTGCATATTAGGAGGTTACTTTTTGTAAGAATAACCTCAAAGAATAATTATATAACTACAAAACAAATGTTAACTTTTAGATTGCCATTCTGTGTATGCATCTGTGCGCCAACTCCTTAACGTTGAACTCACAACCGATCAAATTAAGTTTCATTGTCCGACAATGTAGTTAACTAAGGGGGTTTTTGGTTTAGGAAAATCAAGGAGAGAAATGGATGTCATAAGTGAATGACACCCATTGTTGATGTTTGTTAAACAGCTATCATTATCATTCAATGGAAATGAAAGTGATTAATTGAGTTGTTAATAATTTCCCTTAAAATACTATTCTATTAAATCCATTAACCCTTTCGATTAAGAGCAAAAACACACATCTTTTGAGTTACCCACCCTCAATATACAATTCTTCTTCTTCTTCTTCTTCTTCTTCTTCTTCTTCTTCTTCTTCTTCTCTCTCTCTCTCTCTCTCTCTCTCTCTCTCTCTCTCTCTCTCTCTCTCTCTCTCTCTCTTGCAACTTTTACTCCTCTCTTCTCTCTTTGTTATGTCTTTTGATTTTAAATATTCTCGATTAATTAAATTTTATAAATGTTGTCTAGAAATTTTGTTAATGGGTGGAAAATTTTTGAGTAAAGAGAATATATTTGAGGGAGCTACATTTGATTTTTTATAAAAATTTGAATTGAAAATAATAAATATTTGGTACTTTGTATTAATACAAAAAGTGACTTTTTCTTTTTTTTTAAGGTTATCTTTTGCATAAAACTCAAATTAGAGCATGGCTATATTTAAAATTGAAGAAGTCTTTTTAGAAATTTTGTTTGAAAAGATACAAAATAAGAAATCTAAAAATATATATGTCATAAATAAAAGATTTAAAATTTTCAAAATTTACTTGAAAGTCATTCCAATAATTCAAACAAATAGTTTTATAATGATACCTATTTCACTATTAAACCAAACATGTAGGGAGGAATCATCAAAATCCATACTCATAGTAAGATTAATGATACTCATGCTGATAGTGATTGAGGAATTTGAATCAAATGGCCCCTAAATTTAGCTTTAATGAATTTTAGGAACAAAAATCAAAATACTAAATAATCATTAGTGTATAATTTTATCCTCGCAAAATAGGTAATACATGGGGTCTATTTGTTTCAACTAAAAATATCTACTTGAAAAATATTTTTAAAATTTTTCTATGTGCTAAACACCAGAAAATATTTTCTTGTGTAAAATATTTTCTAATTTTCTTTCCTTTGGCTGAAAATAACTTACATACTTTGTGAGTGTAAGTTGTTTTCCTTAGAGTTCAAGAGTGACATTAAACCTTACGTACTTAGTTTTATAACTTCAATTACTAAATTAATTTTATTTTTTAATTCTTATCAACCAATTTTTTTCATAATCTTGGGCTCCACAATAATATGATTATAATTATCTATATTTTACCATTGTATTACTTTGAAACATTTATTACAATTGTTATTAGTCTATTTAACTCATATTAACAAAATAAAAAAGTCAAAAAATCAAAAACAATATTCTTCAAAAAAATTTTACATTGTCATCCAAACACTAGGAAATTGTAAGAAAAATAACATTTTTCATGTAAAATGTGTTTTAGGAAAATAATTTCTTTTGAAAAATATTTAACTTCCAACCAAACGGACCCGTAACTTCTCTTCTTTTCCTAAATATATGCGCCAGTATGCATCTTAATCAATGAATTTTTGTTCTAACATCATTAACTTTTTATAATCACAAAGAATTGAAATTAATATCCTGATTCTTTGTTTTAACTTCCTACATTTGGAGAGGAAAATATTACTCGAGTAGTTAGGACTTTTTCTAAGATAATATGTTAAGTCTTGCAATTTCCCCTCTCACCATGAAACACCAAAAAAGAAAAGAAAAACATTCATTATAGTCTAAACCTTAATCGAGGTTTCTTAGAAATAAAATTTTCAAACATAACCATTCAACTTTTCTTTGAATATTTTAATTTAGGAAAAATTCTAGATGTTTGATATAATACCGTACCTAAATTAATATGTGTGACCCTACCTAGCACATCACGATCTTCCTTATTTTAAAATTCTACATTCTATCTTATATATGTTTGATATAATACCGTACCTAAATCTATTTTGAATATTTTAATTTTTTTACACCTGATCTTCCTTGCTATTATGCAATTGAAAATTTACAGTAGATTTAAAAATCAATATATATAAGATAGAAAAGGTAGAGAAACTGAATGAACCATACAAAGTGAACAACTCATACAAATATGAGAATAATCAACATAAAACTAAATTTAATCTTCTTACATATTAGTTTTAGCTGCACTATGTGAATTAGTTTGTTTTCATAAATCATATATTGTGTTTGTCCTACACAAAATCTTTTATAGCTTCATAGATCAAGATTTGAATTATTTGGTCTATTTATTGTAACCTGGACAATTGCTCCAATGATTTTCTCAATTATTGTTCTAATATTAATATAGATTAAGCAAAGATACACACACACACACACATATATTTTGCAACAACTGTGTTTTTTTTATTATTATTTTGACAATGATTACAGCCAAATCAAAGTTATCAACTATGAAAAATAGTTATTTCTTTTGGCTTAGTAGAAAACCTATGATTAAAACACCAAGAGTTAAAACAATATGTGATCTATGAAATTTAATACGAATTGAAAGTATTAAAAATATTTTTAATACGTACATTTGAACAAATATGTGATTCACATCCATTCACTATAAATTGAAAATATTACAAAACCAAAAATAAGAGTTAAATTAATGGAAAAAGCTTACATCAACAATAGATTGATAAAGACAAAACAATGACGGAATATTAGTTTTATTGGAAGTTTGAATATATGGAGCCGACCTGTAGTTCAATGATGGTAAAACATGCCAATAAACAAAAAGACAAAGAAAATAAAAAAATTATGCACTAAAACAAACAGAAAATTGTCTGATGCACTAAATTTTGAAAGTGAAGTGTAGATATGACTCCAAAAAAATTGAAAGAAATAAAGAAAATAGATTAAAGACGTGAAAAAAATGTGAAATGATGAAGAAATATCTGTTTTCAATAGGTTACACTACAAGAATTTTAATCCATATGAAAATTTTCTTTAAAAAAAATCAATTTATAAATATAAAACCTCAAAGCCATATTGCATAATAGCTTCGTGAACTATAAAGTAGGCTGTCAATAATTTATGTTATTCATGATTTATACATTTCATTAACAAAGGCCAATATATTTGTCTCACATATGATTCTTTGTTTTCAATTAGATACATATTTCAGTGTGCATAAACATGGTTAGCAATTGCCAGCATGAAAAACAATTTCCGTTAGTATAAGCAAATTTATTTTCACGTATAAAATCTTTTTTCAAGTACTCTCACGATTCTGGTTAATATTGCTATGAAAACTATTTTTCTATCAAACAGAGGTATAAAACATATTTGATTTCTAATAATAAAAAGCAAAAAACAAAATAGTTTATGTCAAATTAAGAATATAAATACAGATATGGCTTAAATTACAGATTTTCCCCTTTCATATTTTTCTGAATATAGAACTCTCCGACTTTGTTCCAACCTTTCCATCATTTCTCAATTTCTAAATGTATTGCCGAAGTAATTTCTAAAACTCAAATTTCTTTTCAACTCCATAAAAAAAATTAAGGAGATATATTTTAATAAAAACATTATTTCTAAATTAAAAACACAATATTTATATTATATAAATAGACTCAACAATAATTATAAGTATTTAACTATGAAAATTTAATATTATTTTTAGTTTTTTTAAGGACATCATTACTAAGAAAATTTAATTCACTCGACACAACTTCCAATTTTGATATGGTATAGATATAGATATTGATAACTTGATTTTTATGCATATGTATCGAGTCCATTTAACATGTTTGTTGTTTATTTTTAAAGTATTTATTTTTACGGTATTGAGTCTACCAAACATGTTCTGCACAAAATGCTTTACAATAAAAACTTGTACATATTGTTTGGAGCAAACAATTGCCAGAGAACCAATTGTCTGGCAATTGTTCTAGCAATTGTTCTTTATTAAACTCCTCTTAGGCTCTTAACCTCAGTCTTCATCCTAAACCCGCCAAGAACCCACATCAAAACCACCTCTTTTTATTATTTTTTTTTCCCTTTTTTGTTTTGAGAATAACCAAGCACAACTGCTCAACTTTGATTCTGCCTTCGGACAGCCTGTTGAGAAATTGGGAACTCTGGATAAGAATGGCTTCACTTCTTTTACAACTCATACTTCAGTGGATGGTGACTTCACCAGCATGCAACAAACAATGCAAGTGGCTGAAGGTAGACCCATATGCCGATTGAAATGCCCATGCCCATGCCCAGTCATGGTTTTAATTGCAATTTGTGATAAAAAAATTATTTTTGGGCTTTTGTGGAGTTTTGGAAAAAGGGAGGGTTCTAAATAATAATAATAATAATAAGAACTATTTTCTTTAGAACATAGAACATGTAACAACTTTCTTTTATGAACTGACTTGCTGTTTTCTCTCAACGGCAAAATCAAGAAGTGGGCGGAGATCTTATACATCCATAAATTACAAACTATTCCCACGATGCCTACAACAAATATAGTGAGTTTAATTTTTTATTTCAAGTTTTAGTTGTGCCTAGATCTAAAGTTAGAATCGATGGGCTTGCAGAGAATTTTGAATTTAGAATTTTTATAATTTTGAGGAATTGATGCTTAAGTATTATTTTTAGAAATTTTAATTGATGGTTCAAGGAAAAAATAAGTTAGTAGATCCTGATTTTGTTTGGTGTTTCTGTTGGGGAAACAAAAAATCAGCGCCGCAACTTATGAATTGCACGACCCTGGAGCAATTGGCGGAAGAATCAGAATTAAAGTCGTCTTTGGTGGCTAGTAGAAATTGCTAAACAATGGTTATGATAAAAAATGAAGTCTTCTTTGGTGGCTAGCAGAAATTGCTAAACAATTGTGTATGATTAAAATAATGATCACATGGATTTAAGGGAGGTGTTTTGGTTCTTTGATTGCTTTAAAAAAAAAATCATGATTTGTAGTTCTATAGGATGCAACGTCACATGGGCAACCTTTAACAGCAGAATCAAGATGTTGCAACCTTTTATTTTAACAAGTCAACCAACAGCTATGTGACTCGGTCCGCGCGATATTTTGGTTGTTTACAATCTGCTTGGATGAAATTGCCGGGTCACAGCAGTAGGGCCACAACAAAGAACATGTAATAGATAAAAGAATTCGAAATCTCACAAGTTGGAACTTTGTCATTTGAAACAATTTGGGGTATTCGTAATAAGTCAATTAAAATCTGTAACACTCCTTAATCATGGTATAACTCGGCTGAAGCATGATTACGACGCCATTTTTTTCATCTTAAATTTGATCTTGTTGGCTCAATCTCGTCTCTCTATGTTTGCTCCCTAAAATTAAGAGCGTCAATTTGTCCAAATAAAACTTGTTACGCTCTATTGCCTAGACAAAAATAGTTTGGTATTTTAAGTCAAATTGTTTAAATTAGTTTCTTTATATTTAAGTGTTTATTTAGTTGATAAATTCTTATGTCAATTCAACTATGGTTAATTAATATGTTGTTTTTCATATTAAATAGTTAAATAAAAATAATCATGTTCTAGTAATGCTTGAGGTTTTATTAGGATTATCCGTAAAGTAAACTTAAGATTTCTTAGTATTTTATTAATATAAATATTAAGTGGGAATTGTAGTTTCTTTTTATGGTTGTTATGTAGTGACTATTTTTGAATTGAAGATTATCTGAGTTAAGTACGATTGGTGTTGGAAATTACAATAAGTGATTCTTACCTTTTCTCGTGTTTTGAAAAATTCTTTGTGTGTATATATATTATTTTTTCTTGAATATTTTTATAATATGAAACTTAGAATAAGCATGTGATATATGTGAAAATTATTTATCTATTATGACACTGTAATTATTTATATGTATATGCATGCATGTGTGTGATGTGTGAATGTTTGATAGCATGATTTGGCTTTGATGATTCTTTGTATACTAGAAAGTACTAGTTCTCGATCTACCTATCTAATGGTGAGTAGTCAGGTTATGTATGTACACTTTATGACCTCCTAACTGGGAAAAAGTTAGACTAAATATCTAGTATTGGTTCCTATATTAAAAATTTGAGCATACTCACGTATGAGCATATATTGTACACATAACCTGATATGTAACATGTACTATTGTTTTGTGTGATTATGAACAATGTGTATAAAATGAATGCTTGCATTATACATATGTATATAATGTAACTGCCCAGATTGGTGAAAAAATGATGGAATTACTTGCTAAGCATGTTGATTGCTCAGCTCACTATGTTATTTGTTTTTGCAGGTGCCTTTAGTTTGTGTTAGGCAAGTGGAATGCTTAGCTTATCAACAAAGGAATTTTATTTGAGGAATAATTAATTGGTAGGTCAATGACATTCAATTTACCTTATATCTAATGCTATGTATATTCCTTAAGAAAAACTTGATGACTTTTATGGATGTCAATTTCATTATTTGAGAATGTTTGTAATAATTAGAGTATTTTGATATTTACATTATTTATAATTTAAAATTGCTTTGATTATTTTTAGAGCTTTACGTATTGAGTAAGCCTATTACACAGTGTGTTACACCGAGGCACAGAATGTGACACCAATAGTGTATAGATTCTTTGATAATAATATAAATTTTAGAATTGAGACTCATCTCTTATGGACCTGAATTAATATCGGACAACAATATTGAGCTTAAAGTCAATTAACTTAACTTGAAAACTATTGAATGTCGCCAAGAGGTGTCGAGAATTCGAATCCTTCACCAAAGTGTTGACGACATATTTACGTCTTGACGAATAATTATATAATTCTAATCACTATAAAATTTGGTACGATGTTGGTGTCGAGAAATATGATTCTAATAGGGCTCTTCAAAAAAAATTGAAAAATAAAAAAATCGGGAAAATCGATATGTTCCGAACCGCCGAAATAGGGTAACCAAACCGACTAATATTACCGGGTTGGGAACCAATTCGGGTATTCAATATACCGGTTCGGGTATTGGTTCACATTTTTGTGAACCGGTGGGTACCCGACTCGATCCATATGGAGGGGTAATTTTGTAATTTTGCTTATTACGGCAAATAAATATACTATCTATACCTAATTTTCTCACCATCTACACAGTTCTTTCCCTCTCACTCCATCTCCACCCCCAACCATCGTTCTGCTCCAATCTTTGTAACTCCATCACTCTTTCTTTCTAGTCTACTCATCCGCCAATAATCTTTCTTGTTGTGCTCGTCTTCTCCACATCAACTCGCTATTCGTGTCCTCTATTTCCAAATATACTCCTCCATCTTTAGTTATTCCCTCTTCTCCTCCGTTCTTATGATAGCCTTTTCATCTCTAGGCTCGTCTGATCTTTGGTCACTGACTCATTGCTGAAGGCTATCCTCATGGCGTGACCCACTGCTCGAGATCTATCAGCAGATCTACTACCTTGTAAGAGATAATGATGAGAGTTTTGATTTTTATCTTTTTATTTTTTAAAAATTAAGCCTATTAAAGGTTATATTAGAGATTAATTTTATCTACTGTCATCTGATGGGATGATGTTTCTGTTTGTAGATAAAAGCTGGGATGTATATATTGAATTTGCAAATGTATGTCCTTGATTTATGATGAAGAGATGCCTAACATTTTTTTCAAAATTTTTGTTGGATTAATTCTTTTAGATGCATATATTTTTTCTGATGGAGCAAGAATTAAATGACAGGTCAGTTATCCGGATTATTCGAACTAGATTTTGCGGGTAACCGATGTCCAGGTATCTTGTAAGTATGGACTCGGTTATGGTTCAATTTTTTGTTGAACTGGTGAGACCGGTTCAGATCACAAATTTGCCTCATGAATCGAATACCTTATTCATGGACACCCCTTTCTTTTCTTTTTTTTTTTTTTTTTTTGAGGAATGAACACCCCTTTCTAATCATTATAAAATTTGGTACGATATTGGTGTTGAGAAAATTTTTTTAAACAGAAACAGAGGGTGATGTGACAAGAGCATAGTAAAGATCGACATGTGTAGCAAGATTTTTTTCAAATATTGATTTTTTTCAAATATGTGATGATATGATGAGAGAACAAAAATGTTCCCTTCTGGGTAGAGAGGTTTCTTTAAGGATATTAGTGGATTATTTCGGAAGATCATGTCCTATCAAATCAATCTCATTAGGACCAATCAATCTCATTTAGGGGAGGTTCTATTTACTTCTAATCTCCACACTGATTTTTTTTTTATCAACAATTCATATTACAATGTATATTGCCTCACACAAATGAGGTGAAACTTCCAATGGTGTGCTAGGCGTAGCCCCAGACTATTTTTACCACACACAATTAGGGGTGTGGCTCCCTGATGCAACATCTACCCAATTATCCCCCTCCTCCTTAAATGCCAAGGCCAGGGTTTGAACCCCCGACCTTGGCACGAGGAAGGCCTTAAGGGCCTTCCCCTGACCACTGGAGCAAGCTCCAGTGGCTACCACATTGATATATTATTCTATTATTTTGGAGGGGAATGTTGTCACGACCCCCACCCTAGGCCAGCAGGCCCAGCGTGCGACTAAAGTCTTAGTAGCCAAGTCCAACTATTTAGGCTTTGTCGTCACCAACCCAAAATAGATATCCCAAGTTGAACTTGAGTGCTTAGACTCAACTTATACATTGGTCTATATTACTTAACTTTTCTGATGTGGAATAGGGTATCACATTCGCCTCTCTTTATTAGGCTTTGCATCTTCACAAAGCCCAATCCATATTATAATTTGAATTGTCCACTTGGTTGTGTCGGATTCTAGAGGTGGCTCCCGCTCTTAGGTCGACATTGCACTTAGCCCCGTCCAACACTTAGTTTCTTCACTTCTTTGTGAAATCGCGGCCTAATACCCTAGGCCCAGTCTCATCCCGTGTAGAGTTCATGCGAGGTTCACTCTGATACCATTTTGTCACGCCTTGAGCCCGCAGGCCAAGTGCGTGACCAAAGTCTCAATAGCCAAGCCCAACTATTTAGGCTCCGTCCTCGCTAACCCAAAATGGATATCACAAGTTGAACTTCTATGTTTAGGCTGAACTTATACATTGGTCCATGTTACTTAACTTTTCCAATGTAAGACACAGTATCACAAATGTATTGTATAGCAAGTATTGCTTTGCTACCTGAACTATCATGGATGGTAGGTTAATAATTTGGGATAATTTCACATACTTCCGCTAAAGTTTGCTATAATTACACTCACCTCCCCTTAGATTTTAAAAATTACACTTACACCTCCTGTGTTTATATTTTTCATAACAAAACAAGTCCATTTTGATAATATAACCAAAAAACACCAACTAAATACCTTAAAATATCCTGAATTACTTTTAAATTGGTTATCTCTTTCTTATTAATATATTTGTTTGTAAAATTTTAATAGATAAAGTAAATTTTATTTAGATTAGTCAGATAACTGAGTTTTGAAAAAGTAATATTTGGTGGAGATTGAAAATTTCAGGCAAGATATAAATATTTTTGACATTTTTATGACTAATTAATTAATTAATTAATTTTTATGATTTATTTTTTAAAAAGCAATTAAGCATATTTTAAGTTGTTTGGTTAGTGTTTTTGGGTTACATTATCAAGATGGACTTGTTTTGTTATGAAAAATATAAACACAAGAGATGTAAGTATAATTTTTAAAACCTAAGGGGAAATAAGTGTAATTATGACAAACCTCAGGGGACGTATGTGAAATTATTCCTAATAATTTTGGGCACATTGTTAAATTAGGTGAGTTGCCAGATCAATTTCTGCCGCACAGTTACCAATATTTTGATCATTTTGCCCGTGATTCCAAAAGTGATATTTTCTATGTTGTTGGGATGCGGCTTTGCTTGGCACATCACATAGGAGGCTGCTGTAGCTAAATTTTTTTTAATTGATTGGAATTGCTTTTTTTTTTTTTTGGTGATTAACTTTGGCTATGTAGTATTTGCTTAAATTTGTGTTCTAAGCAGGAAACTGACCAAATGGGGGAAACCCGATAAATCTGAATCCGATGCCTACAGATGGCTCTACAAAAATAATTAAATTGTGTGGACCAAAAACTTAACATTGCCATCACAAAAATTGTAAAACCTTATGAAAACCCTAATATTCTTATCAAATATATAGCCGGATAATTAAAGAATAGAGTTTCATATCGAAAAGTAATGAAAAAAGTTATTAAATTAACTGAACAAGCAAATACAAAAAGAATTCAAGTCCAAATTGTAGGACGTATCAACAGAAAAGAAATTACACGTGTCAAAAGTATTGATGAAAAAAAAATTGCACGTGTTGAATGGATATTTGTTGTCACGCCCTCACACCCTAAGCCCACTGAAGGTTCAGCATGTGACTAGAGTGTCAGTAGTCAAGTTTAACTATTTGGGCTTTATCCTCACTAATCCAAAATAAATATCCCAAATTAGACTTGAGTGTTTAGACTCAACTTATATATTGATCTATATTATTTAACTTTTCTTATGTGGGATAGGGTATCACATTTGCCTCTCTTTATTAGGCTTTGCATCCTTGCAAAGCCCAATTCATATCATAATTCAAACTATCCACTCGGTTGTGTCGAATTCTGGAGGTGGCTCCCGCTTTTAGGTCGACGTAGCACTTACCCCCGTACAACAGTTAATTTCTTCACTTCTTTGCGTAATCGCGGCCTAATACCTTAAGCCCAGTTTCACCCCGTGTAGAGACTATGCGAGATTCGCTCTGATACCATTCTATCACGCCCTGGGCCTGTAGGTCCAACACATGACTAGAGTCTCAGTAGCCAAGTCCAACTATTTAAGCTCTATCCTTGTTAACCCAAAATGAATATCCCAAGTTAAACTTTAGTATTTAGACTAAACTTATATATTGATTTATACTACTTGACTTTTTCAATATAAGACACGATATCACAAATGTACTGTATAACAGGTCTTGCTTTGCTACCTGAACTATCATTAGGGTTGGCAATTTCTAACACGATCCAAAAAC
This sequence comes from Mitragyna speciosa, assembly GCA_024721245.1. Classification (NCBI taxonomy): domain Eukaryota; kingdom Viridiplantae; phylum Streptophyta; class Magnoliopsida; order Gentianales; family Rubiaceae; genus Mitragyna; species Mitragyna speciosa. The sequence goes on from CM045557.1 coordinate 4,031,251, forward strand.
TCGACACGAACCTAACCCGAAAATAGTGAGTTTGGGTTGGGAGTTCGCGGGTTCGCGGGTCAGACCCAACTGACCCGCAAAGAAAAACAGGTTGGGTTCGGGTCTACTTGCGAACCAGATAAAAAAAAGAGAGAGGAAGAAGAAGAAGAAGAAAAGAAGAAAGAAAAGAGATTAAAACACACACAAAAAAAATGATCAAATGCATTTTTTGCAAGTACTAATATCAAAGTCGCTCATTAACATACACTTAATTTCTCTTACAATTTACTTTCATAAACTTAAGTAGAATTCTTAATTTTTCTTACAATTTACTTGATTAATTATCTAATGAATGAAATTTGTGTTTGAATGTGAATAAGTGAAACAAAGCATTAATTATCCAATGAATGAAATTTGTGTTTGAATGTGAATAAGGGAAACAAAGCTACAAAATGTTAGTAGTAGTTTTTTTGTTTTTTTTTTTGAAGAAAAGAGGAAAGAAAAGACATTAAAACACACACACACACACAAAATGATCAAACACATTTTTTGCACACACTAATATCGAAGTCACTCACTAACATACACTTAATTCCTCTTAAAATTTACTTTCATAAACTTAAGTATAATTCTTAATTTTTCTTAGAATTTATTTGATTAATTATCCAATGAATGAAATTTGTGTTTGAATGTGAATAAGTGAAACAAAACTACAAAATATTAGTAGCAGTAGTAGCAGTAGTAATAGTTTTTTTTTTTTTTTGGGTCGACCGCCAACCCGCTAACCGATTTCGAGTCGTGTTCGGATTCAGTATTTTCGTGTTGACGAGTTGACTGTTATATTCGAATCTCAACCCGATCGGCAACCCGACCCATTGCCATATCATGGACGGTAGGTTAATAATTTTGGGCACATTGTTAAATTGGGTGAGTTGCCAGATCAATTTCTTCCGCACAGTTACCAATACTTTGTTCATTTTGCTCGTGGTAGAAAAGTGATTATTTTCTGTGTTGTTGGGATGCAGTTTTGGCTGGCACATCACATGGGAGGCTGCTGAAGCTCAAAATTTTTTTTTTAATTGATTGGAATTGCTTTTTTTTTTTTTTTAATTCTTGGTCATCTAGCTGTGGCTATGTAGTGTTTGCTTAAATTTGTGTTCTAATGTGGTACGAAACTGACCAAATGGGCGATAAATCTGAATCTGATGCCTACAGATGACTCCAGAAAAATAATAAATTATGTGAACTAAAAACTTATCATTGCCATCACAAAATTGTAAAATCTTATGAAAATCCTAATATTCTTATTGAATATATAACCGGGCAATTAAAGAATAGAGTTTAATATCGAAAATTAAAGAAAAAAGTTATTGAATTAACTAAACAAGCAAATACAAAAGGAATTTAAGTTCAAATTATAGTACGTATTGACGGAAAAAAAATTATACGTGTCGAACGTATCAACGGAAAAGAAATTGCACCTGTCGAATGGATTTTTGCTTCTTTATATTTAAAAAATAAGAGATCTTGTTTGGAAGGATAATTTTTTTCCTGTTTTACTTGGGACAGTGAGATTAATGTACTGTTTTAAAAATGTTACTATTATTATCTGGGTTGGGTTTCTTGACTTGCTTCCGAACAGATTTTTAAATATCTGGCAATATATTTAATACAAGCTTATATTACATATTTTATGTAGTTTATTAATACAAGTGTACAATTAATCAAAAGTCGAAAATTTTTAAGATATATCTTTAACTTGCAAAATGATTAACTTGTAAAAGTGGGCAATTAGTAATTACATTTACTTGTAAATTTCTCCGGCAATCAATTTAGAATACGAGCCTAGAGTTACCTGTCAACACTTCTTTTTTTTTTTTTTTTTTTTGAAAACACCTGTCAACACTTCTTTAAAACTCTATTTGGCCTTGAAATATATTTTCTACAATTTGCCATTAAGCCCACGACATTTACGGAACGAGGGTTACAAGTTTCCTAATAATTAAGGGTTAATAATAGTTTGCCTCACTGAGCTTATGGGGTAGTCACATTTTGTCCCCCTGAACTTTGAATATATACATTTCACCCCCCAAAGTGTCTTATTTGACTTTGACCCACTAATTTACAATTTTTTCTTCCAAAACTACCCTTGCCCACTCCTAAACTAACCTTAACTTTATGAATTTTTAGTGGTCAACTTTTGACTATTCTATTAATTTTTTCAACCCTACTATATATTTCCTGCATCTTGTAGAATAGAAAAGATAAATCGATATCTCTATCCAAATCAACAAGAAATATATGAGTCGTTCCAAAATATAAAAAATAAATCATGCAAAAATGATAAAACGATATTTCTATCTAAATCAACAAATTTAAACTGCACTTTTTGTTGTTTAATGTTTTTATTTTAGACTGCAATTTAATAGATTGTTACAGTCTTGTGTATATTGTAGCAGGGAAAACATGTTGCTTTTGGAATATTTTATTGTTATGTAAAAGCTTCTAGTTTGTGTTTTTGTTGGGAAGAATATATTCTTTTCGAAAATAGTAATGGTAAAAATATCATGGCAAATACATATTTATTTGACATTTTGGAGCAATTTATATATTTGTTCTTATTGATTTGGAAAGATATATCATTTTATTTTATTTTTGCTAGACCTTAACTTTATGAATTTTTAGTGGTCAATTTTTGACTATTCTATTAATTTTTTCAACCCTACTATATATTTCCTGCATCTTATAGAATAGAAAAGATAAATCGATATCTCTATCCAAATCAACAAGAAATATATGAATCGTTTCAAAATATAAAAAATAAATCATGCAAAAATGATAAAACGATATTTCTATCTAAATCAACAAATTTAGACTTGCACTTTTTGTTGTTTAATGCTTTTATTTTAGATTGCAATTTAATAAATTTTTACAGTTTTGTGTATATTGTAGCAGGGAAAACATGTTGCTTTTGGAATATTTTATTGCCATGTAAAACCTTTTACTTTGTGTTTTTGTTGGGAAGAACATATTCTTTTCGAAAATAGTAATGGTAAAAATATCATGGCAAATACATATTTATTTTTGACATTTTGAAGCAATTTATATATTTGTTCTTATTGATTTGGAAAGATATATCATTTTATTTTATTTTGCTAGATTTACTTTTTACATTTTAGAACGATTCATATATTTGTTCTTCTTAATTTGGATAGAGATATCGATTTTATCTTTTTAATAAGACTGTGGAGAATATATAGCAGGGTTGAAATAAATTAATAATAAAATAGTCAAAAGTTGATCACTAAAAATTCATAAAGCTAAAGTAATTTAGGAGTGGGCAAGGGTAGTTTTGGAAGAAAAAATTGTAAATGAGTGGGTCAAAGTCAAATAGGACACTTTGGGGGGTGAAATGTATATATTCAAAATTCAGGGGGCAAAGTGTGACTACCCTATTAGTTCAGGAGGGCAAACTGTTATTAACCCAATAATTAAACAATGTTTGAGATGACCAAAGCTAAATAATACTGCTTTGAATCTGAATATTGTCTTGTTATCATCAAGACTGGAAGTACAATTTGCAAAAGAAGAAGGTGAGGTGTTTGCTGGATCGAGATGCGGCAGATGGCTCCTACTTCTAGATCAATTGGTGCCTTCGATTCCGCTTTTGAAGAGCTTGTTTTGAAACTGGGCAGAAAACAAAAATTGTCTCCTGAACTGAAGACCGAGCTGGATAGACTTGTCCTTGAATTGAGGTATTGGAAATGTCTTAGAAAGCTGATCCTTTACATTCACAAGCGCAGTAATATAAATAAGATTGTTGCCAAGTGGAAAGCTCTTGGCAACAAAATCGAGAATGCGTTCGAGGAGATCGCAGAGGACATTAGATTTGTTTGTCCAAAGAAGGTCATCGAGTTAAGTCCTTTGAAAGCTCTTGATGTACTTCGTGGCTCAGAAAAAAAGATTGGGTTGATCAAGGCAGACATTGAGAAAGCTCTTCATCATCTGTCAAACGTCAGGAATATATTAGTATGGCGGATCCCATTTCTTGCTCGTGATCTTTGCAATGAACTTTTCATGTCCATCTCAGATATTCTGGACTGCATCAGCCAAGAGGAGCAGGATGATCCAATTCTTGATGAACATCAAAGACAACAACTTGAGGACTTCAATGATGGCATGATATTTCCCCTCAAACGTTTCTTACGAAGTGCGCTACACGTCAACAATGAAGGCAAATCGGTCTTGCTTGATATTCCCACGATTGACAACTTCTTGACTCGTATTGCAAATGTGGCTGTAAGCATAGCAAATCAGTCATTTAGGTACTGGATCAGAAGCAAAGAAGCGGATCAGGCACTGCTTGCAAAAACTGAGATCGTTGGGCTTCTGGATGTGCTATATATGGTTGATCCTCTTCATCCGGATTTCCTGGACTTGATTCTCAAATTTTTGACAGAACTCAACACAGCTAAGCCTAGCAGAACTGAAGATCTTGTGTTTTATTTTTGTAGCTATATCCTCAATCACAAGCGGTATGTCAAAAATAATTCTCTTAAGCTTCATCCCCTCATAAATTTTGTCATCAGTGAATCAGTGAAGGAATCCCCCAGTGAGGATGTGAAAAGTTTTATGGCAGAAATTAAAGCAACGGTTATCTTGGTAGGATTATCCTGTCGCCATGAGCAAGTTCCTTGCTTCTCAAATCTTGAGTTGCATACGAGGATTTTTCTTCTCAACATAGAGGTTTTCCTCAAGCATGCGAGCACGATGTCTACTAAGAACAATATTAAAGAACTTAAAGAGGTTCTAAAGTCCCTCAAAAGTTTCATTAATGAATCCTCCCAGACGAGAGAAGATCGCACCGAAAGCTTCAAGCTAGTCATTCATTTACAGAGAGAGCTAACTTCTCTTTATCGATCCTTCTGTGAGAACAGAATTACGGAAGACAGGGTAAGGATTTCTCTTCTAATCTTGCTTTTAAAGATCGTGATTTTCAAGGCAAAATCATCTGGCAAAGAATTCATTATATTAGGCAATCAGAACGGTAAAACCGTTCTTGAAGGGCTAAAACTGTTCGAAGCGTTTATCTCCTGTCAGGAAGACAAGATACCAATTATGAAGGACGTGGCACAGATCTTCATGAATATTGAAACAAATGCAAGGGGAATGACATCTTTCTATTACCTATTCATTGTCAGCTTAATCTTGATGAATTTCAATTTGAACGTGACAGCGAAAACCTTATTTTGCAATATGGTAAATGGCATGACAAGGATCAGGTCAGAACTTACGGAGATCTGTCCCAGATTGCAAAGGCTGAAGTTGCCAAATGTTCCTGACTTGGGCTTCGTTGATTTTCTTCTGGAAAACCTCTCGGAGCAGCTCAACCAAGGTCCTCGTTCAATTGCCCAAGTGAAGCATCAGGTTGAAAGGTTTCTATCTGATCTAAAGTCTTTGAGACATTTGCTTGTGAAGATGGATGCGAAGCACCCAGAACTGAGGGATCTTGGTAGACGTGCTACAAACATGTCATATCTGGCTGAATATATCATTGACTCAATTGAGATTGGAATTGGTGAACATTGGCAACATTTGGTGTGGCTTCAAGATCTCAGTGAAGAGATCGGACTTATTAAGATACAATCCAGCAACGTTGATGAGGAAATTACTAGCGATGCCAGAGCACACAATGTTACCCAGTTTTCAAGCCATATGATATCACGTGTTAATATGCCAGAAATTGGTGAACATGTCTTATGCCTCAGCGATGTTGAAGAAGTTGTAATTGAGCGACTGACAGGAGGATCCTCACAGCGATGTATTGTTCCCATAGTTGGCATGCCAGGAATTGGCAAGACAACTTTGGTTAAGAAATTGTACAGTGATCCTAAAGTTGCTGGCCACTTCCATATTCGTGCATGGTGCTCTGTTTCACAAGTGTACACAAAAAGAGAGTTATTACTCGACCTTTTAAGAAGCACGTGTGGAATTCCGGATAACATTTGCAATACGAATGACGAAGAGTTAGATGAACAGTTGCGTAAGAGCTTGAAAGGAAGGAGGTACTTGATAGTTATGGACGATGTGTGGGACAATGGGGCATGGAATGCTTTGGAAAGATCGCTCCCAGATGACAATAAAAGAAGTAGAATCTTGATGACAAGCCGTCTCAGCGAACCCAATAGTGGTGCTTATATTCTTCGTCTACTTACTGATGACGAAAGTTGGCAGTTGTTACAAATGAAGATATTTCATGGAAGTGGCTGTCCAGAGGAACTGATGGAAATTGGAAAGGAAATTGCTAGAAGATGTAAAGGACTACCTCTAGCAATTGTTGCAATCGGTGGTCTTCTGGAAAGAACAGAAAAGACACAAGATGCTTGGAAAAAAATTCCGGAAAGTTTAAGCTCCTCAGATATAATTCAGGATCCACAAGCTCAGTGCATGGACATCCTGCAACTGAGCTACAATCACTTACCAGATCATTTAAAGGCGTGCTTTCTTTATTTTGGTGCATTCTTGGGTGACAAAGATATTCCTACCTGCAAGTTGATAAGGTTATGGATTGCTGAGGGATTCATACGGAGAACTAGCCTAAAGAGCTTAGAGGAATGTGCAGAGGACTACTTGGTAGATCTTATTGGCCGAAGCCTTGTAACAATTTCCAAAGAAGGATCCAGGAGAAGTGTCAAAGCATGCCGTATTCATGATTTGCTACGTGAAGTTTGCTTGTTAAAAGCAAAGGATGAAAATTTTTTACAGCTAATAAACAGGGATGATGAACCATATAAATCTTTATCTGATTTCGATATTGGTGGTGATTATTATGACCGTTATCCTTTGGATCCCGTGACATATGAGAGCCATCGAATGTGCTTTGTCTTGAAACGAAGGCATTTCATTAAGACAAGCCCTCATGGCCCATGCACCCGTTCTCTTATATTCCATGCCACAAGTGACATGTACCCCAGAAGTCCTTATGATATCTCCTTCATTCCTCGCCAATTCAGACTTCTCAGGGTGTTGGATTTAGAAAGCATCAATATGGGTAGTTCCTTTCCAACAGGAATGGAATTGTTATCTAAGTTGAGATACTTAGCTGTTAGTGGGGATATAGACTTTATTCCAGCATCAATTGCAAATCTCCGGAAACTGGAAACTGTAATTGTCCAGGGGTTAAAGGGTATGGTTATTCTGCCAGATTCTGTTTGGACAATGGCACAATTAAGGCACATCTATGTAAGTGATCATGTTGATTTCAACTTGAAAGATGATGAGCCCAAATGTGGGTTGCAATTGGATAATTTGATCACGTTTTCCTCACCATTACTTTATCATGGGAGTCGCACAAAGAAGATATTGAGAAGGCTTCCCAATATCCGCAAGTTGGGATGTATATTCTTGGAATCATGGGACGTTTCCAGGGAATGCAATAGTTTTCCTGAGTTGGACTTTCTCGTTCAGCTGGAGTCGCTCAAGATAATTTACTCTGGTAGAATTCGTAATCCTGGTATATTGACTCTTCCAAGGAATCTGAAGAAATTGACTCTGTCAAATTTTCACCTACCATGGATTTATACTGCTGCTGTTGGAAGACTGCAAAACCTCGAGGTTCTCAAACTCCTCTCTCAAGCCTTTGAGGGGGAAAGATGGGACATGAGGGAAGGGGAGTTCCTCAAACTCAAATACTTAAAGTTAGACAATATGAACATTGTGCACTGGAATTCTTCCAATGTCCATGTTCCTAAACTTGAGCACTTAATATTACGAAAGTGTAAAGTACTTGAGGCAGTCCCCTATGATTTTAGGGAAATTCCCACACTGAAGAAGATTGAAGTGCAATTATGTGGAGAATCTACTGAAGATTCAGTCAGAGATATTATGGATGAAGGAATTGAGGGGATTGAGATCATCATCAATGGTAGAGTTATTTGAGATCGTTATTTTGATTGCAGATTGGCCTTTGTTGTATTATGCTATCCCAGAGTAAGTATAATTTGTTATTTAGAAACTGATTAAATTGTTCAATGCATGTGTATATGTCTACTGCTGCTGCTTACTTCGACTTTATAATATGACTAACTGAAAGATCTATATGTCAATTGATAAATTTTGTAATTTCTAGATCGCCACTCATTCAGTTTATATTGTTTGAATGCTTGGATCATATGTTTCATTTGTTATGATCCTTTGTGGTACCATATTTCATCTATTGATTGCCTTAAATTTTGATTTGTAGTATAGATCAGTATGTGCATGAATTCTTTTGCTGCTGAACAAGTCATTTACTGGTAGCTTGCTTGTCTTATACAACCACCTTGGGAGACAGAGTCAGACAAAACGCTCATAGATCATTTCAGGTACGGAATTTGATTTCAATATGGCAACAATAAATTTTGGTTTCAAAACAGTTATAATTCTTTAACTAGAAATGAATTCTAATTTATCTAAACTACTAAGAACATTCCATTCGGAAGCCTGCCTTCTCAAATCTGCAACATCAACTTCAGAAGTTAAATTTGTCCGAGCATGATAATACATTCTGGCATTCTGTTCCGTTCCTTCTCGATGTAGTACAAAGTTCACACAAGGAAGTTTGTCCATCCTTCCATTTACAACCAGAGCTCCTCAAGTTACCAGCTTGAGCAATTACTAGTGTGTCCATCCTCCTTGTACAGCCAGAGCTCCTCACGTCACTAGTCTAGTCATAAGTAGCTCAACTATCTGTCCAACTTCTTTAAAATTTTGAACGAAAATTACTGCTGAGAATGGACCTAAAATACTATATGTTGCAAAGATTCCACTGTCCACGGGAAAAAACACTCAAGAATACAATTTAAATAAAACAAATTGCTCTGGGGAGATTCTTTTTTGAAGCAGACAAATTAAAACAAATAACTGGCTTTGAAATCTTTTTTCTGTCGAGTCGCTGGTATTTCGTGCATATTTTTCAGATCAGTCATATTTTGCTTGCCGGCATTTTACTGGCCATAGGAAGTAAGCCTACCCTTTATTGCAGCATCCCTAACTACCAAAATTCTACGTAGCCCTTTTTAGCTGATCAGACTTCATGATTACAGGATGATCCTTGAAGCCATTCAACCAGACTTGCCAGATGCCAAAAGCTGACTCAAATGTCTAAAAGTAGCTGCAGCAAAGGTGATATTTAATGCATGATTTTATAAGCAGAACAATTAGGATCTGTTAATCTGGTTTAAAGGTTGTTCATCTGTCTTGTCTTGTTCTCCTTTTATACTGAACTGTTCAGCCCCTTTCTGTCTGCCCATTGTTCTGTCAATAGGAGTTGTTGGCACGTACATTTATCTTTTTCCTTGTATAAACATAGTCATGAGCTGCAGAAAATTTACCTGCTGCTTCCTTTCTATGCAAATAGTTTTGTTTGATTCTTTTGTCGAAGTTATCGCGATCTGCATGCGGAAACGTTAATGATGCAGCAGCCAATGAGAGATTGAATGCAAAACTTTGCAACTCTGAGTATTCATAGTTCTTATGTCTGCTTTCCACTTGTTCAGAGACACTTGAGCAAATGCTGATATATGCAAGTGCCAGGTTGCTGATAATCAGGAAGCCGGTATAGCTCTTAGATTGTTGACCCCTATGTTTTATTATTGCTAATCAAGATAATGACATTGAATTAACAATAAAGACAAAATTAATGACTTAGTATTCAAGAAATTTAAAGAATGAGGTTGAGATCATAGTAAAAATTTTTTCTAACATTTTATACTAATTATTCTTCTCCAACTTCTTTTACTTTTAATACCATCGGTGTTGTACAAATGAAAGTCAAATTATTAATTTTTTTTCCTTAAAAAAACCAATTACTTATCCTTCAAAACAAATTCTATTGTATTTTTAATATAGGATGTTAACTATTGATACTTTTATAGTCCTTTTTTTTTTTTTTCCTTCTAGTGAGCCTATTACCCAAAAATCAATGAAATTCACCCGAACTTGCCACAAAAACTAATTTGCTAAATTGGGGACATATAATTATTTCTGTTTTAATTTGTAGGATCAAATAAGATTATGGATAAAAGTTCATAGATTATTAGCATCATCCCCATCTTCCCGGACTTTATTCGACGTTCTCTTGTCCGAGCAATTACCATTGTTATCGGGCCGAAAAGGTTGTGGCACCAACCCCACTTTTGTGCGCATAATTATAATAGTATAAGTTTGATTAAAAAAAATTAAAAAAATAGATATTCAAAATTTGATTTACTTTTGGAATTTTAAAACGCACAATATTAGTATGGAGGAACGTGCATGTTGCCTACATATTTCTTTAAATTCCGCTGGGAAAAATAGCGTTTAACGTTGCAAGTATATGACATCTTATTTATGAAATTAACCGTGCATTTTCACGAAAAAAATGCATTTGACATGCAAATGAAAAACTCTAGTGAAACAAATACCCATGCTTTTTTAAAATATTGTTTTTTAATTTTTGTTCATATTTCCTTTATTTGGTCTTACATAAAAAAATGTGCAAATATTTTTACTTGAGTTTATGATTTGTAGATAGATTTTTACTCTTAAAAGTAAAATTCAATTATTAGACCTTGAGTTAGTTAGAGGTGGTTACAACTAAACATAAAAATTTATAAGGCTTCAGTCTTTTTATTAGAATAAAAACAGAAAATTTTAGCATGGTTCAAAATATTTATTTGCAATGGTGTTTGAGTTTTCATTGAATTTCATTTATGCTATAGAGTTTTGTTTCTAAGTTGGTAAATAAAATACTATATTTATGTTATAAATGATGTTAAGTATGTATTTCTTGGTTACTGTAATCAGTTTTATTAAGAAAGATAGAGCTCGTGTAGGAAAAAAATAGTAAGACTATGTTTAAAGTATTACAATCAAATAAATATTTTTTTTAAACACAAGAATATGACTTATTGTGAAATAATAAAACTTTATTAGAAAATCATTGCTTTCTTTTCTTTCACACAGTGAGTTTTTATTCATGTATTGTGCTACAAATGGTACGTACATAAAAGAGATGTTGATATGAATATTTTAGTAATCTATGGTAATATATATTTTCAAAGTCATACATATATTTTTCATTTCTTGAAATAAAAAAAATGCTGTAAGTAATGGTAAATAACTCAATAGCTAGTTTTATTAAGATGTATTACATTAATATTGTACTTTCCAATTAAACATTTTTTTTTACAAATATTTGGATTTCAAGATAAAGCCAATGAACTCAACGGTGTAAAAATGAAGTTTGCTATTAAAATTTGTGTATACCAATTACTGCATACATTCAAAAGTTATTTGAGACAATTTGTAAGTTGAATAATTTACAGCTTTAAACATTGTTGTATTAAGTGGTTAAGGACTTGCTAAGTTTTTCTAAATCTTTTGATCATTGATAAGTTAACACTATATTTAGGTTTGAAACTCTATTTTTGCTTTTATTTTAATTTGATCATAGAGGTGCTAAATGCTAATTTTGAAGTGCATTTATCCATAGTTTATCTTTTTTTTTTTGGTAATAAAATACTCATGTACTTGACTTAATTTCCATATAAAAATACAAATCTATATTCTAAATATATGGTGGTTTGAATTTCTGTCCTTTTTAATCTTTTTTGACATTAAAATCATGTTAAAGAAACTTAAATTGATATTTGGTATGCACATACCTGTTCACCAATCAATAGGGTACATTTTCTTTTGTTGACATTGTTGTCCTTTTCGGGTCTGTTTAATTGGATATAAAATGTTTTCCTAAGGAAATTATTTTCCTAAGAAAACATTTTACATAGAAAATGTCATTTTCCTTATAATTTTCTGGTGTTTGGATGATAATATGAATTGAAAAATATTTTTTTATTTTTTTATTCTTTATTATTAATATGAGTTTAATAGACTAATAACAATTGTAATAAATGTTTGATAAGTAATTAGAGTTAACTTGAGATTGTTTTGTTAATAATTAATCTTCAAAATAATATAATGGTAAAATATACATAACTATAATCATATTATAGTGGAGCCCAAAATTATGAAATATTAGTTGATAAGAATTAAAAACAAAAATTAGTTTTTAAGGTTTAATGTCACTCTTGAACTCTAAGAAAAATAACTTACACTCATTAAGTATGTAAGTTATTTTCAGCCAAAGAAAGAAAAATTGAAAAATATATTACATAAGAAAATAGTTTCTGGTGTTTAGTACCAAGGAAAATTTTGAAAATAGTTTCCTAGAAAATATTTCTGTCCAATCAAACAGTCATGTGTGTTTAAAATAATGGTTAAAGTTTTCAGTTTTCTTTTGTGGAAATGCATAGCCAGAGGTTACTTTTTGCAAGACAAGAATAATCTCAAAGAAGAATAATTAAATAACTACAACACAAATGTTAAATTCTAGATTGCCAATCTGTGCTTATGCCCTTAGTGTTGAACTCATAATCGATCGAGTTAGGTTTCATTATCCAATAATGTAGTTAACTAAATTTGCTAAAATTAATTTAGGAATAAAAATCAAAATATATAATCATTAGTGTTTGTAAATTTGTCCTCGTAAAATAGGTAATATGTGGGGTTTGTTTGTTTGGACGAAAAATATTTTCCTAAAAAATATTTTCAGAATTTTCCTCAATACCAAACACAAGAAAATATTTTCTTGTGTAAAATATTTTTCAATTTTCCTCCTCCTGCCTGAAAATAACTTACCTACTTAATGAGTGTAAGTTATTTTTTTAAGAGTTCAAGAGCAATGTGAAACCTTAAGTACCTACTTTTCTAACTTTAATTACCAAACTAATTTTTATTTTTAATTCTTATCAACTAATTTTTTTCACTATCTTGGGCTCCACAATAATATAAATTATAGTTATATATATTTTTATGTTATATTTTTTATAGATTAATTATAAAAAAAATATATATATATAGTTAACTCTAGTTATCTATCAAACATCCATTATAATTGTTATTAGTCTTTTTAGCTTATATTAACAATAAAAAATTAAAAAATGGCAAAAAAGTTCTATATTAAAAAATTTTCATATTGTCATCCCAACACAAAAAAATTGTAGGGAAAATGACATTTTTCATGTAAAATGTTTTCTTAGAAAAATAATTTCATAAGGAAAATTTTTTACATCCAACCAAACGGACTAACTTCTCTACTTTTCCTAAACGTACGCACTTAGGGTCTGTTTGTTTCAGTGTAAAATGTTTTCTTAAAAAATAATTTCCAAATTTTTTGGTGTTTGGTTGCGTTTGAATTTAAGAAAATCTTTTCCCATGAAAAATATTTTCTATTGTGTGGTGTAAAATAACTTCCATAATAAAATTATGGAAGTTGTTTTCCGTGTGACTTGTATGGAGGGAAAGAACATAAGCGGCTGTGGCAAACCCATATTCTCTAGTAATCATTCCACTCTCTCTCTCTAAAATTAGATGAGAATTCAAAAAAAGAGAAGCTTTTGTTATTTGTGTTGTCGTTTTATCCAGTTGATATTTGGGAAGAGTGATATTGTAATTTATATGCAGAAAATTCTTTCCATTTTCGTTTGGTCTTGGAGTAGTGAAGCAGAATTCATGGTACTAGCTAGGAGTAAAGCACCGGAGAACGGCCTGCTTACGGGTGGTGAGGACATATTGTAATTAATTTCTGTTGATGAGAAAATATTTTCCAAAAAATTTACCAAACAAAAGAAAATGTTGAGAAAATCTAATATTTTCTTAGAAAATGCTTTTCATAGAAATTATTTTCAAAAGACAATATTTTACATCCAACCACACACACTCTTAACCAGTGAATTTTTCTGCCAATCTGGTTAACTTTTTATAATCAAAATAAATTTAAATTAAAATCCTGATTCTTAGTTTTAGCTTCCTATATTTGGCTACATATTACATATTTAACCTTCTTGCATATTACCGTTTGTTTTTAGCTACACTATGTGAATTGTTTTGTTTTCATAAATCATATATTGTGTTTGTCCTACACAAAATATTTTATAGCTTCGCAGGTCAAGATTTGAATTTTTCGGTCTACTTAATGTAACTAGACAATCGCTTCAATGATTTTCTCAATTATTGTCCCAATATTAATATAGATTAAGCAAATACGCACACACATACACACAAATATATTTTGTAACAACTGTGTTTTTTTTCTTTTGAAAATGAGTACAGCCAAATCGAAGTTATCAACTATGAAAAATAGTTATTTCTTTTGGCTTAGTAGAAAACATATTATTAAAACACTAAGAGTTAAAAAAAGTTATTCGTTTTGGCTTAGTAGAAAGCATATGATTAAAACACTAAGAGTTAAAATAATATGTGATCTATGAAATTTAATACGAATTGGAAGTATTAAAATATTTAATACGGAACTTTGAACAAATATGTGATTTACATCCATTGAATATATTACAAAACCAAAAAATAAGAGCTAAATTAATGAAAAGAGATTACATCAACAATAGATTGATAGAGACAGAACAATGACGGAATATTAGTTTTATCGGAAGAAGTTTATGGAGCCTACCTATGTTTGAATGATAGTATAACATGCCAATAAACAAAGACAAAGAAAATAAAAAATTATGCAGTACAACAAATAGAAAATTGCCTGGTGCCCTAAAATTTGAAAGTGAAGTATATATATGACTCCAAAAAAAAAAATTTGAAAGAAACAAAGAAAATAGATTAAAGACAAGAAAAAAGGTGAACGATATTTGATTTCTAATAATAAAAATATAAATATAAACTTATTTTATGTCAAACCAATAATATATACATATATGGCTTAAATTATGAATTTTCCCTTTTCTTATTTTTCTAAATATAGAACTCCCCAACTTTTTTCCAACCTTTCTATTGTTCCTCAATTTCTAAAACTATTGCCGAAGTAATTTCTAAAACTCCAATATACTTTAATAAATACATTATTTCTCTATTAAAAACTCAATGTCTTTATTACATAAATAGCCTCAACAATAGCTATAAGTATTTAACTTTGGAAATTTAACATTATATTTAGCTTTTTAAGGACATCATCGGTAGGAAAATTTAATTCAGTTGACACAAACTTCCACTTTTAAGTATTACTTTCAGAAATTTTAATTGATGGTTTATGGAAATATGAGTAGATCCTGTTTTCGTTTGGTGTTTCTATTGGGAGAAATAAAATAAAATTCAATCAGTGTCGCAACTTATGATTTGCACTGAAGTAATTGGCGGACGAATCAGAGATGTTTTTGATCCTTTGATTGCTTTTGAAAAGATGAAAAAAATTTTCATGATCTATACTTCTATTGGTTGCAACGACACACGGGCAACCTTTAACACCAGGATAAGGTTAACATTATTTGTCTTCAACATTATTACTGATTGCTTACGGTTAGGTGTAAATGACTTTAAAAAAAAGAAAAATGACTTTAGTTTTTTTATGTCTTAACTTTTTTCTCTTGGTTGACAAACTTCTTTTCTTTCAACATTAAAGGTAACCTTTCTTTTCGAAATATAGTATATGACTAGGAGTGATTTAGGACTTTTATAATTTTGAGGAATTGATGCTTAAGTATTACTGTTAGAAATTTTAGTTGATGGATCATGGAAAAATAAGTGAGTCGATCCTGATTTTGTTTAGCGTTTCTGTTGGGGAAAAAAAAAAAAAAAAAACAGTGCAAAACAATTTGCGTATGAATCAGAACTGAAGTCGACTTTGGTGGTTTTTAAATTTGCTAAACAATGGTCATGATTAAAATTGAAGTCGTCTTTGGTGGCTAGCAGATATTGCTAAACAATGGTTTGTGATTAAAATAATGATCACATGGATTCCATAGAGATGTTTTTGGTCCTTTGCTTGCTTTTGAAAATAAAAAAAAAAATCATGATCTATACTTGTATTGGTTGCAACGTTACATAAGCAACCTTTAACACCAGGCCACTTGCACCGAATCATATCATATTACTAATAAATTAAGCTGTAAAATCATGGTGTTGCAAGCTTTTAGATTAACAAGTCACCCACTGCAATGCAATTCAGTTAGGGTGATAATTTGGTTGTTAACAATCTGGTTGGATGAAATTGCCCGGTCACAGCAGTGGAGCCACAACGAAGAACATTTAATAGAAAAAAATATTTTTCTAGATTTTTTAAGTTGAATTGTTTTAATTAGTTTCTTTAAATTAAGTGTTTATTTAGTAAATAAATTCTCAAGTTAATTCTCAAGTTGAATTGTTTTTTGCAAATAGAAATTGCGGATGATGTGACAGGAGCGTAATAAACATTGATATGTGCAATAAGATTGATGTGACGAGATATAAAAAAAAATATTCCCTTCTGGGTGGGGAGGCTGTTTTCAGTATATTGGTGGATTATTTTGGCAGGAGATGTACTGTATAAAACCAACGTCATTAGGATCAACCACATATCTAGGGGAGGTCATATTTGCTTCTGATCTCCACACTGATATATTAGTATATTAGTATATTTGCTACTTGAACTATCAGGGATGGAAGGCTGATTTGGGCAGATTGTTAAATTAGGTGAGTTACCAGATCAAACTTCTTCCTCGTAGTTACCATTACTTTGATCATTTTGCTTGTGATTCCTGAAATGATTATTTTCTGTGTTGTTGGGTTGATAATTTGGCACATGGGAGGCTGCTGAAGCTAAAATTTTTCATATTGATTGGAATTGCTTTCTTTCTTGAACGTGTAAATTTTGTCGATGTAGCATTTACTTAAATATGTATTCTAATGGGGTAAATAACAGATCAAATTGGAGAAACCCAGTATTTCTATATTTAACGAGATACACAAATTACGAAAAACATCTCAGTATGATTTTTAAATTTTTCTTTGTAAAAAATCATTAGAAACTACTAAGAGGAAAAGAATTGCTTACTTAAACTTTGCGAAGTCGTGAATAATTCCCAAGTAGTCTTCAAAATTAAACTTGAAACATATCTATCTAGTCTAAGTTTAAAGTCATGATATTAATATTTAGTCAAATAATCCCCTTGTTATTTTATTTTCCCAGTCGAATAACCATCTCTTAAATTTGATTTTTTTTTATATTCAAGTATAAGAAACAATCAAATCTAATCAAATAAGAATTTTAAAATCAATTAATATACCTCACTTCATAAAATACTTCTCTTTTTCCTTTTCCTACCATTAAGGTATGTTATTTGCTTCTTTTTCTTTTTCTTTTTAGTTCACTTTCATTTCTCTTGTTCTATGTTGCACTTGACTCTCTCTCTCTCTCTCTCTCTCTCTCTCTCTCTCTCTCTCTCTCTCTCTCTCTCTCTCTCTCTCTCTCTCTCTCTCGTTGCAATACTCCATAAAAGTTTAATATAAATATTCTTCAAATAGTTAAACCAAAAGTTTTAAATACTTTCAAGCAGCTATTTGTGTACAATATGCTAAGTTTTACTTTTTTGGGCACTAATAAGTAACATAAGTTTTTATCTATAGTATACACAATCACATTTACTGTCTCTCTTACATAATAAAATTTCTTAATTTAGCTATGCTTTCACAAAATATTAACTTGAGGTAGGGTTGTAAACGAATCGAGCTATTCGCAAACACAGTTCAGCTCCGCTCGTGAAACCTTGAGTTCGACTCATTCGTATAGCTAAACAAGCCGAGTTCGAATACAAATTTTGTTCAAGCATGAGATACTCGGCTCAACTCGACTCAAATAATATTTTTACACTTATTTGCAACGGAGCTGTTCGTAAACAAAGCTCGACTCAGCCATAAAAGCTCGAGTTTGGTCCGTTCATACAATTAAACGAGCCGAGTTCAAACAAAAATTTTGACTTACTTAATAAACGAACAAGTTTGAGCTCATTCGTTTATTAAACGAGCACAAGCTCGAACCGGAAATATTCAGCTCAACTTGATTCGTTTATAGTTCTAACTAGTGGTGGCAATTTCTGACACTCGAAAACACGACATGAACTTGACATGAAAATAATGGGATTGGGTTAAGGTTTGGCGAGTTCGGGTCAGAATTGGGTCAAACCCGACCGACTTTCGAATAAACAAGTTAGGTTGAGTCCTTAACCAGTTGACCCGTTTGACTCGATTGACTCGTGAAAAGGTAAAATAATGTTGTTTAACAAAATAGAACTAGGGATAAGTATTTTGGACTACAAAATTTGGATCCAGCTTTTTTTTGGTTTAACACTTGAGAAAGGAAAAAGAGGGCGATAATCAAATATTTCTTCCATGGCGTTCTTTACTTATTTATCAATACTCTTGCAGTTCTTATCTTTTTTTTTTGTTTTTTTTAGTATAATGGTTAAACAATAAATACTCTTTAATTTTGTGTAATTTTTTTATTTGCAGTGCTCAAAAGTAAATTTAAAAGATAGATCTGATTTAGGGCAAGAAAATTAAGAACACACATAATGATTAGTTTAAGAAAACACGTAATTATAGAGGAAATGTGATTTTCTTCTTTTTTTTTGTTTAATTTCTCGCAGGTTATTTCGAGTGACTTGTTAACCTGTAGCGTATCGTGTTTGGGTCAGGTATGGGTTCAAGTTAGTGGGTTTCCTATTATACTTGCGTCTCAACTCGATCCGGTTGCCACCCCAATTACTAACGAGTGAATATAATGCTTAATACTAAAGCTAGAAATTAGGACAAGTTTAGGCGCATGGCACTACCGTCTAGTTGCATGATAATTCAGTTTCGTGCTACCAGTCGCAACGCCAGGTGCCTCAATCCCATCGCGCACTCTTTACAAGCCAACCTTATAGATTTACCCAACGGAAGATATCCCAAGCATTTTCGCACAGCCACATGTCCATGATTCCTTCCCTTCATGCTACTGGTCACTACGCCTGACACCTCAATCCCGTTGTGCACTTTTGAATGGCCAACTACATGGAAGCACCCAACGAAAGGTGTGCAAAGCATTATCGTCTAGCCGCACATCCATAATTTCTTACTTCTGCACCAATTGCTCACCACCCACGCACCTACACATACATCGTAGTATGAGCAAGCAAGCCTTGTGCTGACACCCCGAATGGGTCACCAACGACGGCAAGTAAGTCCAAATCTAGCACCTCTCAGCAACCTCTAACCAGTCCTCTCGAAGACACATGACCGAAGTACACTACGGGAGATGTGCTTGGGGTTGCCGTCTGACTGCATGCATGTAATTTCTCGTGTGCTTGTCCACCAACCAGCCAACACTAGGTACGTCAAACCCATTTTGTCCTTGTAAACAACATGAAAATAGACAAGCAACACCTAACGGCCTGGATGGGTGCCCAACAGCTCCCTTGAAATTGTTGAGTCAAAGCAGTGGAGCCACAACAAAGAACTTGTAATAGAAAAAAAAAAGTTTTCTATGTATTTTAAGTTGAATTGTCTTAATTAATTTCTTTAAATTAAGTGTTTATTCAGTGAATAAACTCGTAACTCAATTTGACTATAGATTAATTAACACGTAGCTTTTCTTATGAAGTAATTAAATAAAAATAATTAAGTTCTATTAATGCTTGGGGTTTTAGGGTTATTCATAGAGTGGACCTAAGACTTCTTTATATTTTATTAATATAACTAGGAATGTACATGTGTGTCACATATGCTTTGTTTGTGTGTCAATTAATTGATAAGTAAATTATAAATTGTCCCTAAAAAAATTCAAATATAAATTTAAAGGAAATAAATTATAGTGTAAAGTTTAATGAACAAATATGAAATTAGTTATTTTGAAATGTAAACGTGTATTGAATAGAATATAAAATGGGAAATTAAAGGTTCAAACTGTCTATTGAGTATTCTATTTTTTGGTTTTCAGCTTCTTTTTAAGCTAGCAGTCTCCTCCTCCTCATCATCATCATCCATGGTCAACAAGTCCCCTTGTTGGTTATTTATTTTACCTTTTGTTGTTGATTTCTTTATTCTGGTTGAAAATTGTGCTTTTTGATATTTTATTTTTTCTTGTGCCGGTTTAGTATTGTATTGTCTCGGTGCTCTTTTTTTTTTTTTTTTTTTTTTGGAGATGGATATATTTGTTCATTTCTCATTGAAATTTGTGGTCTTGCATTGTGGATTGATGCTTTTTTGGCCTTCAGTTGCTGTAAAATCTTTTTATTGCTTCTTTGAGTGCTTTGTTAGTAATTTGTGGTCTTGCAGTATGGATTGATGCTTTGTTGGTCTTTAGTTGCTATAAATCATTTTCATTGCCTCTTTGAGTGCTTTATTCTTGTTGAAACTTGTGGTTTTTGCTTTTTTATTTTTGCTGTTGTAGATTCAATATTGTCTTTGCCATGGTGCTCTTTTTTTTTTTTTTTTTTTTGAGATGGATATATTTGTTTATTGTCTCATTGAAATTTGTGGTCTTGCATTGTGAATTGATGCATTTTTGGCCTTTAGTTGCTGTAAAATCTTTTTATTTCCTTTTCGAGTGTTTATTCAGTTCCATCAGTTAC
The DNA here is from genome assembly GCA_024721245.1 of Mitragyna speciosa. Lineage (NCBI taxonomy): Eukaryota > Viridiplantae > Streptophyta > Magnoliopsida > Gentianales > Rubiaceae > Mitragyna > Mitragyna speciosa. Next base: position 4,051,698 of record CM045557.1, read on the forward strand.
ACGACTTTTGTATTGTAATCTTGAAAGTGTAATAATGATAGTGTTGAAACACTTTGTGCATGTGTTGTACCATGGCTGTTATTATGTTCAATCAAGGAATTCATACATCACTAAAAAAAAAATAATAAGTAGATAGTATAAAGAGGCAACGCATACTTAAAAATATAAAGCTAATTGCTTTCCAATGGAGAATACAAAAAGGAAAAAAAATCATAAACAAGATATTGCCAAGCATCATGAGATAATTCACGCAGTAGTAAATTCGAGCAGGTTTTAATCTGCACTTTGAGCATAGTGCTAAGCTTTTTGAATGTCAATACGCATATTTCCATACCTCTTATAATTTTCTGCGGTGGGCTTAGATTGATTGATCTTGTTTTCTTAAGTCCCAAATTATGTTTCCTTTCTTGTGTTGTTCAAGAACATGCATCAAAATGATGGCATTTTCCTGTATATCAAAATAATAGCAAAGAATTAAAACGTCACTGCTTCAAAGGGTGGTATAATTTATGATTCATTTCAATACTAGGTGTGCGTCCTAGAAAATTGTGAGTAAAGGTGTGTAGTAGGATCGTTGACTGTCACGTCCTAAAAAGACGGTCCGGTTCGAGACCCTTTTTGAAAATATAAATTTTTGAAAAACTGGGTGTGTGTGAGAAAAATCGTGTTTTTAGTGAAAAAAGTGTTATTTAGTAAAAATGGTATTTTTAAAGAAAATAAGATCGAGACTAAAAAATGCGACAGTTTCGGCCAACTAATTTTGAAAAAGGGTTTTTATTTGAGAAAATGGAGTCGCCACTTGGTGCTGAGTTAGGGTGTACCAAGTCACCCAAAAAATCGTTTAACAAAACTAAAATAAAAATTTAGAAAAATTATTTAAAACCCTTTTTTGACTCCGGTCTACGAAAAATGAGAGAAAAAAGGTCTGGGAGTCACATTTGAAGAAAGGGAAGGTAAAGGCTTGTGCCTAAGGCACCCTTTCAACCTAGCTGTGGCTAGTTGCGAGGTTTAATCAAATTTTCCTAAATTAACCCTAAATTCTATTGCGTTTTGGATGTGTCTAAATGAATGCGAATCTTAAAATCTAAATGTGATTATCGGAAGGGTCGAAATGTCCCGTCGAGGCTGGGCCGAGATTATCGCATCAATTGCGAAACCCGAGTCGAGACCTCGAGGGAGTCAGGAGTTTTTATGGAAAATGTGATGCAAAAAGAAAAGAAAAATAATAATATAGGTAATAAGTGGTCGAAGAAAGTGGGAATGCAACATAACGGGTACAGGGAACTAATATTTCGTGACTGAATGTTTCCACTCATGGAGGGGGGAACAGCTTGTACGCCACCGCTTCCCACGTGAGTAGACGACTATTCCTAGTCAAATCACACAAATGTCCTAATTTCTAAGTGAGACGCAACCTAGATGTCATGTATTTTAAAATGTGTCAAAAATAATAATAATAATAAATAATAATGATAGTAATAATAAAATCATGTCAAATGGAAAGAAAACTAGAAGTGTGTGAAATGAGATTTGAAACTCACACAAATGCACCTAATACTAAATGTCCTAAGGGTCTAGCGTTGGACTAGCCCATTCTAAAAATCCCACTAGCGTTGAACTAGCGGGAAAGAAAGAAGCCACAACTAGCGTTGGACTAGTGTGGTGACGGAATACCATAAATCAAGAATTAAACATTAAAGCATGAATTAAAGGCAAATTGAACATATAAAAACATATAAGATCACATAGGAGCACATAGGAGCACATAACACATAAGCATAATTTCTAGATGCAAAAATTCTAAGGAAAGTGGTAAAAGAAATAAACACATAAGCACGCAAAAGCAAATAAATCCTAACTATTACACCGGGGGGCTTGATTTACAATTTAAGGGGAGAAATTAAAAATGCCCTATCTATTACACTTTCTATCTAATTACACAATTTTTTTGCTAAAATATGAGAAAAATAATCTAACTATTACATTGACTAGCTAAATACAAAATATTATATATTTCCAAAAACAATAATAAAGAGATAATAAAATTTAAAATTAAATAGCATAAAAGAAATAAATACACAAAGAGCATGCAAAATAGGAAATATATGAATAAAAATGCATAAAAAGCACGTAAGACACATTGGAGCATATAAAGAAAATTAGTGAAAAGTAGGGATACCTCTTTGAAGACCAGCTACAAATACTAATCAAAATTAACAAACGAGTCAAGGTACCTTAATATAAACACATAAAAACCTAAACTATATAAGTATTGACAAATTGAGATAAAAAAATAAATTCTAGCAACTAAGGGGGCTAAAAATAAAATACTAAAAAACTTGGGGGGTAAAATAAAAAATTCACATAAGCTTAAGAGGGTAGAGATCCAAAATTAAAGTAAATTGGTGCAAAATAGTAAATTCGAGCAAATAGAGATCAAATCGTGAATGTCAGTAAACATAAGAGCACAATCAAAGATTTGCACAAATCTAGGGCAAAAATATAAATTAAAGCAAATTGAGGGGAGCAAAACACAAATTCTAGCAACTATAAGGAAAAATTGCAAATTATGAGGGTTAATTAAAAGAGTGTAAAATCTAAGGGGGTTCCATCTACAAATAATAAGGACTTAATTTTTGCAGAAAACAACACAAAATATATATATGTATAGATATTAAAGGCACATTGATAACACTAAAGAAAAAAAGATACTTAAATATATCATTTTATAATAAAACATGAATATGTCTGAAATGGACCAAAACTGAATTAATTATTTTAATGCTCATAATTAACTAAATTAATTAGCATCTAAAATCTAATTAAATCCACAATAATCAATTAAACTTAATTAAAACTAAAAATAATGAACACAAAGTACCCTCCCCTATGCGTCTTCCTTTTCCAGCCTGCAGACGTCCCCCAAATCCACCCTCTCTTTCTCTTTCGTCTTCTGTCTATCTATTTGGCTCTCTAATCTCCCTCTGATTCTTCTCCAGCTCGCTTGAATCTCCTTTCCTCTTTTCTCTTGATTCTAATTTCCTTCTTTCTCTCCGCTTCTTCTCTTCTTCTCCGCCTCTTCTCTCTCTTCAATCCTCTGTTTTTTCTATTTCCTTTTTCTCTCCAATTTCTTCTTCTGTTTCTTGTCTTACTCTCTCGATTGCTGCTCTCTTTCCCTCTCGTTCCTCTCTACTCTCTCACCGATCTCCCTCCTTCTCCTCTCTGTTCTCGTTCTCTTTCCCTATCTCAGTCGTTCAATTTCTTCGCTGCCCCCTCTGTTATCTCTCTAATTCCCATTCTCTTATACTCCTTACTTCCTCTGATCTCTCCCTCTCCAGCTCTCCATCTCGTTTCTTGCTTGCCGTTCCTGTTCTTGGGCTAGGGATTGGGTGATTAGCGGCTGCAATTGGTGGCAGTTGTGATGCTTCTAGCTTGGGCTCGAGATGAGGTTGCGGTGGTGAGTGGAGTTGTGAGGGTGACAAGGGTGGAGACTTAGGCTGAGGACTAGCGGTTGTTGGTTGGTTTTTGTAATTTTTACATTGTTTTCTATTTTCTTTGCAGGTAATTGAATTACTAGAGGTGGATTGGACTAGTTTTATGCCGGTTCTGGTGGCTTGGTGGCGAATTGAGTTTGAATTTTTGGCTGTTCTATATGTGAATCTTTATGTGTGTGTGCAGAGTGTGGGAATTGTGTGTTGTGGGCTGAGAGAGGTAGCGATGGTGGTGATGGTGGGCTGTTAGGTATTGAGGATGTAACACCCTAGAAATTCATGCAAAAGCATTTATTTTGTATTATGTCCATTAGAAAAAAAAAAAAAGAGTCGAAATTAGTTAAGGAGAAATAAGGAAATGATTTTCTATTTTTACTAACATGTTGTACCATTTCCCTTAGGAGTTGTACCTAGAAGTCTTGCAAGATTAATCATAGAATAAATGACAAATTCTCTTCTAATTACCATTAGCCAAATGGAGTCTACAATGGCAAGAAAGTCAATCTCTACTCTTACTTTTGTCTTGCTTTAATTGGTCCAAGTTTTGCCCAATTCTTTCTCTATTTCTTTTTCTTCACTTAGTTATTTTTTTTCTCTCTTTTCTTTCACTTCTTGGCCGGCTCTCTTCTTCTCTCTTTTCACTTCATTTGCTTTATTTTCTTAGAGCTTTTTACTTCCATTTGATTACTTTTCATTCATAGAAAGTGAGTTAATCTTCCTCCTAAGCAAAGATCTTGCCTTATTAAAGGCATTCACCAAGAACTTCTCTTATTATTTCAAGTATAAAATTGTAATTTTGTAGCTTTTAAACCATGTCTCTATTGTTAAGTATGATTTATTTAAGCCATGAAATATGAAGTTTTATTCCATGAATATGAGGTTTATGGACTTGTATGACTTGTAGATAGTGATTTAAAACTTGAAATGACATGAATTAATGATGATTTGGTTGAAGAACCTTGGAGTAGTTTATGTGTTTTTGTGATCAATTTGGGTGAAATTGAAGTGATTTTGATGTGAAATTGGTAGAACTATGTGAGATTGGGTTGTTTGGCTGTTTTCCTTACAGGTTAAAAATTTTGGGTTAGTCCGATTATAGGGGAAATGCTGCCGAAATTTCAATAAAACTTAAGAAATAAAAGTGAATATGCTATAATTTAAAGCTTTATAAGATGTAATTTAGTGATTTGAACATGCAGAAATTTTCATAGACGAGCCATTAGTGAATTGAACCTTTCCTAGCGAAACCCTAAAAAGTTAGAAAACCCTAATTTTGAAAACCCTAAACCCTAGGGTAAAACCATAAACTCCAAAAGCCTAGAAATTAAACCCTAGAAAGATTTGGGGTATTTCTCGAATTTTGTTATTAAATTTCTTAGATTTTAGTCAAGTTTTTTATACGGCTATTTTCTCTTGAATTTCAGGATCCGGAAGCGAGACCCAACCTTATCGCGAGATATTTTCTTAGGCTTCAGGTGAGTGTTCTTATGTGTGCATGATGCATGAAATGCCATGTTATACTTAACATTATTATTTGATGAAATGTGTTACTTGAGGAAAGATGTGTATTTTATCGCATCTATTCCGCAATGTGTTATATGCTTTCACTATTAAATGTGCTATTTGTGCTTGAGACTTCCGTAACTAACTTCACCGTTACTTCATGGTTAGTCAACTCGGTCGTGCTTGGGAGGTCATAAGGTGCTGGGTATTTTAGGGCGTGTTGTTCTTTCCCCAATTGAGTTGAATTCCTCAAAGAGGCCAACTTCGGATTGAACTTTCTTGCTTGTTGGCCCTTCTAAGGTTGAGATTACTCCCTGGATGTGGTAGCCTGTACGGAGGTTACAAGGTGAATGGTGGTTAGGGTACTTGGTTATTTATACTGGTATGTTCCTTGGCGAGGACCTGAGCTATTATCTCGGTCTGAACGTCTTGGTTACATGTTCAGTGCTTGCTACTTCTGCGGTTGAGCTTGCTCCCGTAGTTGAGCCCCGTATCTGCCATTGACTACTTGTTAATTAACTTGTTCATATATTGTTTATTTAACTTGTCAAATATTTTTATTGAATAAAATTATATTTTACTGGTATGGTTGCATGACTTGAGCACTTACTGGGCTATTATAGTTCATCCCGTTTATTTGTTTTCTTTAACCAGGTTTCTCAAAATACTAAAGCTGGAAAAGCTGATTTTGGACCTAGTAAATGTTTTGTTTAATGTATTTTGATAGCTTAAATGTGTAGGATTTTATTGTAAATATTATTTATATTTTGGGATGTAAAAACTCTTGTGATATTTATACTTTCAAGTAAATTTTATGAATGTATTTCTTTATGAATGCATTTTATTATGGGTTAAGTACACTTGGATGTTTGAGCGAGTGCGTGATTTGAGTCATGGCGAGAGCTAGGCAGGCAGTTCGCTAAACCCTTTGGTGCGTCTCTAGGTAAGGTGGGGTTGTCACAGAGGAGATGATGGTTGTAGTTGTACTTTTGGCAGTGGTGGGTCAAACATGATTTTGGCTTTTGGTGGCGTTGGCTTTGGAGATTGTGGGTTGTGGGTGGTGGACGCGAGTGATTTGCAGGCTAGGGTGTGGAGGTGGTGCTGAAGAGCTAGTTCTGATAACTAATCGGAGACTGGGTGGTGGAGTAGTGAGTGAAATTGGGGCTTCGATTTGTGTTTTAGTGGTGAAGCTGGTGTTGATTTTGACTGAATTGTGGCCAGGGTTGGGGCTTGGTGGTGTGTGAGTAGGGAATTGGGTGGTCTTGTACATTTTTCTTTGCAGGTGGTGGTTGAGGGGCTGAGGTTATTTGGACAAAGAGGACCTGTGGTTTATTTGCTGAGGGTGTTGGGCAAAAAGGGATGGTGGTTTAGGGACTAATTGTTGACAGTTTTTATGCTTGTTTAAATGCTCGATTGGATTGATTTTGGGGCTGTAATTGTTATTTGTTATTGTTTTTCTTTGCACGTGATTGGGGCTGATTGCTGGGCATGTATGTGTTTAGCAGGGGAGGACTGTTAAATTGGTGGTGGTAGAGGAAGTTCCTATGAATTCTAGCGTTAGAAGAAGGAGGAGGGAGAGAGACGATGGAGGTGGAACAAAAGAAAAGGAAGAATTAACGATGATTTCAAGGGAATGAAGAGAAGGAAATGAAAGAACAAAACCCAGAAAACTGTATCCCCAAACCCAAAAATGAAAAAAAAAACAAAAACCAGAAAAGAAACGAAAGAAAAAGAAACAAAAAGATGCAAAATCTTTAACCAAAATCACCAATAAACTACATTCAATTGATCAAGTCTATACAAGAATAGTAGAAAAATAGATTAAATTAAAAAAAAACTCACCTTTTAAGTTGAAAAAGGATGAATAGTAAATTGAAACCGGGAACAGTAACCAAGAAATGAAACCGGCGGCTCCTGGTATGTGTTTTTAGTGAATAGTGTGTGTTTTAATCTAAAAATCACAAAAAGCAAAGTGTTTGTAGGGTTTCCAAATTTTTTTCTCCTTTGTTTTGCTGATTAAAAGGGGTATTTATAGGCTACTTGTCTTGTTGGCCAAGAATGCTATAAAATAACGAAAACGCAACCGGTATTAAAAATGCTAATTTTATTAAAAAAATATTTTTAAACCCCAAAATTAAAAATTAATACAAAGAATCTGACAAAAATCTTTAAATTTTCAAAAAGAATTTACAGTAAATTTTAAAAATGAGAACTAGAGCTCAAAACTAATAAAAATGCGCTGGGGGTGTAAAATGACGATTTTGCCCCTAGAAAACGAAAATACACAAAAAATAGATATTAGCCTTAAAAAAATTATCAAAAATTAAAAGTAAGCTTAAAACATTAGAAAATGCCTTTTTGACTCAAAATTTGACAAAAAAATGAATTTAATCTGAACAATGACGATTTTGCCCTTGGAAAATGAAAATTTACAGAAAAATAGCTATTTACCTCAAAAAAAATTATCAAAAATTTAAAATAAGTTTAAAACACTGGAAAATGCACTTATGACTCAAAAATTGATGAAAAATGAATTTAATTTGTAAAATGATGATTTTGCCCTTGGACAATGAAAATTTACAAAAAAATAGCTATTGATTTCAAAAAATTATCAAAAATTAAAAATAAGTTTAAAACACCAGAAAATGCATTTATGACTCAAAATTGACAAAAAATGAAATTATTCTGTAAAATGACGATTTTACCTTTGAATGCAGTATATACAGAAAAAAATAGTGATGGTCTCCTAAAAAATCAAGAAAATTTAGAAACATACTTAAAGAACTAGAAAAATAAATTTGAGACTTGAAATGAGCTAAAAATGGTGTTCACGAGCTAAAATTACCATTTTACCCTTGTGCTAAAAAATATAAAAAGAATACCAATTAAATTTGAAAAAATCACAGAAAATTTAAAAAATACATATGAAAGTGAAATGTGAATTTAAAAAAATCCAAAACTAATGAAAAAATACTTACAGATAAAAATTACTATTTTGCCCCCCGAGATTATTGAAAATTTAAAATTTGACCCCAAAAAATGCAAACATGTCCCCCAATATTTGAAAATAAATGGTGTGTCAAAATTTGGTGTCTACAGTAGGTTAAATTGGCAAATTACTTAATCCTTAACTAAATCAGACATTCACAAAAAAAGTTCAATTCAAATTAGTTTTAACTGCAAGTATTGACCTTAATCATCAAATTAATTACTAAATTTAAAAAAATAATATATATATATATATATATAAACGAGCTCCATAAAATAATTGAGCTAATTTTTGAACTTGATTAGAGTAACTTTCTCCTCTAAAAATCATATAGCTATATTTAATTAGCTAATAAAAAATTTGATTATTTTTTCTATTATTTGCAGCTAAATCAATCAATTTCACTTAACTTGCAATTGAAATTCTAGATACTATAGCCTGAAAATTGGAATAAATGAGGAATGCATTACCATGTGTTTAGAAGAGTGAGGTTCCAAAATGCCGCAATAATTGCCTTGACATGCTGCAATGTGTACACCAAATTCCCTTGTCCTCCATTAAGTAAATAACCATGTTCACCAGCCTCAACAACCATAGCCCGGCAAAGTCTTTTGGTAGTTCCTGTTTCTGAGTGCCTAGACATGCCTGTTTTTGCCAATCGCTACTTCAATCTCTAATGCTTGAGAGATGCATAATCCTCTTAGTGCCTGCTTCAAACTTATGTACTTTGAAATACCAATACCTGATGCCTAAGCAGAACAAAAACATCATTAGCAATATTTTCTCGCTTAAACTCATCCGCACAAATCTTGAATCTAGAAATATAACTCATGAAATATATCATGTTTGAATTGGAAAGATATTAAATCCCAAACAGCCAAACACAGCCTTAATCTAAACCTCAAGTTCTCATACAAAAATCAATTAAAAGATCAATTTTTTAATCAAAAAATTGCCTACAAATTGAGAACACCTGATTTCTTATAGCCAAAAATGGTGGAGGGATAAGACAAAAGAGAGTTAAAGTTCAAGAAATTACAAAGATTTTGGATTTTAGGATTTAATTTTTGTTTTAGAGTTGTAGTATAATTAAAATTTTAAGTGATTTATGTAAACATTATCATGAATTTAGGTAGTCATACGTGGAGTAGTCTTATGTGATTTAATTTCTGCCAATATTTGTTTTAGAGTTGTAATGTAATTGAAATTTTATGTGATTTATGTAAACATTATCATGACTTTAGGTAGTCTTATGTGGAGTAGTCTTATGTGATTTAATTTCTGCCAATGTTTGTAAAAGGTATATTAGGAATCACAAAAAAAGAACAAAACATGATTATATTATATAGTAATAGATTATTAGGTGAGAATTGTATTTTCTTTTGATGGTCATTAGGTTGTGATTATTTCTGAGATCAAGATTATTTGAGTCACCATAATTGGTGTTTGACTTTACAGTAAGTAATTCGTACATTTTCACATTTTTTGAAGAATTCTTTATATATGTATATTCATTTTTTTCATTAATATTTTCATAATATGAAACTTAGAATAGGCATGTGAATAGTGCAAAAATTCTTTGTCTATTGTAGCTCTTTGATTATTCATATGTGTATGCATCCTTGTGTGTGACATGTGAACGCTTGACATGTATGATTTGGCTCTAATTATGCTTTATATGCTAGAGAGAGTTAGATCACGATCTACCTACCTGACAGTGAATAATTAGATCATGTATGTACTCTTTGTAATGCCCCATATTCCGAGACGTGGCACCTACCATGCCCTAAACTAAGCTAAGACACAAGACTAAACACTCAAATAATAACTAATCCAAAAACCACATAATTAGATAACCAAATATTCACTTAACATATCATTTTATCCATACAACAACATTCAACATTAGATTACAATTCAACCATCTATTACAAATACTAGAATTTCAAGTATATCATAACTTATACATGAACATGTGTAAAAAACATAAAACCAAAATCTACTATTACAACTATCACAATATCAAAACATCAAGTCAAGTGGTCCAAGAGTTAGTCTAGTCCTTCTCTATGAATTTCTCATCCATTGCGAGTCAAAATGAAGAAGTGAGTGATAAATCACCCAATAAGTAGTAAAGTATCTCTTTTTGTCGCTTGAGGCTGCTATATATATATATATATATATATATATATATGCATTCCAATAACATCACATTTGATCCCATAAGTCATAAAAGATACATGTTCAATTCATATTCATTCCCAATCACACATCATATAACAAAATGACACAATGAGCTCAAGAAGTAATCCAACTAATGACTCTGAATATCAAGTTGTTAACATGCCGATTAAACGCGCTTCAAAACCAACTTTCACCTCGTTAGCTCAGTGCAAAACTAACTATCACCCAATTAGTGCAGTTCAAATATCATATCATCAACATCAATTTAAGGAACTAGTCCCGTCATAAGTCATTTCACTCAAAAGCTCAATCAAAACATTATTCAAACAAGCCCTTGATACCACATATATTCAATTCATAATAAAAACAATAACATATCCAAACTCAAGCCATTTAATATAGCAAATTGTCTTTTTGAAACATTAAGTTTATCAAATATAATTTTCCAAATGCAAAGGATACAAATATTGCTTATTTCGATCCAAGCTAATTCAAATAATCCAAAAATGGACAATCGCCGTCTTCGCCTAAAACACGCAATAAACACTCAATTATACACTAATTCTATCAAGAAATCATAATTGGGATTTAATTCTAGACTTAGGATGCAAAATAGAGCAAAGAAGGTTTTAAGTGGTTGATCCACGAGTGGGAAGAAACTGATTCGCGCCAGCAGATCCCAAGAGCTAACCCGTGGATCACAGCAAAAAAAAGCTGAGTCGTGGGTGGGTGTGACCTAGCTGCGGCCACGGCTCGCCTAGGTTGACCAGTGGATTGCCCCACGCTGTAGCCACGGTTAGAAGGTTTACTTTCTTCCAGCCGTGATGCCGAGGCTAGCATTAGAAACATCTACTCACGAGCCATAGGGCCAGCGGCGGCACGACTGGCCTCAAACCTTCCCGCGGCTCAAGTCAGAAGGTGATCCACAAGTAGCAAGGTTTCAACCCATGTGCACAATGTGAACTCAAAAATACTCAACCCATGCAGCTCGGGTCAGAAGGTGTGCCTTCACAGATTCGCAGTTCACCATGTGCACAATTCAAAATGGCAAAAACACACCCAACCTCCTCAAACACTTTCTAAGCATTCAACCCAAACTCAAACATTGACAACTAGGTTCGATGAAAACCATTTCATACTGAATATACCACATCAATTACAATCAAAACATTAAACCCTCAAATACTCTTTAACTAACATTCATCAGAGAAAATCCTCCATCCAACTCACACGTACTCACTACCAATACATAACACATAGTCATTAAGGGATAAGCAACTCCAAATCTTCCCTAATCAAGCGATGCTTTCTTCTAACAACTAATATAAGCAAAACTCAAGAAAAGTAAAGTAGGATTTTGGGGAATTTACTTTGAGTAAGAGTTGAGATAGAAGCCTCAAGATTTCCCCTACTTGGTTGTCCTTGACAATCCAAATCTTCACCTTCTTCTACTAGAGAGCCAAAAGGGTATCAAGAGGAATTATTAGGAGAAGAACGAGAGTAAAGAGAGGAGAGAGAGAGAGAGAGAGAGAGAGAGAGAGAGAAAAGTAAATGGAAGATGAAGAACTCTAATTCTTTTTAGGCTAAAACACAAATAGTCTAATTGCAATCAAGTCCCACTTTAGTTTGCAAATTACATCTTTACCCAATCATGCCAAAATACAAAAATGCCCTCCAAGGTCCTTAGTATTACACGCTTTATGACCCATCTAATTTGGAACAAAATTAGACTAGATATCTAGTACTGGTTCTTACGTTGAAAATTTGAGCTTACCTATATATGAGTATGTATGTATAGATTATGTTTCTTTTGATATGTCACAACCTTGATATAATAGGTATTATTGTTTTGTATGATTATGAATAATGTGTATGGAATGAATGCATGTATTATATATATAAAACTACCCAGACTGGCGAGAAAGAGATAGAATTACTTACTGAGCATGTTGATTGCTCACCCCACCTATGTTATTTGTTTTTTCAGGTGCAAGTGGAGTGCTTAACTTATCAATAAAGGAATTTCATTTGAGGAATAATTAATTGGCTGGTCAATGACATTTAATTTACCTTATGTTTAATGTTATGTCTATTTCTTAAGAAAATTTGATGACTTTTATTAATGTCGATTTCATTATTCGAGGATGTTTGTAATAATTAAAAGTATTTTGATATTTATGTTATTTATGATTTAGAATTGATTTAATTAGTTTTAGAGGAGTGCATATTGGTGTGCCTTATACGTAACGTGTTACATATGAACACAGGTGTGACAACCATACTGTTTGAATTCTTTGATAAATTTTGGAACAGAGAGACTCATCTTTTGTGCACCTAAATCAATATCGAACAATATTGGGCTTAAGATCAGTTAATTTAACTTGAAAACCATTGAATGTCGCCAAGAGCTGTCGAGAGTTCGAGTACCTCACCGAAATTTTGATGACATATTTACATCCTAACAAATGATTGTATGATCATGGTCACTATCTCCACGTTTGATATGCAAGAATAGGGTGAATGGAAAGGCCTTTATAACTTATCCATTCTATTCTCATGTTTGGTATGGACATTTTAAATTGGAAAGGCCTTTTTTACTGGAATGCCCATTCTAGCTTTTCCCTGAAATCCCATTTCTTAACAAAATATGGGGAAAGCCCTTTCCAACTTCATCTTGAAAAGGCCAAGATAATAGTACTCAATTTTGAACTCACATATATTTTTTTTCTACTAATTATTTTAACTCATGATACATTTATTAATTTTTTTTATTTCTAAAATTTAAAAAATGTTAGTTATCTATAACTTTAATTTAAAATGTTTATTATTTTTTTAATTCACAATTAATTTATTATATTCTTAGAATATTTTTTTCTTTTTTGCTATAACAATTTTTAAGATACTATTTTTAACTTTTATGCAAATATGTAAAAAAAATTAAATATAAATAAAATAAATAGAAAATATGAATATTTTGTTTCATTACTAATTTTTTAATAAAATTAATTAAAGAGTGCAGTTAATTTTGATTTTAACAAGAATATCAACAATTATAAAATAAAAATATTTAAATTTCTTGTAGGCATAAAAATAATGCATATCATAAATAAAAAATAAAAATATGATATATTCTAGTTTAAAGAATTAAGGGAATTTAGTTAAATTAATATAGATTTTATTCTATTCTAAATTAATATAGATTTTATTCTATTCTAAATGTGATTATACCAAACATTGTAAAAAGCATTTCATTCTAACTTAGGATACCAAACTAAATTGAAAATTTTGTTCTAATCCATTTTCAGTGAAAAAGACATTTCGGGTGGTATGAACTTTTCATTTTGGACCATTTGAGTATATCAAACATGGAGTATAAGATGTGGCATCAACATTGGCTTTGAGGAGTTTTTTGCAAATGCAAAACAGGGGATGATGTGAGAAGGGTGTAATACACATTGACACGTGCAGTAAGATTTTTTCAAATATTGAATTTTTTCATATGTAGAATTGTTGGTTTTGTACTAAAGCCAATTAATTCTAAGATTATAATTTATATTTATTGCCAAGTGATTAGGAATCCTAAAGGGTCACACACAATAGAACTAATTCTTGGGTTAAATTGATTTAAATAATTATGTGATAATTATAGGATTAATTTGTGATAATTAATCCTAAGGACTTATTAATAAATAGAGGAATTATAGTAGTAGAAGAATTTCCTTTTGAAGGAAATTAAAACCTACTAAATATCTTATTTGGTAAGATATCTTAATAGGTAATTCTTGTTGGACAAGATATCTTAATTATTACTCTATAAATAAGTCTTAAACACCAAGACTTGACACATGAGATTCAATACAATGTAACATTAGAAAATTAGAGAGAGAAAAAATAGTTTTTCTTTTATACAAATTTTCTTCACGTTGGCGATGTGTTAAGTGGATCTGGCATATTAACTTGGTGTTGATCAATCCTGAAGAGGATCCTAAGAAAGTGTTCGTGTGGATACCTTAGAGGCCGGGCACATGTGCGGCTATGGTTGATATCGCGTATCTTTGACCAGGTTAATTTGTTTAATTACGTCATTAAAAGGTACATTCTCGTTTTTGTATAGATAATCAATGATCCTGATTAGAAATCAATTTTAAATTTCGCTGCGTCAAAGTGTTATTGGCACGTTGATTTACTAACAGTGGTATCAGAGCATCATGTTTTGATTATCTGTACATTATTTGTTGTCATGAATAATTTATTATATATATATGTAATTTAATTGATGAAGTTGAGAAGTTTATTTTGAAAATTTGTTTCAAAATAATTATACCGATTAAACAAAAATTTTGGTTGAAAATTTTGTTCATCTAAAATTTTGTTTGAACGTGATTTAATTAAGATTTTTGTTTTCTGGAATTTCATGAAATTATGTTTTCTAAAATTTTGGATACTGTTCAAAAAAATTTAAAAAAAAATGGGTGTTCAATCGGAAATTGTTCAGGCAGTACAAACAAACAAAACTTCTGGGCCATGAACTGCCGGAAAAGGTTCCGGTAGCGTAGACAAAACGCAGGTCGGAGACCACGTCACACGCGTGATGGCACCTGGTCGTGACCAGCCAAATCTAGCCAGATATTGGCCAGCTCCGGTGCGTTGCCCAAATCGCAATCACTGCCAAAGAGCCGCTACTGGAGGAAAGAGTTCCTCGCCGATCTTTTTAGTCGCGGGCGGACGAAGACCAGCTAGATAAAGGGCCAAAGAAAAGTGGCCGGAAACGTCGCCAGAGAAGAAAGATCTGCAAAGGAGAAGATGGTCGCGGCGCAAGATTGGGTGGGAAACCCTAAGGCCCCAAACGACGTCATTTTGACGACGTCCCCCCCTCCCCAAAAAACAAAAAGGGGAAGAGTGCGTTTCATTGACTGGGTCAACTAGTGTGGTTTGACCACACTAGCAAACCAGAAACGGCACCTTTTAGACGCCTGCCTTAAAACAAAAAAAAAAAAAAAGGGGGCGTTGAGTCAAAAACGCATTTTTGACCATCCAGAAAAGGGAATAGTTTCCCTTTTTGTGCTTAGGCCCTTTGCTTTCCTCCTTCCTTGTTTTAAGGCCCTAATAACTTTTGTTTAATTTTTTTAACCAGAAACTTCTCAAATTTATTTAATTAAATCAATTCTAATGTGATTAGAATTTATATACATATAGATTCATGACAAGAATTTTATATATTATTTTAATGTGATTATTTGAATAATATATGTGATTTATATTTAATAAAATAATGAGATTTATTTTATTTGAATGACATATCATATGTGAATTTTATATTTGATAAAATAATGTGATTTATTTTATTGCATATTGTATGCTTTATTTGATCAAATATTTATTTTCATATATGATATATGTGCACAATGAGATCATAATTTATCCCTCAATAAAAAAAAATAGATCATTTCCATTATTATAGTATAAATAATTCTTGTTAGGATAACTTGTTGAGCTAACTCAAGGTTATTCTTCCGAGAATATTTGTCATTATGAAATATGATCTCTAAATAATGGTTTTGATTTAAATAAAAGAACAATATCACAACTATTATTATAATTTAAGCAATTCTTGTTAGAATAACTTGTTGAGCTAACTCAAGGTTATTTTACCTTGAATATGTTTATGATGAGATATGATCACTAAATAATAGTTTTGATTAAAAATATTAAATCATGAATAGTTGCCTTCCATTATTATAGTTTAAACAGTTCTTGTTCGGATAACTTGTTGAGCTAACTCAAGGTTGTTCTACCTAGAATGTGATTTATACTATGAAGATGTGATCTCTGAATAATGGGTATGATTTAACAAAGGCTCATGGACTTGTTGAGCTAACTCAAGGTTATGTGTCTTTGAGGCAAGGAGTTAGGAGACATATTTGATATGTGTATCAAAAGTTGATACCTAACTATCTAAGAGTTACAAAAGTTATAATTGGTAATTGTTACCTACCTGTTGAAATTATTTTTAATTTGTTGAGCTAACTCAAGATTAAAAATAATTAAAATGGGATCCTAGCCCGACTAAGAATTTTATGAAAATTCTTGAATCAATTTTGAGGGATATTAATTTGAATGAAATAGTGGGAGCAAAACCAAAAATTATTTTATGTCCATATATATTTTATTTGGTTTTGATTATTGCATAAATATAAAGTCATATTCTATCTTTATTTTCTAGTTGTAGAATGTATAGTCACGTGAACACATAACCCACATTTTAAGGACTCCATTTTAATTGAAATTCTTGGACTAGGATAAAGCTTGAGAATAGTTCTTAAGTATACAAATATTAGATTGTCCTTGATACCCTGATTCTATTTGTATAGGAATCAAGGGGCACTTTATTACTTGTCAAGGGAAAACCCAAAGCTAGTTTTGAGAAGGCCTAATAGCCTTGACAAAGTATAAAGATGTGATCAAATAAACAAGTTTATAGGCATGTGTTTCCAATCTAGAAATAATTAGTATTGGAAAGCAAATTGTATGGCTCATTTAAGACTTAGAAGTCAATAAGACTTGGTAAGACTTTGACTCTAGTATGTTTATGATTGAGATAAAGTAATCTACTAATTAAGATTCTTGGGTATTAGATACTAGATTTGGATCTCATATTTACACAAATATGCAAGATCTTGAGAATAGTAGATTTTTGGCAAAGGAAAAAGTCAAACTATGTGTAAGGAATGGAGCAATAGTTGTTACATTAACTATAATGACTTATACACTCTCTTTGCCAACTAGACTTAGTTCTAGAATTAAAGGATTGCTAATATATTCTAGTGCTTACAAAGAATATAATATCTATATTCGCATTAAGATGTGGATAGATTTACCAGTTACTTCAGAAGAATAAATGTTGTTCTTTTAGCGTAATGGCGTTCTAAGTAATACTAGTTTATTTATTAATGGCCTAAATATTTTAGGTTTTAATAAGTCCATTTTCAATATAGACATTAAGAGACGAAATTTGATTGCTTATCTTTGGCATTTTAGACTTGGTCATGTAAATAAGAAATGTATATCTAAGTTACATAAAGATGTATACTTAGACTCATTCGAGTATGAATTCTATGAGATATACGAATCTTATTTACTTGTTTAAATGACCAAGACACCTTTTATTGAAAGGGTGAATGTGCTAGTGATCATTTTGGGTTTATACATTCTGATGTTTGTAACCAAATATCGATACATGCTAAAGGTAGTTTCTTATACTTCATCACTTTCACGAATAACCATTTTAGATATGGTTATGTGTATCTTACGAGATACAAATTTGAGATCTTTGAAAAGTTCAAGACCTTCAGAGTTGAAGTAGAGAAACAAGTTGACAAGAGTATTAAAACACTGAGATTTAATGGAGGTAGAGAATACTTGAATCACAAGTTTCGAAATACCTAGAGGATAATAAGATTCTTCCTCAATGGACTCCATTATATACACCATAATTGAATGGTGTGTATGCAAGAGGAGAATTGTACACTATTCGATATGGTACATTCCTTGATGAGCCATGTTAGACTTCTAATCTAATTTTAGAAATTTACCTTAAAATTGTCTCCCATACACTCAAATGAGTTCCAACTACAATTGATTGATACCGCCTCATATAAGATATGGTATGGTAAGAAACTAATTCTTAGTCACATGAGAATTTGAAGATGTTTTGCTTATATGAAGCATCGCATCAGACAAGTTTGAGACTGAGTCTTATAATGTTTAGTTTGTGGGGTATTCTAAAGAAAGTTTAGGATGTTACTTTTACAATTGCCTTGAATAAAATTATTTGTTTCCAGACATACTATCTTTTTAGAAAAAGTGTTTATTCTTGAAAGAGGCAGCAGGAGTAAAGTAGAATTTAAAGAAATTCAAGAATCATAAACTAGAAAAAATAATTGTTGGAATATGAGCTTAAGCCATATATTGATGAGGCACAATCGGAAGCTCAAATTACACAAGATTTTTGTAGTTTAGTAAAGTACATTATTCTCTGTAGAAATATAGATTTCTCATAAATGAGAGTAATGATGTGCTAGTCATAATTGATGACGGTTTTACTTGCTACGAAGAGGCTATGTTATGTGTAAACTCTTTGAAGTGGCGTAAAGCCATAAAATCCAAAAAGGATTCCATGTCCAACAACAAGGTATGGACCTTGGTCGAACCACCCAAATGGGTAAAACTCATACCGTGCAAGAGAATTTTTAAAAGAAAGATTGACATGGATAGTAATATGATTACTTACAAATCAAGGAGTTAGAACATTCGTTTTGATGAGATGGTCAAAGAGTTTGATTTTTCTCAAAAATCGAAGACGAGCCTTGTGTATACAAGAAAGTGAGTGGGAGCACTGATTTTTCTTAACACTTTATGTGCATGACATATTGTTAGTTGAGAAACCATATATCCTATGCTTTAAAATGAGTAAAAGGTGTGACTGTCCAAGAATTTGTGCATGAAACATTAGGAGAGAGACAACCTATTTTTGAAAATTAGATCTATAGAGATAGATCTAAGAGGTTGCTTGGTCTCTCAATTTACGTACATAGACAAGATGCTAAAGAAGTTTAGCATGGAGCAATCAAAGGAAGGGTTTTCTGTATGACATGAATTACCCTTTCGAGAGACATGTGTCCTAAGACACCTGTCGAGATTGTAGCATGCAAAAGATCCCTAAACTTTTGCAATAGGATTTATAAAGTATGTTATGCTATGTACAAAATCTAATATCTCCTATGCTCAAAACATTATGAGCAACTATTAACCTAATTCTGGAGAATGTCACTAGATATTTGTCAAGAATATCCTAAACTATTTAAAGAGAAACTAATGGATTATTCTTGATTTATGAAGTTCACACTTTAGAAGTGTATGGGTTTATAGTTGTAAACATTTAATTATTTAATAATGATAATAGATTATAATTTATACTTGTATTTACGTTGAATGGTGGTGTTGCTAACTAGAAGAGTTCTAAGTTAGACACTGCAACATATTTTACAACAAAAGCCAAGTACTTTGTAGCTTTAGAAGCTAAGTTGGATTTAAGAAGTTCATTATTGAACTTAAGGTCTCATTTATGATCCAAACCAGTATTTTGGCTATACCATTTATTTAAAGAAAATAATTGGTAAAAACAATGTAAAGATAGATGAGATTCCAACTGAGAATAATGTGGTTGATCCATTGACTAAAGTATTATTCCAAAAGAAACATGATAGTCATGTATATTCATTCAATATAGTGTATATGAATGATTGATTTTAGTCAAAATAGGAGATTGACTTATAATTTGACAAACTATATATTTGATTATTATTTATGCAGTACTAATGATATGACGTTTTATCATTTTGAAATTTATTTATTTTCTTAATGATAAAGTTCTTAGAATGATATTTATTATTATTGTTAAAGTATCCCTAATCATAGTATTAATAATATAAAAGACATTGTTAATGCGGATAGATTAGCATATATGATGATATATGGGTGGATTGTTAGAGAACATATTCACTGGATTGATCCGCTTAGAGATTTCCATAAGGTTAACTGTTTGAGTGCCAATGGTATAATCTCTACGTGACAGTAGTGTAAGTGATCTTTTGACTTGAGATTATAAGAGTATCTTTAGTGTGGATTGTTATACTTTAACTCTATTAGTCTATAATCCGTAATTGGTTATGTGTACGATAGAAGTTGGGTATAATAAGAAACACGAATTGATAGTTTATAATCAATATAGGATTCACCACTCCTAATAGTGGGAGAGCATATCTCTATTGTGGCCACACTTGTTGAAATATCAACTCAATAATGTTTGCAAACTAGTCAATAATTTAGAAAAGTTCTAAATTTATTGAAAAAATGGAGTTGAATTTCGGGAATAAGAAAGAATAATAATTAGTACATTAAGAGTTAGCACCTATACCTTACTTTTGTACTAATTTGGGATATAGTATGGTGAAAGGATGATAATTACACGGAATCTGATTCATGGATAGGTGAAGTCAATCACTTGACTTTCCTAACACTTGGGTAGTCATGATGCCTGGCTAGAGGCCAATCTTGATCTATAAATATAAATTAAATTAATTTTGATTAATGATAAATTAAAGTTGTTTAATTTATCCAATCTTAAAATCCTTGTGACTAAATTGACTTTAGTTCAAGTGGGAGTTTGTTGGTTTTGTACTAAAGCTATTTAATTCTAAGATTATAATTTATATTTATTGCCAAGTGATTAAGAACCTAAAGGGTCACACACAATAGAACTAATTCTTGGGTTAAATTGATTTAAATAATTATGTGATAATTATAGGATTAATTTGTGAGATAATTAATCCTAAGGACTTATTAAAAAATAGAGGAATTATAGTAGTAGAAGAATTTTCTTTTGAAGGAAATTAAAACCTACTAAATATCTTATTTGGTAAGATATCTTAATAGGTAAGGGTTACCTGTTACCGAATTCTTGTTGGGCAAGATATCTTAATTATTACTTTATAAATAAGTCTTAAATACCAAGACTTGACACGTGAGATTCAATACAACGTAACATTAGAAAATTAGAGAGAGAAAAAATAGTTTTTCTTTTATACAAATTTTCTTCACGTTGGCGATGTGTCAAGTGGATCTGGCATATTAACTTGATGTTGATCAATCTTGAAGAGGATCCTAAGAAGGTGTTCGTGTGGATACCTTAGAGGTCGGACACGTATTCGGCTGTGGTTGGTATCGCGTATCTTTGATCAGGTTAATTTGTTTAATTACGTCATGAAAAGGTACGTTCTCTTTTTTGTATAGATAATCAATGATTCTGATTAGAAATTAATTTTAAATTTTGCTGCGTCAAAATGTTATTGGCACGGTTGATTTATTAACAAGAATGATGTGACTTGAGAGAAAAAAATGTTCTCTCCTGGGCGGGGAGGTTCCTTTTAGTATATTGGTGGAGTATTTTGGAAGGAGATGTAGTGTATATATACAACCTCATTAGTACCAATTTGGAGGGAGATGCACTGTATAAAACCAATTTCATTAGGACCAATTACTTATCCAGGGGAGGTAATATTTGCTGCTGATCTCCACACACATGTATTAGTGTATTATTTTGGAGGGGGAAGTACTGTGGAGAATGTCTCGCTTTGCTACTTGAACTATCATGGATGGAAGGCTAATTTGGGCACATTGTTAAATTAGGTGAGTTACCAGATCAACTTCTTCCTCATGGTCACCATTACTTTGATCATTTTGCTTGTAGTTCCTGAAATGATTTTTTTCTGTGTTGTTGGGTTGCGGGTTTGGCACATGGGAGGCTGCTGAAGCTAAACTTTTTTAATCGATTGGAATTGCTTTTTTTTCTTGGACGTGTAACTTTGACGATGTAGCATTTGCTTAGCTATGTATTCTAAGGGGGTAGGAAACAGACCAGATGGGGGAAACCCAATAAATCTGAATCTGATGACTTTTATATTTACTTATTTATTTTTAAGAGATGAGAGATCATGTTTGGGAAGGATTATTTTTTTCCGTTTTTTGTTTTGGAGAATGAGATTAACTTACTGTTTTTAAAGGTTATTATTATTATTATTATTATTATTATTATTATTATAAGCCTGATTGCTGTTGTTTGCAATTGCACAAGGGTTGGGTTTCCTGACTTGCTTCCTCAATCTCGAAGTTAGTTTTGTTTAGTAATTTAACATAATGAATTGCTAGTACAACATATTGAGAAAGCTGGAGCTAAGTATACTAGCACCAGTACACTATCACTTGATTTCCTTTTTATTACAGTGAGAGTGGGTAAGAGAAATCTGTGAGAGTGTGTGATAGATTGATTTGGAAGAAGAAGTGAGGAGGTGTTTTTGCTTGAGATGTCTTTCACTCTTGATTTATCTGATCACTTTGAGCGTGCCTTATCCAACCTGATTGATAAATTGGAGGGTGAGGATAAAGGACTATTGGGAGTGAGGAAACTATTTAGATCGACGTATCAGGATTTTGCATGGATCCAAGGTCTGGATAAAGGACTCTTGCAAGGGGTGGGGAGACGACTACTCGGAACGGGGATTGAGGATTCTCCATGGATCCAAGATCTGGTTCTTCTTGTCAATGAATTGTGGTATTGGGGATGTCTTCGAAAGGTGCTGATTTTCATCCAAACGTGCAGCAGCAATGCAGATAAGATTGTCCCCAACTGGGGATCTCTCGGGAACAAACTTGAAGCTGCATTTAGTGAGATTGCAAAGGATATATCAAGAGTTTGCCAATACAAGAAAATTGCAAAGAAGCCTTTTGAAACTCTTCGTGTATTCCGTGACTCGGAAAAAAAGATTATGCCTCTGAGGCTGGAAATCGGCGAAGCTCTTGATCAGCTATCAAGCAGCTGCTGCTTCGGCTCATTAGAATGGCATCTTCCCGTGCTTGCATGTTCTCTTCCCAGTGAGTTGCTCCCGTACATCTCAGGGATTCTGGAGCTTATTGGGCAGAAAAGTGAGGGTGATCAAGTTCTTGATGGTGATCTAAACAAAGGAATGGAGGACTTCAAAAGCTGCTTCATATCACCCCTACTGAGTTTCATAGAAGCTGCACCTCTGGATGTTGGATCCGGCAATCCTAGTGATAACATGATGATCCACAACAGCAGCAGCTCCTTCTTCGCTCATATAGCATTTGCGGCTGTACGAGTAGCAAAACAGTCTCTTCATTACTGGAACAACTACACGGACCCAGTTGTGGCGAGAAGCAAGATCACTGGGCTTCTGGATCTGCGTCATGAGATCGATCTTCTTACTCATCAGTTCCTAGGGTTGGCCCTGCAATATCTGAGAGCAGTCAATGTTACTAGCCCTGGCCAAGCTGAACATTTAGCATCATCCTTTCTCAACCATATCCTCACTCCAGGAGGGTACCGCTATGTTGATTCTGAATGGAAGCTTATGCCCCTGGTGATCTTTGTCGTCAATGAATGGGAGGAACCCCACAGTGAGGATGTGCAAGGTTTACTGGCAGAAATTAAAGCAGTGCTTATGATAGCTGGATGTTACTGTAGAGGCTTGCAATTTCTGGATCGTTCACCCCTTGAATTGCCCAAAAGAATTTGTCTTCTCAATGCAGAGGTTTTCCTCAAGCAGCAACTGAAAAGTAGCTTGATTTCTCTGGAAAGCGAAGTCGTAGAAGGGCTTATATCGGGTCTTGGAAGTTCGTCACATCAACAGGAAGGGGAGCTAGAAAGTGGGAGACAAACCTTCACATCCATAGATCAGGTCGCTGCAGAGCTAGCATGTCTTCATCGGTCCTCTTGTAATAAGGAAGTTACAGAACACAACCTAAGAATTTCTCTTTTCAAGTTGCTTCTAAACATTGTGTTTTTCAAGGCAAAGTCAACTTGTAAAAAGTTTCTGAGGGGTAATACATATATGTTAGGCACTAAAAATGAGAAAATTGAAACTCCTGTTGAGGGGCTTAATTTTGTCACCAGTCAGCAAGAGCAAATTCGAACGTTTCTTGAGGGGCTGAAAGTGTTCAATGCTTTTGTCGCCAATCAGCAAGAGAAGGTGATAGACGGCATCGAACCGATCTTCACACATATTGAAGCAATTGCTAGGGGAATAACATATCTCTGTTGCTCATTTCCTGTTTTCAACATCACAGAAGAGATTACCAAGAAATGGGCCACCTCATATTCTAATTTTCTAGATAAGTTGATACTTATCAAGGCAGAACTTAGAGAGAGCTTCTCGCAACCAACAAGGTCTAATTTCCCCAAGATTCATGGAATTGGCTTCATGGATTCTCTCTTAGAAAACCTGTCGGAGCTGATCAAAGTTGAGCCAGACTCAATTGCATTGGTAAAGCATCTTATTGAGAGGATTCGATTGGATCTGGAGTTTTTGTCACCTCTCCTCATGAAGCGGGATACTGAGCATCTAGAACACAGTGATCTCTGTAGACGTGTAAAGTACGCAGCATATGAGGTGGAATATATTATCGACACGATTGAGGCTGAAATTGGAGATCACTGGCAACATTTATTGGAGCTTTACGATATCCTTGAAGAGATTAGACTGATTAAGGTACAGGCTACCAAAACTTTTGAGGAGAAAACAAATGATGCCAGAGCACCTACTGTTTCTCAGAGTTCAGGCAAGATGGTGTTACGAATAACTCCAGAAATTGGTGAACCGATCGTATGTCTTAGCGATGAAGAAGAAGTTATAATTAATCAGCTGACAAGAGGATCTTCACAGCGGGATATCATCCCTATTGTTGGCATGCCAGGTATTGGCAAGACAACTCTGGCTAAGAAAGTCTACAATGATCCTAAAGTTACATTTCACTTCCATGTTCGCGCATGGTGTACTGTTTCACAAGTTTATGAAAAAAGGGAGTTAATACTTGATATTTTAAACAATATTTGTGGACTTACTGAAGATATTCATCAAATGACTAATGAAGATTTGGAATTAAAGTTGTACCAGAACTTGAAGCAGCAAAGATATTTGATAGTGATGGATGATGTTTGGGATAATGAGGCATTGACTAGTTTGGAAGGATCATTTCCAAATGACGGAAATGGAAGCAGAATTTTGTTCACAAGCCGTCTCCGTGATGTAGCTTTGAAAGCGAAACCAGATAGTGATCCTCATAGCCTTCGTCTCCTTTCTGATGACGAAAGTTGGAAACTGTTGCAAACAAAGATATTTCAGGACGGCTGTCCGGACGAACTGACTGGCGCAGGAAAGGAAATTGCAAAAACATGTAAAGGACTGCCTCTTGCAGTTGTTGCAATAGCTGGTGTTTTGGAAAGGACAGGAATGAAACAAGATAAGTGGAAGGAAATTGCAGAAACTTTGAGCTCTCGGATAATCGACGACCCACAAACCCAGTGCAAGGACATCCTGCAGCTGAGCTACAATAGCTTACCAGATTATTTGAAGGCATGCTTCCTTTACTTTGGAGTATTTTCGGAAGACAAAGCTATTCCTGTCAGCAAGTTGGTTAGGTTGTGGATAGCCGAAGGATTCATACAGAAAACTAAGCTTAAGAGCTTAGAAGATCTTGCTGAGGATTACTTGATAGATCTTATCGATCGAAGCCTTGTAACAGTTTCCAGAATAGGTTCCAGGGGAAAGGTCAAAGCATGCCGCATTCATGATTTATTACGTGATCTCTGCTTGTCAAAAGCCAAAGAGGTACAATTTTTGCAGCAAATAACTGGCAATGACAAACCATATGCTTCTTTATCTGCAGTAGATTTTGGTGATGGATTTTATGATTACTATCCTCCTGATCCTGTAACATATGAGACACATCGAGTGTGCATTTGTTTGAAACGAAAGCATTTCATTATGTCAAAACCTTGCGGTCCATGCAACCGTTCTCTCATTTTTTTTGCAGCAAGTGATAGATACCCTAGACGTCCCTATGATATCTCATTCATTCCTCACCACTTCAAACTTCTTAAGGTGTTGGATTTGGAAACCATCAATATGGGTCTTTCCTTTCCCACAGGAATAGAGTGTTTGGTCCAGTTGAGATATTTAGCACTTAGTGGGGATATAGAATATGTTCCACCGTCTATAGCCAATCTCCGGAAGCTGGAAACTCTTATTCTGAAGGGATTAAAGGGTAAGGTTATTCTACCAGATTCCCTTTGGAGCATGGCAAGGTTAAGGCACATTCACGTAAATGATTTTGTTGATTTCATCTTGGGAGATGATGAGCTCGAAAGTTCCTTGCAATTAGACAACTTGGTCTCCATTTCCTCACCAATACTTTCTTATGGGAAAGATGCAGAGAAGATAATGAAGAGATTTCCCAATCTGCGCAAATTGCGATGTATCTTTCTGGAATCATGGGATCCTTCCCGCAACTACAATAGGTTTCCAGAATTGCACTATCTTCTTAAGCTGGAGTCACTCAAGATATTTTACGTTGGTAGGGTTCGTAATCCTGGTGAATTCACTCTTCCTTGGAATTTGAAGAAATTGACTCTATCAGATTTTCAGCTACCATGGATTCATATATCTGCTATTGGAAAACTTGAAAACCTCGAGGTTCTAAAATTACTTTCCAGAGCCTTTGAGGGCCAGAGATGGGACATGAGGAAAGGGGAATTCGCCAAACTCAAATATTTGGAATTAGACACTCTGAACGTTGCCCAGTGGAATGCCACGAAGGACCACCTTCTCAACCTTCAGCATTTGGTGTTGCGAAATTGCAAGGATCTTGAGGAAGTCCCCTATGATTTCGGTGAAATTCCCACATTGCAGATGATTGAAGTTCAATCGTGCAGACGATCTACTGAAGAGTCAGTTAAAAGTATTGGGGATGAAGTTGAGGGTATCAAGATTATTATCAATCATAAGATTCATATTTGAGAACGTCATCTTGACTGCACATCAACCAGCTGGATACTCCTATGCAAATGTAAGTAAAGTTATATAGAGTATTTCGCAGTTCATCAGTTGTTCAATGCATGTGTGTGCTGAATTTCCACTAAATCAATCCATTTGAGGATGAATTACTAACTGAATGATAACAAGTGATTTGAACAGCAATACCTTAATGGGCAAATTTTGGTGAATGTAGACTGTGACTTGCTCTTTTCAACCTTGGTGCTTTAAACTATTTATGCTTTCCAAATTCTACATTTTTTTTACATTTTGTTCGTCATACTTCATTATTGCAGGATGATCTTTGAAGCCGACTCAACTATCTAAAAGCAGCTGCATCAAAGTTGAGATTCCATGCATAATCAATAAAGGGACCGATAGGAACTGTTAATCAAGTTTAAGGGTTTCTAACCAGTCATGTCTTGCTTTTCATTTATGTTGAGCTGTTCAGCCCCTTTCTGCCCTTTGTGCTGTTAATGGGAGTTGTGTGCTTATACATTCAACTTTTTCCTTGTATTTCATGAACTGCTGTAAGTTTTTTTCTGCTCCTTTCTTTTTATGCAAATGGTTTTGATGATGTTTTCAAATCTTGATCTGCTGCCACTGCTGAATTGCGTTTGATTATTCAGAAGCTAACGAGAGACTGAATGCAGAATTTGTAAATATAGTATATTCATAGTACTTAGTGTCCTTTCCACTTGTTCAGCACTTGAAGAACATGAGCAAATGCTGATATGCTCGAAAGCCAGGTTGCTGATGATCAGCTGGTATATCTTAAGATCGTTGACGAAGTGAATGCAGTGAATTTGCTAAATGAATACCACGATTTTCCTTCCAACTTAGTTTGACCATGCAGATTTGAAAGTCGTGAGCATTGTTAATCTTATTGGTCAACTATTAGGCTTTTGTACTTCGTTTTATGCATTATGTTTGGTTGAATTGTGGTTTTTATGATCTAATATTTTATAGTCTCTAACTAAGATAATCAAATTGAGTTAATACAATGACAAAAACAAATGAGTTATTATTAAAGAAAAATTTATTGCGAACGAGATTGTGATCACAGGACACGTTTTTTGCACACATTTTAAACTTAATATTTTCTTCTTCAAATTAAGAATGAGGTATAGATGATAGAACAGTTTGGTATAAACGGAAGTCAAATCATGAACTTTTTTCTTGAAAATGCGTACTAAATATCCTTCATAAAATCCTTTCCTTTTTATATGGAATTAGTCCAAGAATACGGGTATTGCACGTTGCACGTTCCCTGTAAAATTATTATTAATAAATTATTCGTTTTAATGTTAATAAGGAGAAGAAAAGTATTAATTGTTAAAGTATTTAAAAATATCCTTGTAAGTATGCTCAAATATATATATATATATATATATATATATATATTCTTTATTACACAAAAATGTCGAATGACTCATGTCCCTTAACCTTTCAACATATTAATATTACTTATTTCTAATTTTTATATGATACACTAAAATGAATTTAATAATAATGCCCGTGCTTTATATATATATTTTTTTCCAATTCGTAGAACATAATTATATAGTTGCGTATGAATTTGGCTTAATTTATTACTTTCCAAGTAGTTCAATTAAAAGGTAACTACTACAGCAGAATAATTAAATAGCCTAACTCTTAATTACCTACAAAAACTGGATAACTGTGCAATTCAAAAGTATTTGCTTAAACAAAAACATACAAAAACTTAATGATTTTTAAAATATGTTAAAGCAAAAAGGACTTTTTACTTCCTTATTGCTTGAAATTGCAATGACAAAATTTGACTTGGATAACTGAAATCTCAAATGGAACCAATGGATGGTTACAAATCAAACACCCAAATTATAATTTATAAAGACAATGGAGAGAAGAAATTAAAAATCACCTCAATAGATCCATTGGCATTTGCATTAATTGTAGAACTATGCTCCACATAGAAGTAAGAAAACAATCGAAAACTAATTTGCATTAGAGGATAACAAAATAATATAAATATTTTAATTATGGCACTAAATATAAGCACTCTAAGTCCTTATAGCATAAAATTAACACAATGTCTTCCAGTAATAACAATAAAACTTTGCCAAGTAAAATGAGAATAATAACTACAAAAGATAGAATTGCAAAAGAGAAAAATAGCAACATAAGTGTGAATAAAAAGCAAGGCAATTTGATAGATTGAACAAATGAAACAAAAAACATTTAGCTACACAACCAGCAAATATATAATTTAGTTTAGGATAATAATAAGTGTAAAAGTAAGAATTCTAATTTTGCTTAAATTAGAATTAGCACTTTGTATGACTCTTCTCTCTAACGTTGGTGTTTTTCCCCATCAACTCTTTTTAATTCTAGTATTGTTTTATATCTCAAATTCTAGAATTGTTCACTACATAAGTATACTTTTTTTTTTAGAAATATTGATTTTTTTCCTTCTGCAAATGTTCAAAATCTTTCCTAAAGCAATATATTTAGTCTATCTTTCTATAAACATTTTGCACAGAAGTAAAACATTATTTAATTGCATAATTTAGTAGGAGCAGATATATTTAGTTTGTCATCTTTGTATCAGTTCTTTGAAATCATTGGTATATTTCCAATATACTAGTAATGAAGCACGTGCGTTGCACGTGAATATGATGCCCTCTTTCTTTAAAAAAAAAATTGTGGTTATGAAAAATTTAATTATTTTATAAAGAAATGTATTAGAAACAAAGTGAATGAATTGAAAAATATTAGATTAACTTCTACATCCTCTTCAAAATCCTTGATATGTGTTTTGACGATGTGATATTATTATAAAATATTTTTAATAATGTAATAATACGTGAGATGAATCATAAGTGTATGAGAATTTTATTTTTATTTTGAAGAGTATGCCCAAAAAATTTTTGAAAAGTATATAGTCCAGAAAAGAATAAAATGTTTAATCAATCAATTCAAAATTGTACCACTCAGAGAAAAATTAGGAAGTATTTTGCAAAAAATTCAAGAACAATTCTTAACTTACATACAATGATCATATGAATACTTCATTTTTAAGTGGTTTTAAAAGGTTTTTTCAATAGCGTATATACATGCCTCTCGATACATTAAGAGAACTTCATAATATTTCTAAATTAAAGAATTCCCATTCTCTTGGACAACCAAAAAAATGAATTATGCCTTCTTTTAAAATAGTAAACATTTCCCTTCCTAAAACAATTTAAAATATGTGAGATAATGCTATTTGAATGCGTTTAGGTGCACAGAGTAAGTTACTTCTCAAAATTTAGGAAATAATATGTTTGACTGAACTCAAAATTCTTCCTCTTATATTAAATAAGTTACATCTTTGTTCTATTGAATTTATTTTATTAATAATAAAAAAGGATAAATTTCAAAAACTACACAAAAGATAAACTTTAGTAGAGTTTACTTAATAAAATTCGTAACTCTTGATCATCATAGGTACATTGGACAGAGTCACATTCTTTTTTCGATCTAAATTTTATTGCACCAATAGTCTAAAAAATAAAAGATAAAAAGAACTTAAGTAAGAGATAATGTCTAATTGACAACTCTTTCTCTAACATTGCATGAAGTTGCATTTTTTATTTAATTAATTTGTATATAGACAAAAAAAAGGATAAATCTTCTTTTTTCTAAACATGTTAATAATTATTTAAACACGCATACATAGCTATTTGGAAGGTGCAAGTTTTAAACTGAGATAATGTAAATGTAAATTTATTTTAAAATATAATACTTCTTGGATACTAAAACTTTATATAATTTTATGAATACCATGCTAAATTGATTATCTATTATTCTTTTCTTAAAATAATTGTTGTTGAAATTTATGGTTTGAATTTGAAGTCATAACCTTAAAACTTTTAAATATTTTATTTAAAGCTTTGCAGATAATATATAGCTGGCATTATGATAAATCAAATCTATTTTATGTTCAAGTATCATTATACTTAAAAATTTATATCAAAATTGTTTTATTTACAAAATGATGTTGTTAAAAATATTTTGAAGTTCTTTCTCTACAAATATTAATGATTAAACTTAAAACCTATTTACTTTATAATGTACTATCAATATATCAACTCAAATGGATACTTGAAATCCCATACATCTTAATAGTAATTATTAATTTGGTGAAAAAAACTTTGTTTAATATGTGTAATATTAGATTCTAAAAATAATTATTTATTTAACTATATAGTTATAAATAAGATACATATTTTTCCCATTTAGAATCCAGGTTCTTTATTCAATTAGTGTGTTTAGATTGGTGAATTTTCAATTATAGTCATTTGCGTGTTAGACGTTTAACATGGTTGTAAAAAAACTTAAAAAGAATTTGACAAAATTAACTTAGTTGCCTTCTAAATGATGCAAACAATCATTTTTTTTAATGTGAAAAAAGATACATTGCAATCAAGTAAAATTGCTTTATATCATTGATATGGAAAACTCCATTTTTGTACAAGTATATCATTTAGTATCTTATTGTATTCATTTATGAAATCGACTTTACAAATGTTTGTTACGTATTTTTATATTTTTTAAATCCTTGTCTAATCGAAGAAGTTTTGTTCAAAAAATGAAATAAAAGGGGTTCTTTCACAAATAAAATTATGAGTCAACGTTAATAGTACTCTTTGAATTATTTCTCATTTTTGTTTTGTAAAATCATACATCTTGTACTATTTTTTTGTTATAAGTGCTCTATCTATTTTAAATTTTACATGAAAAACATGTACCTAAAATTTTTTCATCCTTCATAGATTGTTAAAGTCAATAGTTATGAACCATTTAGATAAGTATGTAATTTGTTGTTTGAACTTTGAAAAATGTATACAATTTTTTTGAATTATTTCATCAATCACCAAACTTTAGCTTGACATGGATAAAATAAAATAAAATAAACTTGCTAGCGGAGTGCTTATTTATAACTCAAATTTTAATATATTATTTTTGAATTATTTCATCAATCACCAAAACTTTAGCTTGACATAGATGTATTAAAAAAAAGACAAAAAAGAACTTGCTAGTAGAGTGCTTATTCATAGCCCAAATTTCAATATATTATTTTTGGAAACAACTTATTTGTTAAACATAATACTGTAATCATTTAATAAAATTTAAAGCTATGTTATATTTTATTAACGTAATTTAGTACAATTTAGTACTTTGCTTGTTTTTTTAGAATCTATAGTGACATTTTTATGAATCATCATCCTTTGGTTTTAAAAAGTCAAAACTAACTTATGAACAAATGTTAAAGTTTATTGGTATTATTGGTCTCTTGAGGATTGAATTGAAGGGTAGGTAAATGGTTTTTGTATGGGAAATTATTTTATTTTAATTAACAACAAAAATTAAATTCAATGAAATTCACAAAGGAATGTAAAGAGTTTGTAACTCTACTATAATTAGACACATGAGGGTATTTTAGGCATATTTGAAAACTAACTCTATAAGGTGCAAAGACTCCAAGACTCACCGTACTTTTAAAGAGAGAATAGATATATAGATATATATATATATATATATTCTTCTTCCTATGTCCTGATGTCTTTTCTTTAGAATTGATATTTAAGTAGAAACTCAGTCCTATAAACTTTAACTTTTGAGTGTATTTAGAATTCAAAAAACTTCAAAGATTTAACAACAAAGTATAAAGTAAATCGAGCACCAATAACAAAAAAATGGAATGTGAATATGACCAACCAATATGTAAATCATTAGCTACACTGAAATAGGATTAGAAGGACAAAAACCAATAAAAATATATTCAGAATGTTAAATCTTTTGTGAATAAGTTTCATTATGAAAATTAGAAACCACAACCTTAATCATAATTGGATATATTTTATCTTTTGTCCCTAAAACTTTAGAACTATCCGCCTTTTGTTACACTAATAGCATCAATAGCCACTCTTAGACATATCATGGAGTGATGCAAACTCATATCGATACAAGTTAATTGATATAAATTTATATTCAAAGTATAAATCAATCTAAATATATTTCTATATTTAACGAGATACACAAATTACGAAAAACATCTCAATATGATTTTAAAATTTTTCTTTGTAAAAAATCATTAGAAACTAACTAAGAGGAAAAAAATTGCTTACTTAAACTTTGCGAAGTCGTGAATAATTCCCAAGTAGTCTTCAAAATTAAACTTGAAACATATCTATCTGGTCTAAGTTTAAAGTCATGATATTAATAGTTAGTCAAATAATCCCCTTGTTATTTTATTTTCCCAGTCAAATAACCATCTCTTAAATTCGATTTTTTTTAATATTCAAGTGTAAGAAACAATCAAATCTAATCAAATAAGAATTTTAAAATCAATTAATATACCTCACTTCATAAAATATTTCTCTTTTTCCTTTTCCTACCATTAAGGTATGTTATTTGCTTCTTTTTCTTTTTCTTTTTAGTTCACTTTCATTTCTCTTGTTCTATGTTGCACTTGACTCTCTCTCTCTCTCTCTCTCTCTCTCTCTCTCTCTCTCTCTCTCTCTCTCTCTCTCTCTCGTTGCAATACTCCATAAAAGTTTAATATAAATATTCTTCAAGTAGTTAAACCAAAAGTTTTAATTACTTTCAAGCAGCTATTTGTGTACAGTATGCTAAGTTTTAACAACCAGACCTCGGTTAATAGCCTGAACACCTAAAACTCAACGCTTCACTCATCCAAATTTCATCCAACACAATCCAAACACCTAATCCAACTTTGCATGGCCAAAACAAGTTGA
This sequence comes from Mitragyna speciosa, assembly GCA_024721245.1. NCBI lineage: Eukaryota > Viridiplantae > Streptophyta > Magnoliopsida > Gentianales > Rubiaceae > Mitragyna > Mitragyna speciosa. The sequence goes on from CM045557.1 coordinate 4,085,095, forward strand.
AAAAACACAATTTAAGCTCATCATGTGATATTAACCATAATCCAACCATATATCCTCCAATTACTCATTAACCCATATGGAAAAAATGAAAACCCATAACCATTCTAAGCATAAAATTTCATACAAATATAACCCATTATCATCCCATCATAATCTATCCATTTCTTCTTTAATCACCCACTAATTACACTATGTGCTAATATAAGCAAGGACCCAAGAAATGTAGAGTAGGATTTGGGAAGAATACTTGGGTAGTTGGTTGGGTTGAAGTCTTAAGGTTTCCCTACTTGCTTCCTCTTGAGCATGAGTTTCTCCACTTTCTTCTTCAAGAAAGAATATATATATATATATATATATATATATAGAGAGAGAGAGAGAGAGAGAGAGAGAGAGAGAGAGAGAGAGAGAGAGAGAGAGAGCTATTTGAGGAATAAGAAGAAAAGGAATGGAGAAGAAGAAATTGCCTCAAGTCTTTTAGGCCATACAAATTTATCTTAATTGCAATCAAGTCCTTCAACAATTTGCCATTTGCATCTTCAACCTAAAAAGTCAATTTATTAAATTGCCCTTGAAGGTCATTGGTATTACAGGGTTCATCCTAACCCCGCCTGGCAAAACCGTCTCCTTTTTTTTTATATAAATATATTTTTTATTTGGGTGAGAACTGCCGAGCAAAAGCGCGCACCAACTTTGATTCCGTTTTTGAAGAGCTTGTTGAGAAACTAGGAACTTTAGATAAGAATTGCTTCGCTTCTTCCACTAATCATTCTTTTTTTTTTTTTTTTATATGATACCACTACCCATTCTTTAATAGGTGGTCACTTAAATGAACACGTCATTCTTCGCTTTCAACGAAGTCCAAGTCAATAAAAAAAATAATAAACAAAAAAGAGTTGAATACAAAAGGTCAATAAAAAAATAAACAAAAAAGAGTTTAATACAAAAAGTCAATCAAAAAAATAATAATAAAAAAAAGAGTTTATTACATCACGAACGATTATATGATCCTAATACTCTACGATTTGATACCGGGTGTTGTAGAGTCTTTTATAATAGATGTGTTCTAATCTAACGTGGTAGGAAACAGACCAAATGGGGGGTAATTCAATGAATCTGATGACTTTTATATTTGCTTCTTTGTATTTTAAAGAACAAGAAATGTGGGTTGGATTTCTTGACTTGCTTTCCAAATCTCGATTTAGTTTTCTTTAATGGTTTAACAGAATGAATTACTAGCACAGCATGTTGAGAAAGCTGATGCTAAATGCGAATGCTGCTGCCGGTCTGAGTAGGGAGGAGAGGATTGCAATGTACTATTACTAGTACAATCACTCGATTTCTTCTTTTTTTTTACAGTGAGAGTGGATAAGAGAAATCTGTGAGAGTGCGTGAAAAATTGATTTAGGAGAAGAAGTGAGGAGGTGTTTTTGATGGAGGTGTCTTTCAATTTTGATTTTTCTGATCAATTTGACCGTGCCTTGTCCGAGTTTATTGATGAATTGGAGGATGAGGACAAATTATTATTGCAAGGACGGATAGCTTTTAGCACGGACAAAGGGCTATACCAAGGAGGGAAGCGACTATTCAGACCGAGGATGGAGAAGTCTGCATGGTCACGTGATCTAACTCATCTTGTTGATGAATTGTGGTATTGGAGATGTTTTAGAAAGGTGCTGATTTACATCCACAAGTGCAGCAGCAATATAGATAAGATCGTCCCCAGCTGGGGATCTCTCATGACCAAATTTGAAGATGCATTTAGTGAGATTCAAGAGGATATAACAAGAGTTTGCCGATGCAAGAAAATTGCAAAGGTGCCTTCTTTAACTCTTCATGGGGAAAAGAAGATTAGGCTTCTCTATCTAGAAGTCGGATTTGTTCTTGTCCAGCTGTCACCCAGCTGCTCCTCCGGTACATTGGAATGGCATTTTCCGGTGCTCGCTCGTTCTCTACCCTACGAGTTACTCACGTATATCTCGGAGATTCTGGGGATTATCTGGCTGCAAATTGTGAATGATCAAATTGTTGACCGTGAACAGAAGACAGCAATACTGGACTTCAAAAGAAATTACATATCCCCCCTCCAAGATTCCATACAAAAGGCACCAACAAATGTTGGATGTGGCAATCCTAGTGAAGACATCGTGCTGCACAACGAAATAAACTTTTTCTACGCTCATATTGCATATGTGTTTGTACGCATAGCAAGTCAGTCTTTTTATTACTGGATCAACAAAAACAAGGAACCAATTGTGGTGAGAAGTAAAATCACCGGGCTTCTGGATCTGCAAAATGAGATTGATCCTCTTAGTGATCAGTTCCTAGAGTTGGCTCTGCAATATCTGAGAGCAATCAATGGTATTAGCCCTGGCCAAACTGAACATTTTGCATCTTTCTTTCTCAACCATGCCACCCCTCCAGCACGGTACCAATATAATGATTTAGCATCTTACTTTTTCAACCAATATGATGATTCTGAATGGAAGCTTAAGCCCCTGCTGATCTTTGTCATCAACGAATGGGAGAAACCCCACAGTGAGGATGTGCAGGGTTTACTGGCAGAAATTAAAGCAGCGCTTATGATAGCAGGATTTCACTGTAAAGGATTTCTATTTCTGGATCGGTCACCCTTTGAATTGTGTACAAGAATTTGTCTTCTCAATGCCGAAGTTTTCCTCAAGCAGCAACTGAAAAGTAGCTCGATTTGTATGGAAAAAGTCGCAGAACTAAGAAGGTTTATATTGGATCTTGGAAATTCGTCACATCAACATCAAGTGGAAATAGAAAGTGGGAGACAAACCTTCACCTCCCTAAATCAGGTCGCCGCAGAGCTAGCATGTCTTCTTCAGTCCTTTTGCAATAAGGAAGTTACAGAACACAACCTAAGAATTTCTCTTTCCAAGTTGCTTCTAAACATTGTGGTTTTCAAGGCAGAGTTAATTTGTAAGGAATTTCTCAAGGGTAATACAAATATGATTGGCATTAGAAATGAAAAAATTGAAACTCCTGTTGAGGGCCTCAATTTTGTCACCAATCAGCAAGAGCAAATTCGAACTTTTCTTGAGGGGCTGAACGTGTTTAATGCTTTTGTCAACAATCAGCAAGCGAAGGTGACAAAGGCCGTAGAATTGATGTTCACGCGTATCGAAGCAATTGCTAGGGGAATAACATGCCTCTTTGACTCATTTCTTGTCCTCAATATCACAGAAGAGATTAGCAAGAAATGGACCACCTCATTATCTGATTTGCGAGATAAGATGATGCTTATGAAGACAGAACTTAGAGAGATCTGCCCACAGTCACCAGCGTTTAGTTTCCCGAAAATACATGGAATTGGCTTCATGGATTTTCTCCTAGAAGGCCTATCAGAGTTGATCAAACTTGATCCCAAGTCAATTGCACCGGTAAAGCATCTTATTGATAGGATACGATTGGATCTCAAGTTTTTGGTATCTCTCCTTATGAAGCAGGATACTGAGCAACTAGAACAGAATGATCTTTGCACACGTGTAATGTACGCAGCATGTGAGGTGGAATATATCATCCACACCATTGAGGCTGGAATTGGAGAACGTAGGCAACATGTATTACAGCTTGACGATGTCCTTGAAGAGATTAGACTTATTAAGGTACAGGCGACCAAAACTTTTGAGGAGAAAACCAGTGATGGCAGAGCCCCAACAGTTGCCCAGGTTTCGGGCAAGATGTTTTCACGTATAAGTACTCCAGAATTTGATGAACCGATGTTATGTTTTGGCAATGATGAAGAAGTTATAATTGATCGGCTGACAAGAGGATCCTCACAGCGGGATATCATCTCTATTGTTGGCATGCCAGGAATTGGCAAGACAACTCTGGCTAAGAAAGTCTACAATGATCCTAAAGTCACACTCCACTTCCATTTTCGTGCATGGTGTGTTGTTTCACAAGTTTATGGAAAAAGGGAGTTAATACTTTGCATTTTAAGCAATACTTGTGGACTTACTGATGATATTCATCAAATGACTAATGAAGATTTGGAATTAAAGTTGTATCAGAACTTGAAGCAGAAAAGATACTTAATAGTGATGGATGATGTTTGGGACAATGGGGCATTAACTGTTTTGGAAGGATCATTTCCAAATGATAGAAATGGAAGTAGAATTTTGATGACAAGCCGTCTCCGTGATGTAGCTTTAAAAGCTCAAGCAGACAGCGATCCTCATACTCTTCGTCTACTTTCTGATGACGAAAGTTGGAAACTGTTGCAGATAAAGATATTTCAGGAAGGCTGCCCTGAAGAACTGGTAGAAGTAGGAAAGGAAATTGCAAAAACATGTAAAGGACTGCCTCTTGCAGTTGTTGCAATAGCTGGTGTTTTGGAAAGAACAGAAAAGAAACAAGATAAGTGGAAGGAAATCGCAGAAAATTTGAGCTCTTTGATAATCAACGATCCACAAACCCAGTGCATGGACATCCTGCAGCTGAGCTACAACAATTTACCAGATTACTTGAAGGCATGCTTTCTTTATTTTGGAGTATTTTTGGAAGACAAAGCTATTCCTGTCTGCAAGTTAATTAGGTTGTGGATTGCTGAAGGTTTCATACAGAAAACAATGCTAAAGAGCTTAGAAGATCTTGCAGAGGATTATTTGATAGATCTTATTGGTCGAAGCCTCGTAACGGTTTCCAGAATAGGATCCAGGGGAAAGGTCAAAGCATGCTGTATTCATGATTTACTACGTGATCTGTGCTTGTCAAAAGCCAAAGAGGTAAACTTTTTCCAGCAAATAACTGGCAATAATGAGCCATATGCTTCTTTATCTGCTGTAGATTTTGATGACTGTTATTGTGACTTCCGTCCTCCTGATCCTGTAACATATGAGAAATATCGAGTGTGCATTTGTTTGAAACGAAGCCATTTCATTATTTCAAGTCCTTGTGGTCCTTGCTGCCATTCTCTCATTTTTTTTGCAGCTAGTGATAGAAATCCAAGACGTCCCTATGATATCTCATTCATTCCTCGCCACTTCAAACTTCTTAGGGTATTGGATTTGGAAACCATCAATATGGGTCATTCCTTTCCCACGGGAATAGAGTGTTTGGTCCAGTTGAGATATTTAGCTCTTAGTGGGGATATAGAATATATTCCACCATCAATAGTTAATCTCCGGAAACTGGAAACTCTTATATTTAAGGGATTAAAGGGTAAGGTTATTCTACCAGATTCCGTTTGGAGCATGGCAAGGTTAAGGCACATTCACGTCAATGATTTTGTTGATTTCATCTTGGGAGATGACGAGCTCGAAAGTTCCTTGCAATTAGATAACTTGGTCTCCTTATCCTCACCAAGACTTTCTTATGGGAAAGATGCAAAGAAGATAATAAGAAAATTTCCCAATCTCCGCAAATTGCGATGTGTCTTTGTGGCATCATGGGATCCTTCCTGCAACTGCTATAAGCTTCCAGAATTGCAATATCTTATTCAGCTGGAGTCACTCAAGATATTTTACTCAGGTGTGGTTCTTAAACCCCTTGAATTCAGTCTTCCATGGAATTTGAAGAAGTTGACACTGTCAAATTTTCGGCTACCTTGGATTCATATTTCTGCTGTTGGAAGACTGGAAAACCTTGAGGTTCTAAAATTACTTGCTAGTGCCTTTGAGGGGCCGAGATGGGACATGAGGGAAGGGGAATTCCTCAAACTCAAATACTTGGAATTATACACTCTGAACATTGCCCAGTGGAATGCCTCTAACGACCACCTTCCCAACCTTCAGCAATTGGTGTTGCGAAATTGCAAGGACCTTGAAGAAGTCCCCTATGCTTTCAGAGAAATTCCTACACTGCAAATGATTGAAGTTCAATCGTGCAAACGATCTACTGAAGAATCAGTTAGAAGTATTGAGGAGGAAGGAATTGAGGGTATCAAGATTATTATCAATCATAACTTCCATATTTGAGATCGTCATCTTGATTGCACATCAACCACCGTTGTTGGATACTCCTGTGCTGAAATGTAAGTAAAGTTATAGAGTATGTAGCAGTTCATTCAGTTGTTCAATGCATGTGTGTGGTGAATTTCCACTAAATCAAACCGTTTGAGTATGAATGACTAACTGAAAGATGATAAATAAATTGGATAGCAATACTTAAATGGGCAAATTTTGGTAAATGTAGTTTTGTGACTAGTTCTTTTCCGCCTGAGTGCTTTAAACTATTTATACTTTCTAAACTCTACATTTCATATTTTGCTGATCATACTTAATCATTGCAGGATGATCCTTGAAGTCGACTCATCTATCCAAAAGTAGCTGCAGCAAAGTTGAGATTCCATGCATAATCAAAAAACAGAACGATAGGAACTGTTAATCAAGTTTAAGGGTTGTTAACCAGTCTTGTCTTGTTTTCCATTTATGTTGAGCTGTCCAGCCCCTTTCTGCCCATTGTGCTGTTAAGGGGAGTTGTGGGCTTTATACATTCAACTTTTCCCTTGTATTTCATGAGCTGCTGTAAGTTATTTTCCTGCGACTTCCTTTTTATGCAAACGGTTTTAGTGGTGTTCTCAAGCCTTGGTCTGCTGCATTTGTGATGAATTGTGTTTGATTATTCAGAAGCCAATGAAAGATTGAATGCAAATTTTACAAATCTAGTATTCATATACTTAGTGCCTTTCCCACTTGTTCAGAATTTGAAGCACATGAGTAAATGCTGATATATTCAAATGCCACGTTACTGATAATCAGCCGGCATGTCTCTAAGATTGTTAAAGTGAATGTAGTGAATTGCATCAATGAGTTCCCGATTTTCCTTCCAACTTATTTTAACTATGCAGATTCGAAAGTTGTAAGAACTAATCTTATTGATCAACTATAAGGCGTTTTAGTTTGCTTTATTGATTATGTTTCATTCAACTGTGGTTTTTATGATCTTATGTTTTATAGTTTCTAATTAAGATAATGAAATTGAGTTAATAACACTGGCAAAAGCAAATGAGTTATTATTAAAGAAAAGTTCATCAAGAATGAGATTGAGCTCAAAGGACAACTTTTATCACACATTTTGTCCTTGATATTTTTCTTCTTCAAATTAAGAATGAGTTACAGATCACAGAATAGTTGGGTATCAATATGAAGTCATGAACTTTTTCGTGAAAACACTTATTATACTTACTAAATATCCTTCGCAAAATCCTTTTATTTTTTATATAGATCTGGTATAAAAAACACTTGCAATGCAGATGGTACCGTTCTTTTTACAATAACGATTTACAATAATTTTTTTAAAATCACTATTCAAATATAGATCCTATATATTTAATGATGATTATAAGTTAAAGTTTGTGTATCAATTCATATAACATAATCTCATGGTGAATTAATTAAGCCTCGAGAGAATAAATAAAAGATTTTATATTGAAGAAGCTAAAACTCTTATACTATATATTATAACCGCGTGATTGACATTCAGTTTCATAGATTGATTAAGTTTCTATTCAATCAAGTATTTAATTTAAACTTACCCAAAAGTTAACCTATTTCTCAACTTATACTTGTCTAATAATAAACAATCCACACTTGTACAATCCTAAAAAAAAAAAGGATTATAAACATGATTATAAAGAACTTGGTTGCGAACTACAAAATGCTCAATGATTTTGTTGAAAGAATAATAATACTTTTATGTGTGGATTAGGCCATTTATGTCTTATGATAAAACTCAATTTTACACCTATTAGAAACTTGACTGATAAAAGATGATCTTGTTTATAATTTACGCACTTTATTTGACTTTGTTTTTTGGTTAATCTTGTTTTCACAAGTACCTCCTGTTTATGATAGTAATGATTCATGCAAATATATTTCTATAATCTAGTTACTTATAAGTCATCATATAAGTCACTGATACGTAAAATTTATGCTCATTGGGAGATCAACCATGTACAATTCAAAAGCATGAGATTGACCATTGACGTAAAAGCTAAGTAATGATGATTTCCTATGTTGTTTTGACTTTGTTAAGAATTAATTTTTAAAAATATGATTATTAATTTTACAATTTTGAAAAATGAGTTTATAAATAATATAAAAGCAATTAACACAGATAAAGCCTGACATACTGATGGTGTGTTAATGAATGTATACATTTAAATTTATATGAGTATGTATTTGATAGTTGTCTCTAAATTTTTTGTGTCTTATTTCTCAATTGAAGGTTGAATAAGCATACACGAAAAAACATATTTAATGAATGGTAATAGCTAAAGGCATAGTAATGATTACCTTGAAAAAAAAATTAGAGAAGCTAAAGTACATGAACCTACCTCAATTCATAAAAATTCTTTTTATTCTTAAAATCAGTTACAAAAAATCTTCTTTTTTCCACTGTTCATTTTTCTATCAATTTTCTTAATTCTAATACTATTTTATTTCTTAAAGTCTAGAAATGGTCAATATATAAGTATTCTTTTTTTAAATATTTTTTTCTTTTCTTGCCGAATGTTTAAAATCTTTCTTGGAACAACATATTTAATCTATTGTACTATAAGCATTTTTTATCTCATAAAGTAAGATATTAATTAATTGCATAGTATTTAGTATGAGAAGATATATTTAGTCTACCATCTTTGTATAAATTCTTTGAAATCACTTGTATATTTCAAATACGTATGCTCTTCGAGCTATATTCTAATGTCTTCTCTTATAAAATTGATATTTAGATAAAAACTCAATCCCATAAAATTTGACTTTGTAGTATATTTAGAACTTCAAAGATTTAACAACAAAATATAAAGTAAGTGGGGTGCCAATAACAAAAAGAGGAGTGCAAATATCTCTACCCAATATGTAACTCATTAACTACATTTAAATAGGATTAGAAGAACAAAAACCAGCAATAATATGATGTAAAATTTTGTATGAATAAGTTTCATTGTGTAATTTAGAATCCCTAGCCTTCATCTCAATATTAATGACAGTGGGAAATGTTCATATGATTACATTTACAAGCAAAAAACAGCATACTCAATACTTCACATGAGCACTTTGCTATTGTTATTGAAACACAAATGTAGAGTTTTTATTTACTATTCTTTTGTAAGAAGGACTTATAGTTTGTTGGCCAAATAACATGAGTATCAACTATTCTTCAGTAACATATATAGTAACAGATAATTCTTTTTTATTTCAATCGTATAAATTAGCCAATTTGTAAAAAGAAAAAAAAAGAAGGTCCCAAGAGAAATTATCTTTTCTTGTTTTAGAATTTCTAAAACTCATCTTTGAAGAATCTTATTTCACTAAAGGAACTCTATGAGAAAATTTACTTCATTAAATGTAATTCTCATATGAATCCTCATAATTTAATATTTTTTATTATTATTCTTAAAACTTTAGAACAATTCACTTTTGTTATGCTAATAGTACATCAATCAGCTCTTAGACCTATTATAGAGTTATGCAATCACATCTCGATGCAAGTTAAATTGACATGTATTTGTAGGCAAAACATAAATCAAATGACAAAATATATTTTCATGTTTAACATGACAAACAGAATACAAAAAAAAAAAGAGAAAAAACTCAATATGATTTTCAAAATTTTCTTTGTAAATAAATCATCAAAAAATACTAATAGAGAGGAATACATGACTTATGTCAACTTTGCGAGGTCCTGAATGATTTCTGAGAAGTCTTCAAAATTAATCTTGAAACATAACTATCCATATCTTTGTTTCACATCATGATGTTAATATTTAGTCAAATACATCCCTTTAGTATTTTATTTTCCCAATCAAATTTAACTGAATAAGAATGCCTAACATTAATTATTATTCCTTACCTCATAAAAATATCCCCACCCCTCTCTTTTTTCCTCGTCCTATCATTAAAATACACTATTTGCTGCTATTTCTTCTTCTTCTTCTTTTTAGTTCTTTTCATTTTTTGCTCTATGCTGCAATTGATTCCTCTTTTTTCTCCATCAACTCTCCCAATTTGCAATTGGTTATCCATCAACCCTTTCTCTTTGCTGGTAATAGTCCATAAAAGTAGCATATAAATATTCGTCAAGTAGTTAAAACCACGTAGTTTGAATACTTTCAAGTAGTTATTTGCGTGAAAAGTCTTAACAACCAATAAGATGAAAAAAAGTCATAGACAAATAGATATTTTTGGGCATTGACTGAATACACAAGTTTTTATCTATGGTACACCCAATCACATTTGTTATCTCCCTTGCATTTAGAAACTTTCTCAATTTAGTATACTTTTACTAAATAGAAACACAAGAATATAATCCTTAATAGTAATGTTAGTAATTAGAAGGGCAAATTTGTAGGCAGTATTCAAATTTGTGAAGGAAGTGATTTAAGCAAGTATAAACCAAAAAAAAAAAAAAAAAAACCAAAGGAAGAAAAAGCCGGAGAAAAACACAATAAAAACCACCTCAATGCCATATCGTATAGGAAATTAGCAAAACAATGTCAATTTGATCTACATATGAGAATAAGATAAAATGTGGCCAATATACCATAGCCAACAAGTGCCCAAACCAAAAAAAAAAAAAAAAAAAAAAGAGAATGCAAAAAGTGGAAATAGCAAGATAATTGAAACTCCAATTTTTGAGTTGGTATCCATTGTGAAGAATGATGTCATAATACATAGTCTAAGAATTTAATATTAGATCAAATTAATCTTATCTAAATCCTCAAGCTATCATAATAATAATAACGTTCAATGAGAGGATAAAGACCATCATTCTTTATAGTCGTAAATAGAATACGTAATGGTAAAGTCTTGAGTTCATCTTCTAATTTTTCATGCCATGTATTAATAAACAGCAACAAAGTAGATGGAATATATTTATAAGTTATATACAAAATAGGCTGCACACAAAACTGAACAAAGTCGCCTATGATATAAACCACTTAGAAAATATTTATATAAAAAATTTAATTCATCCATTATGAGTTATTGAACTTGATTCTTCGTAATACAAAATTTTGGATTTCGAAATTCTAGGCTTTGATTTAGGGGAGTTGTTCACCGCTATGAATTCTATTGGATGGTGATTAGCCGGTAACAAATTGCAAATATACATTGAACAAAGGTAGGGAATTCATGCTATCATGTATTGGACTTGAGCAAACAAATTTAACCAAATCATATAGGCTGAAGTGCATTAAATTACCTTAGTCCATGGTAACTCCACTTGTCCTGTCGCCAAAATTCTTTATTTTGTTTTCTAATTTTCTTTTGCTTTGCAATAATGTTGCAATTGTTATTATTAAGATCTTTTTTTTTTTTGGCTCTCAAGATATTCCTTTTTATGTTCTATTTGTCTTTTTAGGAAGAAGTAATGTCTTTCTATATATTTTTTAGATGCCCAAAATCTTTTCCTGAAAATTTTCATTCTAAATCAAGTTTTAACCGGTGAAAATACATAATTGTTACATGAGAAGTAATTATTGTTATTGGAAGGAGTGACTATGGAATTGATAACTGAAAAATTTTCTCATTTCTTTATAAGTAATTGCAAACTTTTTTTTTAATCTTACTACGCATTCTACGATACACAATACAGTTTTGCATCCCTTGTACTAAATATTAGTTGGATATTCTTGGAACTATTGACGATTTTCCCATTATCGAATGTCTGTGCCAACAATGCCTTCAAATTGGAAATATGCCACCGTTCTATGCAATATTTGGCTACTTTTGATCTTGAATGATTAAAAATTAAGCTTTTTATTGAAGTACATTTCTTTTATTTTTTAAGGATAGAATTTTGAATTGTTTTGCTATTGTTAAAATTTCTAAATAATAAAGTATTACCTAAATAGTATAAATTTCTCTTTTATAGTATTACATAAATAGTACAAATAATTTCTAAAGTCCAATCTTTTTATTTTTCTTTAGTTGCTATAGAAACTCTAATTTCTAAAACTTAAAATCCCTTCTAATTTACAAACTTACTTCCTTAAAAAAAAAAAAAGAAACATGCTTCAATAAAATCTACATTCCTAAAGTGATACTCAATGTTAATATTACAGTATTGGCCCTAACGATTAGAAGGAAAGGCATTTAATTTTAAAAACATGATGTTGCCATTAATTTATTTTGTAAGGGCACTATGGGAAAGAAAATGTAACAACTTGCAAAACTCTCACTTTTAATATATATATAAGATAAGATAAGATGTGAAATATAATTATTTTTACAGCCTATAAAGATGAATATCAAGTTCCAAATGTCACGTCTCGTGCCTGAGACGTGGCACTTGTCATGTCCTAGGCTACGTTAGAATATAAGGCTACATCGATACATACATTACTAAGACATGTCAAAGCTTAAAGGATATACAATCATGGCCAAAAGATCCATTTCATTCATTCAAAATATAAGTATTCACCAATGCATTAAATTTCTTCCATAACAAAAGAATTGGGATTGCTACAAGTGTAACCTAGCATATACAAAAGAATAGGGCTATACATTCACAGAACCAAATGAACCCTTTACAAAAATATACCCTATCACCAAAAACCCCAATCTAAACCTAACTCAAAGGATCCACGAGTCGGTCCAGTCTTCCTCTACAAAATCCTCCTCCGCTGCGATACCAAATTTAAGTAGTGAGTGACATGTCATCCAATAAGTAGTAAAGAATCACCTTGTGGCTTGAAACAGTTATACATATACAATTTCATGCAATGAAATCACATTTAATGACATGAGTTACCAAAATATGTGGTAAAGCACATTCATTTCGCAAACACATGTATCAATCATCAAACATACATAACAAGCTCAAGTAGTAGTCCGACTATTGACTCTGGATATCCAGTTGTTAACTATAACTCGGTTAACACGGTCGATTTCTAACTCTACCCAGTCAGTCCAGTCAAACAAAGCTAACTATCCCCGATTAGCACAATCAAACATCAAATAGCAAACACCACATAAGTTATTTCACTCAAAAGCTCATTCAAAGCATCAATTGAACAAACATATTACCACGTATAATCTTTTCATATAACAAATCGTAAAATATCCTTAACTCAAGCCAAGGAAATAACAATTAGTAATTTAGTACATTAGTTTTAGTTATAGCTTATTTTCAATAGGCAAGGGATTCGCATACTACTTACTTCGATTCCACACTAGTTCAAATAGTCAGAGTATGGATAAACACCTTCCTCACCTAATAACACACAAAGAACACTTAATCAAATACTAAACTACCAATAAAAGCCTATAAAATCTAACTCTAGAAAAAGAACATAAACGGAAAGGCTATGACATAGGAGAGAGTGACCCGCGGGTGGAAGGAAGCGATCCCCGCCCGTGGATCCTCAAGCAGGCTCGCGGCTCCCCAAGACTGGGTGAGCTGCGGCCTCCCTACCACCAGTTGCGCCCCTAGCTGGCCGGCAGAGAGTTGCCACAGGTAGTTTCCCCTCAAGCCACGGTCGTGGCTTGGTACACTCCACCCGTGGCTCACAAGTCAGAGACTTGACGCGAGTAGATGCCCCTCGTGCCAAGGTCGCATCTCGACCTCAAACACCCACGTCTCAGAGTCGAAAATCTGTAAAATCCTTCTCCATACACCCAATTCTCAACCTCAACAACTCAAACCTCAAACCAAAGCAAAGATTGACAAAATAAAGCAAAAACAAGGTACATTGAACTTAAAACATTCATCTATAACAATACAAGTCACAATCACACTAAGTTCCTCTTGATTCTACTACCACCACTAGCCATCCTCCACAAATACACCATAACAACACCACACATAACTTCAATAAAACTTAGGGATAATTTCACATACCTCCCCTAAGGTTGCCATACTTACACTCACCTCCTTTCAGGTTTAAAAAATTACACTTACACCCCCTATGTTTATATTTTTCATAACAAAACAAATCCATTTTTAAAATGTAACCCAAAAACACCAACTAAATACCTTCAAATATCCTGAATTGCTTTTAAATTAGTCATCTCTTTTTTATTAATATATTTGTTTGTAAAATTTTAATAGTTAAAGTAAATTTTATTCAGATTAATCAGATAACTAAGTTTTGAAGAAGTAATATTTAGTGGAGATAGAAAATTTGATGTAAGATATAAATACTTTTGACATTTTTGTGACTAATTAATTAATTTTTAAGATTTATTTATCCTTTTTAAAAGTGATTAAGTATCATTTAAGGTGTTTGATTGGTGTTTTTGAGTTACATTATCAATATGGACTTGTTTTGTTATGAAAAATATAAACACAGGAGGTGTAAGTGTAATTTTCAAAACGTGAGGGGAGGTGAGTGTAATTATGACAAACCTTAGGGGAGGTATGTGAAATTATCCCTAAAACTTAAGAACACTAGAATCCCATACATTAACCAATTACCATCTCATATACTACAATCAAACTAGAGGATAAAATTAAACTTGAGAGAAAATACCTTGGGTGAAGGATTGAGTGATGGATGCAACACTTCCTCCCTTTGATCCTCTTCTAGGAAGAGACACTTCAACACCTTCTTTAAACAAAAAAAATAAATAAAGAGGAAAAGAAAGAAAGATTTAGAGAGGAGAGCTAGTTGGGAGAAGAAGAGGAAGAAGAGAAATTGGAAGGAAAAGTGCCCTAAGCTTATTTGGGCAAAATAGAATTTGAAAAATTTTCTTTTAAGTCCCTCTACTTGTGAAAAATAAAACTACACCCCAAACTCATCAAATTACAAGAGTTCCCACAAAGGTCCCTAGTATTACACCAAATGTTTTTTATTCGAGTATACCTATTACCACAAAAGAGAAAAAGAAAAAAATCAATCTCACGTAAGGACATTGACCTGAATTTGACATTCATTTTCTATATATAACACAGGACAAATTAAACTACGTTTGTAAGTTTTGGAACTCATTATCTTTTTTCAGAGTTGGCGAATAAAATAAGATCATGGGGAAGGGACTATTAAGGTCATTTGGTCAATATTCTTTATTATTTTGCTTCCTTATTCTTAGTCTTATCTGGGTAACCAACTAAATCTATTTTCTTCATACCCTGACCTGCTAGTGTAAACTAGATATCCAAGGTGAAATACATATTGTTTGAGCTCATTGATTGATTATATGCTATGATATGTGACTTATTACTAAATGAGAATTGACCATGCATTTTATGACATATATAAACAATTGATATGTGTTTGAAATGTAAATGTATCAATGTAATGATCTCAACCCATGAAGAAATACTTCTACTACTTACTGTGTGATTTGTCACTCACTCTTTTGTTTTAAATACATATGATGGATGACTTCATTGAGAAGGATTGGATTAGTTGTTGGAGTTAAGTGATTGAGAAATGAAGTCTTCTTTAATATAGTGATGATTTATCTTTGTTTATATTTATGTTATGTCATGATGAGACTTGAGACTTCTAATGCTTATAGTAGGTGCCTTGATTGTAATTGAAGGCTTGAACATCATTATGTTAGATTATGTGATACATTTGGTGAATGTTTATCTATCTATGTGATGGCTGGGATGTTTAAATGCTTTAATCATTGAGCCTTATGTGTTTAACTTAACCTAAGGTATGGCAGTGTTATGTCATGGCGTAACAATACAATTGCTAGTTCAGTTAAAATATTTAGCTGTTGGTAGTGATATGGATTTTATACCACCATCAATAGCTAATCTCTGAAAGTTGGAAACTTATATTGTGAAGGGATCAAAGGGAAAAGTCGTATGGCCTAATTCCATGGTGCATGGCAAGTTTAAGGCACATTCATGTGAATAATCATATTGAAATCAAATTTCAAGATGGCACAAGTTTGGAAATTCATTGCAGTTAGAGATGTAAGAAGTCAATTAAATCAAATTCTTCAATCACTATTACTATGAATATCATTAACCCTGCTATAAGTATGGATTTTGACAATTTTCGTTAACATGTTTGGTTTAGCAATAGAATAGGCATCGGATCCCCTAAAAAGAGTTAATGAATTTAATAAAATAGTATTTTGGAGAGAATCGTATAGAATCTACTTAATCACTTTTATTTCAATTGAAAGATAGCAATAGTTGTTTTTCAAATATCAACAATAAATTTCATTGCTATTGACGCCCATTTTCTTCCCTGATTCCCTTAAATCAAACACTCCCTAGTTTCCTTTTCCTCGCCATCACTTTCTTATGGGAAAGATACAAAGAAGATAATGCGGAGGTTGCCCAATCTCACTGCTATCATATTATTTGTGAAAAAAATAATATGATAGCACTCTTGAAACATAACATATGCGTGAGATTGAGAATATAAAAAGACAATTGAAAATTGTATATGAAAAATATTTTAAAACAATATTAAAGAAATTATACAATCCAAATAAAGCAAAGTCTTCCTAGTTCCTAGTAGTCCTCCCCACATGTTCGAAACTTGAGGTACAAGAACAAATGCCGATTCGTTCAATCGCCGTCAGATTATTCACTTTCACAATTAGCAATGTGTTGAAATTGACGTTGAGGTTAGGAATTCCTTCTCAAGTATGAAAACTCTTAGATGGGAGCAAACAGCTCATATACTACATTAAATAGCGAGCACAGCATTCCATTAGACTTGTAGGTTCGATAATTCGCCCAAAGAATAAAGGGAATTGTGGGTTCAGTCCAAAAAAATATTAAATGCTTGGTGTAAGCTAAGGATAGTTGTGCTACTACCAATTACATATCGTCACGTAGTGGTTACCTCTCCACTTATTTAGTGTGACTTGATTAATGACATATTTTGAGCACTTAATATCTTCCATCTTTATGTTCAATAATTTATAACTAATACTTTCTCCGTCTGATATTGAATGCTATTTTTTGACAATTTAACTTTTGAAAAATAATGTTAATAGTGATAGTTATTTACATTTTTTTAATTTCACCCCAAAGTTCAAAATTTGAACAGTGTAGCATATTTCATTCACAAAAAGGTAATGGTTAAAAATCAAACAAGAGTAGTGATGACGTTTTAAATATTTTGGAACATATAAAAATGAGAAGCATGACAATTTCAAGATGACAAGTACTGTCCAATTGAGGGATGGGACCAAAGGTCAATATCATAAAGTATCAAGTGTAAGAAATGGGCCATGAAAGCAATGTATTTCTGAACTCTTGATGAAAAAACGTCTACGGAAGAGTGTAATGGCTTAGTCATTTTTTGATAAAAAAATATGAAATCAATTTGAGATAATGCTATAAATACTAGTGTATTTGATCAAATAAAGTCATCCCCTTCCCAATTTCCCAAATTGTCCAAAAAAAAAAAGAGTCATCCCTTAACTTCTGCAAAGCAAAATCTTTAGTCACCACCAATTCCTAACTTCCAGCCAGTTAGCAACTATCATGACCAAGAGCAATCCAAGTGTGATTACTTGCAAAGGTATTAGAATATAAAAAGAAAAAAATTTATATTTTTAATTGCAAAAAAATCATTATTACGTGCAATTGTGGAGATAAAGTATACTTATATTTTTTTGGAACACTGTTATTGCGAAGGTTATATGTCACACAAAACGGTAGAGACTTCATTAAATTTAATTTGATCTCGCAAAAAATGAATTTAACTTTAATAAATTTTTCTAATAGACTACTTTTTGAATTCATTAAGTTGTTCCAGAGGATTGAATGAGCGATATCACATTGTTCAAGAAATCTAGATGCCTAAAGGCGCAACAAATTTTCTTTTGGACTAAACTTGGTTCATTTCTCATTGAACATGTGCCTGTTAAAGCTACCGTGATATGGAACTCAGGGGAGCCACCAAAGATAGAAGAGATCCAAGTAGAACCTCCCAAAGCATCAGAAGTTAGGATTAAATCCTTTGTGCCAGTTTGTGCCACACTGACATCTTATGTTGCAATGGCTGTCTAGTTGTTAGCGTCCACATTCAACTTGTTTCTTTTTCTCTAATTATCCATGAATCTGTATAACATTAATTTTGTTACTAATTTAAGATTCTTGCTTTTCCAGCCTATATTCCCTCGAATTCCTGGACATGAAGTAGGGTATGTTTCTACGTTCCATGGCCTCTTACATATTTTGTCAAAAAAGAATATTAAAAAGGAAAATTTATTTAAATTGCTCTCTTTTTTTGACCAAGAATTTACTTTTACATGCTTGAAAATTATAGTATTATAGAGAGTGTTGGTGAGAATGTTACAAATGTGAAAGAAGAGGATATAGTCATGCCACGCTACTTAGGAGAATATGGAGAATGCCTCAATTGCAAATCAGGAAAGTCAAATTTATGCCACAAGTATCCTTTAAGATACGATGGTTTGTCAATGGATGGTACTTTTAGGAATGTCAATTGGAGGACAGAGAGTGTACCACCATTTCAGCTACTTCACATGGTCTGAGTACACAGTTATTGAGGTAGCCTATGTTGTCAAGGTTGATCCAAGGGTCTTTCCTCCACATGCTGGCTTCCTTTGCTGTGGGTTCACTGCAGGCTTTGGAGCAACTTGGAGAGAAGTCAATGTTGAGAAGGGTTCAACTGTAGCTATACTAGGTCTTGGTGCAGTCGGGTTCAACTTGGAGAGAGAGACAATCATCTGAACTCTTCCTTGTCCACTATAAAACATGGATTGGGAATTAACCCAACTTGGTTGGGTTGGTCATCACAAAGCGTTTAATGGCTGAGTAGGGTGGGAGGTCAAGGATTCTAAAGACTTTAAGGCCTCACATCATCTTAATTTTGATGATTAACAAACTAATAATAATGTTTACTAATGTTTTATTAAATTATCTTTGTAACAAAATCATTAAGATTCAAAAGAAGATGAAAAACTGTAATGCTTATCCGAACAACCATGCAGACGCAACAGAAGTGATGCGAACGTCCGGATGAGTAGTAACAGGAAGTTCGGATAAACAGTGCGTAAACAGTAACCATGACCAATAACTCAAATGAGCAGTACCGTGAATAGTAGCGTTCGGATGAATAGTACCATATCCGGATAAATAGTATTCGGACGTCTGGATAAACAATAATTTTTTGACATAATGTATCTGAACGAGCATCCGGACGTCCGGATGAACAGTAGCAAACGTCCAGACCTCAAATTTACTATATAATGGCTAGTTTTTGCAGAAAGTTAAATTTGATCGTTAGAAGTCATTTCTAGCTATTTTTTCACCCGCTTTAAATACCATTATGTATAGAAATGTAAAAGACTTTTGCTTGCATTGATTACAAGTGATTTTAGAGTGATTTTAAGAGGAAATACTCTAGTATGTGTGTTCTTATAAGTCTTTGTGAGGTAAGTGTATTGGGATTGGTTAGTGTTCTTCATAGTTTGGGTGATAGCATTCAAGTGTAGTAGTGAGCGGGTTAATTAGATATTGTAAAACTCTTTAACTCGACTTGTAGATCTTAATATGAGCAAAGAGAAAGTTTTTGGCTCAACTAGAGCTACGAGAGTGTGAGTAAAGAGTAATCCCTCCTTGCACATGTTGGTTTGCTTCACCAACTTGAGAAGAAGTACTTAGCGGATTCAAACTCCAAGTGGTTATACTTGGGAGTGGATGTAGGTATCGAGTTTGGTACCGAACCACTATAAAATTCTAGTATGCTTTCTTTTTCTCTTTTACTTTATTTATTTTTTATTTACAAACTTGTTTTGCCATAACTTTATCATTATTATTGCAAGTTCATTTATTATTATATTAGTTGCATTATTTTTGGGACCAATAGGTTCAAACCCTGCCTCCCATTAAAAATCCAAACAGGTGCATAGTGCACTTGTTTAATCTAATAGTGGTTCAGTCCCTATTGGTTCTCCCTGAGATTAGTTGGGCCTCTCCCCATAAAATAAGTTAAGAGTAATATAGAATAGTATTGACGTTTGGCAAAAATAAACCATGGATTGGGAAATTATAATATGGATAGGGAAATTAAAGGCCAAATGGTAAGAGAATAAAAGGATAACATAAATAATCAAAAAAGGAAGGGAGAAATATGTGGATATGAGTTGCATTGCGAACAAGGAAGAAATAAGCCAATCTTGCCATCAACATTTAAATACTTGCCAATGTGTTTAAAAAAATTCAAATAATTCAACTAGATTATAAAATGTTTTGCATTTATGATCTTGCAGGCAGACTTCAGCAGCATTTTATTCAAACTTTCCACAGCATAAATCTTTAATCTTTATTCATAGGTATTTCTTAATTCTGATAGTTAACTTTGCTTTTCTTGTAATAGGAGTACACTATCAGACTATGTTTTTAGACTTGAATCGGATATTGACTTGACTGAGTTTCGAGGTCAAAAGTCAATAGGTTCGACCAGGGATCGATTCGGGGTAGAACCAAACGATGTCATAAATATTATATATATATATATATATATATATATATATATATAGAAACACACACATATATACACTTATTAATTTTTTGTCTTAATTTTAGTTGTTAGTCCAAAAAAATTATAGCCAAAATACCCTCAATAACCATCCTAATATCTTGCTGTTAACAATTAAAAAAGTGTTGAATTGAAGAAATTAGCAATAAATATGATGGACTCAAATTATTCACTCTTTAGTATAATTAGTATAAAGAAGTAGAAGTGAGGCACCACTAATATTTTATAATTGGTCAAAGAAGTTAGTTACCTTTTGATTTGACTGATAACTAAGCCAAACAAATAAAAATCATGTGTTGATTTAGCATTGATGTTTATTTGTGGGACATCTATCAATAGGCCCATGTCATTGTCAAAACTCAAAAACAAATAATTGCTGGCGAAAAAGCATATGTATTTTCGTCAGACAAAATGAATATGGAAGCCCACAAATATGTATAGGGGCCCATATCTGATGAAATCCGGAGCATTAATATGGCTCGAGCGGTTTTTGGTTTTTGATTTTTTTCGGTCAAACTCGATTTTTGACTGAGTTTTAAACAACCAACTTTTTATTTTAACTCAAACTAGACCCTTGGTCAGTTCTCAATCCGACCGGTTCGACTGCTCGGTCTTGTCCGAGTTTAAAAACACAGCCATCAGAGTGAATGGCTCGACAGAAATTGATGGGGCCAATGGCATTCTGAACTTAGATGATCAAGCTAAATTATCAATTGCTAATGGTACATTGGCCCAGCCTTCGTTGTTGTTTTGGAGCTTTTTCTTGCTACAAGATTTTCTTTTCCACCTTTAGAAATCAGCAAATTACTGTCTCGCTCTGATCAGTCTCCAATCAGAGCAACTGATTTATGTTGATCCGACCTCACTCATTTTTGGAAGGATACATTTTTCTTTGTCAAGGCCAGTTAATAAATTGTTAATACAAAATGGAGGCACTGACAAAAAATTTGGAGAACACCAAGCTAAGATTTAAGCATGACTGAGCTGCCATTAAGAAATTGGATAAATCTAATATGATGACCGGACGTAGGGGATCACAAAGAAGATCAGCTAGTTTACATTGGATTGAGTCCAGCCAATTGTTGGGTGTCAAATCAGTAAAATAAATTCACCTACTCAATTAAAAATAAAATGAAGTGCAGTTATGAGTATGGTCGTATCTACAGGGACTAGTAGATTTATTTTCATTAAAACCAAAAATTAAAGGAGGGGGATTTAACAAGAATTAATCTAAAGAGAATTCAATTTAAGAAATCTAATAATTAAATCAAAGGATTCAAATAAAGAAGTCTAATAACGCAAAATTCATTTAAACGAAATCAAATATTAACTAAATTCTAGTCAAAGGAATAATCTTAACTCTAGTTCAAATTAACTGATCATCAATGCAATAATAAATTTCTACGTTCATGAATAAATTGGTTATGGTTGTTGAGAAACTCTAACAACCTACTCTTCCTTACTGTGTCGGTAATCAAAGTACGACCGTTAATTACTTCCCGAATCAAATAATAACCCTAGGTAAGACCTTAGGATTCAATTATTCAACAGTTTTGAATCTAGAAAAGCTACCAATTCTAACCAGCAAATTCCTACGAGGCTTTGTTCAAATTAAATTATTTATTCCTGTGATATAATCTAAAAGTTTCTATTACGATTGACTTAATCACTCGCCACTAATATTAAAACTATCAAACAATTACGGATTTGACGTTTTAGATGGCTTTAGATTATATGACAATTAAATAGTGGTCAATTATTTAACTGCGTAAGAATAATCACACAAGAATGAACACAATCACCTTGGAATTAAATAGAAAACAAATAAATACCAAAAAATGCAAAAAATAATAAAAATAATTAGATCTCATAGCAATAGATGAACCAAGAGTTTTCGATTATCCTTCAACTAGATAGAAGAGTCTAGCCATGAATAATGGCTTCAAATCTCCAAAAATATTTAACAGTAATTTTTGTTTGTAGTGAAAGAAAAAGAAAAACTAAAGAACTAATGAAAAACTCTAAAACTAAGACTCTCCCATTCTTCTCTCCAAAGCTGCGTATGTTTTTTCTTGGAAGAAGAAGTGATTCTGTAGACCCCTCAAAAGTCTCCTTTTGTTGCTTTCATTCTTTTCTTTTTCTTTGTTTCCTTCTTCAACTCTACTTCCTTGTACAATCTTTGCTTTTTGGGAATATTCTTCTTTTCTTGTCAACTCTAATTCCTTCTTAACTTCTTCCCAATTCAGATTCACCACATAAAAGAAAGTGGGACTCTCCAATTGCAAATTTCTTCTAATTCACGTCCAGAATTCTGCACAGTAGTAACAATAGATCGTGGTCACACTCTATCAGACATAGTCTTCTGAAATTTTGACGAATTTAAAGTCTTTTCTCTACAATTTCTTACATTAAGCCCAAATAACAAAAAGTAAATAAATGAAAGTATTAAACACAATTCTTGACCAAAACAAGAGAAAATTAGATATAATATATATGACGTTTTAACACCTTAACGAATTCCCCCACACCAAGACAATGCTTGTCCTCAAGCATTCTACTAATTCAAAAGAATACAATCAAGACATCAAATATTCATAACAAAATAACCAGCAAAACTACCACCTTTCTCAACAATTTTGTCAAAATTCAAATGCACAAGATTCAATATCCTCACTAAGATTGTCAATATAGTCACTCAACCCTCAAAGAATAAGGAGATAAGATATCATTAAGTACACATTAATACAATGGAAAGGTATTGCCATAGGCTTGCACATTATCAACCTCTCACCACTTAAAATAAGAACTTAATACAAAAATCAAAGGGTCTTTGTAAAGGTTGTAACGGAGCTTAGGATTCAAGGCATGATAAAAGGATAATTTAAGGTGTAAGGTATCAAGACAAATCTCACAAAATCATTACATGAGTATAATTGTTCATCTCCATGTAGCTCCATTGCTAAGTGTTTATCATAACGTAACTATCTAGGCAAGTCTAATCATATCTCGGGCTTTGCCCAACTACCATAACTCAACACATATACTCAAAACACTTCACATATATTTTTGTATTTTTTTTCACTTTTTTTTCTTTTGCTTTTTTTTTTTTTGCTTTTTTCTTTTTTCTTTTCTAATAACACAAGAACTTAAAACACTTGCACTTGCCAATGAACATTCCTTCAATAAACACATTGCAATGGAGTGTCCAAACTAATTTTCATGTAATGAAAGTGAAATTCCCTTGACACTCAGTTGAAAGAGAAAGTCAAAATAAAAAGCTTTTGGCTAAGTTATGTAGTTAATAAACAAAGAAAAAGTTAAGACTCAAGGGGCTAACTAAGGGGAATCAAAGTTTAAGGCATGTTTTTGCGATAGTCAAAAAGGATTTAAGTTTAGGTACCCTTGTCATTTTAATGCATTAAGTTCAAAATTGAGATCTCGATATGTATAATAGTGCAAGTTCTAGAATATCCAATCCATGTATAAAAATCACTCAACAAAAGAAATGGAGCAAAAATAAGTGAATTGCTTTTATAGGCTCAAAATTCACAACAAGGGTTAAACACATCAAATCTTGCACATTTTTCATTCAACTCAATTGCCAAGACAAGTGTAGTAATTAGGCTAATGAAATCCATGCTAATCATACTCAATATCTTAACTGTTTAACAAAAAATTTTCAGCAAAATTTGGCCAAAATAAAGGAATAGAGAAAGGAACGGAGAAAAGACTTTCAAAATTACTAAATTAGAAGAAGTCAAGTAAATCATTAGAAATTGATCACCAATAAGTAAACACTCCCCCACATCTATATCCTACATTGTCCCCAATGTAATACAAGATAGAAAAAATTAGAACGATAACTCCCCTTAATGAAAGCTAAGCACTAGAGGGTGGTGATACTAGTTGCTCCAAAGATAATACACCCTTGTCCATTCCGAGTCTTGACCCTTTTTTTAATTTGCGGGTGGGTAGAACGGACTGCTTTTGACGTGCCTTTGATTTCTTTTTTGAAGGTTGGCTCGTTCTCCCCATAATTGAAGCCTGAAAAAAAAATCAATGAATAAATGTTTCACAAGATATTCATCATATGCCCAAACATCATTGCCCTTATTCCAGTACCACACCATTCAAAACAAATTTCAACTACTAAGGACAACTACTTCCATAATCAACAATTGTTTTCCAAAAGTTACACCAATTAAAAACAAGTCAAAAATCTCATCGAAGAACAATTGCCAAATATATAAGAATAGAAACAAAAATTGAACCAACACATACATCAACTACGAAGCCACAGCAATAATCAATAGTCAGTGACAAAACTTCAGCAATAATTTCAGCGAAATAACCGTTTATCTCCACAGCCCAACCAAATAACATTTTCCAATTGAGAATTACCACCAAGAAGTGACAATACTCATAACAAATCTAATTAATCAAGTGAATAGCAAATTAGGAACCCAATAAGTTTATAGCTAGACAATATATATCCAATAATAATCTTAATGACCCAAAGTTAACTAAACACATATCAGCACAAATTCAGGCAACAGGACTTTACACAAATCCCTCAGTCACTGGAATCATAATCATTAACTTATCCAACATCAACAATCAGCCAACTTAAGACTAGTGCAGTAACATCAGTTAGCCAAATTAAGAAATTTCTCTACCATATAACCAATGTTATGCTTTCCAAACTAAAAATTGAAAGAATATGCAATAATTTCTCAATAAGTCCCAAGAACAAAATGCAACATATGTGCAATGAAGTACCAACACCAACAAGTCAACCAACATTATTTTCCCAACACAATAACGACCCACAATAATTTCCCGTAAAATCAATATCATCCAAATTGTCGTGAAGTAAATCAACAATAAGTCCCAACAGAATTCACTAGAAATCCCAACAAAACAATAATTCACATAAAATTTACAATCAATCAAAACAATAATCATCAAATTATTCCACATTATGTAAGATATCAACTTTCAATAAGCAACCAAAAACTCATCAATCGTTGACAAGGCAAACTTAAGCAAAAATTAGCATCTGATGAACCAAGAATCAACCACAATTCAGTTACCACTACTCACAATGTCATCCAAAAATTCACGAATTAAATCAACCAAGTTCTCAAAGTAACTTACGAGAAAGAAATAAAACCTGGAAATTGATCAATAGATAGTGCGTGTGAAGTGGATAGTGATTGTGTGTCTGTGGAGGAAGCTTTGACCAGGTGAGGGAGGAAAGGGATTGTCCGAACGACGCCACCAAGTGGGTACTGTGGAACAGGTCGTGGGGGAAGGGAAAAAGAGAAAGAAATAGGAGGGAAAGAGGAGAAGGGGGTGCAGTCAATAGTGGAAAAGAAAGAGAAAGACGTCGGCGGTGACAAGAAGAGAGGGGAAAGAAAAAGGGAAGAAAGAAATAGAAGAATAAAAAGGGGAAGAGATAGGAAAGAGAAAAAGGGCAGCGGTGAGAGAGGAGAAGAAGGAGAAGTGGGGAGTAGTGATCGAAAGTGGGGGGAAAGAAGAAAAGAGAGGAAAAGAAAAGGGAAAGGGGAAAGGAAATTTTTAGGGCCAAAAATTCAATGGCCCTTTTTTTTTTTTTAAGACGAACCAAGAAAACAAACCATCTAAAGTGATTTGGCAGAAGACTTACGTTTATACAACGTGGTCATATCTTAAAAGAAGATACCTTCTGTCTTGTGCACGTCAAAAAAGTTTTGCAACTTTACAATGGTCAAAAGACTATTTTTATTACCGCGTGGTCATGCTATAACAGAAGATATCTTCTGGAATTTCATCGTCGTCAATTTATTCACAGTGTGTGAACATGACATGACCGCGCCTTACCAGATAAAGTCTTTTGACTTTTTTACGTGACATGTCATTAAGTGATGAATTCTCAAGGCGTGATCACGGTGTAAAGGAAGAAGTCTTCTGTAATTTTCAAACTTATAACTGCTATTATACCAACTGTAAGACGTGATCACGGTCTGCAAAAACAAGTCTTCTGCCAAAACGAAAAATAATCAAACATTATACTTAAACTTAAAACAACTAAAAACAATAAAAAGAACCAAATAAATTAAAAAAAAATTTGGGTTGCCTCCCAATAGCGCCTTTGTTTAACGTCTTTGACTAGATGTAGTCTCTCTTCAATTTAGATAATTGGGATATTCAAGGGCCATCTCTTCAACTTTAAAAGCTTGAATTTCCTCATAGAATGACTTAAGGCGATGACCATTAACCTTAAAGGTACTTGTCGGTGTCTGGACTCTGAATTTCAACTGCACAATGAGGAAAAACATTAGTGATTATGAATGGTCCATTCCAACGAGATCGCAACTTACCCGAAAATAACTTTAATCTTAGAGTGGAAAAGAAGAACTTTTTGTCCTATTGCAAAACTTCTTTCCTTGAGACCATTTGATCATGAAAAGCTTGGTCTTTTCCTTATAAATGCGCGAGTTCTCATAAGCTTCATTCGAATTTCCTCCAACTCTTATAATTGCAAGCTTCCTTTGCTTCTCCTAAGAATGCATACATCAAATTTTTGAACGGTGGCTTTAATTCAACCTGTGGAGCCTGCATACAATAGATGATAAAAACTTTGAGTTAGATAAGGGTAAAGCAATATTAGACACATCAACCTTCTTGGTTGAAGTGAATCTAAATCAATAATAGTTTCTTGCAATCCAAGAGGAAAATTAAACTTCCCTTGCATCTTTTGGATGTCCTCTTGATCAAGACTATATGTAGGGACAACTTTCAATGCCTCTTCATCATTTAATTCAAAGTTTTGCTGCGTTAAAGAATCAACTACATCTAGAGCAAAAACTGAATGACAATTATCAAGGAAATTTAATGGAATCATCAATATTAAACTTTATAACATCTCCATCAAACTCCATGGTCAAAGTTCCTAGTAAACACATCAATTTTTGTCCTAATAGTTTTCAAAAATGGCCTTCCTAATAAAATGGGAGTTGAATTGAAAGAAATATCTTCTTCCATATCAAGAACATAAAAAGTCTGCAGGAAAGACCAAATTATCTACTTGAACTAAAACATCCTCTAAGACTCCATCAGGGTATGCATTAGATCTATCAGTTAGTTGGATTATTACACCCGTTTCTTTTAATGGCCCTAAATTTAATGAATCATAAATAGCACGAGGCATAACATTAATAGAAGCACCTAAATCCAACATTGCTTTTTCAATTCCTAGTGTTTCCTATTCTACAAGGAACAGTAAACATACCGGGGTCCTTGCACTTTGGTGGTAACTTTTTCTGAAGCATTGCTGACACATTTTCTCTCATGTGAACCCTTTCATAGGCTTTCAACTTTCTCTTACTCGTGCACAATTCCTTGAGAAATTTAGCATAACGAGATATTTGCTTAATTGCATCAAGAAGTGGAATGTTTACCTCAACTTTTCGAAACGTCTAAAGGATTTCTTGATCTTGCTCCTCCTTCTTTGACTTTGCAAATCTGCTAGGGAATGGAGGAGGAGGTGTCATAACAGT
Source organism: Mitragyna speciosa (assembly GCA_024721245.1). Classification (NCBI taxonomy): domain Eukaryota; kingdom Viridiplantae; phylum Streptophyta; class Magnoliopsida; order Gentianales; family Rubiaceae; genus Mitragyna; species Mitragyna speciosa. Next base: position 4,113,034 of record CM045557.1, read on the forward strand.
TGGAGGGTCCTCTTTAGACTTCAATTGCTGAAAATTTTGAGGTTGAGCTCCATCTTTCTTCTTTTCGATTTCTTCTTCAACTTCATTATTAGATGCTCTTTTGTTGAGCTCTTTCAACTCTTTACCACTTCTCAAGGTTATGGCACTAACATTCTACTTCAGATTCACCACAGTTTGTAAAGGTAATTTTTCAGAAATTTGGAGTTTGCATTTGACTCACGATAGAGGTCATTTGACTCATTTGATTCGCCAAGTTTTGAATGCTTGCCCTTGTCTCCTGTTGAAATTGCTGAGCATCATTATCTAATGAATTCACAATTTCTTCAATAGACTTACCTTGCTTTGAAGATGTTTGTTGCTGTGGCAACAGAATTGATGGTCTTAGCTGAAATTGCTGTTGTTGGTATCCTTGTGGCCTTGATGCATAAGCTGAAATTCGGGTGATCCTTCCATTCCGGATTGTACGTGTTTGCATATAGGATCATATCTTCTTTGTACTGGTCTTGGAAATCCACCAATCGCATTGGCTTGTTCGTTTGGATCATCTTGTAGAGTCGGACACATATCGGTTGGATGACCCGAAACATAACAAATCGCACAAGTCTTTGCTTGTTGTAACTTGTCCTACAGCCAATTTTTCAACCAAGGAAGTCAATGCATCTAAACGTTTATCAATGGAAGATATACTTACCTTATTGACATTTTCCAGAAGTAGAATCAAAGTCTGTCACCAAACTGTTATGCATTTGCAGCCATCCAGAGATTAAGTTTCTTGCCTTAGTGGGAGTTTTATTCATCAATGCACATCTACTAGCAGCATCTATTATCTTCCTATCCGTAGGAGACAATCCATCATAGAAATATTGGATGAGCAGTTGATCCGATATTTGATGATGAGGACAGCTAGCACACAACTGCTTGAATCTTTCCCAATATTCGTACAATGTTTCACCATTGTACTGCCGAATCCCACATATTTCCTTACGTAATGTTTGCAGCTCTTGAAGCAGGGAAGAATTTCTCAAGAAATTGCCTTTTCATCTCATTCCATGTGGTGATTGATCCAGAAGGCAAGTAGTAGAGCCAATCCTTAGCTTTATCGGCTAAAGAGAATGAGAAGGCTCTTAGCTTGATTTGTTCTTCATTAACTCCTTGGGGTTTCATGGTAGAACACACTACATGAAACTCCTTGAGGTGCTTATGAGGGTCTTCACCTGATAAACCATGAAAAGAAGGGAGTAAGTGAATAAGACCAGATTTTAATTCAAAGGCTACATCTAAAGCAGGATATTGAATGTATAGAGGTTGATGATTTAAATCAGGTGTAGCCAATTCTCTTAGAGTTCTCTCGTTAGCCATGGTGATTTCTTCCTCTGAGTCACTAGAGAATTCAACTAGATCGGTTGCCAACTTTAGTCCAGGTGATGAGGATGCTAGTTAAGTCAGTTGCTTAGTCTCTTTTCTTCAATATTTCGTGCAGTCTTCTCTATCTTAGGGTCAAATTGAAGCTTCACCTGTACGAGAAGAACGAGGCATAAACTAAGCAACTAAATAGAACCAAAAAGAAAATAAATACCGATACCAGTCCCCGGCAACGGCGCCAAAATTTGTTGGCGTGTCAAACCTAGCAAAATAAATTCACCTACTCAAATAAAAATAAAATGAAGTGCAGTGATGAGTATAGTCGTATCCACAGGGACTAGTAGATTTATTTTCTTTAAAACCTAAAATTAAAGGAGGGGGATTTGAACAAGAATTAATCTAAAGAGAATTCAATTTAAGAAATCTAATAATTAAATCAAAGGATTCAAATAAAGAAGTCTAATAACGCAAAATTAATTTAAACGAAATCAAATATTAACTAAGCTCTAGTCAAAGGAATAATCTTAACTCTGATTCAATTAACTGATCATCAATGCAATAATAAATTTCTACGTTCATGAATAAATTGGTTATGGTTGTTGAGAAGCTCTAACAACCTGCTCTTCCTTACTGTGTCGGTAATCAAGGTACGACCGTTAATTACTTCCCTAATCAAATAATAACCCTAGGTAAGACCTTACGATTCAATTATTCAACAGCTTTGAATCTAGAAAAGCTACCAATTCTAACCAGCAAATACCTACGAGGCTTTGTTCAAATTAGATTATTTATTCCCTGTGATATAATCTAAAAGTTTCTATTACGAATTGAATTAATCACTTGCCACTAATACTAAAACTATCAAACAATTACGGATTTGACGTTTTAGATGGCTTTAGATTATTTGACAATTAAATAGTGGTCAGATTATTTAACTGCGCAAGAATAATCACACAAGAATGAACACAATCACATTGGAATTAAATAGAGAATAAATAAATACTCAAAAATGCAGAAAATAATAAAAATAATTAGATCTCACAGTAATAGATGAACCAAGAGTTTCGATTATCCTTCAACTAGATAGAAGAGTCTAGCCACGAATCATGGCTTCAAATCTCCAAAAATATTTAACAGAATTTTTGTTTGTAGAGAAAGAAAAAGAAAAAACTAAAGAACTAATGAAAAACTCTAAAACTAAGGCTCTCCAATTCTTCTCTCAAAGCTGCGTGCTGTTTTTTCCTTGGAAGAAGAAGTGATTTCTGCAGACCCCTCAAAAGTCTCCTTTTGTTGCTTTCCTTCTTTCCTTTTTCTTTGTTTCCTTCTCCAACTCTACTTCCTTGTACAATCTTTGCTTTTGGGAATATTCTTCTTTTCTTGTCAACTCTAATTCCTTCTTAACTTCTTCCCAATTCAGATTCACCATATAAAAGAAAGTGGGACCCTCCAATTACAAATTTCTTCTAATTCATGTCCAAAATTCTGTACAACAGTACCAGTAGACCGTAGTCACGCTTTATCAAACATAGTCTTCTGGAATTTTGACGAATTTAAAGTCTTTTCTCTACAATTTCTTACATTGAGCCCAAATAACAAAAAGTGAATAAATGGAAGTATTAAACACAATTCCTGACAAAAACAAGGGAAAATTATATATAATATATATGACGTTTTAACATCCTAACACTAATCTATCATCTAAATTCACAATCAAGAATAATTTCTTTATTCTCAATATATGATTTCAGTACACTTTAAAACTGATGAATGATCTTTGTTATTTTTTCTTAGGTGGATTTGCTAACAAGCTTTTCATAAGAAGTGAGTTGAAGAACTCATGGATTCTGCAAATGATGACGTCGAACACACCAACGCAAATCAACCTTCCACTTTAAAGAGAAAATGAGTTGAATCTAGCTCGGCAAAAGTGATTCAAACAAAAGTCACTCAAACCTGCACTTCAGTAACTATACAAAAGTCCAAGGCCAAAGAATACCAAGGAATAGAGATTGTTGAAGCTCCTCCTCCTGAAGGTGATGGAAAGACACTTATCTCGCAAATGAAGTACAAAATTATTCTAGAAGCAAGAAGATTGCTAATTTAGAGCATTCCATCACATCTCATCCAGAAGGAGTGTGGGCCGATCAGACTGCTCATCAGTTCAAACTTCCACCTCATGCCATTGCTCATCCTGGTAATAAATTTTGTCTAGATTGGAATTTAGATTTAAATGACCGAGGTGGATTTGATGATCTATTTTGTGAACCTGTGGTCAGTGGAGCTCTTCCAAAAGACGCTCAAGCAACTTCCTTCTTATCTGATGATGAGCTATTGAAAAAGGCTTGTCTATCTTTCAGCAGCGTAAGCCGTTCATTCTTATGTATGTATCTTTTGCTCATATTTAATACAGTCCAACAAATTTTAATTGAAGTTGTGAATTGGTTTTCAGTTCGTTCCACATTTTGGGGGAATGATTTTACGACATGAAAAGGGGTTTTCAAATATTGCTTGTTTGGAGAAGCAACTGAGAAACAAAAATGCTGAATTAACCAAATTTTCTAAGTCCGAGTCTCAGGCTAGAGAACAGTGGCAAGACAGATTGGCCAAACTTGAAGACGAGCTAAACTTTGAAAAGAGAAAACTAGAGTCTGAGAAGCATACTTTTGAGAAGAAAGTGTCTGAAATGTCGGTCAATCATCTTCAGGAACTTGAAAAAGTTAAGGCTCGAAGTATCGAAATTATAAATAGTCTACTGAGTTCGTCGAGTTGGTACAAAGTTGTGTAAGGCCAACAGCTAGATTTGGTTACTTCTTGGCCATTGAAGATGTAAGCAAAAGGGTTATTGCTGATTTGGACCTCAATCAATTTCCCGAATATGATAATTAAGCTCGTGAGAAGATGAATGCCAAAGCTGCTGAGCTCAAATTAAACAGAGAAGATGAGCTAAAAAAGCAAGAAAGTAAGGCATCAGAATCTCCTTCAGGTGAAAGAAGGGGGTGTAGAAGATAAAAATGAAGTCGAGTAATTTATCAATCAATGATAATGCTGATTTAACCACTCATCTTACTCCTACCAAATATAGAATTCTTTTTATTCTTTAGGTTTAATGAGCGAAGGCGAGGATTCAGAAAATTTCACATTTCAAAAAATTACCAAATATGAAATTTAAGTACTGAAATTATTAAATTGCTAAATTAATAAAATTAAACTTATTTGATAATTAACTAACTTTATATAATGAATGTAAATATTTCACCTTATAATCTAATAATTTTATCTTAAAAATTGGAATAACTCATTGATAATGTATATTATGAAGAGAAAGATATTGTTTTTTGTTTGAGGTAGAAGATTTTGTTTATTTATTAAAATGTTTGCGGGAGAAAATATGTATATACATGCAAAATATATGTATAAAAGTATGTGCAAGTATATGAGAGAAGAAAAATTAAAATGCGTGTGCATATATATAAGAGTGAGAAAATGCATATGTAAAATTGAGAAAAAAAATAGTATACTTATATACGTATGCATATATGTGAGAACGCTTGTATGTGGGTGTGAGAAAAATTGTGTATGGGGGAGAATATGTGTCTGTGTCCTAGAGAGAGAATCATGTATCTGTGTAAATGTGCATGTGTGAGAGATTGTGCGTGTGAAAAAATATGATAAAAGGAAAGTTTATGTATTTATATGTGTGTGTGAGAGAAAAATGTGTGTGTGCTTATAGGTGTGATTGTGTGTGCGCGTTTTGACTCTGTGTGTATGTGCACAAATGTGTGTGTGAAAGAGTATGTGTGTATATGTATGTGCATTAGTGGGTGTGTGAGGTACGTATATGTGAAAGGCATAGAGCCTACTATATGTATTCAGAATTCAACAAATTAAGTGAAAAATTTTTGTTTAAAATTTTGTATACAAATTAAATAATGCTTAATGTATTTAATGCCAAAGGAATTTCGTTATCAAATATATTGAATTCAAAAGCTTTTAATCCATTAATTATCAGTATTAAGTTGAATTGTCAAACACCTTTAAGGCTCATTAAAGGATGATATTTTTGTGATTAAATTGTGACTAAACACTCTTCATCATCAGCTCAATGCCCACATTTTTTTATGGGTGCATTTTAATTTTTCCATTTGGTTAAATAGCATAAATTTTAAGTAACTCTTATGAGCTTAATTTACTTGAGTATAGGATTTCATTATATTAAAAATAGTCTATTAGTACAAGTTTATTTGAATTTGATTGATGATGTTTGTCTTGCAAGTGCTACTTCCTCTTTCATTTTAAAATTATCTCCACCACCTCATTCTAAAATTACGCTAGAGGTGGCAATAAATCTTAAGACCCAATGAGTACCTATACCTAAATCTAATTTCGGTTAAATTAGTATAAAAAATATAGGATTGAACTTAATTAGGAGCATATCTAACAATACGCATCAAAATGCAAGTACAATTGGGATTTATTTGGGATTTTATGAGTTCAATAGCTCACTATCTAAATATTGTTTAAATGATTCAAAATTGCATGTTATTTTATAGCCAAATATTATATAAATAATTAAAAATTATAAGTATACTCAATAATTTATTTATTTTGCTATCAAAAGAAATTCCCATTGGAAGTTTGAACAATATCAAAATTGGTCTAACCCATTAGTATTGCTTATATTGATCCCATGATCAATATGAAATTGTTTGATTATAACCCATATTTTTCGGTCCCAATTATATCCGACCCAAATCTTGTCCAGCACTCCCATTTGTCATCTCCAAGTTGTGCACATGTTAGGCTTCTACAAGTCATAATCGAGCCACGACGCATGCTGGAACCTTGAAATATACATGGCGTATGGTGTATGTCGACAACAAAAGATCACAAATCTAAGATGACTGAAACTGTAATAACAAGGTTTTCCAAGGACCATTTTGTAATTTTACTTCTAGGGTGAAGCAATGATTTGAAAACTCTTGAGGGACTTGTTTGTGGTTTTAAAAATTTATTTTCCTTTACCAAAGGACTAGGGTTTTTCTCTCTCCTTACATTTTCTTCTTCTCCTTCTTCTCTTCCTCTTAACTCTTCCCCTTCTCTCTCTAAAATTTCACCTCCACACTTGCTTGAAGGCAATAGTGAAGGACTTAATATCCAAGGGGAGACAAGTAGTGGGAGTCTTGAAGATTATAACCAAGGTAACTTCTCTCTCAAAGGCAACTTTGTTGCTTTCTTTTGGTTTATGCAAGAACTTGGTAGTTTGGGATGGTTGATGGTAGGTTTGGGTTCTTTATGCTCTATTAGTTTGTATTTTGTGTTATTAAGGAGTGTGTGTGTGTGTGTGTCAGTGGCAGAACCAAGACCTCGGGGTATGTAGGGTCAAACTTTAATATAATAAAATTTTACAAAATAAAAACTATGAAATAAACTGGATAAGAAAGTGCAAAATCGCGGATCTAAGGAAAGATTAGCAAAATTAATTGGAGCTCTTAATTTTTTAAAAATGTTTTGCAAACCATTGGCAAATTAATCTTCTATGGTTTCCTCTTAAGAAAATTTTCCATAACCTGTTACTAATAAAAATCATAAAATAACCTAATTTAGTGTTATAAACATGAATTTCAATGTTTGATCACATATTAAGGTTGAGCACAAATATATAGTCCATTTAAAAAAGAAGGAAAAAAAAAAGTATGATCAAAGCTAGTTTGAGCTTTATTTCTAAGGTCCAAGGGGCACTTGCTAATTCATATAATAATAGTCCAAAATTTCAAATCTATAATTCAAAGGAATCTTCAATATTCCACATAAGAGAGAATATAAAGTATAATAATGGCAACCAAACTACTTCTTCATTATTTTATTGTTCCTAATCGTGTTCAAATTAATCAGTCTCCAATTTATATTCATTTTAGGTATACTCAATGATCCTTAATTAAAATTCAACCTAGTCATCCTTAAAGTTGAGAAATAAATCCATAATTAATCGTATAGTTTCGTGATATCTAATTGACAAAATAAATAGAAAAAAGTAAATGAGAGATGAGCTAAACTAAACCTTCCCCAAAAAAAAGGAACAAAATACGTATTATTACCAAGATTAGTGTAATACTAACTTGCTAAACGATGCTTGACTTCAACAGGATGAATGAAAAAAGATGATACGAAAAGTTTTTAACTATAGATCATGAAAAATTCACAATAAAAATTTACAAATGAAATTTCAATAAAAAAGAATAAGAAAATACATGCTAGAATATGAAAAAAAATGTAAGACAAAGAAGGACTTTTAGTCTATTTTGATACGTCTGCCTTTTGAATTCTTTATTTTTCAATGGGACAAGCCATCTACTTTGATAATGTTATTTTAACTTTTTAGTTCTCTAAATTTATTAATTAAATTTTTTACCCCAAAATCTATTTTTTGTAAAGGGTCAAGCAAGAATTCATCTATATAATATATATAAATTTTTAAAATTTAAGTTGGGTCATTTGACCCCACTTGGAGCCATGTGGCTCCGCCTATGGTGTGTGTTGTTGATTGCTTTGCTAGGATGATTGTGGAGGAAGTGTAGATGAATTGATGTGTAAATTGGTTACTTAAGCTTGTGATGTATAAGTGTCTGGGTTAATGTGCCTTATTATTGCTTCATTGTGCTATTTTGGTGTTGGTTGGAGGTTGGGTTTGGATGGATTGAAGTTTGGGTGTGTAGCGGTTGAAATCTGCAAATTTTTGCAGTGAGCCATGGATGGATATGGATGAGATGTGGCCAAGGTTCACCTGGCTCGCATCCGTGGCAAGTCTCTGATGGACAAGCAATACAACTTTGACGACAAGGGTGCATTTGATAAACATTTTTTATTTTAGGGATTATTTGTTAAATATTTATTTATTCAAAAGATTAAACCGTATTTTGGTCAAATCACAAACTTTGTTTGGTAATTTAACCAAAACCAAAGGGGGGAAGATGTAATTAATTATTAACATTAACATATAGATATAGGGTTAATTACATCTACCTCCCTTGTAGTTTGACCAAATTACCTAAAAAACCCTGTAGTTTGGCCAAATTACAGTCTAACCATTTGAATTACCGAACTTTTATCAAATACACCCCTAAAGTTACAAACGTTAATCAAATGCTCCCTTTCCGTTAAATTTGTTGGTAATTATGCTGACATCATCTAAATATGTGACCTAAAATTCCAATAATACCCTTTTCTCAAATTGGTTTCATTACATTTACTTCTCTCGAGGTTTGTCCAAATTACAAAATGAACCCTACGACTTTATTTTAATTACATAATGCCAATAATATTTTTTTTGTAAAATTCTCAATATATTCAATAATCACTTATCCTTTCTTCTTACAAGCTAAAATTAAAGTAACAAAAATTTTAATTATATACTTATAGGCAACAATCAAAAGTAATAAAAATTTTAGTTATATAGTATTACTGGCAATGTAATTTCAGCTGTTATTAACAAATACTAGACATGAATAACAATTTTTATTTGTATTTGCATGTCACCAAATTATATTTCTTAACCACAATAAATTTCTAACAGATTTCATAAAATATACTCTGATTCTACTCTTGTGCCACCAAACTTATTAATACAATCAATAATTGTTAAAGGTTAGAGTAAATTTCATGAAAGAATTTTAGAGGCTAGAACAAAACCTCCACTTAAAATTGATGATAAAGGTTTTTCATAATTCAAAATATAATTTATTTTTATATATAAATCAAAATAAATATTCTTACACTATATCCAATACTCTATTTAAATTTTATTAATATTTTTCCTTTTTTGCTTTAGCATTTTTAGTGCTTGCGCCTAGTTATCTTATTTATTTATATTTTAGATAATTATAGAGGATTTTTGATAATTATATATATTTTATAGGATTCAATTAATTTTGCCAAACTATCAGGTCATTTTATAATTTGGACAAACTTCAAGGGTGATAAATGTATTATAAACTAAAGTTATTTTGATCATTCTATCATTTTCGTTAACAACTTAACGACAGAGTTAACGTTTAAACAGTCAAACAGTTAGAATATAATTTGATCAAACCAAAAATTTTGTTTAATAATTTAGCTGAACTACAAGGAAGTAAATGTAATTAATTAACCCATAGATAAAAGTGCGAGTGGGGAGGTTTGATTTTCGTCGTCCTCCATGAGCACTTCACGTGGGTTTTTGGTCGTCCAAACCCTGGTGTTTAGCACGTCGTTTGCTTTTTGATGCAATTGTAATATTTTGTTTGTATTTTTTTTTATTTTTTTCTTGCCTCTGGAAGCTGTTCCTGGCTTTTGATTTGATGTTAACTTTTTTCCTAAAAAGTAGCAACCTTTCTTCCTAAGCGTTGGGCTCTAGGTACCAGTTCTCTTTATCTCGTACCTCTTCTTCGTCATCTCCTGATCTTTCTATCCTTTCTTCTTCGTCTTGCCAGACACAAATTTTTCTCTCTCTTACCTATTTTTACTTTCTGACCAGTGAGTAAGTAATACGTGCATCACGCGCGTTACGTGACGTGTCACGTAATATACTAGAATCAATCAAACATCGTTAAATAATATAAAATATGATTTATCAACGATAAATTATTGATTTTAATACATCACATGACAATATACGTGATCTATTGTATATTTTTTTTGACCAGTATTAAGTTTTTTTTTAAATTTTTTTTAACTTTTATGCCTAGTTTAGGAAGGAAGAAATGAAGAAAAGAAAAAAGAAAATTTAAACCAATCTTTTATTTGGAAGAATAAAGAAAAAAGAAAAGAAAAAAATTTAATCAAAAAAGAAAAAAAAATGAAAAAAAAATTTACTCCTTCCTTCTTTCAAAAATTTTCCTCCCAAAATTAGAAAGAAATAAAAGAAAAAGGAAAAAATGTTCCTCCGTCCTTTTCTTTTCTCATCTTTCTTTCCTCGTCTTTTCTTTTCTTTTCCATCTCATCTCCCAAACTAAGCATTAGATAGTAAGAGATTATTTTCTTTTCAGTTCCCCAATCCTTTCTCTCTAATCTGAGACCGAAGACCATGGCCCTGCAACTACGAGAGACCCTCAGAGTCAATCGTAGCAAACACGGGTCTTTCTACAGCGAACTTCTTCACAGTTGCTGCTTTGGGTTTTGCCTTGTATTATATGGTCTTGGGATTATTTGGGTCGTCTGATAATGGTCATCACTTGAGGCCTAGGGAGATCAAGGAGATGGAGCCTTTGCCGCCTCCAGTTCAGCTGGGAGAGGTCACGAAGAGTTGTTGTCCATCTTCACTTACAAAACCCTCAATCATTCTTTTTTTTTTGTTACATTTTTTAGTTTACGAATACGCAATTTATTTTGATTTCTTATGGCCTTATTTTTCGCAGGATGAATTCTGTGGATCTTTTCAAGTCTTTGATCTTTTAAGGAATTCTTCACTCTATTCTTTTCTTCCTTTTCATATTTTTTTAATATTTTTTTCACAAAATTATTTTTTACATTGTTGCGGGAGAAAAATAAGATATTTAACTGCTCCAATCAAGGTATTCCCTAATTTTTTTTCTTCATATCATCTTTTTCTCTTTTGCATTTTTTATTTTTTAAAACAAGTTATTCTTGAGCCATGAATAACGAACCTAAGAGGAGTAAGTGGAGAGAGGAGAGAAAGGGAATTGTTTGTCATATAGCTCTTTTGATTTTATATATATATTTTTTACATTTGTTTCTGATTTTGTTAATTTGTACTTGCATATCTAAATTCTTCTATACTTCGATTTTACAACATCGAATGCAATTTTTTCATGGGACATTGCTGTAAATGGTACAGAATCAGCAGAGACAGGGGATGCAGTTTCTGTTGAAGAACCAAAAGATGTTGATATGTTAAGCAAGCTTTTAGCCCCACCGCAAAAGACCAAATGCTTAGATGAACTGCGAGTAAGTTTATCTATCTCTCCTAACCACTTGGCTTGCATTTTTTTTGGTAGTTTTCACTTGCCCTTCAAGTAAATACAATGGAAATTTGAGTGAATAAAAAACTTAGAAAACATAAAAGATTGTTTTCTCATCTTTTTCAGACTGCATGAAAGAAATGCAAATTGTGGCTAACTATTTTTGTTCTTAGGAATATTAATGGACATGAACCATAGTTATAGAACGCGGTTAGAGTGTACTTTTGATATTAAGAAATGCTGCAAAATTTGACTGTTATTTTTTTACTCTTGCTGTGAATGAACCTCCAAATGAACTTTTTGAAAAAGCTTTTGACAACACATTTCGCGCATTGGCCATTTTTGTCTTGCCAAAACTGTGGATATTAGTTTTGATTTGATGTTTGATTTTTACCTTCAAATGAGTAAACAACCTCTTATGATGAAAAGCAAAAAATAAAATAAAATAAAGACAATCTGAAGAATCTAGCCTATCAATGATCCTCTTTGTTGAGTTCCTTTCTTTTTTTTTTTTTGTTTCTATGTTTCTAAATTCTTTCTTTCTTTCTCTCTTTATCAGATGCTCATCAAAGAACAAAAATAGACTCAACAAATTCTTTTATTTGCTTGTGAGAAAGGTATTGCATACTTGAGTCTCTTGTTCCATAGGTTTATAGTAGTTCAATGCTATTTTTATGCAATAAAGTAATAAGAAAATGTTTCTTAACCGATGTGTTGTTGTTCCTTCAGGTTAAAAATGTTTTATTGCTCTGAGTTACTATCTAGCTACTTCAAATTGAGGTATGCCATCAAGTTCTGTGTTGTTGTTGTTGTTGTTGTTGTTGTTGTTGTTGTTGTTGTTGTTGTTGTTGTTGTTATTATTATTATTATTATGTGCCTTTGAATGTATTGTCCTAATATATATGAAAAAATGGTTGTTAAGAAATCATAGATATTTTGTTATCGTTCCAACTGTTTTTTGTCATTTCTGTAAGTTTGTTTTATTAGTATTCTTTCTTTTAAATTTCATTCCTTTGTCATTCGAGTTAATAAATAGATTGCATTTTGGCTTTATAAAAAATAAGGAGGAAGAGGATGTCTTAATGAGCCGTTTGATGTTAGAGTTGTAGTTGAGAAAAGCCAAAATTATCTTACCATGTCTAATATGGAGCTACCTAACTTCAATATTTAAGATGTTCTAATTGTTAACCTCAATGCCATAAACTTTTGCATATTTAAAGATCTTATAGAAAATCTTGCTGTGTTTTTTGAATCTGATAAGGTATTATCTGTTACCAATGACATGATGTCTCTAGACGAATTCTACTTATTTGCTACTTGTAATCCGGTTGGCTTGACCTGAGACTTTTGGTAAAGTTATTCTTGAATTAAACCCTTGAATTAAGCCCTTATTCCTGTTCATCTGCTATAGTCTTTTTGCTATCCCTGTGGAGCTTGTAGGAAGTGTGTGTTAATGTTCAACTGCTGCATTAAGTTGTTATGCTTGTTTTCATCAATCTACTGCTAGAAGGCAGGTTGGAATTTGGGACATTTAGACAATGTTAAGAATTTTATGGATTCAAATGAGCAAAATTAAACAAGTGCTTTGGTCATTTATCTAACATCTACAACCTCCAGTTTTTATCAGTTAATTTTCGTTGTCTTTATAAGGGTTTTTGTGAGGCCAAACAACATTTGACATTTTGTATCTTCCCTTCAGTTTCCATTTCTCCTTGTTGTCTTTTTCTCCTTTTTTTTTTCACTCTTTTAAGGTATAGTCAGTCCATCCATGAAGAAGTCTTCTCGTCTTTGAGACATTGTGAATTAGAGCTAAATTAAGTTATGAAGCTCATTCTATATTTCAGGTCATGAACAAATTTTAGAAAAATAAATAAATACTATATTTCTGCTAATGTGAAAACTTTTGCAATTCACCCATAATGCCTGTTGTGTTGATGTTGCATTTATAACAGTTAACTGATGGTGCTCTGCTACAGTTAGGTGCAATTTGTTTCCTCTGTATAAGAAAAGCAGGTCTTTCGAAACTTCCATTGTAGTGCTACTTTTAATTCTTTGAATAGCAGTTTGATGACCATTTTTTGGAGCAAATTTTGGAGAAACATAATCTCACTTTGTGTTTTCCTAAGATAGAACTAACCTGCAATCTTTTATTTCCTGGGGTTGTGAAGTGTTAATAGGCTGAGCTTGTATAAGTTGTACATTGCAAGTTATATTCATTCTCGTGTTAGAGTCAAACATTCTATTTGGTTTTAGTGAATGTCGTTTTTAAAGCACTATGTGTCGTAGGGGTCAGGTGCTTATCCTTGTGTTAAGCTCAAACTTGTTGATCCTAACTAATTGAAATGAATTTATCCGTCAAAGCATAGTTTATTTTTCAATTACACAAATATTCACTCCATGTGATTCTTCATAATTAGATCCATTAACTATGGCATTTAAAGGTCCAACCTAAAAAATGGGTCCTCAAACCAATTGCAGGAATTTTGTGTCAGACCAACTGGTTTTTTGATATTTCAAGTCTGATCTCGAGTGGTATTGTAATCTCCATAGAACTCTTCATACAAATTAGGATGCACTTCATCAGGAACAAATGTTCTAAAAAATAAAAAAAATTAGTCTTTCATTTGTGCACTAATATTTTGATGTATCCAATTTTCACATGTACACGTAATGCTTGTCACAACACACTAGACATACTAGAGATATCAATGATGAATGATCTTTTGTCAATTGTTGCCTATGGGGAAAGGATGAAATTGTTGCCCCAAAAGCTGTACATATTCCATCTGTAATTATGGAGCACTCCTCATTCTTACTGTTATTCATTTATTTTCTTCACTGTTGTTTATACTGTAAACTCTTTTACCCTCGATGGGTGGAGATATATATATATATATATATATTCACTTATTTCATGTGCTTTTGCTGTATTAAAAGGTTGGAGGTGCTTGGCGGTCATTTATGGTTTGGCTGTTCGTTTCAAGAAAAAGCCTTTCAACATGTAAGTTCAGCTACCGAAATCAGCTTGCTGAAGTCTCCCTTTGGTTTTATTTGAAGTTTTTGTGTTTTCATCTGTTGCTATTGATTAAGAACGAGAACAAAACAATTTCTCCTTTTTCTAGATTTCTTTTTCATGTTTAGGTGTCGTTAATTTAAAGCTTTGTTGGTTGGAATCATTAACTTAGTTGCTCTGTGCGTAATCTATCTATAAAATTTTATTAACAAAAAATGTCCTTTTCTTTTAGAAATTTTAGCCATCCCTTTGCTTTTACATATTGTTCTGCATTTTACATCTCTAAAGATGAACATCAGTTTTGTATGTTTTATAAGTAGTTGATTGCTTTTTATTTAGGTTTTGTTATATGCCTACTGCCAGTTACTGTGTTATCAAGTGGTATCAGAATGAGGTGTGCAATGAATATTTCTGTCTTTCCTAATTATTTAGCTTTTAAAATATAATGAACTTAGTTATGTGATAAAATTCTTATCAAGAAATCGTAAGAAATTGTAATGTTTCATTTGGTTTGATTGAGTTGCATTAGTTTATTCTCTTAGGGTATCATGTTTATGAGGATTTTTCCCCCCTTTTTATTAGTAGTACATCTGTCTTTCTAAAAATAATAGTATTTTATGGGCGGTACTTGTTCTGGAGTTGCATTACGCTGTTCGTCTGGATTATCTTCAATTTTTGGAGCTCCAACAACACTATGATTTCATACATCTTGGTTTAATGGATTTTGGCATGATGACAAGAACTTCATGCACTTAGCAATGGGCTGTTTCATTTTAAAGTTTCCATTTGAATTAGTATATTCATGTCAAACAAAGCCCATAAGCTTTACCTGGTAAGAAACCCTTTCTAGATCTTGGTTGCAGGTGATCTTATGAGAGGGAAATATTTCCTTGCCTATATCTTTTTTGTACCTCAATCTGGCTTCCAGTATCTAGGTAGCTCTAAGCGGTGTGTCATTTGGTGAAGGTTGTTTATCTACAGTGTATCTTTAGCAACCTAAGAGATATTCTATTGTTTGTATACTTATAATTATGCAATTACTATTGAATAGTGATTTTTTTGGGTGATGATAAGCATGCATTCTTCACAGAATGTCTATCGTATTCCATGAGAGATTGTTTGACTTGAAAGCTATATTATTCTTGAAATCATGAGGGTGATATGCAGTTCATGAAGTGCATTCAATTCTAATTTTTGGGTGATATTCGATCTATTAAATTCATTAAATTAAGATGTTTTGGGTGAATTTCAATTTATGATCTTTTAATTTATTTGCTGGTTGGATAAACGGCAATTTGTGACACGACTTGAAAACTCGACACGAACCTAACTCGAAAATAGTGGGTTTGGGTTGGGGGTCCGCGGGTCGGACCAGACTGACCCGTGAAGAAAAACAGGTCGGGTTCGGGTCGACCCTTGTACCCGGAAAAAAAAAAAAAAAAAAAAAAGAGGAAGGAGAAGAAGAAGAAAAGAGATTAAAACACAAAAAAAAATGATCAAACACATTTTTTACAAATAGTAATATCAAAGTCGCTCATTAACATATATTTAATTTTTCTTATAATTTACTTCCATAAACTTAAGTAGAATTCTTAATTTTTCTTATAATTTACTTGATTAATTATCTAATGAATGAAATTTGTATTTGAATGTGAATAAGTAAAACAAGGCTACAAAATGTTAGTAGTAGTTTTTTTGCTTTTTTTTGAAGAAAAGAGGAAAGAAAAGACATTAAAACACACACACACACACAAAATGATCAAACATATTTTTTGTACATACTAATATTGAAGTCACTTATTAAAATACACTTAATTTCTCTTACAATTTACTTTGATAAACCTAAGAAGAATTCTTAATTTTTCTTACAATTTACTTGATTAATTATCCAATGAATGAAATTTGTGTTTGTGTTTGAATTTGGGTTGAGCATTTTCGGGTTGGCGGGTTGACTGTTATACCAAGTTTCAACTTGATCTGCCAACCTGACCCGTCGCCACCCCGTAACTAGACGTACATCTTATGTAGATGGGTGGCCATGAAATGTTAGTTGGGAACTGATATTAGGTAATATTTGTTTGTATTAGTCAGAAGTTACTTTTATACTAAATTCAGCAATATAAAAATAAAATATTTTCTTTTAGTTTAGGCTTCAACATCTAACTGTTTCCTCATCTTAAGCATATGTTATCCAATGTATTAAGTTTTTCTTACTGGAAATATTTGAAACTAAGTTGCATTAGTTGACATTCCATATGGAAGTCGAAAGTTTTGCAGGAAATGAGGCCACAAAAGTTTAGTGTATGTCATTTTTATTAAAATCTGGCATGTAGTGAACATTTTTTTAGTACTCTGGAAAAAGAATTCTAAAAATTTCTGCTATTTTGAATGAAGTGATGAAGCATCCTTTTAAGTGAGAAATATAATTCTTTTCCACATCTTTACATTCATAAATCTTACAATCAAATCTTACAATCTTTTCCATTTGCGTACTGTGCCTCTTCCTTGTGTTGTATCTCCATTTAAAACGAAATGTGGTCTTTGAATTTCTTGGACTATTACTCTATTGGCTGGGTTAAATTGATCTTTGCTTAAGCTTCAGGCACAACCCTTTGTTTGTGACTGAAGAAAATATATCAAGGGTCGAATGGACTTCCTTGGAACAGCATTTGCCTAAAGATTATAGACTACAGCCAACATTTGATGACTTTATATCCCCCTTTTCTCGATATATTTTATTTAGATCTTTTGGTAATGAATTGATTTCTCTGTTGTTGGGTTGTTTATGTTCCAGTTTGATCAACATTTGTAGGCTTTATATTTGTTTAAATGTGTTTTGCTAACTTAGTGCTTTTCTTTTGAAATTCTGGTTGCATTCTCTTTAATATTTTAGGAGATTTAAGGAAATACTAAAATATATTTTGTGCACAAAACAATACAGAGTATGTAAAAAGGGAAATGACATTGAGGATTATAACAAAAAGGAACTGTCTAGAATGTTTGAATTTACAATCATTATTGAAATTATAGTCAACTTTTGATTATGATATTCTCTAAATTATTGGATTAATACCAGGCAACGACGCTGGAACATATTTGGTTGATTTTGGGTGTGTGAAAAATAGAGTAATGGTGTGATGATGGGTAGGTGAAAAAAGTAAGACCACTGCGCCATCTGTTTCCATTTGCTTTCTCTCCATTCTAGCTACTGATAGAATTCAATGATTTGAAGACTTCTATCTCACTCTGATTCCTAGACTAGAGCATCTTCAACTACACACGCAGCCATCACTGCCACCACCACCACTACCACTGCTCCTGGGAGCAGCTGTCACCCCCGTCCTGGACATTTGGAATTCTATGAGATGTGTTTCCTTTATATTTGTTTGATTTTATTCCTTTTATTTTTTTTGGTCGAAAGTCTGGCGTTGGATTTTGATAGTTGGCAAGAGAGCAAAGTGGCCGTAAGATTCAAACTTGAGGGCGAAAACATATTCAGTTGCCCCTAATTTTGAGATTGAGGAAGTTATACAGGCACACAAGCTTATTAACTAGCATAAAGTTTCAATCTTTTTGTTACATTCATTGTTCTTTGTCGTTCTCCTGATGATGTTACTGTAAACTCTATATTGTTTTTTTATTATGGGGTTATTGGTTTTCTATAGTTTTGTTTTTTGGATTAGTTGGGAAGTGAAATTTGACAGAGTACGAGAACAAAGATGCTGCAAGCTTTGAACTTGATTAATAAAAAGGATGGTACTTGCCTGTACAAAGATGCTGAAGCTTTGAACCAAAAATATATATATATATATATATATATATATATATATAGATACACCTAAATAATTACATACTCGTATGTTCGTATATAATTTAATTTTTGCGTAAACATTTCACTCTAATAATCTTTTTTCCACTTTTTAATTCCATATCTAAAAAAATATATTTGCGAAGTATATTTGTAAACATTAATGTTTCAGTTGCAACTCATTTAACAATATATGCAAACATATATATATATATATATATATATATATAAAATAGACTTTCTATTATATATACATACAAAAACAAAATAATAGACTTTCTATACAAATATATATATATATGTATATATATTATGCTTAGAACATTTAATAAAATATGAAAGTTACAATTTTTAACAACTAATACAAATATTAAAATTTTTAACGTTATATTTTCAACAAAAAAAAAACATATCGTATTTATCTATCATTTAATATCTAAATCGTAACTGGGCACTGCCATACGCGGTTTGAATTGCCTAGTAGATATGAGAATGGCTTTGCTTCTTCGACTCCTACTCATTCTTTAATGGATCTTGATTCCCTGCAAGCAACGAACAATGCACCCGGCCAAATGTACACGTCATTCTTCAATTTCAAGAACTTCAAAGTCAATAAGAAAAATAATAATAATAATAAAAAGCTTAATACAAATACTGATAGTGTATAAATTCTTTGATAATAATATATTGGGTTTAAGTTCAATTAACTTAAATTGAAAACCGTTGGTTGTCGCTAGTGGCGTAGTCAGAAATTTTTTTTTAGGGGCGAGTCTAAAGCAAGTAATCAATACATGTTAAGCTCAAAGCTAAGTAACTTATAAATACAAAAGTTTTGTAGGCATAATTGATTTTTTGTTAATTTTGAGGCGCATAGTTTATTTTTTGTCAATTTTTAAAGGGGGCAAAATATAATAATACAAAAAATTTCTGTTACGAGTTGGAGGAGGAAGTCTTCCGCCCCTGGATGTCGCCAAGAGGTGTTGAAAGTTCGAGTCCTTTACCGCAGTTTTGATGGCATACTTTCATCATGAACGATTATATGATACTAATTACTCTAGGATTTGAAACCCACATTGGTGTTGTAGAGTCATTTATAACGTGTTCTAACGTGGTAGGAAACAGACCCGTAATGGGGAAAATTCAATGAATCTGAATCTGATGACTTTTATATTTGCTTCTTTATATTTAAAAAATAAGAGCCTTGTTTGGAAGGATTATCATTTTCCCTTCTTGTTTTGGACAATGTTTTTAAATGTTTTCTTTGCACTTGCACATGGGTTGGGTTTCTTGACTTAGCTTCCTAAATCTCGATTGTTACTTTTGTTTAATAATTTTAACATAATGAATTACAAGTACAACATATTGAGAAAGCTGAAGCTAAATGCAAATGCTGCTGCTGGTCTGAGTAGGGCGGAGATGATTGCAATATACTATTACTAGTACTATTACTTGATTTCTTTTTTCAGTGAGGGTGGCAAGAGAAATCTGTGAGAGGTGTGTGAAAGATTCATTTAGAAGAAGTAGTGAGGAGGGGTTTTTGATGGAGGCGTCCTTCAATTTTGATTTTTCTGATCATTTTGACTGTGCCTTATCTAAGTTTATTGAGAAATTGAAGAATGAGGATAGAGGACTGTTGAACGGAGTGAGCCGACTATTTAGACCGAGTATTAAGGATTCTGCATGGTTCCCTGGTCTGGTTTGTGATGTTCATGAATTGTGGTACTGGAGATGTCTTAGAAAGATACTGATTCACATCGACAAGTGCAGCAGCAATGCAGATAAGATTGTCCCTAACTGGGGATATCTCGTAATCAACTTTGACCATGCATTTAGTCAGATTGCGGAGGATATAACAGGAATTTGCCGATACAAGAGCATTGCAAAGAGAAGTTTTGAAACTCTTGGTGTATTCCGTGACTCGTTTGAAAAGATCTTCAGGTATCTCACGGAAATTGGACAAGCTCTTCGTCTGCTGTCAAGCAGCTGCTGTTCCGGCTCATTGGATTGGCATCTTCCCTTGCTTGCTCGTTCTCTCCATGATGAGTTTCGCTCGTATATCTCAGAGATTCTGGGGTATGTCGCGCGTAAAATTAGGGATGATCAACGTGTTGATGGTGAACGAAAAAAAGAAATAGAGAACTTCAAAAGCGATTACTTATTCCCCCTCTTAGATTTCATACAAGCTGCAGCACCGTATGTTGGAGCTGGCTATCCTAGTGATGGCATCATTATCCACAACAACAGCACCTTCTTGGCTCATATTGCTTGTGTGGCTGTACGCATAGCATTCTTGTCTTATGACTACTGGATCACCGGACCACTGGGCTCAAGTTGGGTGATAAGGAGTATCAGTGGGCTTCTGGATCTGCATCAAGAGATTGATCCTCTTACTCATCAGGTCCAAGAGTTGGCTCTGCGATATTTGAGAGCAGTCAATGGTCTTAGCCCTGGCCGAACTGAACATTTAGCATCTTCCTTTCTCAACTATACACTCGCTCGAGGAGGCTACCAGTTTGATGATTTCGAATGGAAGCTTAAGCCCTTGATGATCTTTGTCATCAATGAATGGGAGGAACCTTACAGTGAGGATGTGCAAGGTTTATTGGCAGAAATTGAAGCAGTGCTTAAGATAGCAGGATTTTACTGTAGCGGAATGCAATTTGATCGTTTACCCTTTGAATTGGACACAAGAATTTGTCTTCTCAATGCAGAGGTTTTTCTCAAGCAGCAACTGAAAAGTAGCTCGATTCTATGGAAGATAAAGTCGAAGAACTCAACAGGGTTATAACGTGTCTCAGAACTTTCTCACATCAACAACAACTGAAAATAGAAAATGCAAGACAAAGCTTCACGTTCATAGATCAAGTTGCCGGAGAGCTAGCATCTCTTTATCAGTCCTTTCATGAAAACAAAATTACAGAGCACAACCTACGAATTGCCATTTACATTTTGCTTCTAAACATTGTTTTTCTCAAGGCAGAGTCAACTTGTATGGATTTTCTCGAGGGTAATGCAAATAGGACGAACCTTAAAAATGAAAAAAATGAAATTCTTGTCGAGGGGCTCAACCTTTTTCCAGCGTTTGTCACCAATGAGCATGAAAAAATTCAAACTCTTCTTGAGGGGCTGAACTTGCTTAGAGCTTTTGCCACCAATCAGCAAGAGGAGATGACGGAGGGAGTCGAATTGATCTTCACACATATTGAAGCAATTGCTAGGGGAATAACATGTCTCTCTTACTCATTTCTTGTCGACATCGGCAAGAAATGGACCATCTCATTTTCTGATTTGGAAGATAAGATAACGCATATCAAGGCAGAACTTCGAGAGATCTGCCCAGTATCAGCGAGGTGTAATTTCCCCAAGATTTATGGAATTGGCTTCATGGATTCTCTCCTAGAAAACCTATTGGAGCTGATCAAACTTGATCCGGAGTCAATTGCACTGGTAAAACATCTTATTGAAAGGATTCCACTGGATATTGAGTTTTTGGCAGCTCTCCTCATGAAGCAGGATGCTGAGCATCTAGAGCAGAATGATCTTTGTACACGCGTTATGTACGCAGCATACGAGGTGGAATATGTCATCGACTCGATTGAGGCTGGAATTGGTGATCACTGGCAGCATTTGCTACAGCTTTATGATGTCCTTGAAGAGATTAGACTTCTTAAGGTACAGGCCACCATAACTTATGGGGAGAAAACCAACGATGCCACGGATCAAACTGTTGCCCAGATTTCAGGCAATATGGTATCACGGGCAATTACTCCAGAAATTGGTGAACCCATGATATGTCTTAGCGATGAGGAAGAATTTATAATTAATCAACTGACAAGAGGATCCTCGCAGAGAGATATCATCTCTGTTATTGGCATGCCAGGAATTGGCAAGACAACACTGGCGAAGAAAGTGTACGATAATCCAAGAGTAACATTTCACTTCCATATTCGTGCATGGTGTGCTGTTTCACAAGTTTATGATAAAAGGGAGTTATTACTTGACCTTTTATGCAACATTTCTGGACTTAATGATGATATTCAGCAAATGACTAATGAAGATTTGGAGTTAAAGTTGTATCAGAGGTTGAAGCAAAAAAGATACTTGATAGTGATGGATGATGTTTGGGATAATGGGGCATTGACTGTTCTGGAAGGATCATTCCCAAATGATGGAAATGGAAGTAGAATTTTGATGACAAGCCGGCTCCGGGATGTAGCTTTGAAAGCTAAACCAGATAGTGATCCTCATAGTCTTCGTCTACTTTCCGATGATGAAAGTTGGAAACTGTTACAAACAAAAATATTTCAGGAATGTTGTCCTGATGAACTGGTGGAAGTAGGAAAGGAAATTGCGATGGCATGTAAAGGACTGCCTCTTGCAGTTGTTGCAATAGCTGGTGTTTTGGAAAGGACAGAAAAGAAACAAGAAAAGTGGAAGGAAATTGCAAAAAGTTTGAGCTCTCGGATAATTGACGATCCACAAACACAGTGCATGGGCATCCTGCAGCTGAGCTACAAAAACTTACCAGATCATTTAAAGGCATGCTTTCTTTATTTTGGAGTGTTTTTGGAAGACAAAAATATACCTGTCTGCAAGTTGATAAGGTTGTGGATTGCCGAGGGATTCATACAGAAAACATTGCTAAATAGTTTAGAAGATCTTGCGGAGGATTACTTGATGGAGCTTATTGGTCGAAGCCTCATAACAGTTTCAAGAACAGGGTCGAGAGGAAAGGTCAAAGAATGCCATATTCATGATTTACTGCGTGATCTGTGCTTGTCAAAAGCAAAAGAGGTAAACTTTTTGCAGCAAATAACTGGCGATTATGAACCATCTACTTCTTTATCTGCTGTAGATTTTGATGACGATTTTTAGGACTACCATCCTCCTAATCCTGTAACATATGAAAAACATCGAGTGTGCATTTGTTTGAAACGAAATCATTTCATTTTGTCAAGTCCTTGTGATCCATGCTGCCGTTCTCTCCTTTTTTTTGCCATTAGTGATAGATACCCTAGACGCCCCTTTGATATCTCATTCATTCCTCGCCACTTCAAACTTCTGAGGGTGTTGGATTTGGAAACCATCAATATGGGTCATTCCTTTCCCAAAGGAATAGAGTATTTGGTCCAGTTGAGATATTTATCTCTTAGTGGGGATATAGAATATATTCCACCGTCAATAGTTAATCTCCGGAGACTGGAAACTCTTATATTTAAGGGATTAAAGGGTAAGGTTATTCTACCAGATTCCATTTGGAGCATGGCAAGGTTAAGGCACATTCACGTAAATGATTTTGTTGATTTCATCTTGGGGGATGATGAGCTCGAAAGTTCATTGCAATTAGAAAACTTGGTCTCCTTTTCCTCACCTAGACTTTCTCATGGGAAAGATGCAGAGAAGATAATAAGGAGATTTCCCAATCTCCGCAAATTGCGATGTGTCTTTGTGGCATCATGGGATCCTTCCCGCAACTGCTATAAGCTTCCAGAATTGCAATATCTTATTGAGCTGCAGTCGCTCAAGATATTTTACTCAGGTGTGGTTCTTAAACCTCTTGAATTCACTCTTCCCTGGAATTTGAAGAAGTTGACATTGTCAAATTTTCGGCTACCTTGGATTCATATTTCTGCTGTTGGAAGACTGGAAAAGCTTGAGGTTCTAAAATTACTTTTTAGAGCCTTTGAAGGCAGGAGGTGGGACATGAGGGACGGGGAATTCCTTAAACTCAAATATTTGGAATTAGACACTCTGAACATTGCCCAGTGGAATGCCTCCAACGACCATCTTCCCAACCTTCAGAAATTGGTGTTGCGAAATTGCAAGGACCTTGAAGAAGTCCCCTATGCTTTCAGGGAAATTTCTACACTGCAAATGATTGAAGTTCAATCGTGCAAACGGTCTACTGAAGAATCAGTTAGAAGCATTCAGGAGGAAGGCATTGAGGGTATCAGGATTATTATCCAACAAAACTTCCATATTTGAGATCGTCATCTTGATTGCACATCAACCGCCGTTGTTGGATACTCATATGCAAAAAATGTAAGTAAAACTATAGAGTATTTAGCAGTTCATTCAGTTGTTCAATGCATGTGTGTGGTGAATTTCCACTAAATCAATCCATTTAAGTATGAATTACTAACTGAAAGATAATAAATGAATTGGATAGCAATACCTAAATGGGCAAATTTTGGTGAATGTAGTTCTGTGACTTGTTCTTTTCCACCTGAGCTGCTTTAAACTGTATATCCTTTCCAAATTCTACATTTCACATTTTGTTGATCATACTTCATCATTTCAGGATGATCCTTGAAGCCGACTCAACTATCGAAAAGTAGATGCAGCAAAGTTGAGATTCCATGCAATCAATAAACAGAACGATAGGAACTGTTAATCAAGTTTAAGGGTTGTTAACCAGTCTTGTCTTGTTTTCCCTTTATGTTGAGCTGTCCAGCCCCTTTCTGCCCATTGTGCTGTTAAGGGGAGTTGTGGGTTTTATACATTTAACTTTTCCCTTGTATTTAATGAGCTGCTGTAAGTAATTTTCCTGCTACTTCCTTTTTATACAAAAGGTTTTAGTGGTGTTCTGAAGCCTTGGTCTGCTGCATTTGTGCTGAATTGTGTTTGATTATTCAGAAGCCAATGAAAGAATGCAAATTTTACAAATCTAGTATTCATATGCTTGGTGCCCTTTCAACTTGTTCAGAACTTGAAGCACAGGAGTAAATGCTGATACATTCAAATGCCATGTTACTGATAATCAGCCAGCATATCTCTAAGATCGTTAAAGTGAATGTAGTAAATTGGCTCAATAAGTTCCCGATTTTCCTTCCAACTTATTTTAACTATGCAGAATTGAAAGTTGTAAGAATTAATCTTATTGATCAACTATAAGGGGTTTTAGTTTGCTTTATTGATTATGTTTCATTGAACTATGGTTTTTATGATCTTATGTTTTATAGTCTCTAATTAAGAAAATGAAATTGAGTTAATAACACTGGCAAAAGCAAATGAGTTATTATTAAAGAAAAGTTTACCAAGAATGAGATTGAGCTCATAGGACAACTTTTATCACACATTTTGTCCCAAGTAGTTTTCTTCTTCAAATTAAGAATGAGTTACAGATCACAGAACAGTTAGATATCAATATGAAGTCATGAACTTTTTCGTGAAAACACTTATTATACTTACTAAATATCCTTCCCAATATCCTTTTGTTTTTATATAGAATGTGAAATATAATTACTGTTATAGCTTATAAAGATGAATATCAAGTTCCAAATGTTTTTTATTCGAGTACACCTATTAGCACAAAAGAGAAAAAGAAAACAATCGATCTCACGTAAGGACATTGACCTGAATTTGACATTCATTTTCTACATATAACCACAAGACAAATTAAACTATGTTTGTAAAATTTGGAACTCATTATCTTTTTTCAGAGTTGACGAATAAGATAAGATCATGGGGAAGGGACTATTAAAGTCATTTGGTCAATATTCTTTATTATTTTGCTTCCTTATTCTTAGTCTCATGATCCGGGTAACCAACTAAATCTATTTTCTTCATGCCCTAACCTGCTAGTGTAAACTAGATTTCCAAGGTCAAATGGGACATATTGTTTGAGCTCATTGTAGATACCAAATTTTGACACACCTCTTGTAAATATATGTGTGTGTTACTTTATTTAGGGGGTATTTTGATTTTCAGGGGCCAATTGTAATTTTTTGTGCACATTATGACTAATTTGTCACATCAGGGGCAAAATGGTAATTTTACCTTGTAAATATTAGTTTATTTTATTTTATTTCCTAAATACATAATTTTACTATTTTTATCATTATTTATGTTTTTTATGATTTTTGGGAGTCATTTATTATTTATTTAAAAATTCCAGTATTTTTTTTATTCAACGGCACGTTTTCCAATGCATTATTTTTACGAGAACTTTCAAGTAAAAAATTTTATATATGCATTTTTATATTTATAAATTTTCCGCAAAAATCTCATAATTTTTAGAGGTCGTTTAGTATTTATTTAATTTTTGTCTTTTTATTTATTAAGGGCACATTTCCCAAGAATGCGTTAATCTTAAAAAAAAAATTTAAGTGAAAATTTTAGTATATAATATTTCATGGGATAATATATTTTGTGTAAAATTTTTGTGATTTTTAAAAGTCATTTAGTATTTTTGTGATTTTCATAATTTTTATCATATTATGTCACGTTTTCTAATGCACCTTCACTTAAGAATTCTTTGTGTAAAATATAAATTTTATGTGAAAAAGTATATATATATTTAATATTTTTAAGACTATTTGATACTTATTTCAAATGATATCTTGTTGTCTATGATATGTTTTTCTAATAATGAATTAATTTTTAAAAAAAAATTTAATTTTTATTATTATTGAATTTTCTTTTTCTACTAATGCTGAATTTTAGTTTTAGCTTTAGTTTCATTTTATTTTATTTCTATTTCATTCTAAGGAGTCCATATGTTATTTATTTTTATTTTACTTTATTATTATTATTATTATTATTATTATTTTTATGTCCTTTGCCAAATATCTTAAAAAAAAAAAAAAAGAGTTGCAGCAGGCTGCGTTTTGCAGCCTGCTACAGTAGCAGCATGGCTGCTTCAGCTGTCAAAACAGCTCCATTTTTAGCTACCCTAGCAAGCAATCATACCCCCAATTTCTTCATCATCACAACTACTCTATGTACAATCCCATCACTCTCCCATTTTCACACTCAATCAGCAGATTTTTTGGAGATTTTTTGCTTGTTTTTTTACTCACCATTCTCTCAATCTCTCTGCCCTTCCCTCTGCCAGAAAAAAAACATCTGCAACACAAAGCCTCACCAGAACCAAAACACAGACACAGACACAAGCCTCAACTTCCCACTCTGTTTTCAATTGCACACACATACCAGCAAAACACACACAGGCATACAATTCTCATCTGCGCACACACATCAACTCACAAACATACACTCACTTCTCTGCCTCCCCTTCCCCTGCACAAGCATCGCAAACTCACAGATACACACAACTCACACACTTGCACTCACAATCGCACACACATCCCCTGCACACAGACACTCTCACCTCTCACTCTCGGCTTCCCCTCCCCCTGCAAACGCACCTGCACATACCTCACAGAACACTCACCATAAACACACACAATACACTGACTTCATTTGCACACAGAGCCACATTCACACACACAAAACACTAATTTCATCAATACAAAACCAACATTCCCATACACAATTCCAGCACACAAAAACACACATTCAAACACCAGACATCCAAAAACAACACACTTTCACAAACCAGTCACAAACACACACTTCACACACATTGCACACCACAGGCACAAACACGCCTGCACATTTACACACACCTAAAAATCACAATACCATCACTCACAAACCTGCACCGTCATTCTTACACGCACATTACACACGCAGAAGCACACACACTCACATTTGGCATTTCACTCACATTCACAAAACCAAAACACACACTCAATCACACATTACACACACCTGCACTTCCACAAACCAATCACCAACGCACAACACATACACCTGCACACATACAACACACAGAAGCATATCACACACACCTGCAAGGAACCGAAAAAAAAAAAAGCAACAATAACAATCAGCAACAACCGGCGCCACCTCACCACCACCGAATCCACCAACCGGCCGAACTCCATCAGCGAAATCCGAAGCTCCACCAGACCAGAGCACATCCACCATCACGCCACTATCCCCTCAATTGGAAAGGTAAAATCCCCATCCCTTCTTCATTTTCTTTTGTGAATTATTGGGGCAAATTAGGGGAAATTGATTGGACTGAGAGAGAGGTCCGAACGGATAGGGAAACCGAGAGAGAGACCGGCGAGGAGAGAGAGAGCTGGACGGCGAGAGGGAAGAGAGAATCGAGAGAGAAAGTGAGATCGAGATGAAGAGAGAATCGGGGGGAAGAGACGGACCAGGGGAGAAAGAAGAGAGAAAAAGAAAGAAGAAAGAAAGAAAAGAAAAGAGAGAAAAAGAAAGAAAAGAGAGAAAAAGAAAGAAAGAAAAAAAAAAGGGAAGAAAGGAAAACCGGTTAAAAAAAAAAGTTTTAGTGAAACTACATCGTTTTGACGTAGTTTCACTCAAAACTACGTCGTTTTGATTAGTTTAGTTTTTTAATTTATTTTTTATTAATAATAATTATTTGTTTTATGGTCCTTATACTCTTATTAATGTCACTATAGCCCTGGGAATTTATAATTTGTGCGTTTAAGTTTCTGTTTATTGTAGATTGACCCCTATAATTTTATTTTCTTTTCAATTAGGTCCTAAGTAATTGCATTTAGGTCCCCAACTTTTATATAATTATAATTTTGACCCCTGCATTTTTTAAATTTTCGTTTCTGACCCTATATTTTTCAATAATTACATTTTGACCCCTAAATTTTTCTGGAATTGCATTTTTACCCTCTGATATTTATAGAAATTGCAATTTTACCTCCCAAGCTTGCTGTTATTGTACTTTAGGCTTTAAATGTTGCTGAAAATTACATCTTTGCCCTTATAAATTGCTGGAAATTCCATTTTGCCCTAGAATATTGCTGGAATTTTGCATTTTTGCCCCCAAACCTTGCTGGAATTGTATTTTTGCCATAAAATGTTGCTGGAATTCTATTTTAGTCTTTGAATGTGGCTGGAATTTGCAATTTGGTCCCTCACATTGCTGGAATTTTGCATTTTTGCCCCCAAACCTTGCTGGAATTTCATTTTTGCCATTATATTTTGCTGGAATTACTTTATTGTCCTCCAATGTTGCTGGAATTTATATTTTTGCTCCCCAAATAGCTAGAACTTGAAATTTTGCCTTTAAATATTTGCTGTAAATTATGTGTTATTTAATGACTTTGCTGAAATTATATTCTTGGCTTTAAATATTGTTGTAAATTTTTATTTTGGGTATTATACTTGCTGGAAATTATATTTTAGCCTTTAAATTTGTTGTAAATTATATTATTATCTTAACTATGGTTTGAAATTATAATTTTACCCTTTAGTTTGTTATAAATTACATTTTTTACTCTAGAATATTGCCCTAAATTTCTCCTTTTAATCCAAAATCTTGGAACATTTTTATTTTTGCAAAAAAAAAAAAAAAGGACATTAATTAAGTCCTCAAAGCTTCTTAATTATTTCTTTTCACATTTTATTTTTATTTTTTATTTTATTTTTATCAAATTTATAATTAATGTTCTAAAATTGGGTCTTGTTAGTCTAATTAATGTTCAAATTAGTTTCTTTATTTCCCTTTTAGTTATTTTGATAATTCTTCATTTGGGGTGTTAAAAGTTTAAGTATGTATTATTGTGTATTTATCTTCTACTATTTTATTTACTTATTCATTTTCCTTGTTTTACTTTATTTATTTATGCACTTATTTATTTTTACTTAAACAATTTTCATTCTTTTCTAAACACTTAATTATTATTATTTTAATTTTGTCTATTATTGCTATAATTGTTTGAATTATCATAGCATGTTCATGGTGATTGGTATGGAATTATTTAATTAGTAGTTTATTTATTAAATAGTGGTATTTTTAACATGTTTGCTCATTTAGTAGCAATTTGTACCGAGTCCTCGAACGGGAGCTATCTCGATTACCCTTTTAATTTCTTTTTATGTGCTCCTACGTGCTCCAATGTGTTTTTCTATGTGTTTTTCATGTATTTTATGCTTATAATTTTTATCCATATGCGAGTGTTTATTTATTTATGCCATGCTGTTTATTTGAAATTAATTCTTGATTATTCAAAAATGTAATAGATAGGTAATATTCTATTTAGCAAAATTTCTGTATTTAGATAGTTAATGTAATAGATAGTTTATATCTAGTTAACAAAAATTTTTGTATTTTAGTTAGAAAATGTAATAGGTAGGTTAGATAGGCTATTTTGATTATCTTTTCCATTTTAGATTGTAATTAGGCTTTTCCGGTGTAATAGTTAGGGTTTTTGTGTGCTATGTGTGCTATGTGTTTATGTGTTTTATTCGCTTTTCTTAGGATTTTGCATCTAGAATATTATGATTATGTGCTATGTGCTCCTATGTGCTATTATTTGCTTTTATGTGATTTATTGCTTTAATATGTGCTTTAATTACTTACTTGCTTTATTATTCTATATGTGTATCGTCGCCACACTAGTCCGACGCTAGTTGTGGTTAATTTCGGTTTCTTCGCTAGTCCAACGCTAGCGGAGAATTTTTAGAAAATAGGTTAGTCCAATACTAGACCTTTAGGTCATTTTAGTGATAGAATCATTTCTTGTGTGCATTTCATGATCATTACACACACATTTACTCTTTTTAGGCCTTTTCCATTTTTACATAATTTTCTATATATATTTTATCATTTATTATCTATTTTAACATTTATTTTAGTGCATAATATTTAGATTCCACTACACATAGAATTTTAGGTCATTTGTGTGATTTGACTAGAAATAGTCATCTACTCACGTGGGAAGCGATGGCGTACATGTCGTTCCCCCCTCCGTGAGTAGGAACAGTTAGTCACGAGTCCATTCGTCCCCCGTACCCGTTATGTTGCATCCCTACTTTCTTTGTTCACTTACTATCTATACTACTATTTTCCTTTTCTTTTGCATTCTATTTTGCACCTAAACTCGTGACTCCGTCGAGGTCTACATTCGGGTTTCGCAATTAATGCGGTAATTCCGACTAAACCTCAATGGAACATTTTGTCCCTTAACGATATTCATTTTTAGGACTAGATTTGCATTCATATAGTTGCATCCAAATGCGATAAAATCTTAGGGTTATATTAGGAAAATTTCAGACTAAACCTCGCAACTAGTTTCGGCTAGGTTGAAAGGGTGCCTTAGGCGCGAGCCTTTGCCTTCCCTTTCTTCAACTGTGACTCCCGAACCTTTTTCTCTTATTTTTCAAAGACCTGGAGTCGTCTAAAAGGGTTTTCTTGTGTTTCCTTATTTTTTTCCAAAAACCATTTCTTTAAATAAATCATTTTAATTTTCTTACCTTTTATAAAATATTTTCGGGTGACTTGGTACACCAAAACTCAATACCAAGTGGCGACTCTTTTTTAATAAAAACCCTTTTTAGACTCTATTTTCGGGCCAAAAAACCGTCGCATTTTCAAAGTCCCATTTTAGGCCCTTTTTATTTTATTTTTAAAATAAAGTATTTGTTTGTCGTGTTTTTATCGAATCATCTTTTTACAAAGCATTTTCTAAAAAATTATTGTTACGAGAAATTTACACGCTTCTTTTTCCAATAAACAAAAATCACATTTAACACTTCCTTTTCCTTTTTCCGACTCACTCTATCTACTATTTATTATTTTCCCTTTCGAAAAATGGGGCGCGCTCATTGATTGATTATATGCTATGGTATGTGACTTATTACTAAATGAGAATTAACCACGTATTTTATGACATTAGTTGTAATACCAAGGGCTCTACATGGGCATTTTAGTAATTAAGACCTTTTGGGCAACTATATAAATTGTAATTGACAAGGGGTTTATGTGCAATTTTTCAAAATGAATTTTCCCAAATAAGGCTTAGGGCATTTTCTTTCTTCTTCACTCTTCTTTCCCAATTTTTCCTTCTTCTTCTCCTCTCTAAAGCCTTTCCTCTTTCTTTGATTAAGTCATTGAAGAGCCTCATCCTCACTCTCAAAGGGAAGCTAGTGGAAGAGCTCTTGAATTATCAACTCAAGATAACTCCCTTAAAGCCACCTTTGTTTCTTTGATCTAGTGTGAAAGAATTAGTAATGTGGTTGGGTGATTGAAGAGTGTTAGGTACCTATGTTTTATTAGCTAGGTACATTGTGTTCTAGCAGCTGAGTGTGTAGGGGTGTTGGTGTTTGCTTTGCTAAATGTTGGTGGGAGAAGTGTATTGGGAATTGAGGGCTCGGCGTAAGTGCTAATTGATTATAAAGGATTAATCTTTTATACACGGTGCACAATTTTTAATCACGTGAAGCACTTAAAAAGTATGCTAGATACATACAAATTTTTCATAAATTATGCTAAATATATTACTATAATCTAGGTAAAGAAGTTTGAGATGATGATAAGCCAAAAAAGAAACAAATTATGAATTCACTCTACAAATTTGTTGGTGGTAGAGGGAGCTCGGATGCAAGGAGCAGCCAGAATAATTGGAGTAGACATAAATGACATGAAACGTCAAAAGGGAGAGGCATTTGTTATGACTGAATTCATAAATCCTAAAAGTTCTGATAAATCAATTTCAGAGCTGATTAAAGATGGTATTGGTGGATTAGGGGTGGATTACTGTTACGAGTGCACTGGTGTACCTGCCTTGCTCAATGAAGCCACCGAAGCATCTAAAGTCGTAAGTTTGCAATTCATGGGACTTTTTATAAGTTAATACTAGCAAAATTGGTCAATTCATCAGGTCAATTTCTTCTTTGTGAAAACAATTAGGGACTTGGAACAACTGTACTAATTGGCGCAGGATTTGAGACAAGTTGTGGGTTCAAACACGTTCTAATCTTGTGTGGTCGAACACTGAAAGGATCTATCTATGGTGGAGTGAGACCCCATCAGATCTTCCAACTTTAGTAGAAAAGTGCGTAAACAAGGTAAACCTCTCAATTATTATGTTTTTGTTAGTGTGGATTAGTCTAGTTATAATAACAAAAGCCCAAATGAAGGCTCCAAGAATAAAATATTTTTCAAGTTTAAAATTCTACCGATGTATGAGTTGTAATCCAACTATATGTTACTTCATTTCCTGCAGTATTTTGATTTTCTTAGATTTATATGCTAAAATTACCAAACTTGAAAACCTTTGGAATTATTATGATCTCATAATGCCTTTGGCTCAGATCAAGCAAAAGTTTTCATGCTTTGTGCAGGAAATTCCACTAGATGAACTTATGACACATGCAGTGACACTGGATGAAATTAACAAAGGATTTGAGTACGTGAAGCAACAAGACTGTGTGAAGGTCGTGATCAACTTCTGACGGATCTAAAAGTTTGTCGAGATGATGCTGCTATTCTTCTCTACAAATAAAAAGTAATTAATATGGATTTTCCCAACATGTCATCATAGATGTATTGAGATTGTGAATGGGAAAGATTCAATGTACAAGTTTTGTTAAACACCAGGAATTTGTTGCTTTATGATGACTATAAGTCATGAACGGCACCTTACCTTGAAATTATTTCAAAGTTTAAAGAAGGGCTCAATGCATTAAAAGAAGAGCCAGATAAAGAAATAAAATCAAGGTGCGTCAAAGAAATTTTTTCTTTTTACTTTTACTTCTTCTCTTTTTTTTTCTTTTTTTTTTTTTGGTGTTGTTTTTTGTTTTTTTTTTTTTTTGGGGGGGATGGGAGTGGGGGGTGCTGTTGGGTTGGAGCTTTGACATCATACACAGATGTATGTATGTATCTGTAATTTCTGTTGAAAATAGCGTCTACATGGTGCTGACTTTGATAGGGTGACTTTTTTTAATGTTTTATAATTTTTTATCGCTTCAAAAAATTATTCCATCTTTTTGCAATTTTTTCAACGAATTAATTCTCCTAAAATTAAGCTTTCATTAATCGAGATGTCTAAGAGGCTTATTTCTTCCATACAAGTCTTTAAAAAAAAAAAAAAAAAAAAACCGCCCTTACATGTCAAGAAATCAATCAGTTTTTCTAAGCGCGCTAACCCTTTTAAGACTTCTTGGACATCTTTATAAGACTTGTATGGAAAAATAACCCTTTTAAACATCTTGATTAATGAAACCTTAATTTTAGGAACATTAATTCGTTTCCAAAAATTATGGAAAGATGGAATAATTTTCTGAAGAGATAAAAAATTCTAAAATGTTAAAAAAAATGTCTATTCAAGTTAGCACCACTTGGACGCTATCTTGGAGAAAAAGTACAAATCTCTCTATATATAGAGAAAGAGAGAGGGTTATTTTGGTTTGATTGATTGCTAAAAGTTTAAATTATGGTTAAGTTTAATATAGTTAAAATTGAGATGTTTGGATTTCATAATTAGCAATATAATGACAAACTTAAACCAGGCACTTTTTTCCTTGAGAAAATATAGCTAATTATAAAATCATTGACATTCTTATAGTATATTGTCACATTAATATTTCTTTTTGTTCAAACTTTATGTCAAGCAAACGAACAACAATGTCTATATAAGTAATATTTATAAGAAATTATATAATATATTATTTTTTATTAAGAGAATATCTTAAAACTATTACAACGTGATGCTTCCTGATAGAGGAAAAATTAAATTAAAAAATCATTCGACTGTAAATAGCAATCATTTTTATAGATTGTTTACTTGTGAAAATCATAAAACTTTATTTTCCATATCACCTTCGTCTTGCATAAGAATTTACACCTAGTTGCAAAAAACAGATTCTTCCAAAAAAATTATTTTTCACAAACCAAATACAATATATAAATCAATATGTGTTGAATGGAGAACAAGTGTTAGTTTGCTAGATCAATGAAGAACCTACCATATAAAAATGAAAAAACACGTTAGGTATTGCACACAAGTGAAATCAATTGTTTAGAGAAGAATAGAGAAAAAAAATATTGTACTATTGACACCATTATACGCGCAAAACTTGGAAAAAAAAATAGTAAGCATAAAAGTGAGTGGGTACAGTTTAAAGTTTATAAATCTCAACGTAGGTTTTAGTCGAAAATTTCATGATAAAGGAGTATATAAATATTTGTATATATATCTCAATATCTTACAGTAAGGAATATTGAGGAAGAGGACCAGATTGAGGAAATAATTAAGAGCCTAAAAATTAAAGAGATTTAAACAGTTGATTGATAAAAATAAATAAATTTGAAATCTTAAATTATTATATTTTAAGAAAATAGGAAACTTACCTAAAATATTCAAATAATTGATTGATGGATTACTAACATCCAACAATTAAGCTATTAGAAATTAGAATTAAATTGCAAAAAAAAAGAAAGTAAATTAAAAAAAAAGGTAATACAAGGAAAATGGAAAACTATCCAAGTCAATGCCCAATTGGAGAGCACCATCACTTTAATAGTTAGATCCTCAATATCGATTAGGTGTAAATTATAGAAAACGTTCATGTTGTGTTTACATTTCAAACATATCCATTTATCACAAAAAATAGTAAAATTACTTTTATAATTCAAACATATCCTAACTTTTATGACAAATATTTTAAACTGTGAATGGAACCTCGTAGTTATTTGTGAATGATACTCCGTCGACACTCCAAAAAAGGGATCTAATGTGATCACTTTTATCACTTTTCAGCTACATTACCACGGTACCTTCCTGTAGTTATACAGTCTTGCCATCGTACCTCAAGCAAAAAGATCTTTCTGCATTTTAAACCAAACGATCAAAAGATCTCCTTCCTCAATCCCATCCCACAAAATCCTCCTTTTTCAAGATTAAAAACCTTCACGGCCTAACAGACCGGAGAATCATCTATCTGTGTATAAATCAAAACTCTGAACAGAAAGAAATACTAAGTACAAAATATGGCAATACCCCAATCTCCCTCTGGACAGGGCCAACACAATAATACATTCTCCAAGGTTTTTTGTTCTTTTTCTTTTTCTACAACTGTTTCATTCAATTATGTGTTGAGAATTGGAAATACCTTTAAGGGTCTATTTCTTATTATTTTTGGCAACTAAAACAGAAGGAAGAGGCCCCTGCGTTGAAGAAGAAACTGTTCCGGAAAAAACCAATGGTCACTCAACATCAGTGGAAAACCACCAGAAGAGTACGATATATTTTTGCCTTGTACTGATAATTACTGAGAACCCTTTATCAGTTCCTGATAATATGAATATATTGTTTGATCAGACTCCCCATTACGGATTTATTCTGTCTGTTTAATCTCAGTTTTCGCAAAAAATTTTTCTTGATTGTTAATTAGTTGGTTTCTATTCAGTCTTCCATAGTCATTTAAACTTCTTAACTTCTATCTTCTGGATCAACTCCTATTCTTCTTATCTTGCTTCTTAGAAAAGTGAATCTTCAATCTACAATTGAGTCTTCCTTTTCATTGCATGCAGGTCAAAGTTAACAACAGCGGGAAGCCTAAAGAAGAAAATAGTCCTTGCATGCAGGTGAAAGTTAACAACAGCGAGAAGACTAAACAAGAAAATTTTCCTAGTACAGAAGTGAATATTAGCAACAAAAAGAAGGGAACGATATGGTCAGTGAAGAATATTTGAACATTTCTTGAGAAGAAAAAATACCAGTACTTGCTATTAAATGTGATCATGGAGGTTGAATTATTTACGATATATTATGCTTGTTTTTTAACATTTTCTAGCAATAGAATGACAGTGGAGAAAAGTAGTGATCCTTCAGCTTCGGGTTGTTACAAAGCTAATTTATCTGCCAAGGAGAGTGCAAATGAATTTCTAGCAACACTGCCACCCAAATTTCCTGGTTTCGTCAAGCTCATGCTCCCGTCACATGTTACCAGCGGATATTGGTTGGTAAGCTTAATCAGTTGCGCCACAAATTTAAGTGCTCTTTGGGCTCAAATGGAGTCCTTAATGAATCAAGATGAATAATGCTATTTGATTTCAGGGGTTGCCTAAGAATTTCTGTAGTAAGCATTTGCCCAAAAAAGATGAGAATGTTGTTTTGGTGGACGAAAGTGGAGAAAAATACAACACAAACTATTTAGCGGAGAAAAATGGATTGAGTGGTGGATGGAGAGGTTTCTCCATTGCTCACAAATTGCTTAAGGGGGATGTTTTAGTGTTTCAATTGATTCAATCTCGCAAGTTTTAGGTAATTATGTGACAAGTTTAATAACTTTCCATTAGAAATTTTTTACTGTCTTTTTTTGGATTCCATTATTGAAATTAACATATTCAATTACTGCAAGTCAATTTTGATCCGATTGATGATGTTTCATCGATGGTATATACATAATCGGACTACCATGCCAAGGTGCATGAAGTTGATCAAATGTACACGTTATTCGTCTTAGATCTATCTAACAAGTTAGGAGATTATATAATGTTGGAATATAAAAAACATGCCGACATTCAAGGGAGACAATCATCTGAACTCTTCCTTGTACAGCATAAAACATGGATTGGGAAATTATATTATGGATACAAGGATAACATAAATAAAGTAATCAAATTAAAGGAAAGGGAAATATGTTGATATGAGTTGCATTGCTGACAAGGAAGAACATCTTGCCATCAACATATAAATACTTGCTAATGTGTTTATAAAAATTCAAATAATTCAATTAGACTGTAAAAGGTTTTGCATTTATGATCTTGCAGGCAGACTTCAGCAGCATCTGATTCAAACCTTCCACTACATAACTCTTTTATCCTTGTTCATAGGTTTATTTCTTAATTCTGATACTTAAATTTGCTTTTCTTGTAATAGGTGTACATTATCAGAGTGAATGGCTCGACAGAAATTGATGGGGCCAGTGGTCTTCTGAACTTAGATGATCAAGCTAAATCATCAATTGCTAATGGTACACTAGCCAACCTTTTTTGTTATTTTGGAGCTTTTTCTTGCTATTAGATTTTCTTTTCCACCTTTGGAAATCAGCAAATTGCTGTCTCGCTCTAATCAGTCGCCAATCAGAGCGACTGATTTATGTTGTTCCGACTTCACTCATTTTTGGAAGGATGCATTTTTCTTTGTCAAAGCCAATTTGTAAATTGTTAATACAAAGTGTAGGCACTGATAAAAAATTTTGGAGAACACCAAGAAGTTTAAGCATGACTCATCTGCCATTAAGAAATTGGAGGGATCACAGAGAAGATCAGCTAGTTTACAGTGGGATTGAGTCCAGCCAATCTATCATCTAAATTCACAGTCAAGAGTAATTTTTTTATTCTCAATATATGATTTCAGTACACTTTAAAACTGATGAATAATATTTGTTATTTTTTCTCAGGTGGATTTGCTGATAAGCTTTTCATAAGAAGTGAAGTTGAAGAACTCAAGGAGTCTGCAAATGATGGTGTTCAACATACTGACCCAAATCGGCCTTCAACTTTAAAGAGAAAACGAGCTGAATCCAGCTTGGCAAAAGTGGTTCATACAAAAGTCACTCAAACATGCACTTCAGTAACTTTACAAAAATCCAAGGGCAAAGAATGCCAAGGAATAGAGATTGTTGAAGCTTCTCCTCCCGAAGGCACTGGAAAGACATTGATCTCACAAATGAAGTCCAAAAATTCCAGAAGCAAGAAGATTGCTGATTTAGAGAATTCCATGACATCTCACCGAGGAGGGCACATGTGGGCTGATCAGACTGCTCATCAGTTCAACCTTCCACCTCATCCCATTGCTCATCCTGGTAATAAATCCTGTCCGGATTGGAATTTAGATTTAAATGACCCAGTTGGATTTGATGATCCATTTTGTGAACCTGTGGTCGGTGGAGCTCTTCCAAGAGAGGCTCAGGCAACCTCCTTCTTATCTGATGATGAGCTAGTGAAAAAGGCTTGTCTATCTTTCAGCAGAGTAAGCCGTTCATTCTCATGTAGACATCTTTTGCTCATATTTAATACTGTCCAACAAATTTTAATTGAAGTTGTGACCTGCTTTTCAGTTCGTTCCACATTTTGGTGAAATGATTTTACGGCATGAAAAGG
This sequence comes from Mitragyna speciosa, assembly GCA_024721245.1. NCBI lineage: Eukaryota > Viridiplantae > Streptophyta > Magnoliopsida > Gentianales > Rubiaceae > Mitragyna > Mitragyna speciosa. The sequence continues at coordinate 4,151,895 of CM045557.1, forward strand.
GGTTTTCAAATATTGCTTCTTTGGAGGAGCAACTGAGAAACAAAAATGCCGAATTAACCGAATTTTCCAAGTCCGAGTCTCGGGCCAGAAAACAGTTGCAAGACAGATTGGCCAAACTTGAAGACGAGCTAAACTTTGAAAAGAGAAAACTAGAGTCAGAGAAGCAGACTTTTGAGAAGAAAGTGTCTGAAATATCAGTTTATCATCTTCAGGAACTTGAAAAAGTTAAGGCTCGGACTATAGAAGATTATAAACAGTCTACTGAGTTCGTCGAGTTGGTACAAAGCTGTTTAAGACCAACAGCCAGATTCGGTTACTTCTTGGCCATTGCAGATGTGAGGAAAAGGGTTCTTGCTAATTTGGACCTCAATCAATTTCCCGAGTATGATAATCAAGCTCGTGAGATGATGAACGCCAAACTGCCGAGCGCGGACTGAGTAGAGAAGATGAGGTAGAGCAGCAAGAAAGTAAGGCATCAGAATCTCCTTCAGGCGAGAGAAGGGGGCATAGAAGATAAAAATGAAGTCGGTGAATTATCGATCAATGATAATGCTGATTCAACCACTCATCTTGCTTCTACCAAATAAAGACTTCTCTTTATTCTTTAGTTTTTATGAGCGAAAGTGAGGATTCAGAAAATTTCACATTTTAGAAAATTACCAACTATGAAATCTAAGTATTGAAAGTATATTAAGTTGCAGAATTGATCAAATTAAACTTGTTTGTTAATTAACTAAATTCATATAGTGAATATAAATATTTCACCTCATAAATCTAATAATGTTATCTTAAAAATTGGAATATTTATTGATAATGTGTATTGTAAAGAAAGAGATATTATTTATTTGTGAGAGATAGAAGATAAATATATTTATTTATTAAAATATGTGTGAGAGAAAATATGTGTATACGTGCGAAAATATAAGAACAAAAGTATGTGCAAGTATGTGAGACAAGAAAATTTTAAATATATGTGCGTATATATAAGATTAAGAAAATGTACATGTGAAAATGAGAAAGAAATAGTATGCATAAATGAGAGCGTATGTGTAAGAAAGCATATGAGTGTGTCAGAAAAATTGTGTGTCGAGGAGAATATGTATATGTATGTTAGAGAGAAAATCTGTGTATTTGTGTAAATGTATGTGTGTGAGAGATTGTGCATGTGACAAAGTTTGTGATAAAAGGAAAATTTATGTATTTGTATGTGTGTGTGTGAGAGAGAGAAATATGTGTGTGCTTACAAGTATGATTGTGTGTGTTTGTTTTGACTATCTGTGTATGCGCTCAGATGTGTGTGTGAGAGAGTATTTATTTATATGTATGTGTATTGGTGAGTGTGTGAGAACACATATGTGTGAAAGACAAAAAACATAATATATGTATCCAGAATTCAGCAAATTAAGTGAAATTTTTAGTTAAAATTTTGTACACAAATTAAGTAGTACTTAATGTATTTAATGGTAAAAGAATTTTATTATCAAATATATTGAATTCAAAAGGTTTCTAATCTATTAATTTCAGTATTAAGTTGAGTTATCAAACATCCTTAAGACTCATTAAAGGATGATATTTTTGTGATTAAACACTCTTCATCATCAGCTAAATGACCACATTTTTTTATGGGTGCATTTTAATTTTTCCATTTGATTAAATGGCACGAATTTTAAGTCACTTTTATGAGCTTAATTTACTTGAGTATAGGATTTCATTATATTAAATATAGTCGATTAGTACAAGTTTATTTGGATTTGATTGATGATGTATGGATTTGATTGATGATGTTTGTCTTGCAAGTGTTCTACTCTCTCTTGCATGGTAAAAGTATCTCCACCGCCTCATTCTAAAATTACGCTAGAGCTGGCAACAAGTCCCAAGACCCAATAGATACCTATGCCTAAATCTAATTTTGGTTAAATCAATATTTTTTGTGCATCATGGTTAAATCAATATTAAAACTATAGGATTGAGCATAATTGGGAGTATATTTAACAATACCTATCTAAATACGAATATAATTGGAATTTATTTGGGATTCCCATGAGTTTGATAGCTCATTGTTTAAATGAGTTAAAATTATATATTTAAATGAATAAAAATTATAAGTATATTCAATAATTTATTTATTTTGCTATCAAAAGAAATTGCTATTGAATGTTAGTCAGTATCAAAATAGGTCTAACCCATTTTAGTCTAACTTAGATTGATCCCATGACCAATATAAAATTGTTTGATTATAACCCATATCTTCCGGTCCCAATTATATGCCACCCAAATATAGTCCATTCCGCCCATTTGTCGTCTTGAATTTATGCACATGTTAGGCTTCTACGAGTCATAATCGAGCCACGACACATGCTGGAACTTTGAAATACACATGGTGTAAGGTGTATGTCGACAACAAAAGATCACAAATCTAAGATGACTGAAAATGCTCAAGTGGAAGAGGAAATGTAGACATCTTGAAATCAAGTTTCAAATATTGAAAAGATGATCAAAAACTTTGGATGCTCTTCTCAAGGTCCAAACTATGACGATGCACTACAGTAATTTTGCGGTCAATCTTGATGGTAGATGAGCAATTTATTTTCTTGTTAATTTGTGGTTTTGAGGTTTGAATTTTATTGGACGAAGTTATTGAATTGAGCTCGGCAATAACTTCAATTAATAATATAATTGAGATTATTGTATCTATAACTGTATAAACTAGTGTAATTAAGTTAAGCATTCTGTTATGAAAAATTCTTCTTTTTTTGTATTTAACAATCTTGAAATTATCAAATTTGATTTTGTTTTGAACCGAATTCAAACGAAATTTTATAGAACCGAGAATCAAATTCAAGTTGTTTGAATCTTTCACATATAAATTTCAAGTTTTATACCTATCAACCCGTAATTACCCAAGCTTAAAACTTAACGAATGCTAAATCTTATATATATTTGGCATGATTAGTTATCAAATAAGTTCAAATGAGCTCTTATTGAGTCAAATCCAGTTCACATGAGTAATATGATTTGTCTTTCAATCCTAATTCTATGTTACTACAGTGACATCTTTATTCATTTCCAACTGCAACTAGTTCAAAAGGTAGTTTTACTTTGATTCCATGTTAGATCATAGATATGAGATTATTTTCAATTCCATTCAAAAAATACAGATTTTATTTACTCAAATTGGTTTAGGGGTTTGATCTAAATGTTTAATATTTTGATTCAACACCCTACCAATTACTTTCTTTCTGCATACGAAATTAAGATGTCAAGACAAAGTTTGATGACAACGCTCAAGTAACAAAAAGTTTTTAAGAACTAAACATATTTAACTTACATATCTAAAACTTGACAAATCTATGACTAGCTAGGATAAGATTCAAATGCTATTTGAGTTGCTGTTTAATGACCGACTGCAAGTTTAATATATCTTTTGATACAAAAACAACTAGTTTGAGTTACAAAATGCCTCCCATTCATTCATGTTTCTTCTGTGTCATTTTCAATTTGTAGTTTACCATCATAATCGGCCAATTCTCATGCGCATTTTTTGTCATTTATCGAAATTTGCTGAGTGCATCTTGCTTGTTACGTGACAATAGACAGTCCATAGGTAGATAAAATCCCAGAGCACGAACGCAAATCGGTTCGGTTATTCAATTTCTTTTGTCCCAAGTCTCAAATATGCATACGTATGTTGATTTGGTTATTCAATTTCTTTTATCCTAAGTCATAAAATAATGCAGACGTCTGTCATTGATCCGAAAATCTTCTTCTTTCTCTTTGTCAATATTTTTCAGAATTCTTCGAGACTTGACTCAAATCAAACCAATCTGATTGAAATAATTAAACAGCAACAATGACCACAAATCTATTTTACTTATTTATTGCAATTTACTTAACTGCTCATCTTCAAATGGTACTATATGTATTGCATTTGGTCAATGACAAGTTCTTTTCGTTTTCTTTTTCTTTGTAAACATGATGACCAGATTATTTCCTTGAATCACATTGTGATGATGCCATGTTTCACGTGAAAGCTCAGTGACCAAATTCCTTGAGTCGCATCGCCACATTTCTCACCGATGATCAGTGGCCGAATTGTTCTTGAATAACATTCTTTATTCTATTGGCCTTCCATTAATCTACTGTGTTAAAAGTATACAACAATACTTGTCAATGCAACTTACCCTTTTGTCACATCATAAGAATACATACACATTATTATATGGGCAAATTGGTGATTATTTGGTAGTGATTCATGATGCAAATCAGACCGTAAAGCAAACCCACGCTTCCATTCCTGCCCGCCGCTGGATTTTCATTTTTAACAAAATTTTGTTTGTCTTTTTTTATGTTATTCATAGTTCGTACTCAATGAAAATTGTAATATTCTTTTTATAGTTCGAGCTCGATTATTATTGAGATGTTCGTCCATAACATTCTCGTATACCTTAGAAAGCATGCCATGCAATCAACAAAGCCCTCGCCTCTCATCTTGAAAGCTTATCATCTCTTCATCACCATCAATCCTAGAATAATTGTGTATGCCCATAAATAGGGCCCAAGTCCCCATACTTTAATTTTCTTAACAATTTCAGATTAGGGTTTTGGTTTGCTAAAAATTTCAGACAATATAACCATATCGGAGGCTTTAATTCTCAAATTTGGGACAGTACAAGTAACTTTGGCAATATATGTAGTTCTACCCTGTTTTCCTCCTTATTATTATTATTTTTTTTTGGTAAATAGATGCTAGAGATAGAAAAAATGATGATACGTTAATTACTGAGGATTAAAATTTACAGAAAAAATATTCAGGAAATTTTTAATTAACGGGTGGCAGGAGCTTCAACATTCATAAAATGAGTGCAATTTTCGCGTAATTCTTTATAAGGGTTACTGTATACACTCTTTTGAATTGTATAAACATAACATGATTTCTGTTTTAGGCTTACCAGCAAAGCATAAGCAAGTGACTTCTAAATAATATGAACATGAGATATTTCAGGCTTACTAGGAAACCTTAAGCAATACTAGAAACTAAGTAAAATTTTCATTATGTGCATGAATTGGGCACCTCAAATGAAAATTTTCCAAAATCATTTTTCTTAAGAAAATAAATGCAATCACATGTACGCGATAAGTTTATGTAGTTGGCTAGTTTCTTTCTCCTTGACTTTTGCATGGAAAACCTACTTTTTTAGAAAATTTTTCTAAAATATTCTCTCAATGCATCGTCAATCTTTTTCTATATTCTTAACCACGTTTATACTCTTACATATATTGCATCACAAAAAAATATTATAACATTATTTTTTTTAATTTTTGAAAATAAAATATAAATGAAGTTCATGATTTTGGTGGTCCAATGGACCCTAAACTGTTCGAGAAAGAGAAAAAGAAAACGAAGGGTTTGATATTAAAACTAAAAATTTATCATTATTTACTCTATCATTGCATAACTATAGGTTTATTTCTTTTTTTACACAAATAAAAAAATATAGTTAATGTGGTTATAATAATAATTTTTTATTCATACTTTTCTCAAATACCCCTTGTTAATATTAGATCATTCATTCAAAATAAAAAACACATATTACTATATTATTCTTGAAACTTTAAGTACTTTAGCTTTTGAATGTGCATTAAATATAGACATATTAGTAAAATTACAACCAAACTAATCTTTAAAAGATAAAGTAAGCCTATAATTTTAAGACAGATACAAAAGAAAAGTGAGTATATACGTAGTTAATATTCTTACTAACTAAATTACAATTGTTTATAATTCCAATGAACTTAATGCTACAGTAATTGTGACATGACAACAATACTAGTAAAAGTTACAATCTAAATAGAGTAGTCATAGAGGTGACAGCAACAGTGATAAGAATCGAAATCCAAAATACCGATTATTCGGTATAATTGACCGAACAAATTAAGTTATATTAGCTTTAGTTCAGCTTAGGCTACAAAAGAACTATCAAAATTTCTTGACAAAACATGAAGGATGATCTAAATTAGACTGTTAATTCGTCATTCAATCTGCACAAAAATACAAGCAAACAAAGTCAACTAAATATAAAATCAAAATTGGAGGCAATCATTGGCCAATTCTCATTAGACTTTGTTTTCTTTAATAAGTAAAACTACGTAAACTCTGCGCCACATCACACCACCGCACGCTACACCGTCACGGCCGTAAAACCGTCAAACCAGAAAAAGAAGGCGCAAAAAACTGAGTCACAGCCAGCCCACAGAAACTTTAATTAAAAAAAAAGAAACTTTCGCAATTTCTTTACTAAAGTATGAACGCTGATCAGTTATATAGCAGCAACTTTACTACTCCTTCCTCAACTGATCGGAGACTAAGCATTCTTGCGACTCACCTCCAACTTTCTTCTTCTTCATCATCATCAAGCATGAAGAATAGCACTATTGTCTCTGCTTCACCAACTTCTGCTTTTGGTGGCTCTGTTTTTTCCCATATTGCTCAGGCCCCCGAAGATTCCATTCTTGGGGTACTCTTTTCTTTTATGTACTTAAACGTGTGCATGAAAAAACACTTAAATTAATGTGTAGCTACCATGTTCCCACTAATTGAGGAAATCCCAGTTCGAAAAGTATTGAAAAGATTGTATCTTTGATTTTTTATCAGTCCTTTTGTGTTGAGATTGTTGATTGTGGATATGTTATAGAAATGGAAGTATTTTCGGTTTTGGTGTTATTTGGATATTTTATACAAGCAAAATTTATGAAGGAAATGATAGAAAAAATAAAGCCAAAATAAAGACTACAATTTTATGGTCTTTGAATTTATTATGTTCTGTCTCTTTATTAAATTTGGATTTCTGGTAGAGGTTTAAGCATAGCACAGAAGGGGGAAATTTTAAAAATTGAAAATTGATTGTGGATCAATCTCTTCCTTTGTTCTGTTCTGGTTTGTGATCTTTGCAGTTTAACATGTATTTATTTATTTATATTTTTTTTTTATGTTGCCATGGCTGACATTTGAGTAATATAGGAGTTTTTAATTTGACATTTGAGTAATATAGGAGTTTTTAATTTGACATTTGAGTAATATAGGAGTTTTTAATTTGGCATTTTCCCCTTGTTCTTCTAGCTGTTGTAAGGGATTTAAGCAAATTACTCCACAAGGGAAAAGAGAAGGATTGTTATATTTGTGTCCTATTTCGTTTTATGGGGTGACTGTGCTTTTTTATGGGGTTTTGCTGTGAGGTTTTAGCTGCTACTCGTGCAAGTATTTGGAAGGTAAATAATATTATCTGAAAGTTTCATATCTTTGTGATTAGGTGACTGTTGCATACAACAAAGATCCAAGCCCTGGAAAGTTGAACTTGGGTGTAGGAGCTTATCGAACTGAGGTGAGTTTTCTTTTCGTATTTTTACTATGCTGCTATTGCATGATTCATTATATTCCAGCATAAATAGAAAAGGCATTTGATCTGATAAGAGGTGGAGACTCTACTCCATTAGCATATTGTATCAACAAATAGATTCTCCATAGAAAATATGGATAATAGTGATTATATAGTTTTTGCATTCAACAACTTCCAATACCTGAAAGGCATAGGAGGAGATTTTGTTGGATGGATACCATTAAAATGGTTATAAGATGTTGGAATTTGTTACTGAATTGGGGCATTGCCCTGGATTTTGATGGAGAATTTAGGTTTCAATATAAGAAACATGGGCTTCTTAGTCTGTAATTGAGAAACTTCGGGGCTTCAAAATGACTTGGCATGATTCACTTCAAAATGACTTGGCATGATTCACTTGATTACCAACAAAATTGTCAAGAATGCTAATTCTTTCGTGCTTTAGATTTTCCAGATGTGACATTTGATTTAATGTTATTGCTGCTAAGGAGCCATTGTGAGCAGCTGTTAAATTTTTTTTTGTCACATTTGGGATGCGAATCTTTTCGTGATGACTTTTGTCATGCTTATACAGGAAGGGAAACCTCTCGTTCTGAATGTTGTAAGACAGGCAGAACAGCAACTAGTTAATGACAGGTCTGATATCTGATATTTCTGGAAGCTAAGTGATTTGTTCATGTAAAACTGCTAATTGAGAACTAAATCATGTCCAGCTCTCGTGTTAAGGAATATCTCCCAATCGTTGGGATGGCAGACTTCAACAAATTGAGTGCCAAGCTCATTCTTGGTGCTGACAGGTATATTATTATACAAGTAAAATTTCATGAACTTTTTAAACTTTGGGTTCAGGATCTTCTAGTTTGGCCATTTAACTCCTTCAATGTTTCTTTCAGGACAAATAATTGTAACGTGATTTCCAATTTGTGGCTTTGACTCTGTACATGAAATTTTATGCCTAAATACAAATGAGTGGCCAAGAACTTATGCAAACGAATACGAAATAGTGTGAATATTTGCATCTGCATCTAACAAAACTATAGGATTTCTGCTATATAAACACCTGTAAGTGGATCTGGCCAACAGATCATATTCTGTTATTCTGTTCAAAAAGAGATATTTGTAAGGAACAGAAAGTTAAAATTTTTTCTTGTGATGCTGGCCTAGTTGGTACACATCTTAAAAGAGCATTGTGTCCAGTGAACCATCAGAAAAATTTCTAGTACTGCATTTTTGAGTTAGTTCAGTATATTATGTCATCGCTATCATCACATCTTATTTGCATAACTTCTGCTATATAACTCCATATTGTGGTTGAACATCATTTCTGATTTTTTTTTTTCTTGGTTGGAAATAGTCCTGCTGTTCAAGAGAATAGGGTCACCACTGTTCAGTGTTTGTCTGGCACGGGGTCATTGAGGGTTGGAGCTGAGTTTTTGGCGCAACAGTATCATGAAGTAAAGTGCTAGTATTTTTCCTTTTCCAAAGTCAAAAGCATTTTCCTTACGCTTTATCTTTTCTTTTTGATTGACATTTCTGTGCTATGTCTAGCAGCGGACTATATACATTCCCGTTCCAACATGGGGAAACCACCCAAAAGTTTTCACTCTTGCTGGTTTATCTGTAAAAAGTTACCGGTATTATGATCCAACTACACGTGGGCTCAACTTTCAAGGTTTGGATATGTTTATGTATGTTTAAGTGAAAATTGTTGATTATTCAAATAATTAACCTAATGTAATTGAATGATATAGTTTGCTTTGGAATTTTTTTTTAGAAGATTTGACAAAACATAATAGCTAACGAAAAAGTGAAATTCACTGGCTCAAAATGTTCTTTTATCAACACTTAAATATGTAAAATTATCGGGAACATGCTCTAGTTTCTCTTGGTAATGTATTCATATAAGGAAAAAAATTCTGCTATTTGGATAAACACCACTCTGCCTTTATTGAAAAGCAATTATTTCCCCCTTAAATTGTGCCTTGTAACAATTGTTCCCCGGAGGTAACTATGATGGGTCCACACTGTCTCATGAAGAACCTTGGTTTCAACTCGCAATTAAAAGCTTAGGTGAGTGTTTACACAATCTTGTGTCGTGGAGTGTGTTTCACTTTTTTGTCTGGATGAAGAAATTAACTTTCACATCCCTGTCGGATTTTTTGTTTAACATTTGAAAAGATCCTTCTAGGTGATACCTTCGGAATTTCGCACAAGAGAATGCTTCCATTCTCTTTTCATTTTTTTGAAAAGAAAAGCATCTCATTTAAGAAGACTACAATCTAGCGAGCTATAGGAAGCTGTTTTCTTATTTTCTCCATTTTGGGTATTTGTTGAGTGATTAAGAACTGGAAAATAGTTGGATATGACTCCACCTTTTTCAATGTGCACCGCAACCCATTTAGAATGTATGATTCCTGTTAATTGGTAGGTTTAAGTAAGCGGGATTCCAAAATTTAGTCTTACGTCATCTAAATAAGAAGACTATTTTGTGTTAGACCTGGGAATAGCCTGAACCATGTGAAACAGAGAAATAGGATTCATTTAACCTAACTGAAAATCTTTAGAGCAGTAGCATAGAACTAAGTTTGATAATGATAAACTCATGAAACATGTACCAGTTTGTATATGCATATTTGCATCTGCCTCTTAGTTTCTGAAGTTTAAAGTGTCCGTTCTGCTGAATAATAGGCTTGTTGGAAGACCTTCAATCTGCCCCATCTGGTGCAATCGTGCTTCTACATGCATGTGCTCATAATCCCACTGGTGTGGATCCTACTCCTGAGCAATGGGAACAAATCAGACTGTTGATGAGATCTAGAGCGCTCCTACCATTCTTTGATAGTGCTTATCAGGTGGGTTATAACTTATGCGTAATTATAAGAGAATACTCAATTCATAACTTCTTCACATCTGGGTCCAATTAAGGTATCTTTTTAGCATCATGTCATAACTGTCTTAACACCTAGGTATTGAACGTTTCAGGGTTTTGCAAGTGGAAGCCTGGATGCAGATGCACAGTCTGTTCGTATGTTTGTTGCAGATGGCGGTGAGTGCCTGGTAGCTCAAAGTTATGCAAAGAACATGGGCCTTTATGGTGAACGTGTTGGTGCTCTGAGCATTGTAAGTCTGCTCTGAGGTTATGTTGGCTGTATATTTCCTTGCATCTGACTGTGGGTTTCTAATGAGAGGTGTGGGATTTATAGGAGTATTGCCCTACATGATTGCATTTTTCTGCTTGGCTTATTCCAAAGTCAGTGAGCTGCATCTATTGACATATATGGGTTTTCCTCTTAGAAACAAAGTTGGTTTGAAAAAATTAGAACGGAGAAAAGTTGGAGTTAATTTACATATTTCTGCACACATAAGAATGCTTGATTTCTTACAAGAGCAGGTTAATACTTGTGATCTTTAAGATGGAATTTAAGTCTTGCATTAACGCTATTTTTCATGTGATTATCACTTATTATCAATACATTGGTCAAAGGGATACAATCAGAATTTAGGTTTCTGAGATTATGACGGTTTCTTTTTCTAACCATTGTTCCGTGATCTCAATTAGAACATGGTTCTGCATTCTATTTGCCATCTAGTTCCACCATATTACCATGTCTCCACAAGATGATTTTTTTTTACTTGATTTTAGTTGAGGATTATCTGATTGTATCCACGTTAGATTTCAGATCTCAGTTGAGTGGTAGCTGCAGTGGAAAAAAGAAATGTAATATCTCGAAACTTTTGAAGAAGGCATTTAGTAAAGAATGTGAAGTTCTATACTTTGACTGGCAATAAAATACTATAATGTTGGGATTATTCATGCACTTAGCATGGACGTTAAAGTTGCCTAGCATGAATATTAGAATCGGTAGAGATTCTAATGCAAGTTCAATGGTACCTTTCTTTTTGCTAAAGTCAGCATATTCATCATGTTGCATGTTATATTCTGGTGCCATGACTGCTTAAGGTATTGAAAATCTACAGGTATGCCGGGCAGCTGATGTGGCAAGCAGAGTTGAGAGCCAGTTGAAACTGGTGATCCGGCCAATGTATTCAAACCCACCAATACATGGTGCATCTATTGTGGCAACAATTCTGAAGGACAGGTAGCAAATTGTTTGATGTGCATTAGTTTGAAGCATGCCACTGATGTACTGAAAAATCTCGTGTCTTACCAACTAAAAAGGTTTCTTGGTGCATTTTAGGAGTTCCATAAGAAGATCATGCTAACTGTTTCTCATGCTTAGTTTCTCTATGACCGCAGAAACATGTTTCATGCGTGGACACTGGAGCTGAAGGCTATGGCTGATCGTATTATCAGCATGCGCCATAAATTATTTGATGCTCTACGTGCTAGAGGTGAACCATATTTTATATCTTCTAGAAGTTTGGTAGTGCCTTAATTTGCTGTTTTTCTTCCACTTTGCATTACAGTTATTTGTACTCCCATTTAGACATTAGGAAGAGAAGATCTGAAGTTGGGAGAGAGAAAATATTGAATATAATTGGCCATTGACATATGACTAAATGCTGGAAAAACAAAGGCAAAGAAGGTAGGATGGTCAAGTGCATGCAGATTTTTCTGAAGTGTGGTCCATGGAAAAATCTGATCATTTAATTGTTGCTAAACATTGAACTAGGTGTTTGTGTTCTTCCACATTGTGGACGCAAGGCAGTATGTTATCACTGGTGTTAATGTGGCTTCAGTAACTGTTGAAATAGGTGTTTGTGTTCTTCCACATTGACCCAAGACATTATGTTATTATTAGTGGTAATGTAGCTTTTCGTAAAGGACTCCCTCATAAGAATAACTTCATGTCTGGTGCATCTGGAATAACTTTACATATATTGATGTATATCTTGTCAACCCAATTTAGGCTTTTCTTTGTTCTATTCAAGTGATTGGTTTTTCTTTACATTTTTGGTTTGTGATATGGTTTACTTGAGAAAACATGCATCATAACGTTATATTATTCCTCGTGGCAGGTACACCTGGTGACTGGAGTCACATTATCAAGCAAATCGGAATGTTCACTTTCACTGGACTTGACTCGCAGCAGGTTGCCTTCATGACCAAAGAATACCACATCTACATGACGTCGGATGGGTAACAAGCTTCCTTGCATGACTTTAAATATCTCCTATAGTACCCGTAAAAGTCGAAGATTGAAAGAAAAAGGTCAAAATAGTTAGATTCTCTCGTAATGAAGACAAAAATGCAATGGCATCTTTTTGAGCAGGAGGACCATTTAAGTTTTTTATGTGAAATATATATATATATATATATATATATATTTCATGAAAATCTTAAATGGTTAAGCACCTAGATCAAAAGGCATGCTAACATATACATTTTCTTCCATGAAGAACTTGAATGGTTAAGCACCTAGATCAAAAGGTATGCTAACACACACACACTGTGTGTGTGTGTGTGTTAGCATACCTTTTGATCTAGGTGCTGTGTGTGTGTTAGCATACCTTTTGATCTAGGTGCTTAACCATTCAAGTTCTTCATGGAAGAAAATGTATATGTTAGCATGCCTTTTGATCTAGGTGCTTAACCATTCAAGATTTTCATGGAAAAAAATATATATGTCAGCATGCCTTTTGATCTTAGGTAATTGTAAGCATTTCATAGACATGTTTTAGGTCATGCAGACCATGTTGATTGTTTAGCTTCCCCTTTTTCTCTTGCTAATTCCTTGTCAGTCGAGTAGTCAATGGAAGTTTTTATGAGGATTGTGTTCAATGTTTGAATGTAGTACAGCTTGTCTTTCATAAGCATTTCACTTAGGCTCCTTTGATCTCCTGATTGTGCAGACGAATTAGCATGGCAGGTCTGAGCTCGAGGACAGTTCCACACCTTGCAGATGCAATACATGCTGCAGTAACACGAGTTGCCTGAAACAAAAATTACTACCCTTTTGTATTGAGCATCCTTCCCCTTATTACCCAATGTAACCCGTTTTGATTGTAAAATAATGACTCCAAGAACATCAGAAGTTAAAGAGTACTCGAGTCTTGGATGCAAGCCTTGTGTACTCATAAGTCAAACCGATTTGGAGCAATAAAACTGCAAGAAGCACGGTCGTTTTTTTGCTACGTTTCGTTGTGCAGCTTCTTGGGGTATGATGTACTTAATACATTGTCGTGAAAGTCTAGAGAAAGTTTGAACATGATGCTGTTAATACCTGAATTTAATTGATGGATGAAGCTTTATTCTGTCGTCTCTCGGTTTTGCACTTTTACGATTGAAACCGTAGGTAATGATATACCAAAGGGATTAAACATATGCTTGAAGAGTGATGGCTTAGACGAAAATTTTAAAAATGTGTCTTAAAAAGGGACACTTGTCAGCTTAAAAAAGTACTCATTTCACCTAAAAATGAAAGATCTTGTGACTCGGCTAATATATTTTCTCGACACGGTATACCGCATGGGTCTTATTGAAAAAGAAATAGCAAAAAACTTGCATAGTCAGTTACTAGGAGTAAGGATGGCCTTTTAATCCAGCAATTCCCATAAAAAATCCGTTTCATAAACACATTTGTCCATCTACAGATCGTCTACTAGCCCCAGCAATTCCCATATACATTTAGTCTCAAGCCCTTTCTCGGAATTGTGCAAATTTGGACTGAAATTAACGCCTATACTTTGGCTAGATTTTCTAGCAAATATAAGTAGAGATCATCTGGAAGAAAGCTTACTTTCTGTTATTTTGTGTGGGATACTGATGGCAAGTGTAATTAATAAACGTTAGAACTAGGATAAGTTCAAAAATTTAGGAAAAAAATTCCTGAACTAATTGAATGATCAAACTTACCTGGATTTTTCAAATGTGTTACACTGCCATCAATTAGCTTATAAGGCCAAATAACTGCATATGACAGGTGAAGAAGCCCTAAAAATAAGAACTTAAAAGAACACAGCAAAATCAATCTGTTGTCCCCCCTTAACTCGCATGGAAGCATTGTTTATTGAATTTCAAATTGCAGCTGAACAATCTTCAAATAATTGATTTCACCAAAATAACAATTTCAAGATATGATTATCGGAACTATAAAAGGGTAAAATAAATGAATGTATACTTTTTTCAAGTTTATACACTGCAAAAGCACTGCTGTAAGCACACTGCTGCTACTACCTGCAACCTTTCAACAGATAGGAAGAGGGACTTGAAAAGCTAATGCCTGTTCTCAATTTCCCAGTCTCTGCTCCTTTTTCAGGTGTCCCACATTCACTAAAATCAAGTGTTCGGCACTCCGTCTGCAAATGCAAGTGACGTAAATAAAAATACACAAGCCAAGATCCCTTTGAAAGGAAGATATTAAAGCATGCAAGTGAAGAGAATTATTCTTCGACCAAAAAGTCATACAGGATACTAATACAACTGGAGCAGTAATCTGAAGCATGTGAATTACAGATTAAAGGCTCCACGCCTTGTAGTTAGATAAAGACAAAAATTCCAGAAGTTGGTGGATGCTTTCAACTTTTTTAAACCATGCCAATGTTCTTTTTGGGGATAACTGTATCAGCAATTATGGGAATTTATGTCGCCTCTCACTGAGCTATTAATACAATCCTCAACAAAGATTGATGCACTTAATGATAACGAGCAAAGGGAAAACCATCCCAATATCATTCAGGTAAAGATAGTGGTCAAAACAGAATCTTCAAGGAAAATTTACCGAAGAAATCAACAAAAGTGTGTGTTAACTACCATGAAAGAAGAGAGAATTCTAACATCTTCCAATGAACAACCACCTTTATATCTGGAATGAGGGAAATTAGGACCTTAGGAACTGGCAAATTACTTTACTATAATCATACCATGACATTTGATGCCACACTAGAATGATGCTCCTGCTGATATTTTGAAAGGTCATTCTGCTCTTTATCAGCATGCAAGTTTTTGCTGCTTTTCTTCAGTATAGTTTCAGGAGTTTCATCTCCCAAAACTTCCTGTGCATTTGCAAATGCTGAAGCAGTATGCTCACTCAATTGCTTCATCAACCCAAGAGCATCAAAACTTCTGTCTCCAGGGCTCATAAGATACTCAATATCCTACAATACTTCAGTTGTCAACTTTAACCTAAAAAGAAAATAAATATAAAGCAAGAAAAAGAACCCACTCAACTGTGCAAAACATTAATCTCTCATAAATTTTGTTACCTCTATTGTGATGTCTGTATCAACTCTTGGACCTGGCAAAAAACTATTGAAGAACCAAGGGGATTTCCATGCTGAAGGAGATTCAATACTTCTTTTGAAAGGGGTTTCTCCAAATCTACAGGAAAAATAAATCAAGAAGAAATCGCAGACGCTATTGATCACATACTGCTAATTGTACATAATGCTAATAAAAAAACCATAAATGATGCAGAAAAAACATGCTGTGGTCATCTTACATGCTACTGTTTTCAACACCACAAATGTTCACTGAATTTTCAACTTTCTTGCCTAATGGTGTAGATGAAGAATCCAGTTGCATTGATGCAGTTGTAACCACATTAATAGCATCCTTCTTTCCAGATATTCGAGGTGAACAAACAATGGACAAACAAGGTGTCTCTGATGAAACTGATCCTTTGTGCAATCCAGCTTCCAGTCTTCCAGAGAACTTCTTGTTTCCAAATGCTTTATCACTTTTTATTCCACCTCGATCAGGAGAAAAGAATAGACTATCGTTCATATCATGTTCAACAAGAAAACTAGAAGGCTGGTTCACCTGAGAAACAAAGAGGGAAAAAAAATGAGGGGGGAAAAAGCACAAGAAGCTTCATCTAAGGATAAAGTAGAAGAAAAATTTAAAAAAAAAAAAGAAATAAAGAAAGATCTACACTTAACTGACAAATGTAACTAGCTGAAATTAAACTGAAATGATCTTAGCAAAAGTGTAGATTGAAGGAAAAAGAACACAATCTGCAACTGACCAGACAAAAAACTTGTCTAACAAACAAAATATCCAAATTTTTACACTCTGTTAAATCCTATATTAGATAAGGGCCAAAAACAGGATTGTGTATTTTTTAGCACTCAAACATGGAACCAACACACCCAGAAAGAAAAGTTAGAAAAGTAAGAGTGCTCATTTCTCACAATTTCAGTAACTGCATCTGATTTTGTTAGAATTTTACTATCTATTGCACCATTCTGTTGTCTCATCTTGTCTAGGGGAAAATTAGCATTGGCATCTTTCTCTAAAATTAGAGTCGCCGAAGATGGGTTTCCCTTTGTATCCTCTTTATCTCCTTCTATTGTAACAGGAACAAAATTTTCTTTATCATCAGTTGACACTTCATAGTTTCTTCTGTTGTTTGTTGGTGGAGATAGAGCCGACTGCTTTTCATTTTCAGTATCATAAAACATAACATCTAATCGAGAAAAGTCTCTGGTCAAGATAGAGAATTGTTCCTGATTTATATCACTTTCCAGCTTTTTCTCACACCGCTTTTCTGACAAAGGTGACACTAAATCACGATGACGCTTCTTCAATATAGATGGTGTGCATGTGAATGTTTTGGCAGCACTTTTCAGAACAGCATCTGGGCTATCATCCCTTGATGGTGAATCCCACAACCTAAATGGAGTAAGACAATTCATAGAAGACATCATGAGCTGACGGATACCAAGAGGGCTGTACTCCTGCTGCATATCATTACCAGACTGTATGAGATCACAACTGAAGAATGGAATATCCAGGCTTGGAAAACGTGGGGGCTCATAAAACAAAGCTCCTGAATCTGTTTGTTCATCAGATACAACTGGTTGTTCTTCAACTGGTGGACAAGTCTTAATGTCCTTTGACGATGGTAAGCCAAAATCATTAATAGGAATCAGTTTTGCAGAATCCTTTCCCTCCTCTAGTTGCCCTGGCATCCCTAATTCAGCAGTTTGATTGTTAGGAGAACCACCCAATTCATTGCTGTAGACAAAGCCATCATATCTAGTTGCGAGGCACTCCTTTTCTGTGTTTCCAACTGAAGAATCATCGAAGAGACTTGGATCAATACTAAATATGAGCGATCCATCATCGGAAGACAGTTGTGAAGGTACAGAAAATGGTTCCCTGAACGAAGTTTCCAATAGGTCAGATTGCAAAGAATTGCAAGATTGAGAAAGAAAAGTTCCATCTAGAGGTATATGATAGCTTGATGTTTGGTATAGCAAAGAATCTGTTGCTTCATCTATTACACTATTTTCAGGAAGAAAAGAACCCTCATTTCTCACTTCAGGGTTTGCCATCCTAGAACATCCAACTTCAGTAGAAAAAAAGTGATCTGGTTTATCACAACCCAAGAGCATGCTTACCATGGAAGTTGAAGTACTTAAACCCATAGAACTTTGAAGCGGAAGGGTAACTAATTCATGCATAAACTGCCCAGACGAAGAAAGCATAAATTGTCCAGATGCTTCCTGCCCTAAATCCAGTGAAGACATGTCAGGTAATTCATTCTGATTAAGTTGCCAATCTTTCTCCACAGGAGCCTCCCAGTCATGCAAAAAACTCTGTTCAAGGCACTCTTCTCTAACATATACATTTTTGTTAGCCATCTCATTTATAGAACTTGAACATCCAACAGCAATAGAACCCTGACTACACTGGGAAACATCCTCCATTTCTGCACCATCTCTAAGAACACTATCATCTTCACTGCTTTGCTGTGTCTTTGAAGAAGCAGCAGCTGCAGATTGACTTGGATGGACAGCATTAGGCAGGCCTTGGAACTGCGCAAGCAACCCTGATGCCAAATAGGAATCCAACTTCTTTTTCACTGAACTATTCCAGTGATTCTTAATTG
The DNA here is from genome assembly GCA_024721245.1 of Mitragyna speciosa. Lineage (NCBI taxonomy): Eukaryota > Viridiplantae > Streptophyta > Magnoliopsida > Gentianales > Rubiaceae > Mitragyna > Mitragyna speciosa. The sequence continues at coordinate 4,170,085 of CM045557.1, forward strand.
CATTGTCTGTCCTGATGATTATAGAGACATGTATTTCATAATCAGTAAGTTCAAACTCGACGTAAGCATTTATGTGAGCAAACCAAAGGAATTTGAGATCATAAAGTGCAAGATGGATGAGAAGGTGAAGTATAGATACTCGTAACATATTATTCCATCAAAATTGTTTTTTTTTTTTTTTTCTCTTTCCATTAACATGAAAATACCTTCCAGGCAAGAATTTTGTCAACTCTGCCCACTTGTTCCCATAAATTTGATGAGCTTGAATAAGAGCCAGTTCCTCCTCTTGTGTCCAAGCTTCTTTATTAATCCCGGGATTAAGATGATTGTGCCATCTGGTTGTTGTAAATCAGGAAGAGAATAGAATAAAATTCGTGATAAAAATAGCACAAATTAGAAGCACCTTCTCTGAGATTGATAGACTAATCAAACTATTAACAGCACAAATGGAACTCCAAGCTGAAGATGATCTAACAGCCACCACATAATTCTAAATTGGAAAGATGATCTGCATTAATCAACACACCAAGTACTTTGACATAATCAGAACACAGCATTCAGGTAATCAATAAATTGATACCAAGAACACTCATTGTCCTTGTCGTGTCAATATTTTGCCTGTAAAAATAAGTTAAGTTGCACAGGCCTTCCGAATTGAAGTGAGAAAATTTTCCATTGCACAGCCTCCAAAAGGATAAAAAATAATAAAAATAAGTGAAGCTGATAAGAAAGTAATTGTATTACCAGAACTCGGAATATTGCTGTAAATTTGTCTCAATACCATTTTGTTTTTAAATGTGTATTCGGCACCATCAAACTTTTCAGATTTTTTAGATGTACAAAGTTAAAGGAAAAATAATGAGATATAATAATTAAGCCAAAAAGGCCAAAGCAGCACGTCTCTGAACATCATCCCCATTTTAAAATCAAGTTTAACAGTGGAAAGAGATGTAAACATTCCATAAAATGAAATTAGGGAAAACTAGCAAGATAGCCTATATGAACGTGTTGCTAACCTTTCCCGACACTGCTTTCCTATTCGTCCAGGTAAGTGTTGTGCAATAGTGGACCATTTTTTTGGCCCATATTGGCTCACTAATTCAATAATTGTTTCATCCTCCTGCATCAAAAGTCAAATGATTAATTGACGCTCATAAATTTTAAAGACCATTCAAATGTTGAGCAAAACATGTATACCATACAGTTAACAAACTAAACTTTTCAAGGAAGAAAAAGCACAGCATCTTACTTCTTTAGACCATGGACCTTTTACAAGTTCTGGATTGAGAACCTTCTGCCACCTATGCAGACACTGCACATCTGTCCGATCCTTGAAACATTCCGCTACATTAAAGCAAAGTTTCACTTTTAATATCTTTTCCCATTTCTTTGATAAAAAACCACCTAAAGGATTTTTCTACTTTCCTTGTTTAAAAATTATATTTTTAATGCAAGTGAATGAATATTGATGAAAAATTAGATTAGAACTTTCAGAATTTCAGCACGTTAATAAAAAATAAATCATTTTTATTTTTCTTTCATATTCTATATTATCCTACTTAGCAAATTTTCACCAAGGCATACCCACAAAATCTAAAGGGATGGTGGTTTGAAAAATGTAACAGTTTACACATGCTTCTTTTACTTTCATGTGCACCAGGCAAAAAGAAGATAATGGAGATAATGAAATATTTATGAAGGATTAGAGTAGAAGATCATTTTAGAATTTTATCATTTTAATAAAAGATAAATCACTTCTGTTTTTCTTTCATGTACTATATTTTCCTACTTCAGCAAATTTTTTCCAAAGCATAGACACTAAATCTAAGGAGATAGTAGATGACGAATATGCATGTTTTGTTTGCTTCTGTAGGCACTAGGCATCTAAGTGATAATTTACTGGAAGAAATGTACCTATCTTCTTCCAGTTTTTTCCTTTAAAACGTTGTACAGCCTGTCGCAAAATCTCATCCTGTATATAAATAAAAATTCAATTTTGTTAAAAAAATATATCAAAGCCTTGAAACTTGGATGATCGGACAGAGCATTGCCAGTTTACCACCAGAGTTGACTATAAGAAAAAATAGGATCACTTACCTGTTCTGTGGCCTTGTCATGCCAATGTGCATCTATTCCGGGTGAGTGCATAAGTAGGAGCAATAAAGATAAAAAGTAATAAATCTGCAAGAGATGCTTCTTGCAAGTGGACTATAAGGAGAATTTAAATTCTTGAACAGTCACAAATAGTGAGCCTCTAATAAGCTAGGCACTTCAAAGGATGAGAAAGAAAATGGCTTTCCAATAATTTCAATCAAACACTTTAGGAAAATTTGGCAGTTTGTGATAGTTGCAAATAAGAGAAAAAAAAAGGAAAAAAATAAAAAAGAAACAATAAGTAGCAGGAAAAATGAATGTAGAAAAATCACTTCAATTGAACAACCTTGCTGTTCATTCATTAGTAGAAAAGAAAGCCAAAGAAGATGTTTGGTACAGTGAAATGAGGGAAAGTATCGAAAGTAACAACTTCATTAAGATAGAACTATGGCAACATGAGGGAAAACTTCAAAATATGAAATCATAAATAATTCAAAAATAGAGTAAACTACAAAGGTAAACGACATTGCACTTGTTAGTAGCCCACAATCACTAAACATCTATAAAATTTAAGCAAACAAATCACTAATAGGGAACATCATCGAACTTATTAGTAGTCCACAATTGCTAAAGATTTAAATAATTAAAGGAAACAAATCACTAATTGGGACTTATATTACCTTTAATATAAAAAAAGCCCTCCTAGAATCAAGGTCAGCAAGTTACCAAAATTGAATCTATATAACCCAGTATGAAAGAAAATGAATTGTATACCTCTTCTGGAGTCCATTGCCCTCTTGTGGAACGCCTTGTTGGACCACTGGTCCTCCTATAAACAGTTGCACAATGTTACAAGTACCATTCATTAGCATAAACCACAATGAACTGCACTCTTAATTTTTTCTATCACATATGTTTATGCAAGGACAAATTATAAAAGCAATAACAGAAGTGGCAAAAAGTAGTAATATACAATCATATCTCTGTCACAAGGATAAACTTTCAAGAGCAATTTACAGACAACAAGTCTAGACTTCTGATGCACTTTAATGAAGGCACAACTGATGACTGAAATGAAAACCAAAAATATGTAACATCGAAACTTGACCACTGATAAAAAATGCCATCTAAGATCAACTGAGTATCTCCACATATGAACCTCAGATATTCGTAAGAAAAGATAAATGGAATTCAATCATATCAAATTACAATCAACAAACAAACACAGATACAGATTAACAGAGTCAAAAGATACCACACTGAGCGCTGTAAATTCCAGAAAATTTTATATGACATCAATAACTTGGCAAAGTAAAAAAGCAAACTGAATTGAATTAATAAAGCCATTTTCTCCAAGAAGCTTGAGAAGGTACCCATGTGCTGGCCGAACTCTAGGTACACTATCACTTCCACCGTCTGAACGAGTGGCACTTGTCCTATCACTTTCCATAGTTGATTAACCAAAGCGCAAATCTACATACCCCAATTCCCACGCGTCTGCAATTCTCTCCAGACTGTCTCCCCCAATGCATTATAGGTCAACCACAAACTTTGAGGAATGAATTCACAGGCTAAGTCGTATACACAAGCAAATAAAATCATCAATTAGAATTGACAAGTAAAGAAAATTTTAGGCAAATTATATCACAATATTTTCTCTTCCTCTATTTTATAACTGCATAGAAATAAATTCTTTTCGAAAAGAAAAAAATAAAAGAAACAGCAAGATTCACACTGAAACAAGTATAATTAAATTTTAAGAAAATGAAAAGAAAGTCACCAGAACCTTCCTTTTGGCAAAAAGACTCAGACAGATAGTTCTCTACAACCTGCAGATCTTAAAATTCACAGACATATAGAAAAAATATTCCTTTTTCCTAATAATTTTCCCGATCCATGGCTTGATTAATCAGAATCTATTCCATCATCAAAACCAATTTTTTCCCGCAAAAAATGTCAAAAAACTTTGACTTCTTTATTAAATTCACAAAAATAGAATCATTTAAATTACAAATTTTTTATCTTGTCCAATAATCTTCAAATAATTAAGAAAAATTAGGGTTTCATATATGAAAAATCATGATAGAAATTCAATAAATTTTAAAATTCAAGGTTCAATTCAAAAGATTAGCTCAAATCACAAGTAATTAGGTTTTTTATAAACAAATTCAAAGGAAAAGAAGGACCAGAAACATGAAAATTTCATCAAGAATAGTTCTTAAAAAACAGGGAAAAGAACCATTAATTCAATTCCAATAAAATTAAACAACCAGAAAAAGAAAAAAACTTTTTAAGAAACAATAAAATTATTAAAAATTTAAAAAACATACCGAAATCAGAAAACTGAACCAGACCCCATAGAAACCCGAAATCACAAATGATCCAATCATATCAACGCGCATCGCAGATCTTAAAATTTATACATATATACGTGCATATGCATACATATACCTGTATGTATAGGTGAGGAAGTGAAGAAGAGATCTGCGAGTGAGCGAAGTTAGAGAGAGTGAGTGAGTGAGGGTTTTAGAGAGAGAAAAATAGGTAAGAAAAAACGGTCCGAAGAATTCAAATGTTGAAGGGGCGGACTGAGGAGTTGTTTTTGAACCCTGTTGGTTAAATGATCTGGATGGGTTGACTGCCCAGATTGATCCACGTGGAGCTGTTGGGAGGCCTATTTTAAGAATACTTTTGAAATTTTTGAGAGAGCCAACGTTAAAGTTTTGACTTTTTGACAATTTCTGGCCTGTCCGGTTTTATTACTACTACTGTTTGGTTCGTTCGGCCGGCTTACGTTGTTTGTTGGGTAATTTATGATGTTTAATTAGAATTGTAGTAATGGATTTTCTTTCTTTTTTTTTATTTTTGGAATTATTAAATATTGTATTTCAACTTTGAGATTAGGAATTTTGATTTATGGGTTAAATCTTCAAGGAAATTTATGAGTTTACAGAATTTATGTATTAGACTCGTTGAGAAATGAAAATTTGATATTTTTATTCATCTTGTAAACAAAATTTTTTGAAAAGTTAAATATTGTGCATCAATTAATAAGAACTAGGAATTTTAGCACATTCTACCTATATATGTATATTTTCTGTTAGAGTATCTTTTTCTTTTTTTTTTCTTTTTTTGGAAGAAAATTATTATATTGAAAGTCAAGAGTGAAACAAAGAGGGATTTAGGAAAAATTAAAAACCAACCAACAAAAATGTGAATTTGGTATAACATAAAGTGACAATAAAATGTAAAAGCAAAAGTAGGTGTTCGAGCTTTAATTAATAGAAAGATTCCATCAAAAAAAAAATATTAATAGAAAGATAATGTCGAAGACTTTTTGTTTGTATGATGGGTAGTCAAAAATTATAGAAAAACTAAAAAACTGGTTCATTTTGGAACAAAAAAATGAGGGTTTTTTGAAAAAGCGGTTCCAATATTAATTTTAAAAAATCATGATTAACTGTACCAATCCACATATATACCCTAGAGACTAATATATGTAAATATTAGAGAGAAATTCAAGAGTATGCAATCATTTTATTTTCAGCATGAGGCAATTCAAAAACCTAACTATCATACTCGATTTCTCTTCCCATTTAGTCTTTTGATTTGTATATTATCCTTTGTTTTTATGGCCTAATTATCATTCGTCTTCCATGATACTAACTAAAAAATTAATTTCGATATGACTTTGTTGTGGAACACGAAATATAACACCAGCACTTTTCTTGTATTATGAAAACTTTTAATTTATAACTTTTACTTTTAAAAACAGTGGATGCAAAAGTTTCAATTTGTAATCTTATTACCTTTTTGCAAAGTAATTGAAATTGTATAAATTGTTTTCTTTATAATTTAACCAATTATTTATGTTGTAATGTTTTTTGTTATTTTTCCAAATAAACTTAATACTATATAGCTCCGGTTATTCGTGATACCCGATTCTCTTTAATTGGGTAGCTGACTAAACAACTAACCAACTAATAAAGATTGGATACGGTTAGCAAATTTAGCGAACTGGCATAACCAATTCTAATTAGAATATTAGGTTTATGAACTAATTAACTGGTTCATACTCACCCTAAGTTTGTATAATATAATAACAATTTTTAGTCTTCTTTTTTTTATATTTTTCATTTAGTTCTTTGGTTACACGCGAAGAATAAAAGCATATAGATGTTCTAATCACTCAAATTTTGATCGGTATGACAAAAAAGTATTTGAATTCCCAAGTGTGTGAAAAAATCATTATGTTATTAAGTTTGATTGGAATTAGAATGTACTGGTGTAGATATATCCTGCTTCAAGACACACTAAAATCCAATTATAATGTAAATTGTACATAAATTAACATTTGAACTAAAGACCTGATTTTGAATCTTCCACTTTGTCTTGCTGCAAGATGCTAGTAATTGAGCTATTAAGGACAATTTAAGAATAATATTTTTTCTCTTAGTTTGAAACAGAACTAGTTATGGTAACGAGTAAAATATGATCCAATGATTCTTGGTTTTACTTTTATTATTTTTTTAACAAAAAGTTCCATACTTTTGTTAAACTCACCAATCCAAGTATCTTATGATTCCGTTTTATAGTGATTACCAGTGTGGAGTTTGTGATATTTTTCTGAAATTTCATTGCTTGTACTTACGACAAAATTACACCTCAGGACCACAGTGCATAGAGTGGGGATGGTAGCTTATGGAATGGGAGGCTCTCTATTTCTTGCCATGGTGATGAATTTGCAGGTAGAGGAGTAACATGGTGTTGAAAGGGCACAGTTGTAGCAAATAAGTTGCTCTCTCTACCTCAAGTAAATGAGGCTTCGACAAATAATAGGAATCAAGACTACATAGCCTAGGACCAGATATGTGTAAAAAGATCTCCCAAGAGTTGGACAAAATGCCATCAATACTAATAGAGTTGCACCAAATATATAGAAGGCATGATCCAATATATCTAACAAATATAACCCATTTTTTCACAATACAATCTGGCTAATACAGATTGAATATCTTAGAAAAATTAACCCTTGGACTCTAAAAGCATATGTACTAGTAGACTGATTGTCTTCTCCAACCAAGATAAATAGTTTAACCTTGGGATCCATCTGTGTCTCCAAATCACATTAACAAAATGAGAAAATTGTTATTGAGAAACACTAATACAACTTTATGTCCTTTCACCACCATCAAGAAACTTATTTGCAAAAACAACATTATGACTAAATGAAAAACCCATAGGACAAAAAAGGGTTGATCCCAAGGTCCCACTGTCACAGTTAAAAATTTTTAAGCATTAATTCCATGATCTTCAAAAGAAACAAGATGTCAATTGTACAAAACTCAAATTACACCAATACTTTTACAATATTCCATAGCAAAAGCCAAAAAGAACAACAAAAGTACTTGTTCCTAGCATCACAAGCAAACCAAATTATCAGCTGAAAGAACGATGTTCGAGAACAACAAAAGTGCTTGTTCCTAGCATCACAAGCATACTCCAGAAACAAATATTAAAGGAGTTCCAATAATCTCAAGGAATCGCACTTGCAAAGAACCTTATACCTAATTCATCTTTGGCAATATGAACTTGAGAACTCGTTCTTTCAGCAAGCCAATGAAATGGAATCATGGAGTGAGATCTTTTCATTCGCATGGAGGTCGACTACCATCATAGAGTAGACTAATCCATCACCTGCTAGCCAATTCTGCCAAAAGAGAAGTCACTCCACAAAGTCTTTTAAACTATCTTAAAAGTTAACGATGAGAATCCCGTGAGCCTTAAGACAATTGCCAAGGAAACCCATTTCAGTAAGCTAGCATTCCTTCTTCATATGTACAACACAGACCATAACCATTATATGCCAAGTATGCCAATACCAAGTAGGCTCTACGGACAACAATCGAGAAAATCAACCAACACATAAGCCATCCATTAAGATTGTGTCAGAAGTTTACAAATCAGAATGTAGTCAGTCATCTATACCATAAATAACAAACTAAAACCATCTAAACAAGAGACTACAAAAAAATAATAATAATAATAAAAAAAAAAACCATCCAAACAAGAGACTAAAGCCAAACATTTTTGCACAAGTCATCCATGAAGATATCTCTCCGCAGCACCGTTTGATTGGGATAGAATGCAAGAGGCGTTAGCGGGAAGCTCGGGTGACTATAGAGGCCGATATATGCGCGTGCCCATCCATCTGCATCCTTCCTAAATCCATTTGTATTCGTATTTCGAAACCGCGCAGCTGCACAACAGTACCGTTTTATTGGTATAGAATGCAAAAGATATCAGCCATGGTTAGGAAACTCGACTCTGATGCATCCTCTCTAAATCCATTTGTATCCGTATTCTGAAACCGCATCCTCTCTAAATCCATTTGTATCCATATTCCAAAACCACGCAGTTGCATAACAGTACCGTTTGATTGGAATAGAATGCAACAAATACCAGCCACAGTTAGGAAACTCGGCTCTGATAAGTTTTGCACAAGTCTCCATAACATCTGCTACTTCATTACATCTATAACATCTACTACTTCATAGCATTTATTACTCGACAAATGTATCTAAAAATTTATCTAAACATCAACAAATATATCTAAAAATTTATCTTCACGTCTCCATAATATCATAATATTTTTCTGACAGATATATCTAATACGTTGAACATTTTCTCGATAAATACATCTAACACATAGGGTGGAGTTTACAAGAATATCATTCGTTATTATATCCTTGCACAAGCTGTCAAACGTATCTTTTTATTCTTATTTCATCCGCCATTTTATCTTTATGACAATCTCTATTATTGTCGCAAACAGAGAAACCGCGGTCGAAAAACAACTCAAATCCATAACCAATATTTGATAAAATACAATCCAATCCGGTAGATCTCATTAACATCCTTAAAACCAAACATAGAGTTCCACGAGAGTAACCTCTCGTGTATTAAACGAAACCGAAACATGTCGATTATGATCAGCGACAAAGGCGAATGGAAAGTACCTATGAATCGATGATGTAATTGTGGATAGTTGAAACTTGCGACCAGTATTCTTTGTCCATCCTTTTGCTTATCTTATCTATGTTACCCCATGTTTGGTACACTGGAATGATCTAGAATAGAAAGTCTTTTCCACCCAAAATACTTTTCCTCCCAAAATGAACTGGAAAAAATTTTCCAGTCCATTGTTTGATAACCCAAGTCAGAATGGAATGCCTATTCCTTTTCCAACGTTTGGTATGATCATATTTAGATGTTAGAATGGAATAAAATATATATTAATTTGACTTAATTGCCCTTAATTCTTTGCACTAGAATATATCAAATTTTTATTATGTTTGTAATTCTATGGCTACAAAAGACTTTAATATTTTTAATTTTAAAACTCTTAATATTCTTGCTAAAATTAAACCAATTATACTCTTTAATTAATTTTAAAATTTTTAAAATTATTAGTGTTATAATTAAAATTGTGAAAAAATTAATAATGAAACTACGTTCACAATTTAATTTAATTAATAAAAATTTTAGTTTTTACACATTGGCATAAAATTAAAAAATAGTATTTTAAACATTTTTATAACAAAAAGAAAAAAATTCTAAGTATATATTAAACTAATTATGATTTAAAAATCATAAAAAATTATTAATTGAAGTTATTAAAAACTTTATATTTTTTATATTTTAAAATTAAAAATTAGTAAATGTATCCTAGATTAAAAAAAAATAGCAAAAAAATGTGTGGGGATAAAATTAATTCCTATTTTTAAGGCCTTTCCAAGATGAAGTTGGAAAGGCCTTTCCGTAGATTTTGTTGAGGAATGGGATTCCAGGAAAATGTTGGAATGGCATTCTAAGTGGGAAAGGCCTTTCGAACTTAAAGTGTCTATACCAAACATGAGAATGGAATGGACAAGTTGGAAAGGCCTTTCCATTCCATCTCATTCCCGCGTACCAAACGTGGGATTAAGGTAGAAAATTAATCTTATATATGACGGATGTAAGGATTCATGAAAGGTAAGGAGTCTTCTAGGGCGACGCTAATTATCTTAATAGACTAATATGCCCTTAATAATTTAACCATATTGCTGAATTGCCTTTTTGGCAAAATTTGTTTGTTTTAATTTGAATTTATAGAGAATTTGATATTTTATTCCATTCCAAGATAAAATTTTAGCAATCGTGACTTCAAAGTCGAGCGTCAATGATTTTTAAAATAAACAATAGAGAAGTCGAGGTTGAAAAACTAGTTTAAATTATTAATCGTCACGCAAAAATTAAGATTCTCCACTTTCAAAAACAAATTAACTTTTAAAGTATAATTGGATGTAAATGTCAAACTTAATATCATTGAATGTGAAGTCAATACATCAAAACTTGGAGTATATACTTTGTAAATGAGAATAAAAACGGAAAATTCTATAGATGTGTTGCCATATGGCATTGTAATAAAAAAAAGTACTAAATGAGATATTGTGCTAAAAAAGTACCTAACATAAAAATCATATGTTTGACTCTTATTTTGCAGTCACCCTAAGGTTATTTATTGAAAATTTTTTAATGGAATGATATGGTAAATTTATCTTCCATTTTTTTTAATAACTCTAATGTTATTAGTTAAAACTTTTTCAATGGAATTATACTCTAATGAGATCCCCTAGATAAAAATCATAACATCTTTAAAATTGAATAAAAACAAGAAGTATTAACTAATTAATAACATATCTCTAGCTCTTTCCTTGGTTTGAAAAATGTCTCTTTGTTGGTGTCTTTATGTTAATAATGAGAGAGGAAGGTTTTGGTGTTAAGAAATTTGTGACTCCATAGTTTGCAAATATTACTCTTTCAAATGATATTTGTTTAAATATATTTAAAGCTAAAAAAGCAATTTCAAAATGAAAATTTTGCCCTACTTAATTTTTTTATATTTAAGCACACCACATTAAAGGCTTAAAAAAGAAATATCAAAATGACCATTGATTTTACTAAAAAAACCATCTATTTTATTTTCTTATATTTAAGCACACCAATAAGACTCTGCCTTATGCACTAGTCAGTATAGATCTCTGATCTTACTTATCGATATTGGCAGAAAATTAAGACTGAGACCAGATATTGGAAGAAAATTGCATAATTAATTATTTTTTTCATCAATTTTAGATAAAATTAATCATATAAAAATGTTAAAGAGCTACGTTGTGAAAATCAATCAAAATTATTCATGTTTTACCGTATACAAATGTTTTACCGTATCGCAATTATTATAATAGCAAAAACTAATCATCAAATCTTCACTCATAAGGCAAATCATACGTTAGGGTATATGCTTATTGCAAGAGAAATGAGCAAATGCCTTTTTAATAAACTCCCAAATGCACGAGTGGCTCAAGGGAAAATGCCTTAATTTGACACACAACTAACGATCTAAAAGACGGGGTATATTGTTGCTTACTTCCGTCATCCCTTTTGGGAGATGTTTGGTTTAAGAGAATCAAAGTGAAAATAAGTATCAATAATAATGACATCCATTTAAGTCTGTAAATGTACCGGACTGTTCGCGAACACGATAGCTAAACGAGCCGAGTTCGAATACAAATTTTGACTTGTTTTTGTTTAATAAACGAACAAGAGTTCAAGCACGAAATACTTGACTCGACTCAACTCAAATAATACTTTTAGACTTATTTAAACCAAGTTGTTCGCAAACAAAACTCAACTCAACTCGTAAAAACTCAAATTTGGTTCATTTGTATATCTAAACGAACTGAGCTCAAACACAAATTTTAACTCGCTTAGCTCGTTTATTAAACAAGTACGAACTCGAACCGAGAATACTCGACTCAACTCGACTCATTTACAGCTTTACATCCATTATTGATATTTAAAAAAACTATCACTATTCTTTAATAGGAAATTGATGATTTGGAGTTTGTATGATTCATTCCAAAATACTACTCTACCAAACTTATTAACCTTTTTGGAAGGAATAATACCCATTCCATTACTAAACCACACACATTGAAGAGAATTATCAAAAACTCATACTCATAGTTTGGTTAATGATATTCATAATAATAGTGATTGAAGAATTTAAACCAAATGCCTCCTTATGCTTTATTTACACTATGTTGCCTGATAATCCCAAATGAAAGGGAACAGTGGGCATTCAGCAACAAAAGGAAAGCAGAGAGAGAACAAACACACCGTGAGAGATTAAGTCGTGATCAGAGAGAACAAAACTGAATCCAATTTTCTTTTAGGAGAGAACAAACCTATAGCATTATTCAATGTTGGGCAAAGCATAAATAGGGACAACAACATATGGTAAAACTTAGAACCAGGCAGCATTGTGGCACAAAATTGGCACACTCTTGTTAGATTAGAAAGCTCACACGGACACTTTGAGGACATCAGCATGTCTCATGACGCCCCAACTTTTTGGAACTTGTTTGGGCGAGTAGCCATATCATTTTCACGACCACGGGAATATTTCCGACCTCTGTTAAATTTCCCTCCCCTGTACATCATTAAGGGTTAAAATGAAGAGCTTTAGGAGCCATTAAAAGATGAAAAGAAATTCCAATAACATGATAAGTTGAAGAGAAAAAAGATTGCTCATCCCAATATATTCAAATACACGTGGTAAACACCAATTTCCTACCTTCCTCGGTTGCCTTTGACATTTCCCCGGTGTCTGTCCTGGTTATTGCGGAGTAGACTCCAGTACTCCCTTTCAGCATCACCTGCTTAAGTTAAACAATAGAATAAGTAAAATTGAAAAAAAAAAATACTGTTGTTCTAAGTACGCAACAAGTACTATTTCTTTTTTCTTTTGTTCTGCTTGAAAACTGGAAAAGGAAGGGGGCCAGGGAACTTATCCACATCTAAGATTTAACAATAAAAATTTGAATAATAGCCAGTGAAGGAAAATTAGATGATAATTGTTAGCCAATCGAGCACCTCTGTCAGATCTTTTAGATCTAACAGCAAAAGCAGCATAATAATACGGAGTAAATATGGAATATTTCGAAGATATGATTAGGCAGCCAACAAGTTCAAAATTTCAGCAAGACACTGGATGCAGCAAGCAGTATACATAAGCAGCTGACCCAGCTACCAAGACCAGTCTTGTGCAACACAACAGAAGAATGTAATAGATATTCAACCAAACCATGTAAAAACCAGTGGAAAAATCCTGTGAGTGTAGATAAATATAATACTACATACCAGTCACAGGATCTAAGATAGCAATGTAATTTTTCACAATCAGACCACCTTCCTCGACAAGGACAGCAGCAGCACGTGCTTTCTGAGCTGCCCCTGCATCTTCAAACCGTACATATCCTGATTCTGATCCAATCTTGAAATCGACAAACTACACAAAGACAAATAAGAGGAAACATGAGAATAACGTCCAAAAGGGATGTATGCCAAACAAAGTAAATTCAGTTTCCTTGTGCACCAATGCTGTTGCATCCCTAGGCCCTCAGTGGACTTATGCAAAACAATTTGGATTTAATTTCCCTCATGCACTGGAACCTCACATCCCAAGGTTATAGTAACCCCCGGATTACTTTTTTATTTTATTATTTTTTGTGGGAGAGGGAGGGAGTGTAGACACGAGCTCAAAGATAGAGGTTTAGAGAACATGGGAACAGATGCCAAACTAGTTTGACTTAGATAAACACAAGATCTTTTACACATGGAAAAAGTTTTTAACCAGATGAACAAGTGATTGCAATGTAATGATAGGAATTTGTGAGGTTCGTATTAAAAACCAATATCCATTTGTTAAAAACAATGATAAAAGTCATGAAACGCAAGCAAGAGAAATAGAAAGAGCCAAAGAAGTTAGCCAAATGAGGACAAGGACAACGGAAATACCTTGACAGTGCCAAATCGACCAAAAACACTTTTCAGATCCTCACGCAAAACTACATCCTTGTTGTCTTTGTATGATGCAATAGTTGACTTTTCTTCCTTCAAACCGCGCTCGACATTTTGGGGTGAGCCAGATTTCTCCACATCATCAGATGTCTGGAGTTCAGTCTCTACACCATCATTTTCTTCATCCTTTTCTTCACCCCCCTCAACATTCTCCTCAGTATGCACTTGTTCATCTCTTGCATCAGCAGTCTGTACAGTATCACCTTGGGTTTTATCAGACTTTAGATTATCAACATCATCAGCTGCTGACTCATGATCACCATTTTGCTCAGTAGCACCTTCAGCTAAAATTTTCTTGAGTTTAAATGCAACAATTAAGCCTCTAGGGTAGCTGCCAAAACCATATCCATCAGTTAACTGTAAAAGGCTCATGTTGTTGAAACCACAAAAGATCATACATAGATAATAACTCACTCTGCTTCAGCATTGGAATTGCTTTTATGATTTGAACCAAATTGAGGACGAGATTTCCCTGCTTCTTCTTCTTGCTTAGCTCTTTCAGCATCGAAGTCTTTCCTGGATCAAGTGAGAAGAGATAAAGCATGTGACTCATAGCTGACTAAAACATTGTTGCCTACACTTCTAAATTGTTGCATGAACATCTAAATAAATAAAGAATCATCTGAAAAGACATTAAATAACAAGTAACATAAAGTTTACATCTAGTCAAAATCTAGACTATAACAGTCAAGTAAAGAAATTTAGAGATTCACATGTTGAAATAAATTTTATTATGAACAGTTTATGATTTAAAAAACAATAAATGACTGATAAAAAAGTAAATAAAACTCAAGGGGCAAATACCATCAATAGATTGTTCTGCAAAACTTTTATAATAAAGGCTGATCCTGTACTAGCAGTAGTACAAACTTCTGGCGATATAACAAAGAGTTGGAGTGGAACTACATCAGGACATCAGCAACTTTACCATCACTAGCCATCGAATATCTTCACCGACATGAGACATCTATTTTCGTGGATACCTCACCCACCCCAAACTCACTGCAACTAGCCTCTTCTGAGCAATAAAAACATCTTTACATAGATGACCAGTTAAACCAGATGAAAGCAATAAATCTGGGAAAGCACCATCCCCACCCCAAAACATCCCCTCCCCGACCGAAAAAAGAACAAAAAAAAAAAATCTCTTCCTGCCAGGCCTGGCATTGCAGTACACGCCTACTCCAGATACGCAAAAGGAAACACATTTGTTACATAGTCTGTCAACATGAACATAAACTTCTCCCTCAACATGAAACTACTCCGTTTTGGCACATAATTTTACCAACAAGGCATTAATTACAAGCAGGAAGCTTGAACCAAGTGGCTTCTAAAAGTAATATATGCCCCAATCATTTCAACACATCATAAACACTCGGAAAAAAGAGGACAACATGAAACAAAGACAATTTATATGATGACTGGTTTCATCACAACGTATTATGAAATTACGATTTCAGTAAATTCAAGCCATCAGCAGCTTACTTTGGCTTTAGCTCTAATTCCATCCCAGCATAAACCAAGCTCCGGTCTAAAACTTTTGCAGCATCTTCCTCTGAAGAGAACTCAATCAGGGCAGTGCCACAAAACAATCTTCTATCAGTAACATGACGTGGCAGCCTCACACTATTCACCTGAAAAGGAAACAAATAAATACTAAGAAAACAATCTATTAATCACAAGAAACTATAAGACCATGGATCTGGAAACAGCAAAATAACACTCAATATAAACAACTAGAATACCTGACAGGATAGAGAAATTCAAAAGCAGCAACTTGCAAGTAAAACACTGAAAGCATTCCAGCTAGAAATAAAAGATTCTTGTAGCAAGCAAATGTATAAATATAAAAGCCCTACTATCCTTTCCAAAATGTCATCTTGGGTCTAATTTTGCAGTAAGCACAAAATTTCAATAGAATGAAACACGGCTGTCACAGATTTTAACACAAATGTCAAAGGTGGTTGGTTAAGGATGTAAAGATTTTGCCCTCTTTAAGAGGAAAACTTTGTTGCGGAGGAAAATCACATTGACCTCCCATAAGGTTTACTGGAAGCTGGAGATAACTCTGCACAAAAAGGAGTAAATCCTCCACCGTTCTCAAGAATAAGAATGGACACCAATCTAATGTTTCCTGCCTCTCCACCTTAACAATTACATACAGTTAGAGTTCAAGTTGTTTATTGCTCTTTTCATGCTATTCCTGCATGCATGAGCATCTATTTCTAGGGCAGGTGAGCTAGTGCATAATCAATGTGTGCAGATACTGCATACAAGGAAAAACCTCTTTAACCTAAAACTACAGATTGACAGAATGAGACTAATACAGGTTGTAGAGACAATATTTCATGAGACTTAAAACTGTCAGATGCAAAATTCAGCTGTAAGGAAGGTACTTCTAACAAAATATAGAATAGTAATGACTATCACAATGAGCTCACAAACAAATATGGTGGTTCCTGTAATTAAGGCAAATATAACTGTACACTCCATGCATACCTTAGCAAACTGACCAAAAAAGGATTCTACATCTTCAATCTTCACATCATACTCCAATGGAGATGCTGCAATTGTTCTGACATCTAGCTGCTCTATAACCTCCTCTGGCTTTGCTAATTCAGTCACCCTACCAACTCTTTTTCCTAAGATGAAAATTAACAAGACCAACATGAACCTGCGGTGTTATCCAACTAAGTTCAATCTAAAAATACTAATAAAGGCACTGCAAAATAATCAATAACGTCTCACCATCTTCAGAAATTTTAAGGAAAGAAGAAGTCCTCAGGGTTTCAGCCACAGCCTGTACTGTATCATCAGATACATCTTCAGGGGTTGCATCTCCTAAGCCCAGATGATTTCTCATCCGAGAGAATGAACATATTACAGCCAAACCGACCACTATACTTTAAGTTAAGGAATAACAGAGATCCATTTGGCAATGAAACATAAACCATCCTTTACTTCACCTAAACTGCATTAAGCTACTAGAATTAAAAGTTCAACCGAAAAAGGATGAAGCTGTTCAGAGAAAAAAGCTTACTCCTTAGCAAATGGTTTCTTTCAGTACTTATTCTACACATCCAAGGGCAGGCAAAAACATGAGGTTCCTCCCGTAAAAAGTGCAAATGGTTCCGCCCCTCATGACCACATAAAGACAGCATTTGGTATGAAAAAGCAGAGCATTATTTTCTGTCATCAAGGCTTTGCTACACAAGCTTAAGTTCTACTCATTCGCAATAGTACTAACCGAATACAAGGAGTAAAAAAACAAACTTTTTGCCAATACCAATAAGATTATAAACAAGAAATTGATAGGCAAAAAAAATAGTAATAAATTTTTTATTAAAAAAAAAGCCTTTTCAGATAAAAGAAAAGGATACTGCCATCTTCACTGTCATTGAGGGTTTGCTTAAGAAAAGTATCCCTTGGAAGATTACTATCACTGAAGTAAAACTCCACCTGCAATTCACACATCATACATATATTTCTCAGTTCAAAAATCCAAACTTTTACTTAATAAACAACTTTAAAGATAAAAAGAAATAAAAAGAAACAGTGTAAAAGAGAAAAAGATTCAATTTTTATGATGAAATTGGAATATAAAAAGAGGGAACCTGACGAATGACTTTCTTTGCAGTTTCCTCGTCCAAAGATGCAGTCTTTGCCATTGTTTTTGTTATTGGTGTGGGTGTATATTTGCTAGGGTTTTGGAGGCTTGTTTGTTTGTTTTCAAGAACTCTGAAGAGAGAGAGACTGGAGAGAGACTCTGGGTTTATGGGGTCCTCCCAAACAATTGACAATATTTCAGTTTAAGCATATTTTACAAAGTGTGTTACAGGCATCTTCATTATTGCTTTTCACCAAATTTATTCACCCTTGTATATTCCAATAATGGATAGGAAGTTTTCTACTTCAAAAATTATAAGTGGATTCTTGATTTTTAGATATTTTTCTGTTTACTCTTTGTTCTTTCTACTATTTTTTCACTAAAAAAAAAAACTATAACTCGAATCAATCTCTGAATAGACAATTCGATACTTACTAATATTCATTCACTAATTGTTTATCACATTTGATCAAAAGGATGTCTCTATGGTTGAATAAATTAAAAGTTAAAATTTGTTGGATTTGAATTGCACAGTTCAGAACAATGCATGTACGCCTATCCCTCTGTCGACCTTGTGTCGACTAATTCAAAAAAAAAAAAAAACAATGCATGTACGACTCTTAGGATGCATTACAATGACTTGAACCTGAAATATATGGAATGCAAGTTCAACTTTGGATGATGTAATTTTTTGCTTTTGAGTGTAAAACTAAGGACAAAATGGTGATTTGTAATATATTTGTAATTGCTCAAAAAAATAAAAAAGACAGAATGTTATATCAATTAAACTACACTTCGCATCTAAATAATCATAACATGTTCGAAAGTAGTTTCTTTTCCGCCTTTATAAAAATGGATCGAACCAGTAGGCTAATGGCTCAGTGGTCAGGGAGACTTTTCTCCCCTGTTGTAGGCTCTAGATCAAATCTCATTTGCGGCAATTAGAAAGAATTTAAGAGAAAGGAAAGAATAGGTAATATTTGAAGAGTTATATCCCAATTGTGTGTAACATATAGTCTAAAACTTCATCTAACATACCGTTGAGAGCCTCATTTCACTTGTGTAAAATATGATACATTTGTAATACAATTATAATTGTTAAAGAAAAAAATGAAAGTGGATCGAGAGCAGAATACTACTACGAGGATATGCCTTTCATGTCCAGCAGTTGTAGTAGAAGTCGTGAAATACAATGTTCCAATAATTCCCGCCTCAAGGCATGTAAAAGTGGCTCACCTTTTGCGCCTAAGCTTTTAACACGAGAGAGTTCCTAAGTTTGGATCAAGAACTTCCACCTGCAGCCACTCATCGGACTCGCGAGTGCATATTGAAAGCGTGGTTATAACCCTACACATTTGATAATTAGCTTCACAGGCGGCTTACAGTTTGTACTTTGGAGGGAACAAAGGGGCTAAATGGTAACCCCCGGTAAAGAGATTGGAGCTATAAACAGCCAACAGATACGAAATCGTAATTTTTAATCAATACCGAAATTTCCCATAATATAAGCTATTAATACATGATAAGCTCTCGCTCTGAAATTGAGTCTTGTTTTACAACTGTAAGAGTCACACTGCAGACACAATCCCCTTTCTTTCTTTTTTTTCCTCCAACCAAAAAAGAGCTTATTTATGTCTTAATTGCTTCACAACATAAAATTATCCCCTGCCCGACAATCTCAACCGCCCCTCTCCAAGCTTACCATTTTCCATCAGATTTTCTTCTCAATCCTCTACCACTGGCGGATATTTCTGATTTTTTTTTTAAGTAAGAAAACAAAATGAATAATTTGTTGAATTGTTTATAATCACATAAAGTCCTCTTCCAACTCTTGAAGGGTCTTGTTGGTTGATGCAATATCCTTATTAGATGTCATATTTTCTGCTACCATCAAATTTTTGTAGCTCCTTAACTCTGCCTGTCGCTCCCTTTCAAGCCTCTCCATCTCCTCGCGTCGTTTCTACAAAAGCATAATGTTTGGAGCATGTAAACATAGAATTGCAAAAGACGCAAAAATCTTTAATGCAAATGGGCAACTGTCAGCCAAACTCACACAAATAAATGCAAGATGTGACCTAAATAAAATGTCTATCTGAATAACGTACATGATCAATACCTTCTTTCACATCACCTAGTTGGAGTATAAGCAACATTTGACGCTTAATATCTCAAAATTACACCAAAATCAATTCAGACAGACGACATCAGCCCACAGGTTTCAGAGATAACACAAGACCCTCAAATCGAATTTGAAGCTAATCAAAGACATACAGAGCAGAAGATAGTAGAGCAAGCTCAACAAGAAAAAATGAACAGAAAATAACCATTTCTTAACTATGCAACTACGGTCATCTTTTAACCTCAATATGAGTGCCAAATATCCATATCGGCTCTATATAATTATGATGCAACATCATAGTAATATAATATATGAAGTGAATTGCAAGATTTTGACCCCAACAGCCTACTATTAACAGCCAAAAAAATAAAAGACAAAACAAACTTACTTTTTCCCTCAGATGATTTTTCCTTTCTGCTCTTTCCACAGCATTAACTGCCTCTCGCTCAGCTGAAGACACAGAAAACAGAACAGCGCATGATGCAAAGAAACAAATGACAAGCATATGGGCAGGGAAAACAATTTGAGGTAATAGAACATGTCTTAAAAGATAATTGCTAGTCAGACCTTTCAGATCAGGTTTCCTTTCCACCTTTGTCCGGTTTAATCTATTAACTATCTCATTTATTCGTTTCTCCACCTTCACGGTACGAACCTACAAGAAACCAATATCAGATATAGGGAAATTTTCCGCCCACTGTCAACACATGGAACTTCATACCCAGAAGCAAAAGGCACAACAAGAATCCAGCTAATAGAAATATACACAAGACTCACCATTTTCGAGTTGTAGAAACCAACTTGGCCTACATCCATGGAGGCAGTCTTTTTAAGATTATGCCATGGAGTATAAACAACATCAATATTGTTCACCTTATTTCCTGCCACACGACATCTCCAGTTAATTATGAATGAATATTAGGTTAAGAAAAGAAGATCTCTGCTTCAGAGTTATTGTCTCCCTATTTGACTAAATAAATCAGACACTGCACAGTGTCCCCCCCCCCCCCCCGGGGCGCCAACAGCTCAGGTAAATTAATTTTTCCAGCTTTTGAACTAAGGTTATTTCCGTGTAACATAAGGAGTTTCTCTCAAAAACTGTAATAGAACAAGAATATATGTCTTTGCCTTGGATGGAATTTGCTTTGACTAATTGAGCACAATCTTCCAGTACACCTTCTGGTATATCATCAATTGTTTGACCCTTATGCAATCTCATATAGACATGTGCAGAAGACATTTTGTCCACATGGAACCTGCAAGGGGTTTCAAATTTAAAAAAAAAAAAAAAATTGGTTGCGAACAGGTATAACAAAAAACGAATTGGACCAAAAGCCTCATATCCTCCTTGCCCACCAAAAGACAGGTTGCAAATCTATAGCATGAGATCATGATGGACAAGTCTAATAATGTTACAAAAGAAAACGTATTTCTTCCACTTACTATTTACACCTAAACCCCTAACAATGAAAAGATTCAAGCAACCATTTATTGAGGCAGAGTTTGCTTGTCAAACGGCATGTCAAGTCACCTACGATTCCATCATTTTTAAAACACATGGCTTCCAAATAGCACCACAGTAACAAGTTCTATGCCCTCCACATATGTAAATGGGACTAAGCTAGCTGACCCTACAGACAAAAACCTTACTGGAAAAAGGAAATGCACTCCCACCCATTTACATAACCAACAAAATTTTCTCACCTTAAAGTTAAGGGTCTATTATTTGGCCTGTCTTTTTGGGAAACCCATCCCACATTTCAGACGCATGCAACAACATATTGGCATATAAAATATACTTGTCTATTTTATTCATTTAACTTTTTAATTTTTTTTGGTTTTTGGTTTTTTTTTTTTTTTTTTTGGGGGGGGGGGGGGGGGGGGGGGAGGACATAAATGGTTCCAAAAGCTGAAATTTTCCAAATATAAATGTAATCAGTTCCAAAGAAGACAGTCAATCATGTAGGCAAGTGAAATGACTATTGCAGAACTTAATCCAGAAAGCTTGTTTTCCATAATTCTTTCAGCATGATTGAAGAAACACTCTGAAATACAACATCGCAAAATTCTTTAGTGATAAAGATAAGACGTAGATAAAAGTGCAGGGGATTATCATTTTCTGTTGTTAACCAAATTACTAAAATAACTTGCTGTCAGGTTCAACAGTGGCCACTGATTCCTGTCATTCTAAAATTTCACCAGTTAGCTGTTAGTGGACATTGTCATAAAACTAACGTTGTTGAGAAACCACAGCCACAAGCATTGTAGCTCAAGTGGTTCATAAAGTGCAAATACAGTGCTTTCCTTCTTCACCATTATGATTGTCTACTTCTCATTTCTATCACTCATCTACATCCACCATCTCCTCCTCTAGCACCCACATTTAAAAACTTCTATCAAAACAACCTTCAATTTTAAATAAAATCAACAAAACTAGTCACTTTATCAGAAAACCCAGCAAAGCCTCTTCCTTTATAAACCAAAATTTCTCACACCTAAAAATAACAAGAGTCTTATGCATCAGGTTTGCATTTCAACTGTCAAATCCAACTTTTTTTTTGCATTATACTACAAAACTACTTTCTCGAACTCTTGAAAAACAAGATTCTCATAAATCAAGGTCGCACCTTTTAATAGTCTACCCCAACTTCATTTGCGTTATTTTTCACCCCTTCATTTGCATTATTTTTCCTTCTTCAAATACATCCAACTTCTTTCTTACATTATCAACCAAAACTTTCTCGAACAATTGAATAACCAGATTCTCGTATATCAATACCACACCTTTTCGCCACCCCCCCAAAAACAGATCACGCCTTTTCAGAGTCTAACCCAATTTCTTTTGCATTCATTTTTCTTCCTTAAAATACGAACAAGTACAGTCACAATATCTAGCAATTCTAAGCAATTTTCCTACATAACCCAAATTCTCTAAATTCAGGTCAATCCCAACCAGCCATTAATCTAATCAACATTCTCCTAAACCCACAACAATTTTTCAAGCAATCATCAAAAAACTTCAACAGAGAAGCGAAATTCTCGCCTAAAGAGCTAAAAAACAAATCACGAATTTTACACAATCTGTACAAATCACACCCGCATCAACAATTAAAAAGACAAAAATGAAAAAATTAACCTATCTAGGGTTAGAGAACTACCAAACGTCTTCGGGGAAGCCATATTTGATGAGCTCCTCGTTCTCATACTTGTCGAGGCCCATAAAGATGGTGTAATCTCCAGCATCAGGTCTCGCTTTGAAGTAGAACACCATTTCTTTTTCCTCTGCAGCTAGAGAGAGAAAATTGCTAGGGTTTCGAAATTTGTCTCCTCTTCTGGGGAAAGTTTCGGAATATTTATTCCCCTTTTAGCGGTTGGCTTCAAATAAAAAATTTGTTTGTAAATGCTGCCTTGCTGAGTATTTATAGGGCGATTGACTTTGGTTTTCTAATGACAGTGTGACACGTCAGATAAATGTGAATTCAAAGAACCTCATCCTACCGTACCAAGAGGATTGTTTGGTTTTATTTTTGAATTGACTTATTTTGGAGTATTATTTTGGAAAATAATATTGTAATACGATTTGTTGTGTTATTATATATTTGAAATACAAAATGTAGTTATATGAAAAAAGTGATTAAAGACTATATTAATAAAATATTTTTAAATATCATTTCAAAATAATAATCGTCCAGAGCGTCATCTTTGACTTCTTTTTCAAAAAACGAAAAAAGAAAAAAATCCTTAGCGTGTCAAATTTTGACTAAACTAATAAAATGTGATGTAATTGAGAAAAGAAAATGGCGATTAGACAAATATGGGAGTTTGATGAAATTTTTTCAAACATTTCACAATTGAAATTGAACTATGTATTTCATATTTTTGTATTATGTTAGCAAGTTACATTGGAGTGGAGGGAAGAAATTAGAAGTCTTCCAAGGGAACCAGGCACCGTACTTATTATTAGATGTATTTACTTCAAATTTGTGTAATAAATTTCAATTTATTATATTGGGGTGTAATGTTTTTTTTTTTTTTTAGAAAAGGGGTGTAATTCTTAATACATGATGTTTTTGTCATGAATTTCAAACTTTTAAGCTAGACTTCTTATCTACATTTGGACTTGCATTGTTACAATAGCATTTATTTTCTTGTCAGACCAATTCTCCCCCAAATGACAAAATTACCCACAAGTGGTCAATCACTCAGCCAGACTTTAGGGAGTGGACAAGTCCTTTTACTTTATTTTGCACCATTTGTGTCATAAGATGTGAGCTCGTGTTGTTTCAAAATCGCATAATTGACTTCGTGCTTTTTAGTCTCTCAACTTTTAAACAAAAAATTACATTTCGAACATTAATTACATAGTCGAAATATGAACATCATTGTCATAATATAATATAGCTACGAAAGCATCAATTAAGTTTCATATGTTTAATTAAATAATTAGAATCAAAAGTGTTTGATTAACAAAATCATTGCAAGCCACTTGTAGACACTAAATTTTGACACACCATTTATTTTTCAAATATTTGGGAGGTATTTATATTTTTTGGGTCAAATTCTAATTTTTCAATAAAATGGAGAAACAAAATCAATAATCTCAGGGTCAAAATAGTAATTTTTAACTGTAAATATTTTTTCATTAGCTTTAGGAGTTTTAAATTCATATTTTTACTTTCAACGTATTTTTTAATTTTTTGTGATTTTTTCGAGATTAATTGGTATTTTTCTTTTATTTTTTACCATCACAAGGATAAAATAGTAATTTCGCCTTGCAAACACCATTTTTGCTCATTTCAGGTTCCAAATGTATTTTTCTAACTCTTTAAGTATGTTTCTAAATTTTTTTATATTTTCGAGGATAATTGCTATTTTTTCTATAAATACCGCATTTAGGGGCAAAACTGTCATTTCACATTTCAAAAGTATTTTTTACCAATTTTTGAGTCCTAAATTAATTTCCTATGATTTTAAGCATATTTTTAATTTTTGACAATTGTTTGATACCAATAGCTATTTTTTGTGTATTTTTTGTTGGACTAGAGGCAAAATCATTATTTCGCATTTTAAACTCTTTTTTCACCAATTTTTGAGTCATAAATGCATTTTCTAAGGTTTTAGGCTTATTTTTAATTTTTGACAATTTTTCATGGCCAATAGCCATCTTTCTGTATATTTTGTTATTATAGCAAGATCGTCTTTTCACACCCCAAAAGCATTTTGGTCAGTTTTAAGCTCTAATCTTTATTTTTTAAATCTTGAACTCTACTTTGAATTTTTTTAGCAAATTTGGAAGTTTATTGTCATTTATTTGTATTAACTTTTAATTTTTTTGTGTCAAAAATATTTTTTAAAATAAAAATTAAGATTTTTATTACCAGTGGCATTTTTGTTATTTTGTAGTATTCTTGGAGGCCAAAACTACTCGGCTCTATAAATACCCTCATTAAAAAATAAAAAGGGACACTTAACTAGAAAAAATATTAGATACACTCTTCTACTCTTACACACACTTTCATACTTTTTCACACACTAAAATCCTACACACACTAAAACACACTTCTTTCACCTACTAAAATTCTACACACACTAACACATGCTTTTTTCACCTACTAAAATCAAACACACGCGCTATCACACTACTCTTGCACCTAATAGGATCAAAAAAGAAAAAGTTAAGAACACACAAAAACATTCAACTCTAAAAAGGTATCACCTTTCAAGGCCATCTACTGATCATTCTCTTTAAGATACAATCTTAAACCTTAAATGATTTATTTACCATGTTTTGATCAAAAGATAGCTTGAATATCATTATTTTGTGGAAATTTTAGGGTTTTATTTTCTAGGTTTTGTTCTTTTTTCATTTTTAAATTTCTGGATTCTTTTTCTTTCCTTCTTGGTTTAGGAATTTCTGGTTTCTGTTTGTTGGTCATGTTCTTCTTCTTGCTACTTCATTTTCTTCCTAACATCTCTCTCAAATCCCACTCCCTCAAGCCTAGAACCTCCTACCACCACCGGACCTCCAGTCCATCAGTCCATTCTCCACCACCTCACCACTAACTGACTACCAGGAACATCCACAACAAGCCCAAAACCAAATACCATCCCTGCAGAAACACTACTAGCAATTCCTCTTATAACAACCTCAGCCCCTGACCAAAGCTCCAAGCCGCAACCAGACTATCACCATCACTAGAACAGCCTCCATTTATCCTCCTCATGCATAAAGATCACAGCAAGTACCCCAAAACCATTGCCAAGTCATCAAATCACCACGCAGCCAAAACCTACAAAAGAAACATAGCCCTAACAATCCCTCTTCAATTTTCAATACCACCAAAACCTGCAAAAGAAACATAGCAACCAACAACCAAACCACAAAATAGCTTAAACCAATGTCACCACAAAACACAAACAAACCATCGAAGCTCCACCAAGAATAGCCCAAACAAACAAATCCACTACATAACATCCCCCCGTTTCTTTTTCCACCATCAAACAGCAGCAACCTCCACTATTAACAACCTACGGAAGAAAACCAGAACCACTGTTTCCTAGACCACGAATAACCACCAGAAAGTCACCGTAAACAACCCCAAGACCAGCAAAACCACCACCTGCAAATACCAACGAACAGAATAACCAAAGCCCTTTCCCAGTTCCAACGTCTCACGAACACCTGCAAAAATTAAATCAAAAACACCCCAAATCAGTCTCACAATCACTTCCATAATCTATATCAAAACTGGTTAACCTCCAAGCCACTGATAGCCCAAAACCCACAGCTTCACCTCAATCACCATAAATCACTGTTCTTTGCCACCTTTTTTCCTTCCCCAGTTTCCCATAGCTACCAGAAACTCTCACCATAAACCACCGTCACCCTCTGCCAATACTCAACCTAATTCAACAAAATTACAACCCGTTCAAACCACCTGGCATAACCCACGCCCCTGCAGCTCCCTGCCACGACTCAATCTACACCTCCTGTATCTTCCCATCAATAATCATCTGCACAAACAACATCAAGACCCACAGATGCCCTCCTTTTCTGTTGGCACCACCACAGTTAGCCACCGTTTAGTCCAACAACCACTCTCTTTCCCCTACAACAACCCCTTTCTCCACCGTCTCCACCATCACAACCAAATCGCCTAGACCGCCACAACCTTAACCCTCAAACAACCCCAGTTACAGCCTCAATTCTCACCATCACGCTCACACGCACACAGAACCACCAATCTCTACTAGAGTAATAGAGCCCTCCACTAGCAGCCCTCGAACCACCACAAATCTCCTCCAACTTACCTCACCACCTGCCCAATACCGCCGGCAAGATCTCCTGCCAGCACACACCACCACTGTCGCCAACCCATTCCACCCAGCAATCAGTACAACTCGGCCACAGACCCACCTTCTTCTTGTGGGTTTTTCCATTTATTGGTTATGTTAGCTGGTAAAGAAAGGAAAAGACCGAGAAGGAAAAGAGAGACTGGAGATAGAAAGAGAGAGAGAGAGAGAGAGAGAGAGAGAGAGAGTGAACGAATGAATAGAAACTAGGAGTAGCAGAAAGAGAGAGATAAGAGAGTGGGCGAGAGAAAAAACAGATGAAATTTGGGGGAAAAAGGGCTTGTGTTTTGACTTTTATTAGTTAGTTTTTTTAATTTAGTTAATTTCTTAATTTGGTTTAATTAAGTCAGTTTAGGTAGTTTAGTTAATTAATCTACTTAGTTAGTTTAGTAAACTGATTTAGTCCTTGAAATCTTAGATGAAGTTATTGTGTCATCTGTGTTTTTTTTTAATTTTTGCAATTTAGTCCCTATTATTTGTAAAATGACTCCCTAAATTTTATATTCTTTTAATTAGGTCCTGTAAATTGCAAATTTGATTTGTGCTTGTTAACCTCAATTTATGTTTTAATTTACTTTATTGCCCCTTTTGATTAGTTTAGATTTCTAATTTGCCCTTGGATCAGTCAGAATTTCCAATTTTCCCCCATAAGCTTTGTAGAAATTTATTTTTAGTCCCCTTGATTGCTAGATTTTACATTTTACCTCCAATTTTGTTAGTGTCTTGTATTTAGTCTTTATATTGAGGTATTTTGACTTGTGTGTTCATGTTTTTAAGTATTGATATCGGGTCTTCAAAGAGGTATCCCTATTTCTCACTAATTTATCTTTTATGTGCCCCATATGCTCCAATGTGCTCCAATTTGGTCTTGTATGCATTTTCTTCATATGTTTTGTATTTTTACATATTTTGTGTATTTATTTATTCTTATTTTTACTTTTATTTTTATGTTATTTTATTTTTTTAATTTTATTATTTTGGCAAAAAATGTAATATTTTTATATTTAGCTAGTCAATGTAATAGCTAGATAATATTTCTCATATTCTTAGCAAGAATTTTGTATTTAGATAGCAAATGTAATAGATAGCTCCTTTTTTTTACTTTTTTCCCTCCTTGAATTGTAAGCTAAATCCCCGGTATAATAGTTAGGGCTTATATGCTTTCGTGTGCTTGTGTGCTTATTTGTTTTACTGCTTTCCTTAGGATTTGGCATCTAAAATATTATGCTTGCATGTTATGTACTCCTACGTGCTCTTATATGCCTTATATGTTTATTTGCTTTTAATTCTCGTTTTACTATTTTAATTTATATTTTATTAGCTTTCGTATTCCGTCACCACATTAGTCCAATGCTGGTTGTGGTTTTATCGCTTTCCCGCTAGTCCAGCGCTAGTAAGAATCTCTAGAAAGGGCTAGTCTAATGCTAGACCCTTAGATCATTTTAGTGTTAATAGCACTATTTGTGTGCATTTCATATCCTATTTCACACACTTTTAGTTTTCTTTGAGTTTTTGCATGATTTTATTGTTATTATCATCATCATCATCATCATTATTATTATTATTATTTATTTATTTGACACATCTTCAAGCGAATGAAATTTAGGTTACATTTCACTTAGAAGTTAAGTCGTTTTGTGTGATCCGATTAGAAATAGTCGTCTACTTTCGAGGAAAACAGTGGATCGACAGGTCGTACTCCCCTCCGTGAGTATGAACATTCTGTCACGAGTTATTAATTCTCCGTATTTGTTATGTTGCATACCTACTTTCTTTGTTCACTTATTATCTATATTACTATTTTTTTTCTTTTTACATTCTATTCTGCATCTACACTCGTGACTGTCGCGTCCAAAAAACGTGGGGGAAAGGGTGCTAGTGGGGTCGTTGACTGTCGCGTCCCAAAAAGACGGTTCGGTCCGAGACCCTTTTGAAAATAAAAGTTTTTGGAAAAATCGTGCGTGTGTGAGAAAAATCAAATTTTAGTAGAAAAAGTGTATTTTAAGAAAAATGGTATTTTAAAAGAAAACAAGGCCGGGACTAAAAAATGCGACAGGTTTGGCCAAATAATTTTTGAAAAAGGGTTTTATTTTAGAAAATGGAGTCGCCACTTGGTATTGAGTTAGGGTGTACCAAGTCACCCAAAAATCGTTTAACAAAAAATAAAAAATAAAAATAAAATTTTAGAAAAATATTTTAAAACCCTTTTTCGACTCCGGTCTACGAAAAACGAGAGAAAAAGGTCCGGGAGTCACATTTGAAGAAAGGGAAGGCAAAGGCTCGCGCCTAAGGCACCCTTTCAACCTAGCCGAAGCTAGTTGCGAGGCTTAATCAAAATTTCCTAAATTAACCCTCGATTCTATCGCGTTTTGGATGTCTCTAAATGAATGCAAATCCTAAGTCTAAATGTGAATATCGGGAGGGTCGGTATGTTCCGTCGAGGCTTGGTCGGAATTATCGCATTAATTGCGAAACCCGAGTCGAGACCTCGAGGGAGTCACGAGTGTGAATGCAAGATGAAATGCAAAAAGGAAAAGAAAATAATAATATATAGTAAGTGAAGAAAGAAGGTGGATATGCAACATGATGGGTACGGGGGACTAATAACTCGTGACTGAATATTTCTACTCACGGAGGGGGGAACGGCATGTACGCCACCGCTTCCCACGTGAGTAGATGACTATTTCTAGTCGGATCACACAAATGTCCTAAAGTCTAAGTGAAATGCAACCTAGACGTCATGCATTTTTAAAAATGCATTAAAATAATAATAATAATAAGAGTAATAATAAAATCATGACAAAAAGAAAACTAAAAGTGCGTGAAATGAGATGTGAAATGCACACGAATGTACCTAACACTAAAATGTCCTAAGGGTCTAGCGTTGGACTAGCCCATTCTAAAAAGTCCCACTAACATTGGACTAGCGGGAAAGAAAGAAGCCACAACTAGCGTTGGACCAGTGTGGTGACGGCATACCATAAATCATGAATTAAACATTAAAGCATGAATTAAAAGCAAATTAAACATATAAAAACATATAAGATCACATAGGAGCACATAACACATAAGCATAATATTCTAGATGCAAAAATCCTAAGGAAAGCGGTAAAAGAAATAAACATGTAAGCACGCAAAAGCAATAAACCCTAACTATTACACCGGGGGCTTAATTTACAATTTAGAGGGGAAAAATTAAAAATGCCCTATCTATTACATTTTCTATCTAATTATACAATTTTGCTAAAATGTGAGAAAAATAATCTAACTATTACATTGACTAGCTAGATACAAAAATATTACATTTTTCATCGAAATAACAAAATAATAAAATTTAAAATTAACTAACACAAAATAAATAAATACGCAAAAAAGTGCATAAAAATAAAAAAAACGTATAAAACTTGCATAAAATATCACATTAGAGCACGTTGGAGCACATAAAAGGAAAAATAACGAGAGATCGGGATACCTCTTTGAAGACCCGGTACCGAAGCTTAAAAACGAATACACAAGTTAAAATGACAACTATTTAATAAAATAAAAAGTAAAATACAAAATACCAACACATTAGAAGAACGTAAATTATAGCAAATTAGAGAAAAAAAAATAAAGAAGTAGAGTAAATTGGGGCCATATTGTAAATTTAAACTAATTGGAACAAAAATAAAAAAAATCTACACAAGTCTAGGAGCAAATATGCAAATTAAACAAACTGGGGCAACAAAATAATGAATTCTAACAAGGTGCGCAAAATGTAAATTAAAGCTAAACAAGCGGGGGCAAAATGTAAATTAAAGCAAATTCGTGGATAAACCAGAAATTTCAGCAAAAGGCATGATTGTAGCTTATAGGACCTAATTGAAAAACATGCAAAGTCTAGGGGGTCAATATATGGAATTAAGGACTTAATTGCACAACACCAAAGAACTAAAGGGGGACATATTGACAATACTCAAAACGTTAAGGGGTAAAATGTAAATGTTTGTTTCTATGATGAAACAATTAGCAAGATTAAAAAAATGTAACACTAAATTAAAATTATACTGATTAGCTGAATCAATGCAATCACTCAAATTAATTATCGAATTAAGCATAATAAATCACAATTAAAGACCTAAAAAAAAAACTAAATAACTAAATAAGACAACCTCACAGAACATTAAAAAACAAACCCCAATTTTTTACATTTTCTGGCATTTTTATTTTTCTTCTCTTTCCCCCTTTTCTTTCTTGTTCTTCTTCCGTTTCTTTCTCTTTTATCCCCTTCTCCTTCTCTGTTTCTTCCTCACGATTTCTCTCTTTTCTCTGCTTCAGATCTCTTTCTCTCTCTCTCTCGTTAGTCTCTGTTCTCCCTCTCTCTCTTTGCTCCAGCCCTCTCCCTCTGCCTAGTTCTTTCTCGGTTCTACTCTCCTCCTCTGATTTCCTTCTCTCTCTACTATCTTCTCCTCCTGCTCTCTCTGTTTCGTTCATTCTCACTGTATCTCACTGATCCCTCTCTCCCTCTTTCTCGTTCTCACCATCTCTGCCCTCTCTTTCACTTTTCTATTCTCTCCTTCTTCCTCTCTCGCTGCCTCTCTCCGATTTGCCTGTTCTTTCTTTGATTCCCCATCTGATAGCTCTTTTCTTCCCTCCCCCTCACTCTTCTTTTCTTCTCTTTTCTCCTGTTCTCTGTCTCACTCTAGTCTCTTTTTTTTTTTCAGCTTTTTGTTCTCTCTTTTCCCTCTCTTCGTGTTTTCCTCTCACCCGAATTCTCCTCCCTTTCTGTCTTCGATTCTAGGTTGCAGGGTGATGGGAATTGGTTGTGGGAAAGGGCTGAAATGGGATTTGGGGTCATGGTGATGACTGCAATATTGAGTTTCGGTGAGGGGGAGATGATTATAATTGAGCGTGATTTGGGGTTTAGGGCAGTGAGTGGTCGAATTGGTGAACGGTGATGGTAGGTGGAAAATTGATGAAACTGGTGGCGACTTTGCTGGATGTTGTTGTGCGGTGGATTCGAGGGGATTGTGGGCTGGGTTGTGCTACTGTATGTGTTTGTGACCGTCTATGTTGTGTGTGAATTTGAGTGTGTGTGATTCTGTGTTATTTTGGTGTGTGAATCTGTGTATTATTCCTGAGAAGTGCGTGTTTTGTGTATGTGCTGTGTGTGTTTGTCTATGATTTGTATGGGGCGAATTGTGAATCATGATGCGTGTGAGGTGTATGACTGACTGCGTGAAGGTTTTGTGTGTGATTTTGTGGTTGACTGTGAAGTGAGTGGATTTGGTGTGTGTGTTTGTTGTGTGTATGAAGGCGTGAGTTTCTGTATGTGTTCATGTGCCTGGCTGTTGTTTTCTGAGAATTGAGGTCGTTTATTTGTTGATGTTTCTTGTGGGATGTTGCAATTGGGTTGCTGATGGTGGGGGATGACGGGAGAGGGTTGGAATAAGGAGGTCAGTGGTGGAGCTAGTTTTGATTGTGGTGGAGTGGGGATGAGATTGTTGTGCAGGGACGGTGAAGTGAGTTTTTGAATTGGTTTGTGGGCTGATATGTTAATTGCGTGGTGATGGTTATGGTGAAGGGGATGGGAAACGAGGGAAGGTGGTCATGCGGTTGTGGACTCTGGTGCCAATGGGGAGGCATTTGGGGTACGGGTGCTGAGAGAATGGCCGAGGTTGTGGGTGGTGGTCCTGGTGTTGTAAGCTGGTAAAGACATGGTGGAGGTGAGATTGGTTTTTGATATTCTGGGTTTGATTGAGAGAAAAAGAACGGTGAGGTGGTGGATGGAGGGAAAAGACGGTGGTGAGATGGCGGTTTGGAGAAAATTGCTGGTGGAGTAAGGGTGGTAGACGATGGAGGAAGAACAAGAACAAAACCAGAAAAAGGACTAAAGGAAAACTCAAGAAAAGCAAAACTGAAAATAAATTTTATAATTCCAGTAAGATTCTTCAACAAAACATATGAGTTTAATCCAATTTGCCCAAAATGAAAGAAAAATTCAATAAAATCAAAAGAAGAACTTACCTTTTCAAGGTTAAACCCAAGGTCTGATGATGAACAGTTAAATTTCAAGTTGAAGACGATGAACAGTGAAAGAAGAATTGAGGAACGGCGGCTTTCTTCTCTCTTTTTTTAGTGTGTGTTTTTGGTGATTGGTATGTGTTTTGATCTTCTAGGGTAGAGTAGAAGTGTGTTTTTAGGGTTTTTCCTTTTTTTTTTTTCCCTCTCCCCAAGTGGGGTATTTATACTGCACAAGTCTTAACCTCCAAGAAATGGCTAAAAGACCAAAATGCCCTTAGCTACAAAATTACAACTTTATCCTTTAAAAAATTATTCTTTCACAATAAAAAATCAAGAAAAATATAAATAATAAATTCATTGACACTAATTCACTTCCAGAAAAATCAGAAACTTAGAAACATGCTTTTTAAAATCTAAAAACGAATTTTGGGACCAAAAATTGGTGAAAAATGAGTTTAGAATGTGAAATGACAATTTTGCCCTTATATAAAAAAATATACAAAAAAAAATATTAGCCTCAAAAAATTATCAAAAATTAAAAATAAGCTTAAAACATTAGAAAATGCCTTTTTGACTCAAAATTTGACAAAAAATGAATTTAAGCTGTAAAATGACGATTTTGCCCTCGGACAATGAAAATTCACAGAAAAATAGCTATTGTCCTCAGAAAATTATCAAAAATTACAAATAAGCTTAAAATACTAGAAAATGCATTTTTGACTCAAAATTGATGAAAAATGAACTTAATTTGTAAAATAACGATTTTGCCCGTCGGACAACTGAAAATTCACAGAAAAATAATAATCATCTCTGAAAAATCAAGAAAATTAAGAAACATGCCTAAAGAATTACAACAATGAGTTTGAAACTAAAAATGAACTAAAATGGTATTCGCGAAGTGAAAATTACCATTTTGCCCTTGTGTTAGTAAAAATACAAAAAATACCGATTAAATCATAAGAAATTAATAAATTCATATAAAAGTAAAAATATGAATTCAAAACCCTCAAAAATTGATAGAAAAATATTTACAGATAAAATTACTATTTTACCCCCCGAGATTATTAAAATTTAAAATTTGTCCTAAAAAGTACAAACATGCCCCCCAGTATTTGAAAATAAATGGTGTGTCAAGATTTGGTGTCTACAGTGACTCTC
Source organism: Mitragyna speciosa (assembly GCA_024721245.1). Classification (NCBI taxonomy): domain Eukaryota; kingdom Viridiplantae; phylum Streptophyta; class Magnoliopsida; order Gentianales; family Rubiaceae; genus Mitragyna; species Mitragyna speciosa. Next base: position 4,204,383 of record CM045557.1, read on the forward strand.
TCTAGGTTTCGTTTTGGTTTTCGGAATTAATGCGATGACCCCAATTAAACATCGATGGAATATTTTGACTTTCCAGGTATTCACATTAGACTTAGAACTTGCATTCATTTAGACACATCCAAACGTGATAGAATTTAGAGTCAGTTTAGGAAATTTTGATTAAACTTCACAACTAGCCTCGACTAGGTGGAAAGAGTGCTTTAGGCACGAGCCTTTGCCTTCCTTTTCTTCAAATGTGACTCTTGGACCTTTTTTCTGAATTTTTCGTAGACTGGAGTCGAAAAAGGGTTTTAAATATGTTTTCTAAAAATTTTCTTTTGATAAATGATTTTTCGAGTGACTTGGTACACCCTCACTCAATACCAAGTGGCGACTCCATTTTCAAAATAAAACCCTTTTTCAAAATTAGTTGACCAAAACTGTCGCACTTTTAGTCCCGGCCTTATTTTCTTTTAAAATACCATTTTTCTAAAATAACACTTTTAGACTAAAAATTCAATTTTTTCACACACGCACAATTTTTTCAAAAAAACCTATCCTTTTGAAAATGGTCACCGGACTAGACTGCCTTTTGGGGCGTGACAGTCAACGATTCTACTAGTACCCGTGTTATCGATTTTGGACACGACACTATTGTTTTCTTATAGTTTTATCATACACAAGATATTTTCTAATACACAAGGATGTATCTGATAAGAAAAATATTGCATCATAATGAATCATATTACATCCTATGAAAAATATTATATTAAAAACAAGCAAAACGAATTAATATTAGAAAAGATAATTTTTAGCGTACAATTTAATACACAACAAGAGTGATCTGAGCAAAACAGTTCAAAAATCACATGTTCAATCAAGAATATCTCCACAACCACAAATAAACATAAATCAAAATTAAACATATTTTTCCACTGTCGATATAAACGTCTTGTGTATTTTCTTTCACTTTGTTATTATATATTATTTTTATCCAATTTTATATCAATTTTATTTTTTCGCCTTAGACGAAGGTTGAGGTTTGAAGACCTATATAAGTTTAATATTAAAATTTGAGAAATTGGAGTCATGCAAATTTGATTGTGTATTGGCTATAACCATGAATGAATAGTATTTATTGATAAATAAATAATGCTAATGTAATAATGTCTACTCAAAACCACTGTAAACCTAGCATGCCCAGCTATGTCCATCCAACCATTAGTCATCTCACTTATGTTCGATATTTAGGAGTGGTAGACTATTTCAATTCAATGTTTTTGAGCGATAATATATATATGCTAGTCTCTCACGCGAACAACTATTATTGGTACTAATCTTGCCAAAAAATACTTATATTAAACTCTCTCTATATTATTTGAATTTTTGTAAATGTTGTGGATTGATAAAATTTTTTAGTATGATTGTCTCTACAAATGTTTGCCTCCTTTGGTATGAATTTGTCAATAAAGCAAAAGGTAAACACTACTTAAATTAGTGGAATAACTCTAAAATATCACCTATTATCTTATAGAATAAACTATAGAGAAGCATGTACATTACACATGTAGTTTTGAACTAGAACTTAATTAACTTTCTAAACTTATACACTATAATGTAGGGATGTTCATGGACTGGGTAGAGAAGCACGTACATTACACATGTAGTTTTGAACTAGAACTTAATTAACTTTCTAAACTTATACACTATCATGTAGGGGTGTTCATGGGCCGGGTACCCGGTCCATGAACAAAATTTTTGAATCAAATCAGTCCTACTGGTTCGGTAAAATTTCGAACCATGAACTGGTTCGCATGTAGCAGGTACCCGGCCTTTCAGTTACCCGCAAAATAGGTTCGGATAGGCCAGGTACCTGACCTGGTCCATCATAATTCACTAGCATTTTTAAAATAAAAAATAAAATAAGAAAAAATTATAGATAATCATTAAATCACTAATAACACAAGTTTCAATGATCTTAAAGTTAAATTACATCATAAAATTATAACTTTCAAAGAAATTCAAAAACAAAAAACTAAATAAACAGATAGTCGCTTAGTTTTTCAAACTTATCATCACATGTCAATTAGCCATAAAAATAAAAAAATACTTAATAAATAGTCAAATGAACATCCAAATAATAAAATAAATACTTAAATATTCATCAATCAAGAATGAAATAGAAGTACAAATTAGTAGTAACAATAAAAAAAACAATGAATTAGTAAAACAATACCACATATAAAATGACAAAACTACCCTTCATTATGTACCGAGTCAGTTACTCGCCGGTTCACAAGAATGTGAACCGCTACCTGACTCGCTTAATTTATGAACCAACCTACTACCTAACCTAGTGTCAGTAACCGGTTCGGTTACCCTCTTTTTTCGATTCAGGACGAGAATCGATTTTTCAGTTATTTTTGAACAGCCCTACTCTCATGAGTTTATGACGATAGAAAGACGATACGTTTGTAGGTAATTACGTAATTGGTGTTCATATCATTACTTGTTGTGTTTGTCATAGGAAGATCAATATATGCTTAGTCTTTCACCAAAATATTTTGTATTATTTACTCACTATAGTTCCATCGTTTCGTTCATAAACTTTATTTAGGGGACGTTTTGTTCAAATTCCTCAATTACTATCACTATGGGTATCATTAACCCGACTATGAGTATGGGCTTTGATGATTCCCCCCAACATGTTTGGTTTAATAATGGAATGGGTATCATTATAAAAATACTTGTTCGGTTTATTGGAATGATTTCAAGTAAATTTTAAAATTTTAAAATTTTTATTTATGATATACATATTTTTTAGATTTCTTATTTTGTATCTTTTTAAAGAAAATTTCTAAAAAGATTTCTTCAATTTTAAATATATCCATGCTCTAATGTGAGTTTTTATGCAAATGATAAACTTTAAAAAAAGTTATTTTATCGTATTAATAGAGAGTATTATATATCTTTGATTTTCAGTTAAAAAAATTGAATGTAAAAAATTATTAAAAATAATTTTTATAAAAAATTTTATAAAGTACAAATAAAATTATTCAAAATCAAAAGACAAAACACAGAGAGAGAGAGAGAGAGAGAGAGAGAGAGAGAGAGAGAGAGAGGGAGGGAAGAGAGGAATAGTATATTGGAGGTGGGCAACTCAAAAGATATGTGTTGTTTTAGTGGGTGTGTTTTTGCCTTTAATCATAAGAGTTAATGGGTTTGATAGAATAGTATTTTGGAAGGAATCATTAACACTCCAATTAATCACTATCATTCCTATTGAATGATAGTGATAGTTGTTTAACAAATATTAACAATGGGTATCATTACTTATGATACCAATTCCCCTCCTTGATTCCCCTAAACCAAACACCCCCCTTAATTTTTTGATCAATTCATTAGTGACATATCATTTATTTGGAGTAATTAGATTGGTAATGTAAGAAAAAGTTATCCATTTAGATTTTAACTACGTAATCACAAATAATAGTCACAAACTCAAGCAAGATAAGTTTGTGAACTTTTTATGGGATTTTTATGTTTTTAAAGTTATTGACTGTAGACACCAAATTTTGACACACCCTTTATAAGAAAATGTATTTTACCTCATTCGGGGATACTTTTTATTTTTCGGGGGGCTAATTGTAATTTTTGGATAAATAATGTCTAATTAGTTGTATCAGGGGCAAAATAGTAATTTCACCGTGTAAATATTATTTTATTTTAGTTTATTTTTTTATACATAATTTTACTATTTTTATCATTATTTCTAATTTTAATGATTTTTTTGGAGTAATCTAGTATTTATTTAAAATTTTAGTATTTTTTTACTTAATGGCACGTTTTCCAATGCATTCTTTTTATGAGAATTTTTCAAGTAAAAAATTTTTTATGCATATTTCATATATTCATGAATTTTCTGTATAAATTTCATGATTTTTAGAAATCGTTTAGTATTTATTTTAATACTTTACTTTTATTCTATTAATTGCACATTTTTAATGTTATATTAATTTTTTGAATTTTTGTGGTAAATTTTATTTACTCATTTTTATAACTCTAAATTTTAGTATTTTTCTTATTGATTTTAAGGAATCTAAGTATCTTTTATTTTATTTTACTTTATTCTATTTCATTTGTTTTTCTTTATTTTCCTTACAAAATTTTTCCTTAAAAAAAAAAAAAAAAGGGCTGCCTGTTGAAATGGCTGCTAGTCAGCTATACTTTCTGCTCCAAATCCCATCATTTCCCAGCCACCCTAGCAACACCCATAGCTTCCAAACACCATCATCCCAACTACTATTTTGTTCAATCATATCACATTCCCTATTTGCACTCATTTTTCATCAGATTTTAGGGATTTTCCTGCTCATTTTTACCACTTTTTCTGCCATCCCCTCACCACAATGGCAAGATACCCACTCAAGCTCACACTCACAGACTACTGACTCTCCCTCACTTTTTCACCTCTCTCTCGCCCTTCCCTCACAACACATTGCACAACACACTGAAGCTCACAACTTCATCAACCTGCAAAAACACATACAAAACCACAACACACTCACTTGCACACGCCAATACAACCATCACTCTCACTCACATTGACCAAAAAATAAAGAACGCACTTGCACTCACAGACACACATTACACTCACAACCTCACTGCCTCTCTTCCACCTCGCACAAACACCATCACAGAACCTCCACCACCCACCGCCGGCTACCTCACCAGCAACAGCAAACCTGCACCTCCAACTGGCCACACATATGCCGCCACCACACACCACCCACTATCAAGACAAGCGCCTCCATCGAAGCCACCTTCGGCCTCCACCAGTTCCGCCTTTCTCCTCTACCACCCAATCGAATATCACCTCCACCACCTTCTGACCCAGGTAAACCTTCTCTTCACTCCCTCAATTCTTTTGATTTGTCTTTTAATTACTCAAACAAATGCATATAATGGTATGTTGAATCATGAAATCTGAGGTTTTGAAGTTGATTTATGTGACTGTAAGAGCTGGATTTGAGGATTAGGTGTTTAGACTCTAGGGATTTTCGAACCAAGAGACTAGAGAGAGAGAGAGAGAGACCGAAGAGAGGCCGAGGAGAGAAAGAGAACAAGAGAGAGAGACTAGAGAGAAGAGAACGAGACTGAGGAGAGAACTAGAGACCGAAGAGAGAACAAGATCGAAGAGAGAAAGAGACCGAGGAATAAAGAAACCGAGGAGAGAGGAAAGACCGAAGAGAGACCGAGGAGAGAAAAAAAGAGAGAGAGAGAGACCGAAGAGAGACCGAGGAGAGAAAAAAAAAAGAGAGAGAGACCGAGGAGAAAAAAAGAAAAAAAAGAGAGGAGAGACCGAAGAGAGACTGAGGAGAGAAAAAGAAAAAAAAGAGAGGATAGACCGAAGAGAGACCAAGGAGAGAGGAGAGACCGAGGAGAGAGGATAGACCGAGGAGAGAGAAAAAAAAAGAGGAGAGACCGAAGATAGACCAAGGAGAGAAAAAGAAAAAAGAGAGAGAGAGAGAGAGAGAGAGAGAGACTGAAGAGAGAGCGGAGAGATCGAAGAGAGACCGAAGAGAGAGACTGAGGAGAGAACAAGAGAGAGACCAAGGAGAGAACGAGAGAGAGAGCCGAAGAAGCAGAAAAAAAAGAGAGAAAGAAAAAAAAAGAAGTCTTAGGCAAAATTACGTCGTTTTGGCATGAAACGACGTAGTTTTGGTTAGTTTTCTTTAGTTATTTATTTTTATTATTTTCATTATATTATATATATGTACATTTTGCCCCCTTAGGTTCTTAATTGTTTGATTATGCCCTTCAATACTTTTAGTTTGCTTCATTTAAGTATTTATTTATTTTTGTTGCCCTCTAGAATTTGTAGTTCCTTTCAATTATGTCCAAATTAATTGCAATATGGTTCTAATATGTCTGGAAATTACAATTTTATACCTCTAAGTTTGCTGAAATTGTGAATTTGTCCTTTAAGTCTAGCTGAAATTACATTTTTACTCCTCATGCATTGCTGGAATTGTATTTTGGCCCTAGAATATTATTGGAATTGTATTTTAACCCTCGAAAGTTGCTGAAATTTGTAATTTGGTCCCTAGTGTTGCTGAAATTTGCATTCTTGTCCCCCAAACCTTGCTGAAATTTTATTTTTGTCATTATACTTTGCTGGAATTACATTATTGCCCTTCAATATTGCTGGAATTTATATTTTTGCCCCCCAAGTAGCTAGAACTTGAATTTTAGCCTTTGAATGTTGCTGAAAATTGTATTTTTACTCTTGAATGCTGCTGAAAATTATAATTGGGTGTTTAATACTTGTTGGAATTTACAAATTGGCGCTTATTATTGCTGTAAAGTTCATTTTATCCTTGAATAATTGCTGGAAATTTTTATTTTAGCATTGTGCTTGCTGGAAATTATATTTTAACCTTTTAAATTTGTTGTAAACTATGTTATTACCTTAATTAGGGTTTAAAATTGTAATTTCACCCTTTTGTTTGTTGTAAATTATATTTTTACTCTAAAAATGTTGCTTAAATTTTCACTCTCAACCTAAAACCTTGGAATATTTTTATTTTTTTATCAAAAAAAAAAGAATTTAATTAATTCCTCCAGTTTTTTTTTAAATTACTTTCTTTTCATGTTTTATTTTTATTTTAATGTTCCAAAATTTAGTCTTTTATCTGATTAATGTTCAAATTAGTTTCTTTATTTCACTTTTAGTTATTTTGATGATTCTTATTTGGGTGCTAAAAGTTTAAGTATGTATTATTGTGTTTTATCTTTTATTATTTTTATTTTTCTTATTTTACTTTATTTATTTATTTACTTATTTATTTTTACTTAAACAATTTTCATTTTTCTTCCTAAATATTTAGCTATTGTTATTTTTTTAATTTTGTTTATTATTGCTATAATTGTTTGAATTATTGTGGTATGTTCATAGTGATTGGTATGAAATTATTTAATTAGTAGTTTATTTATTTAAATAGTGATATTTTTGACATGTTTGTTCATTTTATTAGCAATTTGTACCGAGTTTACGAATGGGATGTACCTCTATTACCCTTTTAATTTCTCTTTATATGCTCCTATGTGCTCCTATGTTTTTTTTTATGTGTTTTCTTTATGTATTTTTTAAGTGTTTGTTATTTTATTTATATGTGAGCATTTATCTATGTTATGTTATTTATTTGAATTTAATTTTAATTATTCAAAGGAATGTAATAGATAGGTAATATTCTATTTAACGAAAATTTTGTACTTAGATAGTTAATCTAATAGATAGTTTATATTTTCATCAAGTTAACAAAAGCTTTTGTATTTTAGATAGAAAATGTAATAGATAAGTTAGATAGGCTATTTTGATTATCTTTTTCCATTTTAGATTGTAATTAGGTTTTTCTCCGGTGTAATAGTTAGGGCTCTTATGTGCTATGTGTGCTATGTGCTTGTGTGTTTTATTCGCTTTCTCTAGGATTTTGCATCTAGAATATTATGCTCGCTGTGCTATGTGCTCCTACGTGCTATTATCTGCTTTTATATGATTATTGCTTTAATCTGTATTTTATTTATTTACTTATCATAATATATGTGTATCGTCGCCACACTAGTCCAACGCTAGTCGTGGTTAATTTCGATTTTCATCGCTAGTCCAACGCTAGCGGAGAATTTCTAGAAAATAGGCTAGTTCAATGCTAGACCTTTAGGTCATTTTAGTATTAGAATCACTTTTTGTGTGTATCTCATCTCATTTTACACACATTTTCTCTTTTTTAGGCCTTTTTTCATTTTTGTATGGTTTTTTATATATTATTATCACTTATTATCTATTTTAAACATATGTTTAGTGCATAACATTTAGATTTCACTTACACATAGAATCTTAGGTCATTTGTGTGATTCGACTAGAAATAGTCATCTACTCACGTGGGAAGCGGTGGCGTACATGTCATTCCCCCCTCCGTGAGTAGGAATAGCTTAGTCACGAGTCTATTAGTCCCCCGTACCCGTTATGTTGCATCCCCACTTTCTTTGTTCACTTACTATCTATACTACTATTTTCCATTTCTTTTACATTCCATTTTGCATCTATACTCGTGACTCCATCGAGGTCTAGACTCGGGTTTCGCAATTAATGCGATAATCCCGACCAAACCTTAATGGAATATTTTGTCCCTTAACGATACCTATTTTTAGGACTAGATTTGCATTCATATAGTTACATCCAAATGTGATAAAATCTTAGGGTTATATTAGAAAAATTTAGACTAAACCTCACAACTAGTTTCGACTAGGTTGAAAGCGTGCCTTAGGTGTAAACCTTTGCCTTCCCTTTTTTCAACTGTGACTCCCGAACCTTTTTCTCTTGTTTTCAAAGACCTGGAATTGTCTAAAAGGGTTTTTCTTGTTTTTTCTTACATTTTTCTGAAAAATGTTTTCCAAAGAAATCATTCTCGATTTTCTTACCTTTTGTAATAAAACATTTTCTGGTGACTTGGTACACCAAAACTCAATACCAAGTAACGACTCCCTTTTTACTAAAACCCTTTTTAGATTATATTTTCGAGCCCAAAAACCGTCGCATTTTTAAAGTCCCATTTTAGGCCCTTTTCTTTTTGTTTTCAAAATAAAGCATTTTCTAAAATCACATCTTTTGTCAAACTATTTTCTATAAATCATTTTTTTTAAAAAATCATTTTACAAAAAACCTACACTTTTTGCCAATAAATAACACCACAAACATAATAATCCCTTTTTCCGTCTTTCGAAAAAAAATGGGGCGCAACATTGACGGTATTCAGAGATCGGCTTTTGTGACAAATCAAAGAAATGACACAAACTTGTACACATTTTGTTCACATTTACTATAACAAGAAGGTAGAGAAATAAAATCTTATCTTCATGGCTCATCTTATTTCCCATCATAACTGGTACTCCAAATTTTTTGTTAATTTAGGTGACATCTCAGCATATTCCAATGAAATTAACCATAACCTACACCATTCCCCCCCCCCTCCCCAACACACACAAAGCTATGTTCAAGACAGCGTTCAAGGGACCAACTTGGACATTTTATCCCTAATTTATTTTTATTTATTAAATTTAATAACTTTATTATTTTGTTGTATTAGTATACTTATCTATATCTCTATATTCCTTATTAATTACTTAAATTTAGTCATTTCTTAAATCAGAGACTAAGTCGAAAGTATCCTTTTCAATGTATAGCTATTGTAATTATAATTATTGGTTCTTATAATCTTACTAATTATTAAAGTATTACAAATCCTAACTCCTAAATAACTCATATTCACCTAAAATCATTCTATGATGCCATCAATTATGCAAATACAAAATCTATATAGAAACTATGTTCAACACAATGTTCACATAGCGCGGACTTGGACATCTCCTCCTTAATTTACCTTTTTTTTCAGTTTTTTAATTTTGTTGCTTTTATATTTTTGTTCATTTTTTAAAATCTATATCAGCAAATTTATTTATATCTCTATATTCACCTATAATTCGTCCTTGATGTTACCTATAAAATGAATTCCCTATTAATTATTTATTTAGTCATTCCTTAATTGAAGACTTTCTATAATTTTTTATCCATTAATAGTATCCTCTTTAATATGTAAATATTACATTTTTAATTATTGTTTCTTAGAATCTTACTATTATTAAGTGGCACAAATCTTAACTCCTAAAATCACTTCTATTTACTGAAAATCATTCTATTATAAAATTTGATTTCCTTTTCTATTATTTAATGATTCAAACTTTTACATTTATCTTAATTATTTGACAAGAGATATTTGTTATTTCCATATCACTAATTTAGTGATATAAATTAAGAGCTTTTCATTCTTTGAACCAACGACACCATATATACACACACATATATATTTGGTGGTGTTGAATTTTTATAGTGATAAACTAAAGAAATATATTATATTATAAGATTAGTCTGTGCATTGCATGAGTTTAAAATTAGTGACCACTAAATATTAGTCGTTATTCTCATAAAAGAGATGAAAAAGATGAATGAATGAATTCAATTATTCGTTTTCGGTGATTCCTTGTCTCATTTCTTAAGGAATCACAACGTAAAAGTCAAATCTAAACCATTATGCCTATTGTGTATAAGCCTTGTTACGTATTTGGTACTTGTAGACACCAAATTTTGACACACCTTTGGTAAAAATATGTGTGTTACTTTATTTTAGGGGGTATTTTTTATTTTTCGGGGGTTGAGTACAATTTTCGCATATTATGTCTAATTCGTCACATTAGGGGCAAAAATGGTAATTTCACCATGTAAATATTAGTTTATTTTATTTTATTTCCTAAATACATTGATTTTACTATTTTTATCATTATTTATGATTTTAATGATTTTTAGGAGTCATTCATCATTTATTTAAAATTTTAGTATTTTTTAATTCAACGGCACGTTTTCCAGTGCGCTATTTTTATGAGAATTTTCAAGTGAAAAATTTTATATATGCATTTTGAATACTCATAAAATTTTTTGTAAAAATCTCATAATTTTTAGAGGTTGTTTAGTATTTATTTAATTTTTATCTTTTGTTTATTAATGGCACGTTTCCCAATGCATTCTGTTTATGAGAATTTTTTCAAGTGAATTTATGCATAGCTCATATATTCATGAATTTTCCCGTATAAATTTCATGATTTTTAGAAATTTTTAATATTTATTTTAATACTTTATTATTATTATTTGTTATTATTGTTTTTCTATTAATCGCACATTTTAATGATATGTTAATTTTTAAATTTTTGCAGTAAATTTTATTTATTCGTTTTATGACTATAAATTTCAGTATTTTTCTTAGTGATTCTAGAGATTCCAATATATTTTATTTTATTATATTTCACTTGTGTTCCTTTATTTTTCTCAAAAAAAAAAAAAAAGATGATGATGATGAACAACAGCAGCAGCGTTGCTGCTGCTGTTTGTTTCCTGCCATGGCTGATGGCAGCCATGCTTCCAATCTCACTTAACCCACCAAACTCTATGTTTAATCACATCAATCATCCCTCGCTTGCAACCAGATTTTTAGGGATTTTACTCAATTTGTTTTTACCATTTCACTCTCTTCTCTCAATTAGACTCATCATCCCTGCCTCTCCTTCACCAGAAGACATACACAGACATTTTCACTCCTCTCTACCTCCCTCTCTCGGTCTCCCTCACCCCTGATTTGCACTTCCTCACTTCACACATCACACAGACAACGCACAACACACACCTGCAATTCAAATCCCCTCCCCTGCAGGCACAGCTACAACACACGCACAACACACACTTGCACACAACCAGCATTACACACATTCACAGACACACTCTCCATTCAATAACCCTTCCCCTGCACATTTATCCCAAAAAGCATCACTTCCACACACACAACACACACTTGCACTCTCGGTTCTCACAATTCACTCACAACCTTGCATAAACACACGCACCTCACACAAAAACGCATCCCTTCCCCTGCAATTCACAACACACAGGCACAAAAAGCACAAAACTCACTGCACACACCCTCCACCTTCACCCCTGCAATTCTCACAAACACACACAACAAACCACACGCTACACACACCTGCATCCCCTCCCCTGCAGAAACACACACAACCAGACACACACTTGCATACAAGCCTCACCACACAGGCACACAAACAGGCACACACCTCCTCCTTCTCTCGGCTCAAGCTCTACAACTACACATTCAATTCACACACACACGCACCCCTGCACCTGTTAAACACACACCACAAACACACATTACACACACACACACCAGACACGCCAATTCCCACCTGCACAAATCTAAAAAAAAAAAAAAAAACAGCGATAACAACAACAACAACACAACAACATCAACAGCGACAATTAACAACAACCGGAGCACCACAACCACCAATCCGCCAAAGACGTCGGACCAGCCATGCTTCTCTGATTCAGGTAAAAAAAAAAATTCTCTCAATCCCTCTTTCATTTTGTACAATTAATTGATGAATTTAATGCATGATTTGGGGATTTTGGCATGCTTTGGGGAAGGGATCAATTGAGAGAGATGAGTGAACTAAAAAAAAAAATCGAGAGAGAATCAGAGAAGAAAAAAAAAAAGGAAAAAAATCTGTAAAAAAAAATTTCGAGAGAGAAACGGTGAGAAGAGAGAAAAGAAAGAAGAAAGAAAGAAAGAAAGAAGAAGAAAGAAAGAAAGAAAGAAAAAAAAGAAAAAAAAAAAGAAAAAAGAAGAAAGCAAATCTGCAAGAGAATAAGAGAGAAACGGTGAGAAGAGAGAAAAGAAAGAAGAAATAAAGAAAGGAAGAAGAAGAAAGAAAGAAAGAAAGAAAAGAGAGAAAGAAAAAAAAAAAAAGCAAATCTATAAAGGGAGAGCAGATCGGGAGAAGAGAGAAAAGAAGGAAGAAGAAGAAAAGAGAAGAAGAAAGAAAGAAAGAAAGAAAGGAAGAAAAAGAAGAAAGAAAAGGAAAAAGAAAAAAGAAAAAAAAAATGGGAAAACGTAAAAAAAAAAAAAAAATAGTTTTAGTGAAACTACGTCGTTTTGACGTAGTTTCACTCAAAACTACGTCGTTTTGATTAGTTTAGTTTTTTAATTTATTTTTAATTAATAATAGATATTTATTTTATAGCCCTTATGCTTTTATTAATGTCACTGTGGCCCCGAGATTTTCTGATTTGTGCATTTAAGTTTCTGTTTTTTATAAGTTGACCCCCATAATTTTATTTTCTTTGCAATTAGGTCCCAATTAATTGCATTTAGGTCCCTCAACTTGTAGATAATTATAATTTTGCCCCTATATTTTTCAATTTTCTATTTTTTACCCCTATATTTCTCGGTAATTACATTTTGACCCCTACATTTTTCTGGAATTGCATTTTTACCCTAGATATTTATGGAAATTACAATTTTACCTCCCAAGCTTGCTGTTATTGTATATTAGGTTTTAAATGTTGCTGAAAATTGTATTTTTGTCCTTATACATTGTTGGAAATTCTATTTTGTCCTAGGATATTGTTAAAATTTTGCATTTTTGCCCCTCAAATAGCTAGAACTTGAAATTTTGCCTTTAAATATTTGCTGTAAATTATGTGTTATTTAATGACTTTGCTGAAATTATATTCTTGGCTTTAAATATTGTTGTAAATTTTTATTTTGGGTATTATACTTGCTGGAAATTATATTTTAGCCTTTAAATTTGTTGTAAATTATATTATTATCTTAACTATGGTTTGAAATTATAATTTTACCCTTTAGTTTGTTATAAATTACATTTTTCACTTTAGAATATTGCTTAAATTTTCATTTTAATCCAATTCTTATAATATTTTATTTTTTGCAAAAAAAAAATTTAATTAGTTAAGTCCCCAAAGCTTTAAATTATTTCTTTTCACATTTTCTTTATTTATTTTTTATTAAATTTAAAGTTAATATTCTAAAATTGGGTTTTGTTAGTCTAATTAATGTTCAAATTAGTTTTCTTTATTTTCCTTTTAGTCATTTTAATAATTCTTATTTGTGGCATTAAAAGTTTAAGTATGTATTATTGTATTTTATCTTCTATTATTATTATTTCTTTATTTTTGTTGTTTTGCTTTATTTATTTATTTACTTATTTATTTTTACTTAAACAATTTTCATTTTTTTCCTAAATAATTAATTATTATTATCATTATTTTCTTTCTCTTACTTTGCTTATTATTGCCATGATTGTTTGAATTATCGTAGTAAGTTCATAGTGATCGGTTGAAAATTATTCAATTAGTAGTTTATTTATTTAAATAGTGGTATTTTTGACATGTTTGTTCATTTTAGTAGCAACTTGTACCGGGTCTTCGAATAGGAGGTACCTCGATTACCCTTTTAATTTCTTTTTGTGTGCTATTACGTGCTCCTATATATTTTTCTATGTGTTTTCATGTATCTTTGTGCTTATAATTTTATCCATGTTTGAGTGTTTATTTAGTTATTTCATATTATTTACTTGAATTAATATTAATTATTCAAAAAAATGTAATAGTTAGGTAATATTCTATTCAGTAAATTCTTTGTATTTAGATAGTGAATGTAATAGATAGTTTATGTTTTATCTATTTAATTAAAGCCTATGTATTTTAGATAGAAAGTGTAATAGATAGGTTAGATAGGATATCTTTTATTTTTTTTCTATTTTTAGATTGTAATTAGGTTATTCTCCGGTGTAATAGTTAGGGCTTTTGTGTGCTATGTGTGCTATGTGCTTATGTGTTTTATTTGTTTTCTTTAGGACTTTGCATTTAGAATATCATGCTCATGTGTTATGTGCTCCTATGTGCTATTATTTGCTTTTATGTGATTATTGCTTTAATACATGCTTTATTCATTTACTTGCTTTAATTATATATGTGTATCGTCGTCACACTAGTCCAACGCTAGTTGTGATTAATTTCGGTTTCTTCGCTAGTCCAACGCTAGCGGAGAATTTTTAGAAAATAAGTTAGTCCAATGCTAGATTTTTAGGTCATTTAGTATTAGAATCATTTCTCGCGTGCATTTCATGACATTTCACACACATTTTATCCTTTTTAGGTCTTTTTAGGCCTTTTCCATTTTTGTATGATTTTATATACTTTATCACTTATTATCTATTTTCAACATCTATCTAGTGCATAACATTTAGATTTCACTACACATAGAATTTTAGGTCATTTGTGTGATTTGACTAGAAATAGTCATCTACTCACGTGGGAAGCGATGGCGTACATGTCGTTCCCCCCTCCGTGAGTAGAAACAGTTAGTCACGAGTCCATTAGTCCCCCGTACCCGTTGTGTTGCATCCCTACTTTCTTTGTTCACTTACTATCTATACTACTATTTTCCTTTTCTTTTGCATTCTATTTTGCACCTAAACTCGTGACTCCGTCGAGGTCTACATTCGGGTTTCGCAATTAATGCGGTAATTCCGACTAAATCCTCAATGGAATATTTTGTCCCTTAACGATATTCATTTTTAGGATTAGATTTGCATTCATATAGTTGCATCCAAATGCGATAAAATCTTAGGGTTATATTAGGAAAATTTAGACTAAACCTCGCAACTAGTTTCGGCTAGGTTGAAAGGGTGCCTTAGGCGCAAGCCTTTGCCTTCCCTTTCTTCAACTGTGACTCCCGAACCTCTTTCTCTTGTTTTCAAAGACCTGGAGTCGTCTAAAAGGGTTTTTCTTGTTTTTCCTATATTTTTCCAAAATCATTTCTTTAAATAAATCATTTTTAATTTTCTTACCTTTTATAAAATATTTTTGGGTGACTTGGTACACCAAAACCCAATACCAAGTGGAGACTCCTTTTTCACTAAAAAAACCCTTTTTAGACTCTATTTTCGGGCCCAAAAATCGTCGCATTTTCAAAGTCCCATTTTAGGCCCTTTTTCTTTTATTTTTAAAATAAAGCATTCGTTTGTCACATTTTTGTCGAACTGTCTTTTAGAAAGTATCTTTCTAAAAATTATTCTTACAAAAAATTTACACGTCTCTTTTTCCAATAAAATAAACCATATTTAATTCTTCCTTTTCCTTTTTCCGAATTTCTTTTTCCAATAAACACTCACTATTTATTTTCGAACGAAAAATGGGGCGCGACAGTACTTAATGTTGTTCCTTTCAATTGTTTGAATCTTTGTCTCTAGGTCCCTTGGCAACTTAAAGAGGGGTGAATTCAGTTCTTTTCAAACTTAACTTGGTTTAGACAAATTTTTAAATATAAATTTACCAAATTATCTATATGAGCTCTTAAGTAATTAGTGCAATAAATAAAAAGAATAACAAGGCAATAAATTTTAGCAACCAATGAGGAAAGAAATAAATAATGAGCAAGAGAGTAATCAAACCAAAAACTTACAGGTTTCAGCAAATTTGATGTTTAATTTCACTTGAATTTTTTTCACTTGTAATTGACACAATACCATCTTGTACAAAGATTGGCTCACCTTTCGCTCATCCTAGAAACTCACTAGTTGAGCTAAGAGATTTTATAGCTTACTAAAGCTAATCTATCTAAGCTACAAATGAATTGCTCACACTCATAATGAAGAACTCACTTTTTTCTTACAATACAAAGAACAAAGGGGAATGATTTTTCTTACTCAAGAATGCTATTCAAAACTCACTAATAGTCAATACTATAGTTTACAATAACTTTGGATTTTTTGGCTTTTATAGGTCATCAAAAATTGCATCCAACAATTGTGAAATGGTCTAGCATTTAATGCTGAAAAAACTAGCCGCTGGCACGTTCAGCCGACCTAATGCCATGGATGCTGGCCGAACCATCATCCAAATTCATCAATATTGGGGCTGATTTGCTTCTTTTGAACGGTTGTAGAAGTGATCCATCATCTAAGCATCTGGCCAAAAGTCTCTGATGAAGTTTAATGTTTTTTAGACAGTTGAGTGTGAGTCCGAACCACTATCCAAAAGTTTTTGTCGATTTTGAAAATTTTTCGAATAATCGAAGGGTTCTTCAAACAAGCATCCCAAAGGAGTATAACTTTCTGTCCATTCTGGAAGCATTTTGGATGACAAAAGAAGTGTTCGAAGTCATGGCCTTAGCAACTTCGTATGGCCGAAAGTAAACTTTGCATTAAAAAATGGTTGCTGATTCTCTCTGCTTCTTGACTTAATTTTTCAACTTGAATAGATGAATTTTGATGGCTTATTTTAATTGCTTGAGCTCTGTTTAATATTAACAAACACTTCTAAAAGCACAATCAAGATAATTAGTAATATTTTGGTTTGTTATCATCAAAACTATGATTACACTAACATTACTCCATTACTAACAAGTATTTAAGTTTTCGACCATACTATAAATTCTTCAACAAAGATTGATATTAGGATCAATACTTGAAAAACATACATGGCCCTAATTTCTCTTGCAATAGTTTCTTGTTAAGCATTTTGCTAGCTTTAGCCATTTACAATAGGGATAATTTTACATACCTTCCTTGAAATTTGTCATAATTGCACTTATTTCCTCTCAGGTTTTGAAAATTGCACTTGCATCCTCTATGTTTATATTTTTTATAGCAAAACAAATCTATTTTGATAATGTATCCTGAAAACACAAACCAAACACTCCAAAAGATCATTAATTGCTTTTAAAAAAGAAAAATGAACTTTGAAAAATTAATTCATTAGCCATAAAAATGTCAAAAGGACTAATACTTTTACATCATATTTTCAATCTCCACCAGATTCTATTATCCAAAACTCAATCATCTAACTAATTTAAATAAATCTACACTATCTATCTAAATTTTACAAACAAATCTATTAATAAGAAAGAGATCACCAATTTAATTTTAAAAAAATCATGTATAAATAGTTTGGGAGGCCCAATTAGAATTTTTATGACTAATTAATTAATTTTTAAGGTTTATTTTTCTTTTTAAAAAGTAATTAAGGATATTTTAGGGTGTTTGGTTGGTGTTTCTAAGATACATTATCAAATTGGGTTTGTTTTGTTATAAAAAATATAAAAACAAGGGATGTAAGTGTAATTTTTAAAACTTGAGGAGAGATAAATACAACTATGACAAATTTCAAGGGATGTATGTGAAATTATCCCTTTAAAATATGTTAATTTGTAAACATTCAAGCACACCACATATACTTCACAACTTAAAAACATAGTTAATGATTTAGAGAAGATAAAATTTAAAAGGAATGGTTATTATTATTTAGAAGAGAAAAGCAGTGGTCAAAATTGTGTAGGTTATAGTCCCACCTAAATCTGAATTATACGCCAATCCAAACTACTACATCCTTCCTTAAAAAAAAAAAAAAAAAAAACTACTAAGCATCCTACAGGAACTTCTATTTGACTCTTCTAATTGGTTTCGAACTCCCTAAGATTCAGAAAATAAAAGAAATAATTTCACAAACTTTTATGAAATTGCAGCTCCTTTCTTAGTTCTAATAATTAGACCTACCTCCCTTATTTTAAAATTTAGATAACAAAATACATCAAAAAGATTGAGGTAACCCAAAAAATAAATAAAAAAATCTTTCAATAATCTAAAATACTCATTTTGTAATTCTTAAAAAAAAAAATGATTCTCATCATCTAAATTGCATCCCCTCCCCAAACCCTACCAAGGTTTTGTAGCAAATCCTCTTCAATGTCCTCCCATTTTAACACTTTCTTCCATCTCCTTGCAAGCTTGGAGCCCTAAATTTCTTGTCTCTATACTCAGTCTAACTACAACACTACTACAAGATCCCCAAAACTCAACAATGGTTGCCCCCTAACAGAACATTAGTCTTATTCCACAAAACCAACCTCAACTTAGAATTAGTATTCACTAATGGAAAAAGCACCTTCGATGTGTTTGTAAATTAAAAAAATTATAAGAAAAAAGGTAGAAGCTATTGAAAGTTACCATCACACATTATTATCCTTTGTTTTGATAATATTTGCAGAGAATGATAATGGAAATTTATAAGGTGACATAAAATTGTAATATCAAAACTGCTTTTGCTTTATTTATTTATTTATTTATTTTTAGGAAAGCTTCCGCTTTATTAATAATAAGATAAGATAATATGAGATAAAATGACAATTTATGTTATAAAAAATTAATAAAACATAAAAGCAAAAGATCCATAAGATACTTTTAATTTATATACAGAATAGATAATCATGGATCTCTAATCTATTTTATTTTTTTAGACAATAATTTATCTCTCTATATTTTTTTGAAAAAATATTTGTATTCTATTGCATATTCACAAGGGAAAACAAGAAGTAAACAACTCATCATGAATACAAATACAGTTTATGACAAATTATTAACAAACAAACAAGAATTAAACAAAATTCATCATGAACAAAAAATACAATTTATGACAAATTATTAACAAATATTTATGTGTTAATAATATAGGACTTAATCTTTGCAAATATTCTCCAAATCTCTTTCTCCTCCCTCCTTCGTCCTCCATGAACCTAAGATCATCGAAAGCAATCAAGCTCAAGCTTGACCACCATCCACCATTCTTCCACACCTACCATCATCGTTCACAGAAATCCAGCTCAAGAATTCGTAAATTACCCATACCATTCCTTGATGAAATCAAACAATGCCAAGATACAGAGGAAGCCCTCACTCTCTTTCATCAGTACAAAGAAAAGGGCTTTAAACATGACTATCCTTCTTACTCTTCCCTCATCTACAAGCTCGCCAAAGTTCGAAACTTTGAAGCCGTCGAGACACTTTTGGACTCCCTCAAGAATTACAATATTCGATGCAAAGAGACCCTTTTTGTTGCTTTATTTGAGCATTATTGCAAAGCCAATTTGCCACTTAAGGCCATTGAGCTTTTTCGAGGAATGACATCTTTTAATTGTGTCCGTACAGTTCAGTCTTTTAATGCGATACTTAATGCTTTGATTGATAATGGTCGTTCGTCTGGTGATGCTAAAGAGATTTTTAGGGAGTCTTCGAAAATGGGTTTTCGGTTGAACTCGATTTCGTTTAATATTATGATCAAATTGTGGCTTCGAAAGGGGGAGTGGGATGGTGCTCGGGAAGTGTTTGATGAAATGCTTGAGAGAGAAGTGGAGCCTAGTATTGTTACTTATAATAGTTTGATTGGGTTTTTGTGTAAAAGGGGTGAGATTGATGAAGCAAAGGGATTGGTTAAGGATATGATGAAAAAGGGGAAAAGGCCAAATGCTGTTACTTATGCTTTGTTGATGGAAGGTCTTTGCTCTTTGGGGAAGTTTAAAGAGGCCAAGAAGCTGATGTTTGATATGGAGTATCGAGGATGTAAACCGAGGCTCGTGAATTATGGAGTTTTGATGACTGATCTTGGAAAAAGAGGAGATTTTGACGTGGCTAAAGGATTGTTTGTTGAGATGAAGAAACGAAAGATAATGCCAGATGTTGTGATGTATAACATATTAATAAACTGTTTATGTAGGGAAGGCAGATTTGCAGAGGCTTATAAGCAATTAGTTGCAATGCAAGTGGAAGGGTGCGAACCAAATGCAGCTACTTACAGAATGATGGTTGACGGGTTTTGTAGAGCTGGTGAATTTGAGTGTGCTGTACAGGTGTTAAATGCTATGTTAACGAGTAGGCATTTTCCACGACCAGAAACATTTTTTTGCTTATTTTTGGGCTTAGTCAAAAGTGGGAATTTGGATAATGCATGCTTTGTCTTGGAAGAGATGTTGAAAAGAAATACAAGATTGGACTTGAAGTCATGGGAATCTTTAGTTGCAGAATCTTGTTGGGACAAAACTGGTGTTAATGGCAGTATGACTAAAATCATAGCATCGAGTTGATGGGTCTACTTTGATTTTAGTAATCACCAAATATTGTTTCTAGCATGCCTTTACCTGATTGAAACTGGTCTGCTATTATTATCATTTGGGTTTGGGGAGCTGACTCATGCTGTACTTCTGACTCGAATTTTCAGCCTAGTGAAACTGTACAATCAGAAGCGCTGATTCCTTATCATATATTTAATCAAATTTATCTGTGTCTAGGATTTGCATAGAATTCTGACGAATTTTACTGGAATTCAAGGTATGTTAAAGAAAATATGTGTTGTAGAGTTCTTTGTGACATTCTTGTTTGGACCTCTTAGAACCTGTGTGGAAGTGAGAATGTCTGGAAGAATCAGATTGTGTGTGTAGCAAAAACTATATAGTTTTGCTAAAGACGAAAGAAAGTGCGAGAGTTTAAATAATGTTGATATGTTCTGACAACATAATGCTTACAAGCTGGCATTGCTAAGTTCTGCCGGAAATCCTTCTTGTAGGTAATGAGTATATATTTTTACTGCTGTATCAGAGTTAATTGATGATATGCTTAGGCATCATAAAGTTGATATCTTCGTAAGGTGTCTTTAATTGATGCATTGGACTTACATTTTGACAAGGAGCACGATCTACAATTTAGTTTAAAATGTTCACTTATTTAAACACCCAAGACATTTTGCTTTAGAAACTTCAACGAATACACCTAGATAAGTGGAATTAGCATTCACCAAATCCATCTTATCAACTCCAAGTTCCTTTCTACCTGGCTCTGGCACTTGAATGACTCTATATAATGCCCATCTAACCTGCTATAATCCAACAAGTGAAAAAATCATATCCTTTCGCATATTTCCAGTACAATCTTTAACAAGAAAAGAGGAATTTTGCTAACAATTCTAAACTTTTTTCCATAGCTTGTCTATCATTCATGGCACCCATGAAATCTAACACTTACGAACTCAAAGCAACACTCTCCCTCTTCGTGTTAGCACTTGCAGTCTCATGTGCTACCTCAGTTAGAATCCTTGATGAGGCAGTTACCCCAACAGTTCCCCCCGAAGCGACTGATTCAGCTGATACACCAGTTCCTAATGTAACATCTGGGGGCACTGCCGCTCCAGCTGCAGTAGCAATTGCCAAAACGGGTGCTGAGAATCCTGATCACACGCTGACCTTTTTCATGCATGACATACTCGGTGGATCTAACCCTTCAGCAATAGCTGTAACTGGTGTTGTTACCAATCCAGCTTTGGGTGGCCAAGTGCCCTTTGCCAAGCCTAATGGTGCTGTCCTCCCCGTTAATAACGGAGTCCCAGTAAATAATGCTAATAGTGGAATTTTAAACAACAACAACATCCCCTTCCTCACTGGCCTCAGTGGAACCACACCTAATTTGGTTCAGCAGAATGGAAACTCAATAATTGGAGGAGGGTCTGGTTTCCCAGCCCTGAATATTGCACAGTTTCCTGCAGGAATTACATTTCAGAAACTTATGTTTGGGACCATGACAGTGTTTGATGATGAGCTAACAGAGGGGCATGAGCTTGGTTCAGGATTGGTTGGCAAAGCACAAGGATTTTACATTGCAAGTTCAGAGGATGGGACTAGCCAGACAATGGCTTTCGCTGTGATGTTTGCAAGTGGCAGCTATGCCGATAGCCTGAGCTTTTTCGGGGTCCATAGAACTGCAGTCTCGGAGTCCCATCTTGCCATTATGGGTGGGACTGGAAAGTACGTAAATGCTAAGGGATTTGCAACTGTTAAAACCTTCCCCGCAAATCTCAATCAACACGCTACAGATGGGGTGGAGACTGTGTTGGAAATTACTGTGTATCTTGCTTATTAGTGTTTCAGCTTTTCCCTTTGATTGCTTGCTGTGTGTACTTACTGATGAGTCTGAGGATTTGAATATTGAAATTTGTGATTGCAAAGATTTACTTTATTTGGAAAACAAGCTTGTCAAATTGCTTCCTAAAATATTAACGTAGGCATACAATCAACATGAAATCCAGCAAGCCTGTTTATTGGTCATAGTATAAAAAAATCGACAGTCTTCTGTTGTTTAACGAAAGAGAACTCATATTACTTTACATGCTGTTTTTTCCTTTCTCAACAAGATTTGGCAACTTATAGGAGGACTTTCTTAATGGCAGATTACCTTACCAGAAAAAAGTAGAAAATAATTTTTTTAATCTCTCAAAGAAGATGGACAGGTAAAGAAAGAAAGTGGAATCATGTTGTAGCAGGAATCTAAAACATGAATTAGGTTGAGTTCAGCCCAGCAGGAAACAATATGAACTTCTTTTCTGGTGTATAGCTGCACCCCAATATCTTGGAGTGGTTAAGTCTAGTCAGGGATGTATATTTCTGTGGATTTGTTAGGGAATTAATAAAGTACAAGCTATATAATGGCTGGTTTGTGCAAGTGATTGGAGCTGTTACAACGTGATGTATCTATACTATATACTATTTAAGGGTGGTTTTTTAATTTTTCAGTACTCTCTTTCAAGTCTTGCAAGTACCCTAAAAGTGTCAATTCAAAGTAGATAACGAACTCTTGATTAATCCATTGGCAAAAGATTGAATATCCAAAATCAAAGCTTGCATAACCTAAAGAAATGGAGAATAATATAAAGTAGAATTCTAGAACATGTAATATTTTCCTTTTATTTAGCGGTGCTTGTGACATTATATCAGAAACTAAATATTTCCCATATTGATATGCCTGTTTATTTATAAATATATCAATTTTGAAAATTCACTTGATGATATCATTTGTATATATTGATCAAGATATTTTTGAAACAAGAATCAAGCATAGAAGTTACGACAAAGCTATAAATTGTTATATTTGAATTACCAACTAAGCTATAATATCAAATTCCCCAAAATTTTTCATCAAATATTTTTTGGAAAAATTTGAATATATATTGAATTTTTGCTACAAATTAAATTTACTACAACATGATTTGGGCATGACATTTCAGGCAAAAAACTGATTGATTTAAAATGGGATTTAAGTCTAAATTGTTACATTCTGAAAAAACAATGAATTAAGATGCATCACTTTATGTGTAAGAGACTAAAATATGATAATGCACTAACGTGAAGGACCACTTCTATAGTTTTACCTTTTATTTTTATGTATTACAGAATCTCCAAATAACAACAATTACATATTAGCTAGTGACATTTAGAAATCTAATCACATCTATTTATTCTATAATTTTGACAATTTCCCTGTTTGTAGATGGCCTGCAAAATTCCTCAAGTAAAATCCTTCTCTGCTCTCTGTTTTCGAAAATCAAGTCATCTCAAAGACCAACAAGTCTTGCTCTCTGCCTTGCTAGAAGAAGTACACAATTTACATGCACGAACATATAGGATTATTATTATTATTATTATTATTTGATCCTAAAAGAACAAATTTGCAGTGGTAGGGGATTCTGCAATTTTATCTAATTGAAATTTACAGGAAAATGAGAGGATTCAACTAAACATGTGCTAAACATTATTGCATAGCTCAAAAAACTTGTCCTGAAACTCTGACCCATAAGCATGTGATAGTTTCTATTCATGTCTTGAAGCTCAAGAACATTGCTATTAGTTTTTTAAATTTTAGTAACCGTTGATAGATTTATTTCAAGTTTTCCCCTATTGATGGACACAATTAAGAATTTTAGCATGTTTTCAAGGGTAACTAAGCGTGGCTTTAGCAAATATCATTAAATAATTACGAATTAGTCTATTCACGAAGTAAAAGTTTACACAGGTAAAATTTAAATCAGAAACAAACCCGTACTGAAAAATATGCTAATTATCGTGGAAAATCTCTCTTATTTTATCATTACCTTTCAAAATATTGATAATATGAGTGAAATATTTGTAGCATGTCAAACTAGAGTGACCAGTTTTTAATTTTTACAAACCTCATGGCGAAAAATGGAAGTAACCACAAAAATTATATGGATTGATGGAGGAATTATGTCAAATAGTTTAAGAATAGAGAAGAAAATAACAGAAGACAAATTACCACGGAATGTAGAGTATTTGGCCCACGGAATTAACAGAAGACAGGAATTATGTTTGTTGTTTGTATTGCAATATGAAATTGTGAAAAATATAAGCAAACAACCATGGCCACTTTTTGTACAAGTAAATGTCATTCAAATTATAGTCTTTGGCCCAGTAGATGCCAACCACCTTTACGTACAAAAAGCATATTTGAATTTTCTTCACATATCTTGTCAGCTAAATTCTTGTTAAATACATCAAACATAAGGATATTGCTACCACCAAATTGGAATAAGCAAAAAGTATAGAGTGGTTTTGAACAAATTTTGCTTGAAGGACCACGAGAACTCTCCTTTAGGTCCGAATTGATGATACTTAAGATCATCATCTCCAGGTTGGCAATGGACGAATACAGGGGATTTCTCGTGAGGGAAGGCCTCAGAATACTTTTACAGTGTATCTATCAAGAAAAGCATTGTACAAACAAGGTAAAATGAGAAAAATAAGCTTGGAGAGAAGGCTAGTTTTTGTCACAGTACATCTCATTTTGGCTGTTGAAACTGTTGTCTTTAGAATTGACAATTGCCATCAATTTATAATGTCCATTGTATCTGTGTAAATATTGTGAGGATTTTTCTAATGGGTTCACTCTAAACGCTTGTTAAGCACCCATAAATTACCATATAAATACACATTCACGTACATCATTAACCCTTGCATTTATCAATTCCTAGGTCCCTCATTTGAGCTCCCATTATACTTAGCGGGGTATTTAATTACTTAAATCTACAGAATTATTGAGAGCAATGACATTATCGAGTATAAACAGTGTTACACATGTTTATTTGCAAAAGTAAATATAATTATGGGCCATTTAACATTTCAATTTGAGTATATATGAATACAAATAATACATATTCCAAATATAATCTTAGTTAAGTTAAGCATTTTCCAAAAGTTAGACAGCAACTCAAAAGTTAGAATGATCATCGTGTGATATATATAAATAACGTTAGTCATTGATTTTTGTGTGTATGCACACAGATATATATATATATATATATATATATATATATATATATTTTCTCCACACACACAAGTTCTACACACTGTGTGTCTGTGTGCATACATACACACAAAAAAACATTATTTTTTTTCCTTAATCTATTCTCTCTTTAAAAGTATGGATAGTCTTAATAGATTTAGAATCTTTGCACCTTGTGTGTTAGTTTTAAAATATACCTAAAATGTCCTTCTATAATGTCCTTTGGTGTTGTAATGAAATTGATTACATTGTAATTTAGTGCTTTTATGATACATAATAATGAAATTCAATTGATTCTATTGTAATTGAGCTAGAGTTACAAAATCCTTTGATTTACATTAACCTGGTATAAGAAGTTGAATAGCCACAATTTGCCTTTTTTGTTGAATAATCAGTAGTCCTGCTTATACATGTAATGATGACACAATAATGGGTGTCCAGTCATATAAACAGTTTTGAGGTTATGACCTTGAAAATTGTTACGGAAAAAACTGTTGTGAAGAAAATGAGGGATGATTCAAGAATATATTGAGTGCTATAATGAAATTTATTGTGTTGTTATTAAGGTGGAGTTACAAAGTCCTTCCACTTAACCCTCAAATATATCATATATCAATCTTTTACTAACACCAATAACAAAAATTGCTTCTGCTCCATTTCTATTGCCATCAAATATCAAATAGTTTAAAAGGTACTTACAATGGAGGAAAAGAAGAAGAGAAAAAGGTTAGTACACCCTCTCAATTCATATGCAATATGTTTTATAATTTGTTTCTATTTGTAAGTCACACATAGCCATGGATTGGTGTCAGGTAATTATATAAACTCAATTGCCGAAAAAACTAAAACTTTTTTCCGCTTGGCTAACTGTAAGCGAAGCAAAGAAAATCTGAGCCCCTCATTTGGGAGAAGCGCAAAAGAAGCCACACTAGCAAGAAACGCAGGAGTATAAAATATGAGCATCCCAGTTCTACCAGAGAGTTTGGCTTTCTTATACGTCTTGACAGTTCCAACATTAAAGAACTTGGCGTTTTGCATGTTCTTTCCTTGGCTTTCTTGGAAGCCTAAATGTGTTAATGATACAAAACTGATAATAGACATGGCTAAGATGAACAAAGATGATGGTAATGGGTATAAAAACCTCAGCAACATTTCATGCAACACCATCTTTGCTTGTCAATTTTTGCACTGTAATTCTCAAATGTTAGTGCGCAAGTGTTGTTTGGATGTATATATAATATTGAAGAGCAAGACCAGCCTCTAAACAAGAAAACAGCCAGCCTACAAAGCTACAACTCATGTGAAGATTTTACTTGTATATAGACTTGATTTTGTAGTCCTCCTTAATTGGGATTAGATTCCTCTCCACTTAATTGGGGAGGATTTCTCTCCAATAGTCATCTTTATAATACTGAATTATCTCTCCTAAGTCGTACCATATAGAAAGGATAAAAGAAAAAAGAAAATAGTAAATAGTCCCCAATTAAGTGGAGAACTTCTTGATTTGGTTACATTCTATCAAATCTATTATTAACCTATGAAAATTTTTGGGTCACTAGAGTGCTTCTTGATTTAGGTCAAAAAATTAAATAGAAGTATGAAATTGGAAAATAAAAGGTGATAATTTCATGAAGAAGAGAAATTCATGAAGTCCCAATAATATTGTATGGAATATTCAAACAAATAATAGGTCCATCCAAATTGAATAATCGTACTCTGCTTCATTGAGCATGAGTAGTTAGATGAAATTGGAGATATACAAGAATAAACAAAAAATATATGTTTTGCTTTTGATATGTAATTTATTTGTAAAAAAAAGGAAAACATGTTTCTTTAAATGAAATGATAGTTCGTATTGTTATAGTAAGACAAGAAAATAGAATGTTGCAATAGTAATAGTGAAAGATGGTTTTAATCATTTGGGCCAATATTTTTCTACTACTATCTTTATGTAAAATTTTAGTTTTTTAGTGAAACTATTTTATAATAATATTTTAAAGCTTTTACTGCATAACGTTTCATTAGCTATAAAGTTGAAGAGCATAAAATTGGTACCTAATTAGGTCGCTAAAACAAGTTCTATTAATTATTTTAACACATAATCATAATCAATTAGCAAAGGATCAGATTGCCTATTTTTGGACAAGTATGTATTCCACCTTATCCTTTTATATTTTGTTAATGTAAAGTAATACGAAAATATTAAGCATATAAATATTTATATTAAAACAAAAAATATATATGTAAATCTTGACTAATTCCATGATTTAGTAGAAAACAACAAATTATCAATTATCAACATGCATACAAAGGAGAAGAAGAAACTAATATTAATAAGAGCACACCAAAAACCAATTGAAGAACCAAAAACAAAGTTAAAAATATGGAATTGAAGATCAAATCCCAATTATAGACTTCAAAAGTAGGGAAAAACATTACAAAGTAAAAGCAATAGAGTAAAATCTATATATAT
Source organism: Mitragyna speciosa (assembly GCA_024721245.1). Lineage (NCBI taxonomy): Eukaryota > Viridiplantae > Streptophyta > Magnoliopsida > Gentianales > Rubiaceae > Mitragyna > Mitragyna speciosa. The sequence continues at coordinate 4,232,269 of CM045557.1, forward strand.
CTAGAAATGTACTAATGAAAATGATAACTTAAGGAAATTTAACTACATTATGGGATTATAATTTAATTTTTCAGTTGGTTTTACATAAAATGCCAAATTTTTTTTTTTCAAATCAATTTTCATGACCTCTACTTATGGATTTAAATAACATGCTTCTTAAAATACACAAAGAAAGCACCATAAAGATCTTTGTCAACGTGCAAATGCACGTGCCGTATTACTAGTATTTCAAAAAAGTTGCAATCAATCAGCACATAGGTAGCGTGGAGTCCACCATTTCGGACATACCGCGACAATGTGACCCTTTGTGTTTTTGACTCAGTTATCTTCGGACACCCCCAATTAGAATCTACTATTAATCATTGACAAGAAATTATAGGTTGTTAAAAAGAAAAAAAAAATCACATTGAACAATCTAGTTGTTAAAATTATAGATTTAAACTCCTTCAACACTATAAAAGTTACCAATTTTTTTAAAGTGGTTTGTGAGGCTAAGTTTATATTTGTTTCTCATTTCTTTTTTCAATTGAAGTTGAATAAGTGATTTTCCTATTTTCTTTCCTCAATTGTCAAAAAAGAAATTATAGGTTGTAGGCTTTTAGCAGATCACGTGCCTATTGTGTCCAGAGTCCAAACCTACAATGTCAAACTTAAAGGGCCACGTTGTCAATGATTCAAGGGTTGCTTTAGTTTGGTAAAAACTGAGATCCCACCAGCAATCAAACCTGTCTCATCACTTTTTTTTTTTTTTTTTTTTTGGGCATTAATGGACTGTTAGATTGAATAAAAATCCAGGGCAAGTGATATATTCATTCCAATTCTGATCTCTTTCCCCCCTCTTAAAATTGGAGTGACCGTATCATTGACCAAATTAAATCACCAACTTAGTTCAATTTCCTATTCAGGTTCAACATACGACTACAAAAGAACAAGTTATGAACTTGAACAAATCAAGATTGTGAAGATTGCTGAGCAGTTACTATCGTATCTGAAGTTATATGGATGGCATCGTTTTAAACAAGTAAAATAAGAATCAGGATATTAAACATTCGAAAGATGAGAATACCATAAAGAAGTTTCAACGGCACATATTCCATTTAATCAGAACAAAAGGCAAAAAAAAAGTTCGGCCACAAACTGAACTATAAAAAGAATACATCCTCCCGCTTCCAGTTTTTCATTGCTAATCCCATATGCTCTGATCATTGTCTCCACAGAAATATGAAATGAAATGTTTGTCTGCAATTGCAGACAGTTTCTATGACTAATGAAACTAAAAAAGAAACAATGGTTCTTTCATATCCTAGAAGTCAAGAAATTGTACACTTGAGGCCAACTCTTGTAGCCAGAGGTGTATGATATAACATCAACCAACAGCTTAATTTGCTGTGGAAGAACCATGCCTTAACCCTTATACTTGCAGATGTTCTCAAAGCCCATGTATTCATGCCGCTCCATCTTTCCGATCATGTTTGAAATGCCAACTCCACCTGTTAAGTCCAAAACGAGAGAGAGCATTGAGAAATAGAGAAATATGTGGCAGGTTCAGAAAGAAATGAACCTGAAGTAATATGCAGCTACTGGCTAGCTTGTGCGCCGCTTAAATTCAAAGAAAATACAATCACTTCAAAGAAGATTGATGAATCAAATGCTCACCTAGTGAGATTGCACTGACGAAGATGGTGAAGGCCAGAATGAAGATAATCAGGGATGCCCTTCCCAATAATATGATTAACTTTCTCACAACATGTTGCCCAATAAAAGCGGCAACAGTTGCAACAGCAGTTAAGTAAAGAGCTGTAAAGCAAATCCAACAGGATCAAGCATTAAACTTGACATAACCTATAGAAAATTTGCAATCCTATTTGTAATTAAATAACGGGATCATTTAAAAAGTATTAAGAGGTCAAAAAAATATACTCACCATAAGGAACGGGAAAACGTTTTAACAGGTAATATTCAACAACTGACATTGATGAGGAGAACATCATTGCAAAGGTGGCTGTTGCACTTGAAACCTACATTACATTTCAAAAAATTCAGGCTAGAATCTTTATGGCACCTTGTTAATACAGGATGAAGATATGCAACAAGCAATTGCAACCCTCTAGACACCTTAAAAGTACCCCCCCCCCCCCCCCCCAAAAAAAAAAAAAAAAAACAAAACCTCTTAAAAAAATAGAAAAAGAAAAAGAAAAAGAGCTCCCTCTCTGTTTGTCTGTGCGGGCGTGCTGAATACCAATGTCAATCTGTTTATCAACAGACACTGATTTCATCTTGACACACGTGGGAACCTTAGATCAGAGTCCATCACAAACTTGGTATTTTTTACTCTCTAGAGCAAGTTGTGACACGACAGGGACAAGGCACAAAATAATTAATAAGCTAGAACTATTCAGTCACTTGTTAGTGTTTAACTTTGTCTTCCAAATTGCAATACTCAGAAATATTTTAACCAAATTTAAGGACAGGTCCTTCCTTGGTCTTATGATTGGATTGCTAACTTCTCATGGAGTTTGAAGAGAAAAATGAAAACAGACACGCTCAATGTCCATGTAATCTACTTTTAACCAAAACACAATGAAGTCAATTATCATAATGGATGCTGAAGATTTTATTCACTCTAATGTAAGATGATAAAGTGACAAAAGTCACACTGTATCTTATAGCATAAAGAACAAAATTATTGAAGGCAATGCTAGCAATTAACAGGCTTTTACTAAGGAAAGGGGCTCCTATTTTCTCTCACCATCGGTTTATTGATGATGACCTGGAAGTAGGAACATTACCAATGAAATTGCAAAGTCATAAAATATTCATTATGTTTCAATTAACAAAAGGAACCCAAAGAAAAGGCAAAAGAAAAGAAGAAAGTTGATCCATTTTGCAGCACTAAAACTAAATAATCGTTCACCTGAGGAGGTACCCCCAACTCCAGAAATAGTGGACCCATAATAAATCCTCCACCCAGACCAAGTAGTCCTCCAACTACACCAGCCAGTGCACCAAAGAAGCAATAAGTGAGTAGTTGGTGCACTTTTAAGTTGGTGCCAGCATCTCCTTTTGATCCAATTTTTCTCCATCCCTTATACAGGCTAATTGCTTCAAATGAAGATACTCCAAAAGAAACTGGTATCTACAGAAAATTTTAAGATGTTAGTGCATGCTCAAATTCCATTCTCAGCCAATAGCTAGCATGTCCACAATGTACAAGAAAAACAAGATTATTTGAGCAAGATATTGGTGTTTGCCCGAATTTGAAAACAGAACAAACAAATGCTCAAAACATACCTGAAGCAAATTGACCACCCAATACACTGCTGAACAAGTTGCTGTATGGTTCTGTCCAACACAAACCGGTTAACCATACAGTATAAGTTCCACAAAAACTGCCCATAACCACCATCCACACCACTCCCCCCAAAAAAAGTGTTTTCCATAACCTGGATTTATTTTTTTGGGGGTCTAAACAAGGAGAGCTATTAATTCTAGTAAACACGGGGTATATAGCAGAAGTAGGATAGGGGAGGCAAGTAAAATTTATCCAGCAGAAGGAAAAGGAAGATGAAGAAAGAACCTTGATAATTTGCAATGCAAGAAAAGCAATCCAGACAAAAACAAGGAGACCAAATTCCTTCCAGCAAACATTCTCTAGAATGGGGACCTAGATCAAGAGACATGTCAGTATTTAACAGTGTGTGAAATAGCATCAACTTCTGAAAAGACACTCACCTCTGGTTCGACAGGCTTTGCCTCCTTTTCCTTATCATTGCTAGGGCCACTGGGGAGAAGCTTGTATTCTGCTTCTTCTTGACCGTTGCCTGAAAGCAAGATAATTAACAATAGTTTAAAGGAAACAGAATTAAATAAAGAATTTAAAAGGCCCCTTGAAAGTGAAGGAATACTGGAAAAAGCTTGTCAACCCACCATTTGCCTCTACACGCCTAGCAGCCTCCTGGGATGAGATCACAATTCAAAGTTAGAAGCGGATACATATATTTTTGTGACCAGGAATGCATAGCATGCTAAAGCATAAAAAGGATCAAAATTCTTTAAGAAAGGCATTAACCAAAGCCATCTTTCAGAAAGAGCAACATTATTAACAGCAATGCAACAGCTGCACATGAAAAAGATCACAGTCCATTCAAGCAAACAAAAACTGCATACGAAACCAAACATTTTCCCACTCAGCTCTATCCAAATGTTTCCACACTCTAGCTCTAGACTCTGCGAAATTTGGAATAACCTTTTTCATAATAGTCTCCTTTTTCCATGTTTCAACACCTCTCAGAAATGCTTTTGTTGATGTGCCTGAAAATGCAATACAAATTCAAATTTCTTAGTAGAGCAGAATGCGTGATAACCAAACAGCGAAAGAGTCAAAAGTTACCTACCTATGAAGAGAATGATTAGTAGAACAGTAACCATCCAGTCAGCAAAAATCACATTAAAAGCAACTCCAATGCTGATACCCAGCATAAGCATTGGTTGAATGAGAACTGCTAAATCGTAATCGATAATGGGCATGTCAAGCGTAGGATGTCTGAGCTTTAGGTTATAATAAACAGTTGAAATTGCAGCTCCCATGATCATACCTGGCAAACAGAAAGACCAATAACAACATCCTTAACCACATAAGAAAGAACAACCTAACGCAGGACTTATACAATACAAGGGTGCAATAGTGATCGATGTGGAAAATCTTTAAGCAGCAAAAGTTTCAAGCTGTTTGATTTATCAATCCCAGTTTCTAATAAAATAGTTAGAATATGCAAGGACTTTGAGTGTTTCATCCAAAAATATCTGGTGAATTTTGAAGTAAATTCTCACCAGTTATTTAGTTACCACAAGAAGTGTTGAAAATATCTAATGAAAGAAACTCTAGACACCACCATATTGTGACAAACTTATCCAACAATTTCAAACTTAATGCCACAATGATTCCTCTATACTTCAACTGGTGGTGGGAGCAAAGCATGTGATAATCCAGTACTGAAAAGTGACTAAAATGAATCAAGATTAGAGATTCTAGTACTGACAACTAATACCAATTAAATCAGTTTCAACAACAGATGGATCCATTTCCGTTCCATTAATTGGAAATATATCTATATATCTATATATATATATATATATATATATATATATATATATATATATATATATATATAGATATACACACACATATACATATATAAAGATTTTAACTTCACACTTCCACTTACATTTTGAAATAGCGGTAGATGATTTTGGATCGAATCCTATAATCAGTGAAAGCATAGGTACAAATATGCCACCGCCACCAACACCACCAACACTGCCAAATGCTGCTCCAAAGAATCCAATTATGGTACCGACAATGATTTGCCATCCAAATCTCATTTCCTGTAAACGAAATCAAGTACTGTGCTCATTCCAAATCAGTCAATATTGAAAAACATCAATGCATTAAACAGTTTTCAGCCAAGAATATATTAGACAATTGTCGTACACGTGTTTGATCTCAACTCAATAACTGGAAAAATGGTTCATCGACCAAAAGACATGCTCTTTTTCCCTCTTTACACAAACAAAAGAGATACAAATATATCATCATATTAAAGAGTAGCTATATTCATAACTTTATCCATCATAACATTTAGTACTGGTCAAAATATGAACTCCAAAACAGTTTTTATTTGATCTCAAACCTCAGCCAGCAATTTTCTTCATACAAAATTTAAAATCAAGACTTCAAATAAAAAAGAAGAGAATCATTACAACTCAAAAAGCATCTTAACTTACAGGCCAAACATGATGGTAACCTGATCCATCAGCCTGCCACAAGAAATTCAAAAACTTAGAAAAACTGACTGAATCTGAATTCCTTGTAGAATTCTGGGCTGAACCTGAAACTTCATTTCTGAAACTTCTTTCTGCTGAAACAAGGATTGAAGCTAACAAAAAATTGCATACAACTGGAACCAATGTTCTAAAAACAACAACCCATTTCGCTCCTCTCCCCGCCATTTAATTCCAAAATTTCTCTGTCTCCGAATTCTCCCAAGAAAATAAGAGAATCCCTCTTCTTTTTCGCAGCTCTGATGCCTTTATAAGCTTTCAAATAGCTAGAAAACAAAAGGGTTATCTCAGTTTTTGTCAGTTTATATATAAATTTTCCGAGTGTGCATGCAATGCTTTTAACTATTTCTTGACTTACTAGGCTGGAAAAGGAGATAAAGATTGAATCTTGCCACAAAAATAAAAAAAAGCCCAACAAAAGGGATCTTTTTTAAATTTTCCAAAACTGATGGAAATTCAGAAAGAATAAAACTTTGCTTTTTCCTCGATCAAAGGAAGAGCTTTTCAGGTGTTGGGAGTCTCAGCCTAATGGGAGAGAGTTTTTTGCGCGAGAAGAAATCATAAGCAATTAGAGAAGGAGCAGGTGTGTGTTGTGTGTGAGAGAGAAAAAGAGAGACAGAGTTGGCGCGGCGTGAGGCATGGCGTAGTAGTACGGGCCAGAAGTCAATATAATAATTAATATTTTTCTAAATAAATAATAATTAAAATAAATTTTAATTATTAATATAATTAGTATTTTTTTTTTTTGAAATGAATATAATTAGTATTAATACAGCAATATAAACTCGCACATTTAAAATATTTTATGTGTGGGAAGTGAGGGCCTGCGAAAATTAAGGTAATGTAAGAAAGTAAGAAAGTTGGAAATTGAAGTTTGGCCGATTAGGAGGGCGAAGGAAGGGGCCCAGCCGGAGATAGTGGGAAATGAAACGTCAGAGTTGTGTGTAAAGGGACTCATTATTGTTTTTCCTTGGAAGAAAGAAGACGTGGATATTGAAAGGTGTAGAGTAGACTCGAACTAGATTGTATAGTTATCCATTTAATGCCTATCAAGTAAATAGTTTGACTGAAACAAGATTTTACGATTATTTAATGCATTTTATTAGCGAGCCTTATTATAGATATAGAAATAAAAAAATATTACATAAACAAAGTACATACTTGAATGAGAACGCATATATTAAGCAATTATTTAATGATACGTGATTAATGTTACTATTCTGTCTAATCATAATCCAATGTCATGTACTAGAGATAAGAACAAATGAATATGTACTTATTCTCAATTGAGATTTTTGTGTTAGGGTTTGAATATCAAATTCAGTGTAATAACAAGTAACGTTATATTACTACTTACCAAAATTTTTGACCATATTTTTTACTTTGAGTATAATTACAAGTGAAAAATGTAATATAACAATTCTTTATTATTGATAATTGAATTTAGCATTAGAATCATGATGCTGAAGATTCTAATTGCTGACACTAGATTTAAAAGCTCTCCCGGCTGCCTAATTGTTTAGGTCCGTAATTGATGGTGATCCCCTATTCAATCGCAACCCTGTACCACACCTTTATTTCGAAATACACTTTCAGACTATGAGTGCCGGGCGGCCATCAAGGTTTCAAGGTTGGAGGCCCCATTTATGTGCAATAAATTTTGTTGTACACTAGTACTTTAATGATGCTATTTCATATGCTATAAGGTCTGATGGGTTACATCTCATGCTGACCGGTCAGTTTTGTAGCAGCACCGCATGTTCTTTTTAATTTATTTTAACAGAAAAAAAAAAGGCCAAACAAACCAAGAGATTGAAATATTATGGTGCAAATTTTTCGATATTTTTCTTAGTTTTATCTATTTATTCATATAATTGCAAAGAGACAAAAAAAGAAGGACATCTATTGCATACAGCATTTACAGAAGTAAGGCAAATGATACGCATCTTTAGTTTATATATAACCTATAAGTATCTAATATCGCGTATATAATATCTTTCTTTTATAATATTAACCAAGTATTCACCTTAATCTTAAATTCTATCGGATTCGAGGATCAGTTATCAAAATATTCAAAGAATTTAACTTATTTATAACCATTCAATTACGTATACCCCAGGCCCATTTTTTTTTATGAATTGGATATTTTGGAAATTCATTTCTCTCTTTCCCTTTCTTTATCATTATTCCACCTGCTCCCTCTCTCCAACTCTCTAACCAATTTTACAGTGAGTATTAAAGCCTAAAAGTTTGAATTTTATAGCACTAATCATCATCTCTTTATTATTATTTACCTTTTTTTTTTCCAACTATGATAACATTCATCAAGGTACTTTTGTTACTTTTATTCAATCTTATTTCAAGATAGCGATGGTAAGGAATCACTGCAAAATGACCTTTATCGTTTTCTTTTGGGTTAATTACATTTTGCTCCACCGAGAGAGTAACTTACTTGTTGTCTCCTTGAATGCGAAAAATATACATTTTGCATCAAAAATTTTAGATTAAATTTTTTTATTAACTAAATTATACATAAATTGTTAAAAATCTTAATTACCCTTATAGCAACTCAGATCTGACATGACATCCAATGGATGCATGTTTCGCATTTGTTAAGTAGAGTAGAAAATTATTGACTCAACAACCAATTTTAAAACCCAGCCATTAATCTTGTGTTCAATAGGTCTTTTTCAATTTTATAGTCCTTAATTGTTCAATCATCTCAAATCTGTTGACAGTGCCAGTAGGACTAAAATATTACAATTACTCTGATCTCCTTTGCATTGCCTTGCATGCAGCTGTCTAGAAGTTGTCAAATTCGGTAATATTCAAAATTGGAAAGGAAGATAATTTGGCTGCTACACTAATTATTCTACTTAAGGATACATGCAAAAAACAGTAACTATTAATGGGGCCGGATGGCATTTATGGCAAAAGGCAACCTTTCTGAAAGCACTAGGATTGGAGATGGCGTCAACAATTGTGTTACAAGAACGCTTGAATCGCTCTTTACATCATTTGATTGATAATTTATATATTAATGAAAAATTTTACACAATTTATTATAGAATACACATTTCAAATAAATGCCATCTGTAAAATCTTTTGAAAAATATCATTATGTCACTGTGTTATAAAATTTATGCAAATTATTGTAATTCTTACCACAATCGTTCTAAATTCATAATTTAACAACCATTGAGGTGTAGAAATAGTTTAGCTTATCTATTACTCCTTATGTCCTATAAAGATAAATTCACTTACCTTTTGATTCTATCTCAAATTATAGGTCTACTTCTTTTTTTTAAATAATAATTGTCTTGTTATTTTGCTAACATACACATATTTAATGTATATTAAAAATCTAAAGTATTCTAAATTTTAAGAACAATACAACAATATTTCTCTTTTTTTAACAAATAATATAATATTAACGAGGAGTATTTGAGAAAATGATAAAAAATAATTATTTTTACTATATTAACTAAATTTCTTAATATATGTAAAAAAAAAAGAAACTAGTGTATTTTTATGGACGGAGAGAGTATATATTATACGATTTTCTTATTGGCTGGCTGGTGACTGAATGTGTTATGGGGACATGGTGAGAGCGCTTTAAATACTAAGAATTTGGCAGCTGGCATTGTCCGACATAATTAAGAGGGTTTTGTTTCTGAACAAGATGTCTTGGAAACAACATAGGACGTATAGTGTCTTCTTTTCTTCGAACGTCGCATTATAATTAACAGAAAAATATTCTTTTCCATATTTCAAGGGCTGTTTTGCCAAGCTAAGTATTTGTTGATCACACATTTCAGAGTCTATTTAGTTATAGGACTTAGGAATTAATCCATGCTATCGAATTATGTGATATTTATTACTTCAAATTCTCTGTCAAATTTTGTTGGCGTTCAATTGTATTTAACGTGAAATTACATATTACGAATGTAAAACGATATGAAATTACGTCATATTAATTAATGATACAATGTAATCGTATATTAAATATAATTAGATACCAACAAAATTAGATAGATGATTTAAATTGAATTTTATCGTAAAAACATTTTAAACTTTACGTCTTTAATATGGCTGACATCTTTTCAATCAAAATGAAATTTTACCTTAGAAAATCAGAATGAAGAAGCATTGCAAGCGGAGCCTGATGAAATGGAATTGTACGTGGTGGACAGAACATGACATTTCCATCAATAATTCAATAGTGTAAATCTAAACTCCTCTTGCTATATTTCCAACATAAAAAGGAAAGCAAATGATGCACTCGCAAAAATTACAAACAATATAATGTCCACGTCAACTCTATTTTTATTTTATAAGAAGAACTTTCAACCCCAATTTGGTTTGCCTCATTCATATGATTTTTTTTTTTTTTTTGGCCAGATCTCACTTATATGATGCAAAAGGCCGACCAGGAACAAAAAGTAATCAATTTAGCGCCTCAAATTTTTTGACTGAATTTAATAAAACTCTTTGATGTGGTCATTTGTCCACCGGTGGAAGTCAGCATAAATTTGGAATTATTATACTAGTCATGCAAGTGATTAGTTCACATAGGTACAATTGGTGGCGGCCAAAATCCTGCTTAAGCAACACATTAGTGTAACAATATGAATCAAGAGGTGATTAATCAACGTGCACAATGAAGTGGCCTAAATCTCGCTTATATATATATAGGCTCCACCTACCTCTTGAGTGACTCGAACTCAAGACTTATTGATCTCAGGTGAAGTGTTATACCAACCAATTATGCTGCGCTTTATTGTCAGCCTAAATCTTGCTTAACAATCATGTAAGTAGAAAAAATTAGTATTTATAACACCAATAATATTATTTTTAAGCTCCATCATTAATACATGATTCCACCCTATGTGTCTTTTTCTTCTGATAAACTTTACACGCTATTTGATTCAAAACCTCACGCAAAATCCATTAAAAAAGAAAATAAAGACAATCATCATGCATGTTAGATGTGATTACTACTTAATTAATAGTAGTATTTGTTGGTCTCATTAATGGTTGCACCTTCCATTATCTTCAAAAGCTCACGTAAAGAATTAAAAACGGAAATAAGTTCATCATTGTGAATGTACCTAATAATACTTTATAGTGGTAGGACTTAATTGACTTGTAATGGTTGCACCTGCCATGATCTTCAAGATGCAAAAAGTACGAAATTTAACACCCTCAGATCCAAAAGCACGTTTTTGACCACAAAATTAGGAGATATAGATCTTAGCTTAGATGTATGGAAATTATTGCTTAGGATCCTAAACTTTTCATGTCCAAGTTTGAATTGCACAATAATTGTTCTTTTCCTTTTTGTTTTTTCTCCGACTATATTAGGAGATGTATGTAGGGGTTTAGTGCCAATTGAGTGTCATTTACAAGGAATTGTCAACTTGCATTCACACTCTAATAATTATCTGACTTATCTAAGTATGAACACGAGGTTATAATTGCTTGTGAATGTCACTAGTAAAAGTGGCACTGAACATCCCAATTGGTGTGTACACACACATGTACGTACATATACATGTGCATACATATATATATACATATACATCCACATACATATATACATTTTTTGACATACTCAAGCAAAATTAGACGGACAATTGACACGCTAGTATTATGTACGCCAATTGCTTCTGAAATTTAAACTTAAATCTTGAACATTTTTGCTTCTGGAAATAAATTTGAATATATATATATATATATATATATATATCAATGTATATTGTCAATAAGGCCTTGTTGCAATATTCAGAACATTCAAGATTGAAGCCTTAGTAGCAAAGGTTTTTTTTTTTGTTTAGGGTAAGAAAAGAGAAAGAGATTTGTGTTCAAGTCTCACAATTGTGAATTTTAATATAATATAATGCTAGCATTTGTCTCACTGGTTGTGGGTTGTTTGGGTATCGCTTTCGTGAAAAGGCCGAAAAATAAATATTGGACCAAGAAAATGGGGATAGAAGTAGTGGCGACTGTCCAATCAAAGGGTCCAATTGCAAGCTTGGGCCGTTCCAGAAAAAGCCTTAAAGGCAGAGTGTTTTTGTTGTTTAGCGAAACTTGAAATTTGAGGTAAATGTTTGGCCCAGAATGCCAGATCCCAATGTCAATTGATTGGGCCTCCAATTCAAATTTTTCTTATATTTTCTAGGTAGGCCGTATCGTTTTTAATACGAGCATTTAAGAAAATTAAGTTTAATTAGTAAGAATATTGATCAAGTAATCATTCAATAATTTGTCTGACTCTTTCTCTTACTTCTTGTAAAATTTAGAATCTTCCTTTTAAAAAAATGGAAAGAAAGAAAAAAAAGTTTTAAGTGTATGGTATTAACCCTTTCCCAATTTAGGAAGGAATATCTACTTTGCATTTTGCAACTTTCCCCATATTCTAATAGAGCGCATGGAATTTATTAAATCCTATAAAACAACAGTGAACAAGAGAATTTTTTTCAAGAAATTTTACATTATATTTTTATCTATCATAGCACTTGATTAACTTTCTTTTCTTGATAGTGATCATTTTTGAACCAATTCAATGAAGCTTATTTCTAAAAGAAATTAGGGATAATAACTATCCAAATTAATAGCCACTTCTAAAAGTTACTATAAGAATGAATAAAATTTTAAGAGAATTTGGGGAGATCTGCGCGACCAGAATGAAGCAAAAAATGTTAAATTTAATTCATCTTAAAAGATTGAAACACCAAGACAAAAATAAAATTATAAAAAACGATAAGAAAGACATGTTTTCAATAGCTTTTTTTATTTGATTTTATCTTTTAATTTTTGAAAAATCTATTTGTGATGTTCTCAACTGCTTTTTTACTATGTTTTTGGATTTTTTAAGTTAAAGAGCAACTTATTTTTAATTTTTTTTAAAATTAATTTTTATAAAAATTAGAAGTTATTGAGAACAAGTCCAAAGTTTTATAATTCGAACCATGTTTAACCTGGGACAAATTGCCAAAATTGTGCCCAACATGTTAGGAAATACCTATTTTAATCCCCTACTTTAAATAAAGCCATTTAGTCATCATCCCAACTAAAATTGAATTAGGGTCCTTTTGCCTCGTATTGAATGATATTTTTGGTCAAAAAGGTCATATCTAATTTTCCATACTTGCTAATTCAAAGTAAAAATAACAAATTATATATCTTTTTGCCCAAAAAATTAAACAAAATTATATATATTAACGAGCCAAATGTAATTCTTTGAATTAGATTACAAAATTCTCACACACAAATGGATGTGTTTTTACTTCAATTTCAAGTTAAATAGGAATATTCCTACCCAAAACAAATAAATAAATAAATACAAGTACTAAAATATTTAAGAATTAAGTTTTGACCTAAATGAGCCAAACGTGCCCCTGGACAGAACCCCAGAAAAGCGTAACCCCGAAGGATACGCTTTTATGACCGGAGCTCCAAATCTGGCTCGAAAAGCGTGAGCAAATATTCTATTGTTTTATGTCGTCGTCATCATCATCATCGGCCGATTGAACGAATGAAGCAAAAAGTGGCTAAAAAATGATGCCGCAGCAGCTTATGCTTACAGCCTCGCCACCACAACTACCGATATGCAAATTCTTGGTACCTTCGTATTCATCTTCTTTAGCAACGACACTTACTTTGTCCAACCCCTCAATTCCTCTTCCTAAACTCTCTTTTTCTTCACGACCCTTTTGCAATCCCATCATCCCACTTCGTTTTAGCATCACCCCATCTCGCCTTATCTGCAAATTCAACGATAACAGCTCAGGTCATTCTCCATCTTTTCTGTTTTTACTTTCTTTTATTCCTCTGCTTATGTTTGTGTGTAATTTAGATTAATTAATTCAAGTTTGTCTTTTTCTACACCAACTGATTGGTTGGGATAAAGGGTTCTGTTTTTTTCTTGAATTTTTATGCAAAAGTTGAAAGCTTTGGAATTCATGTTTTTCTTGTTGGCAATTGGACGAACAGATGATCTGCAAGACGGGGTAAAAGAATATAAGAATTGATTCATTTTAGTTGGTTTTCAATGAGGTTATAGTGATGAATTAGGAACATAATCAATGGTTTCTGGATGCTTGTTAAAGTGAGGAGTAAGCTTAAGTTAATACACTATCAAGCTTTCTTTTTTGATGGTTTTGATGTATATTTGGAAAGTTTGAATTTTTGTTTCAGTTTCTAGTAATGTAGTTAAAAGTAAAAATGCTTGTAGGACAGTTATGATACAATTTGTGCCAATTTTGCTTTGCTGTATTGTCTAGGTTTTACTTCCTTTTTCCTATTGCATATATGGTCGTTGGTTTTGGGGAGAGGTGTTAAGGAATAAAACATGGGCTCTGTTAAGGGCGTTAGAGGTAAACACATAGGTTTGTCAGCTGAGAGAATGATGCTAGTGGCAGCAGCTGAGGCAGAAATTATACTTAATCATGCTTCTACTTGTGTTAGTTGGTGGGAGAGCTATAGGCAAACACGACCAGGTGTTGTAGCTTTGGCAGTGAAAACCATTGAAGGTTGAAAACAACTCAAGGATTGAAGAACGACCTCATGAACTTGTGAAGAAAAGATACAAAGTCCTGAGGAAAGTCAATGTGGTTACCACCAATCCTCAGATATAGTAGAGACTAGTTATGAAGTTGCTTTTGCTTCCCTTGACCACAAATACGAACTTTTTGGACTCTCAACTGCTTTTTGTTGACTATCCTACCAATTTCCAAATCCTTGAGTTTCTTCTGTTTTATTAAGTAACAATATTTCAGAAATTTGTGATAATCTTTTTCTTTTGTCTTTTCATTTGTGGTTATAAGAAAAAGATTGAGAGAAATTAGCCTATAATAATTGATATGGAATCAAGCAAGTTTGCTAAACGTGAGGGAGAAAGTATATTAGATGCAAGCAATAATCTGTTTTACAACCTGATTGTAAGGACATTGTTTCATAAGTTTAGCAGCATGAATGACTACTGCATTTGTTTGTCAGTTCTAAAAAAATAGATAGTGACCTTATGGGGAATGCCTTTCATGAGTAGTCATGCAATGAGTGCAGTTCTTAAGACCTCTCTTTGCTGACTAGCTAAGGCCAGTCTTGGCACTACAATATTATGCTAGTTGAGGTCCTGACATGGACTTGCTGTATCAAAGTAGCAGCCAGTACAGAATATTTTTTAATCTCACATCGGGTGCTCAATTCTTCCATTGCTGTATGGTCCAATAAACCTTGTCATTTTGTTTAATCAAATTTTGTGTCACCTGCATTGCCTAAATCTGAAACTTTCCTACCTGCTCCACTTTACCTTCCGTGCATATAAGTAGCATTCATATTCTCTTTTAATTGTTCTATTTTGTTTTATGTTTTCTTTCTCCCTTCCACATATATGCCTGCCTAAGTTTCCGTCAAGCCTATTATGTTCACCACATGCTTACACCAACCCTTACTTCTTTAAAGGAAGATAATTAGTTGGAGAGTATTGATCATGCTGTACAATAGGACTTGCATTGAAGAAGTGTTTACTTTTATATTGGAGTATTTCAAATAATTAGTATTTTACTAATAGAGATATAGACTGCTATGTTCTAACAACTCAGACTTAATATTTTACTTGACTTTTGACTTCTTTCTTATTTATTTTATTTTTTTCCTGAATGAACTCTAAGGCATGCTACATTCACCTCTTATACTATGATTTCCGTGCAATTACATCCTGAGAAATTTAGCTTTCATTTTACATCAAAGTATAATTGGCCCTTTCCATTCCCTCACCTGCATTTGATTAAAAAGGAAGCCTCTTTCATCTCCAACAAACGGAAAATAACTTTGATCAAGAACAGAATGGTTAAAGTTTTGTCATTGCAAACATAAAAGCACGTACTGGTGTCATGAGTTTTGTAAAACCATCGTGTTGCCTATGCTCATTGATTCTAATATTGGTTCCTTTGCATTTAAATTTGTCCACGCCCTCTTTTTTTTTTTTTCCCCCTCTTTCTGTACTACTCGTCCTAAGATGTAAATTTAAAGAGAAAAGAAAAGCAAAGAAATAGATAAAATACTTAAGCAAATTATATGATGCTTTTACTAGATATGGTATCACGGTTGGAACTTGGGAGGCTCAACGAGAGGCAGAAACCAGAGAAGCGTGTGAATGGGATATTCTGGATTCTACTTCTTAATCTTGGAATATACGTTGCTGATCATGTATTTCAGGTTGTGTATTAAGTTGTGGCTTTGTTGATCAGCTTGCTTTCCCAAACTATTTCATAGCATGATATTAACGTGGTTTGCATCTAATTTCCTTTGAAATACTTTTGGTCTCAGTTTCTATGCAAATTCAGGAATAAAGGAATTTAATTGGTTATTTTATATTTCCCTTATGGCTAAATAGGAGCTCAGTTAGAAATCTAAGGAAATATATGGAAGATATCTTTGGCTTATGTAAACCAGTCCATTGGCTGTACAAGCTAAAACTAGTAATGCTAATATGATTTTTTTTTTTAAATTATTCAGGTGCGTGCAGTAAAAGCTTTGTATTTGTATCACAACTGGCCTGCTTGGTATCAATTTGTTACTGCAACATTCTGCCATTTTAATTGGTAAGAAGTCTGTGCTTCTGGGGATGCATAAAAATAGCGCCAAAACGCTAAGCTCTTATATTATATTGATGCTATTCAAATTGCATTTCATTCGTTAAAAATGCCTCTATGTACGCCTATGGCTTTTGGTAGTTACAGTACTTTTCGTAATTCTCTCCCAGGAAACATCTTTCAAGTAACCTCTTCTTCTTATACATATTTGGTAAGCCTAACTTTTTGTATTTTGTTGTTATGTTAAAAATATTGTATGAGATTCATTTATAACATGTAGTTTGGATATATGTTGCTACCCAGGGAAACTTGTTGAAGAGGAAGAAGGGAACTTTGGTTTATGGCTTTCATATATTCTAACTGGTGCTGGAGCAAATCTTGTTTCATGGCTTGTTCTCCCAAGAAATGCTGTGTCTGTTGGGGCCTCTGGTGCAGTTTTTGGACTTTTCGCAATTAGTGTCCTTGTGAAGGTGGGTATACTCTTCTGTTTCTTTGCATCATTTGGACGTCAAACAATAAAATGCGAGACTGGTGCCATCACACATAACATTTCTTCTTTTCTTTCTCTGGCAACATGTTAACTGACCTACTCGGTATTTTTCTAGATGTCTTTGGACTGGAGGAAGATCCTTGAGGTACTTATATTGGGCCAATTTGTTATAGAAAAGGTACACCATACTCCATCTCCCCTCAATGCAGTGAACAATCATTGGCATACATGCATGTATTTTACAGACTCATTGAACACGTTGCATTACTTGGATTTTACTTCTCTGTGGATGGGAAAGAGTAGAGTAGAAAGGTCTTGCTGCTCGAAGAATATATTACATTAATGAATCCAACCATCTTATATCCCTTTCCAAATTATAATGAGTTCAAATATGCTTCGATAAAAGTATAAAGATGAAATTTCAAAATGCTATTCTCTTATTGCAACTTTTTAACATTTGTTATCTTTCATATATTGGTTTTTGATCTTTCATATCTTGGAGGTTATACCATTATAGAGTACATATTTCATGGATTGGCAACAAATGAAAAATTTTTCTGGGAAAGGTTTTGATTACATAATTAAGGTTCACTTCAAAGTATCATGACTGCAACTGCAAATCCAGTTTCTGTCAATGCATGTTTTATCACAGCTGATTATTAAGGATTTTTTATTTATTTATTTAACACATGCGCTGATAAACTTTGTTGTACAATCATTATGGTAGGTTGAATGAATAAACCCAGTATTTACCACAAGGAGTTTGTCTTTTGGTTGCATAATAAGTTGGCTAGCAATCGAATGTGCACAAGTGTATGTCCTGTTCATTAAGATTAAACAGCTTAACTAGAAAATCAGTTGACGTCCGGGAAGGGGGACAACCTCCCCCCCCCCCCCCCCCCCCCCAAAAAAAGAACCCTAAAAAAAAAATGCGTGGGCCCCTTCATTTGGGTTTTCCGACCTTGTAACAAGTATTTCATTTCTTAATTAAGTTATTGATTTGAGTTTGAGACTTTCTGAGAAAAGAAGGTATAATTTCATTATTCTTGCTCAGCTTGGGTAATATTACATAAAACAAATGAAGACTGGTTGATATTTTCACAAGTAATTAATCAGCCATCTTGTTACAAGACGGTCATGAACTTAGCTATTGCACTATCTTTGTTGTTTATTCTCCACAATTGTCAATTTGTGCTATCTAAAATTATATATTTTCTCTCAATCAAATAGAAATAATGAAACACGAGGATGGATGTAGGTGGTGAAACATGACCTAAAATGAAAACAGCAGCGACTGACAAAATAAAGAGGTAAGGACAACGTATAGACAGTGTACATAAATTGACATGTTCTGTTCAACTGAAAGGGGGTATTACTGAAATTCATGGAAAATTCAGCAGATTAAAGTGCAATTGACCAAGAGTAGTAGATTCTTTTGTCCTTCAATAAGCAAATGAATAATCTATGAAGTTTTGTGCTGATACTATGCTGAAATTTCTGTTGAATATGTAACACCAGGTGATGGAAGCAGCACAAGCTTCAACAGGGTTAGCGGGTGGTTTTCGAGGAGGCAATGCCTTACAGAATGTAAATCACGTAGCACATCTCTCAGGTGCCCTAGTTGGTGTAGCTCTGATATGGCTTCTCAGCAGATTTCCCTCGCAACCATCAGATACGAGTACCTCAACCTTGCAGAGGAGAAAAGACTGACTGATATTAAGTATAGCTTAATCCATTGTTTAAATTGCTCTTCAAAAAAAAAAAAAAAAAAAACAAGCTTTTAGAAGTTTGCTTGATGCCATTGTATGTCTGTCAGTGAACATAATTTTTTACACTGAACCTTGTAAGTAGACTGAAATAGAATCAACGTGTTTAAAGTTTAAGGCATTACATATGAGGCCTGCAAGTATTTTTCACAACCACTTCTCTTTCTTGTTTATCCCGAGTCTCAAGAACATTACGAAGGAAAAAGAAAAAGAACCACTTAAGATATTACAAGCTGAATTTTGGATTTCTCTAGTCAAAAGCGGGTAGCTGCAGCTGCAACAAGTAGCGTGTATGTGTACGTGTTTGTGTTTTGATAGTTATTGAGTGCTCTTAATTTGAACTTCTTGGTGGAAATAAAGGATGATATCTGAATCGAAGCTAAGCAAGATAATTGCAAACTCACAACGGGTACAAATTCACGTATTCTTGTTTACCGAACATAAAAGCCTTTAGACTTGCCAAAATTTTTCCAAGGGGATATCTGTGAATCTCTGCATTAGCTGTCATTTCCAGGGTATTAGAAACGTGCATATGTAAACAAAGAGCAAGCCAAATTTCTGAATTAGCTGGAATATTAGATCAGCCATTTAATGTTCACATGTAAACTTTTGTTAGTTCTATACTGGCATATTTAGCAGATCAAAATGATGAACAAAAGATTGACTTGCAAAATGAGTGAAACCTCAGAAAAGCTATAAAGGGAGCATGGGATGTTGTAGATAGTCCCCTGTCTATGTACAACGTTTTGTTGCATAGATTCAGTCCCCATGTCATCAATACTTCCTCCGTTTACATGCAGATCCGTTTGACTTTAATTAACCAAAACTATGAATTTTGGAAACTATTTATTTTGATTTGATCTCATTAATATTGTTGAAGATTAATTAAAAGAGCTGTTACACATTTAAGATTTTGACCCCACAAACGTTATGGTGCCCAGTTTTTATGACTTCTATATAAGGACGTGTCAATTAAGCATTTCAAACACAGATCATAGAAACAACAATGAGTTTCATTACAACTAAATGCCCATTCTTCTTATTTATAAT
This sequence comes from Mitragyna speciosa, assembly GCA_024721245.1. NCBI lineage: Eukaryota > Viridiplantae > Streptophyta > Magnoliopsida > Gentianales > Rubiaceae > Mitragyna > Mitragyna speciosa. Next base: position 4,252,014 of record CM045557.1, read on the forward strand.
CACCATTTACTTGGTTCAAACCATACATGTATTTGCTGGTTTAGAACCGTATGAAGTCCATGTAGTCAATAACCTCCGCAGTACTAACAGCCCTTTAATCATCCATTGCAAATCAAAAGATGATGATCTTGGAACTCATGCACTTGTGGTAAATGATGACTTTCACTGGAAATTTCGAATGAATATTTTTGAAAGCACTTCGTACACTTGTGAATTTTGTTGGGCACCAAGGAATATTAGTTTTGTTGTTTTTGATGAGGGCTTGGCTTATCATGATTGTGGTCACAAAATGAGAACTAACTATTGTTATTGGTCTGTAAAAGAAGATGGTTTTTATCTTGCTAATGTATTGAATCCATCTCCGGATAAATTGAAGAAAAAGCGGGGTTGGGAACAATGAGTTCTCCTGTTTTCATAAGAAATTATGATAAATGCAATTATATACTTAATTTTGTAATTTATTGTTTACCTTCTTGTTTTCATCTTTCTTTTTTTCTTCGCATTTTTCCTCTTAGATACACTAATTTTTGTTTTTTCGGGAGATTTTAACTTGAAGTTTTCTAGTAATGAGGAAGTTATCAATATAATAACAGCACTTTGTTATAGTTGTTGAGTAGGATGAGGAATATATTAAGCTGAATGTGGGGGAAAAAAATAGGAATTGCTTTTCTTTGAGTTGATAAAGATAAAGAAAAGACGTCGAATAATTGGTACTACTAGTCCGATGACAAATCACTCCAAGAATAATAGTTCGAGAATGAGTTATTCCATTTCATCCCTTCATGAACCATACGAGTCGAAGTCATGAATAAAGATTTGCTTTTTGGTATGAGAATTTATATTGGCTGTCCAAAAATTTCACACATTTTTGCTGATGACATATTTTGTGCTGTAAGGTCCCAGTATCCTAGAAGGATTCAGATTTCCACCCTAATACTTAGATCTAGAGGAATTGGTCAAACTGAAGCCATACAAAAGAAATTCGATGCAATTTGTCTAAATTATTATCCAAAATTTCGAAGTATGAAAATAGGAATTACTTTAATGTTTACCACTCCCTGTAGAATTGAAATTCTTTAGATTTTCAACTAGACGAGCCAAAGAAATATGGGATGAACCTTCCTCCATTATAGCCTTCCTGCATTTTTCTTTCATATCCTTCACCTTTTCTCCGACTTCATCCTTGTTTTTGTCCATCACAAGTCTCTTTATTCCATTCTCTATCTCATCAGCAGAGACAACAATCTTGCTTTCCATTTTAGCATCACTCCTATAATCCATTTTAATTTCAACAGCAATTCCCAACTCCACTACCATCTCAAATGCATTTATCTGTTGCTCAGCATACATAGGCCAGGCAGCAATAGGCACTCCAGCCCACAAGCTCTCCAGTATAGAATTCCAACCACAGTGACAAACAAAGCCTCCAACTGCAGGGTGAGACAAGACTGCCATTTGTGGTGCCCAACCAATCAGTTTTCCAACCCCAGAAGTTCTTTGCAAGAAGCCTTCAGGCAGAACTTCCTCAGGATTTGCATATGCAGATGTAGCATGAATCTCTCCCTTTGCTGGAGGTTGCCTTAAGGACCACAAAAATGGGCATCCACTGCGCTCCAGCGCCACTGCAATCTCCTTCACCCGATCACTGCTGAAGCTACCAAAGCTCCCAAAACATAAGAAAACAACAGAACAAGAAGGTTGATTGTCTAACCAGCTCATGATCCCATCATCCTGTTTAGAGTTCCAGTTGATTATCCGTCCGATTGGGTAGATTGGAGGGATCTTTCCTTCTTGATCTGATAAGGACTTGATTGCATAGGGCTCTAGCTCCTGGAATGTGTTAACTATGATTCCCTTTGTTTCTTTGATCCTTCGAGCTGCAGTGATTAGAGCGGCTGAACCACCATCTTTGTCCAGCATTGTGGTGGGCAATACCTTTGCAGGAACTGGATTGATGAAACCTGGGACCAAGAGAGCTCAGTACCTGAATCCTTGTAGTCTGCAATATCTTCATTGTAGTAGTCATCATATAAGGTTTGGACGTGCAACTTAAGTCCAAGAAAACCAGAGCTGGAAGTGTAGAAAATATAACTTGGCAGCTCAAGTTCATCGGCCACATCAATCGTGCATACAGAAAGCATGTCTACAACAACACCTGCAATTCGTCGAGTAGAATTAGCCTTGGAAATTATGTCAAGAACTGCATCTTTGACAAATGGTTTGGAACTGTTGATAAGTTCTAAGGCGACAACATTTCTATTCTTGGATTTTGGTTCTTGATCACTTGATGAATTGATATGATCATAAGGGATGTTCACAAATCGCATGCGCGAACAGGCATCTGGTAATTGGGATTCTATGAAGGCATCAACTCCAGTGTTGAAAGAGAGGTCGATGATAAGGAATACAATAGAAAGATGCTCGTCTCGGTTGAAAAGAAGCTTTGCAAACTCCACTGCTGAGGCCAGATGACCCATTCCCGGACCAGGGATGAACACGAGCTCTACTTTTTCCATTTTTTTTGTGGTCAAAGTTCCCCTATTGAGCTATATGTCTAATTGTTGGGGCTATTATAAACATGTTTTGCGTTTTCTTTTTTCTTTGGCATACATGCGAGTTCTATTGGCTATCTTTTGCAGTTTTTCGCCCCGAAACATTTTATGAACAATCAATCAATAGTGATCGATCGTGCTTGGGAATCGTGGCAGTAAAGATAACCCTGAAAGGACCTATCAGGTTGTCCCCAGTACTACATTGAAGGAAGACGGATGCTTCTGGATCAAAAGGACCCATCACATCACAGATGTTCTAAGATGAGGAACTGAGGAAAGAAACTAGGCGGTGAGAATCGAACCGATGTTCTAAGATGGCACATAAGGCCATACACCAATATTCTACATTAGATTCTTGAATGCATTACAGAATCGTTTTCTGCAATTCGAGTTTGTTTCAAGTTTCCAAATTCCAAATTCTTTGGTTTACTCTGTGGCAGTATTACATCTTAGTGACAAAAGGCATCACTTCAGCTGGATATCCTTAGTCATGGCATGTTGAATTACAGGTATCTAAATAGATTACACTTTTGAGAGATGTAAATGCTTCAAAAGCCAAAACTCCAGCAGTCCATGAGCTGCTTGAATTTGCCTCAAGAAAAGACAGTATAATTTGCATTCTGGCCCTCCTATAACTAGAAAGGTTAAATCTTTCGTGTTCTTTCATTCAAATCCTCTTTTAGGTATCTAACTTGAACTAATATGGATGATAATACTACAATTTTTTTAAAAGAGTTCTAATTTGGTTATTTTAAGTATTACAGAAATGAAACAAATAACAAAACCATTTGCAGGGTTGGTATAACATATATGAAATAGGGTCCGGATAGGGCTTGCTGAACTGGTCGAATGGTTCATGCATGATAAAATTTCTGCAAGTATGATTGAAGACAATCCTTTTAATTGCTCAAGCTCCTTCAAAATTTCTCAGGAATCAGCTGGTTGTTCGTCAATTGGGCAGTTCAATATTGTGCAAAACTGTAGTCACAAATTGAATTGGTATAAAAGGACGTATAAAACAGGTGTCACTATTAAAATTGGGAAAGAAAGCAGCATGCAGCATTAGAGTGACTTGCACTGTTTCCCACACCACATGTAAAACCTGTTCAACAGGACTGCTAATAGAATACAGAAATTTTGAGCTATATTTGAATAAAATGAAACAGTGACTGACGTGCATTCCAGTGAAAAATGCTTTCGAAATCAAGTATGACTACCTGGTAAAAAAACTTGAAACTAGATGCTAAGATTTTTCCCCCCCTGTTTTCCGTCATCATCCTTTCTGTGTTTGAAGTAGTATTACTCACCTTTATCAATGCTGCAAGCTGACAGTTGAAGATTGTATATATCAGTGTTATCAGTATAGCTGTCAACAGCATTCTGTCCACCAGCAAGTATCAAATGAAACTTACTCAATCTCAGCCTCCTAGGGTGAAAATAAAAAAACCGACTACTCTGTCCTGGTTGATTCCCTCATCAAGATCCACAAGAAAAGCATCACCTTCTAACGCACGAATGCTTCAGTTTGTTTAGAAAACATCTTTCATTTGACAAGTTTCACAAACTACAAATCTACGAGCACCTTAAATTGTTTACAGCTACTAGTCTCTGCTGGAGTCTCCATAATTAATTTTATGTTAAGCCCTCTGCCAGGAAAACTTTCCTTTCACTTGAAGGGAAAAGAACTCCCGCAATCATATCCCTATCACCACTTACCGCACACAGGTGTGGGAGTTCCCATCACTCTTTCCACCTGGCCCTTACTGGCTACAATATCACTTGTGCTTACGAAGAGATAACCTCTTGTGCCTATCAATTACCATCATTGACTCAATGTGAACAAAGCTGAGTTCTAAGCAACACCAATGGCCTGAATCGAGCCAAAAAATGCACTTAAATGGATAAACTTCCATAAAAAACATTTAAGTGGCTATACAACCATTTTGCTTCATGTCATTTATCACCAAATCTAGTTTCGCCTGCAAGCCAGCTCGTCGATATCCAGCAATCAAGAGATCATATGTCGACCTTCTGAACTTATAAGAATCTTTTATGCACTCCAGAAATAGGTCTAGCCTTTCATAAGCTGCCTTCCGAAAATACAAACAAATTACCTTTTCAACATCATCTGGGCGCCTAAATGAGATCCCTTGTTTTAACATCCTCCCGACAGAGAATTCTACATCGTCCAATCTATCAGCCCCAACATACATTCTTATGATTGCATGGTGCACCAAGGAGAGAATTCCCGAAGCTTGATGTGAATTAGTAAAAGCAACTAATAGCTCCTCCATGTCTTCCACCCTTCCCAGTTCATCATACAGACCCACAACCTTCTCTACCGTGCGAGGATCAACATTGCAGAAATCATCCAATACAAACATCATATACTCTTTGATTTTGCGAAAATTTCTCTGCTCAGAATACACCAAAAGCATGTTTTCCAAAATGGATAAATTAGGTGCAAAACCAGCTGATGTCATTTCTTCATAGAACTTCTCAGCATCAAAAATGTCTTTTGACTTGACACAACCCAATATCAGAGCGTCATAAGTTTGAGGATTCGGGGGATATCCAGCAGCCATTCTTGCTGAGTACCAAGCTTGCATTGCCTTTTTGTTTCCCAAATTTGCATATGCCATGATAAAAGCAGTGTAAGTGTTAGAATCAGGTTTGTACTCCTCAGAGATCTCCATCAATTCATATAAGCTTATTGCTGTCAAAAAATTATTCGAGGACAAGCATGCAGATATAAGGGCACTAAAGACTGAAGATGTTGGTTTGATTCCTTGAGCCTCCATTGAAGAAAATACACGCATTGCAGTTTCAACATTCTGTATCTTTCCACATAGCGAGATTAATCCAGAATATGAATCACGATTCTTCTCATTTTCTTCTATAAAATTTTCTAATCTCCATTCCACAACCTAATTATATCAAGCAACAGGGATAGTATCAGTATCAGTTCACTTCATTATTAAAAGTTCTCCTAAATATAGAAGTAGGAAGTAATCTTGTGTAGACTCTTAAAACAACGCCACATCTTAGTCATATATATATCACCGCTAAAATTCTGAGTTTCTTGCAGTTGAGTTATACTCAAACCAAAAAAGAAGGGAAAAAAAAAAAAAAAAAACTTTACCATCAACTTATTCACTATTCTTCCAATCTAAATTCAAAATTAACCACCAATTTCTTCCACAAATAGGCAAGGAAAATGCAGAAAAAGTAATAGCAAAAATTAAAAAAAAAATGTTCTTCACCTTCTTGAATCCATCTATACACCAATCTTGAATTCATATTTGTTAAATGGATGCAGTGATACATGAACTTAAACAATCAACCCAATTTATGAGACTGATTAAAACACAACAACAGAGAAATAAAAAGATGCAAACTTTACTCACCAAATTGGCCTTTTTGGGAAATGAAGAAGAGATAAGAGCCGAAACAAGAGCATCCCATGAAAAATCTGGTCTTTTGAGGGTGGAATTATGATTCTTCTCCTCAGAATCCAGTGTTTCTTTGATTCTTGAAAGTGGCACCTGGATCAATTTTGCTGCTAAAGAATTATTGCTACGGACACAGCAAAGCTGAGAGATTGAAGAGCTGATTGTTAAAAACTGTTTTATCTTTGTTGAAGATACAATAGAACGTGTTGAAGCCAGCGCCATATCTCCTATCGTCAGTTCTTTTCCTATTAGATGACTGGAATTTTCCCAAAGCTCATATGGTTGTTTTTCATGGGTAGTGGAATTTCAGTAGGCTCCTATTACCATTCTTTACCCTATCCTTGTTAAGATTCAGGAATTCCATCATGAATTAGAGGGACTGGGGACTCAATCTTATTGATAGTATTACTATTTATTCAAATTTAAACTAGTACTACAGTTCTGAAAATTAAAGCTTGTTGGTATTGGTAAACCAAATTTTCTGTTGTAAAAAAAAATGTAAACCAAATTTTTGTTAGTTCCATAATTCCCAAAATTATTGCTATATTTACGTGCATTTTTGGCACTCAAAAGAATTTACCTTTTTCTTTACTTTTGGACATAAATGTTTTGATTCTTGTATTTTTTGACATAAGAAGGATACTCCATACAGATCACACAACAATTCCCCGCCCCCCCCCCCCCCCCCCCCCCAAACAACAAACAACACAAAAAAAAAAAAAAAAAACCAACAAAAAAAAGAATAAAAAAATAGTGCTAATAGTACTTCAGTCCTACTTAATCCTTGTTGAAGTAGAATTTTTCGCTTTTATCTTAACAAAAAGATAAAAATGTGACGCTAATAGTTAATGTTGAATTTTTTTTATAGTAATTTTGTCTTGGTTTATAAACACTAAGTGATAATTTGACATAATTTACAAAATATTAGAAACATTATTGCTTATTAAACACAACTTAGAATTCTTATCAAAAGTAAAATTCTCAAATAACAGACTGCTTGGAAAAGATACAATATGAAAGGTAACATCACAGATTACATATATTGAAGTGATGAATGGACAAGCAAGTTGACTTCCAATGTTGCTATGTTCATGTCCAAATCTTAGAAACCACAATGAGCTCTCAAAGCAGACTCAGCTTTTTGGCCCTCTTCTGTGTAGATGAACACAAGAAGCTCCCACATGAGCAAAGGGTTTGAAAAGCAAGGGGTGCTTCTCATGACATGGAGAATGCAGTCGATCACTGTTTTGTCCATGCCTGCACAAATTATCTCAAGATGTTGCACAACAACTTCTTCCAAACATTTGTGTTATATAAATTTCTGGTCCAATTCAACTATGCCGTCTTGATCTTTAATCAAAAAGCTAATAATCCTTTGAACGATTGATTGCATCAACCGAAACTTAGACTAGTCAATTGAGTCGGGTCGTTACTACACTTTGTGTAGATGACATAAGAGGTTGGATTCGTTTATGGATTGAAAGATGACGTGCTTGAATTTGTGTTTTATTCAACTAAAAAAGAAACTTCTTGGAACTCAAGTCGAGCAGTGGCTACGGGTGTGAATAATTGTTCGTCTATCTATTTAAAACTATAATGTTTTCTACAGGTTGTAAATTATTACAAACAACTTATAAAACTTTGTAACATGATCGAAAAAATAGTTAATATTTACTCAGTAACTCCGAATTTACACGATGTTATCTGGATTATATATTTCAAAATTTAATTTTTTAGCCAAATCACGGCAAAATTTGTTTCGAACATTTGCAAGTTGCAATTGTTCCTACTTCTTATAGAGTAAAGAAGTCAAACTTCAAAAATTTTCAAGTTTATTATTTACAAAGTGAAATTTATATCGATTTAGCTCCTTTACATCTCTAATCAAACATTAAAAAAATTAACTTATACATAATATCTTCCGTTTGAATTGTTATTTTTTGGAGAGTTTGAAAACAAATTATATTGTAACACTTTTATTGATACATGTATGTGTTAGATAAATACATACATAGTTAGAAAATGTGTTATGAGTTTGCTTAAGAACATATTTCTGAAAACTCCTCCATCCGATCGGACTAGGATTTTAGACAAGTCCATTGTCCATCGTCGTCTCACATTGTAATCCAAGTACTTGATTTTGGCATAATATGCTTACTACGTTTTTACCTGCATGGTCAGCCCAACTTTTTCGTGTCATGAAGGGAAAAAGTTGAAGGGTTTCAGGATTCATTCTTTACTGTGCTCAAGAACAAAAACCTTCTATTACTCATTTTTGTAGCTTAAACTTGTAAACTGTATAGACAGTATTCTTTTAGGTAGATTACAGGAAACTCAATTAGACCCGAAACTTCATTTTTTCCCGAAAATTTTGAGAATATTTAGTGAAATGATGACATATTCATAAAGGATATAATGAATAAAGAGTATATGATTTTTAGTTATTTGTTATAAAGTTACTTATATCAGTTCTTATACATTACATGGATCATTTTTAAGTGCTGAATTTAAGCAAGTGCCGAATAATATCTATTCGTACTCATTATAGTACATATCCAACTTTAATATTATAATTCTAAGAACGGTTCTTATTTAGAATGTGCTATTTCCGCACTAAAGAATCATTATGAAATTACATATTTTGTACAAAAATCAATACAAATATCCTTTTAGTTAAACCGCACAATTATGCTCACTGTAAAAAGCATTTCAAGTGCCTCAATTTCCTTTAAAATTTGTACACTCGAAGCCTAATCAAGGACATTTAAATGTAAACAACACAAATTTTACGATAATATAGAAATCCTAAATGGGAAAGTTTAAAGTTCACAGTTCAAACATGAAATATAGATATATCAAGAAAGCTTGTGTCTCAAAATTTTTTCCCTTTAGGAAATTAACAATCTATAAAATTGAATATTTAAAATACAAAAGTTATTATATAACACCCAATAGAAAACTAAAGATTTTCACTTACGATTGCTTAAGAAGCATTCATTAATGGACATAATTTATCATTCAACTTCATATACGTGCATTTAAGGCCCTTTTTTACAATATTTTGCAATCCAAAAACCCAACACTTTTGAGTCGTTATTAACGAACGTCATTTTGGTTCCCATTAGATAAAATCACTAATTAATTAGAGAATAAGAAAATCTGAATATCATGACGAGATTTTTGTAAAAACGTGACAACCTTCTTGGCAAAAGCGAATGTCTTTTCTAAGGCGTGATGTCGCTTGCATGTTAAGTTTCACGATTTCTTCCATTAAAGGGCCAATTGACCACCCATAGCCGTGACACTAAAACCACGACTTTGATGCTAAAAAATTTAAGAGCCTTCAGAAGTTGTACGTTAAAATCTAGACGTATCGATTCCACACCATTAGCTCCAAGAGCTATCTTATTAAACGAAAAAGTAAAGTTCAAAATTGTTCTTCCTGCCATAAGCAATCAAACAGAGGGCTTTACATAAAAAAAGTAGGAGAAAAAAGGTTTTACAAAAGCAATCTCTTGAATAAAAACTAAATAAAAAAAAGGTTTTACAACAAATAAATGCCTTCTATTTCCAAATACTAAAATCAACAAGATAATGTCCGAATGAATCAAGGCATACCAAACTTGGACAAGGCTGATTGGAACAAGGCTGAGAATGCCTCAGACGTACTCTGGTCTTCGGCTTTGATCTTCAACTGAGCTTTACCTGATGATGAATTGATTATGCATTCCACAAGGTAGTTTGAAGATTCTTTTGCTTTCTGTGCAAAGAAGAAGAACTTAAAGTTCGGAGCTTGACCACCTGAGGCTATGCAGTGAATGGAATGGCCTTGCATGTGCCGAAGAAGCGCTTGAGGAGTAGTCAATGCTGCGATTCCTTGAGGACTAACACAGATATCCTGAAGAGAATAACAAGGTCAAGAAGACACCAATCAGATACCAATCAGATCATTGATGCTGAGAATGACAGTTTATTTTGGTTGCAATCTTTCCGTAAAGATGAAAGCAACAAACAAATGCTAACGCTGAAACATGTTTTAATGGGAGAAAGAAACACAGTTTGAGATGACAAGCATGAAGGACCGTAATCAGCAAGTAGCTTGAAAGTTGCACCTGTGATATAGATATTTGTAGTTGGCGCCATTTTTGCTGAAATGTGTTTGGATCCAAAACAGCTTTAGCATTAAGTTCCAAGGCAGGAGGTGGTGGAGGTGCAGGAGTAGGTGCTTCTGTCAATCCTAGACCGAGCAGATCATCAATTGCCAAGCTGGCCGATGGTGCACTTGCTGGTGATGGGTGGTCGAGAGACACGAGATCCAATTGAGTCTGTGAGGCTGCTGTCACAGCGGCAGAACCATCATATACTGAAGCACTGTAAGCGGAACCATTATTACCCATGGCCCTACTTTCTTCTTTTTCTGAACTACTCAAAAGTAAATCCTTGTCATTCGCCTCAACCCTCTGTGCTGAGACTATGTTTTCTGCAGATTCCATCCCAATAGACAAACTCCCAAGTTCTTCTGAGAAAGCAAAGGGTCCTCTGTGTTCTTTATCAGTAAACATGTACGATGGCTGCAGAATTTAAAGATTCTTAGTTAACTCCTCTGTTCTTCAAACAAAAAGATGGTTCTGTGTCTATAGAATGTGAAATCATTTTTATACGGCCAGATTTGTATGTGGGTTAAACTTTCCAATTATCACAATAGCCGTACATCCTTAACCACTGTTTAACATAGAAAGTAATTTTTAAACATTATACCCTCATGCAGGAAAAGTAAAACAGCATGATAAACACCATAATCTATTTTGAAGTAACGAAAAACCGCTTATGATGCATAAGATTCAATAAAAAGCAGCAAATTTCTAATTACCTTTTGATATATAACAGAAAGACTGTTAAATTCATCAAAAATGCGATCTTTAATTTCACTACTTTGTGTATCAGCAAAGACTGAAACAGCTTGCTTTGGAGGATTAACCACGCGTTCTGCTACAGAGACATCATGCTGTAAAAGTCTGTAGTAGAGTAATGCCCTATCATGTACATCCTGCAGTTGAAGAAAGATTAAACAAATTTTCTGGCAACAAGGTATACAGACACTAACTAGAATCTGCTGGCTTTGCATATGATAAAAAGGAAAAAAAAAAAAAAAAAAAAAAAGGAAACTCGAGAAGACCTGATGAAAATCAGCAAGACCAGCGGCCAAGGCATCTCCTAGAGCTTTTTGAGTCTCCGGTGGTCTTCTTAGAAAACACTTCATAATTGCACTGAGCAGATGTAAACGGACCTGCACGACACAAAATAGTAGTTGCTTGAACAAAGAATATGAGTTGCTCGACATATGTTGTAATAGTCAGCAAATTCTTCGAAGCAATGGTTCCCAGCAAAACATCAATGGCAAAAAATATCTTTAGAATGAATGAAACATTTTCCAGTGATATAACCAGATAACAACCTAAGCACTAAGAGCACAACTGCAACTTTCACCTAACATATTAATATAGCATTTAGTGAAATAATGATGGAAGACTGTCGTGCCATAGAAATTCTCGTATGTCGTTTAGCGTTTCTATACATGAATATAAATTAAAAATGACAAACAGATGAACAATGTGGAAATTGACCATATGAAGCCAAATCCAACAAATAAGGAGACAAAAACCCTATTTCCATATAAAGAGGCATAACCTTCCTTATTGAATTTTTTTTTTCCTCTCCCTTTTCCACCTTCTCTCTTCCTTCTTCGAGTTTTCCAACTCTGAGATGCTTATAAACCGTGGAATACATATTTTGCAAACGGGGGCTTCCACTTTGGGGGTTTTCAACTAGAAAATGCACTCCAAATGCACTCCTGATGCAGATTCCAAGTCATAATCCACACAGCACTAGGCTACAGGAGACACATGTTTGCTTCTTGCATATCAATAGGTTCCAACACTCTACACTTCCACCAAAAACATTGCTGTGGATATTGAGAAAGAGATTCCAGAAACTCAGGTTAATGTGCCCAATACACTATTAACATATGCCTATGTGTGAACATCTAGAATACTTACACAGGCAAAGCAATAGAAGATAAATATCGGTTCAATATTTGTAAATTAACGCAACAAATCATTAGAAAAGGAAGGATACCTCTGCAGAGTGCTCCTCCTCCCAATTCTCAATAAAACTTTCCAAAATATAAGGAGCGTCCTGCATGTCTTGAGCATACTCTCCTAACATCCAAATGAGAGCAGCTTTGGCTTTAGGTTCCTGCACATTTTTGCTACTGATATTCCCAACCACTGCTATACAATCATGGCTCCACTGTGGATACTTTCTGAGAAGATCTTTGACAAGGACCTAAAATGGAAAACCATAAATCTCTCAAGTTCGCTGGAAAGGTCAAATAATGTGAACATACAAGAACACCATTAAGCAACTAGAAGAAAGTAATCACCAGTGTTTCAGCAGTCACATAGTCCTTTTCCATTTCCAGAAACTGAAGTAGCCTATCCACAATTGCATTTACATCATACTGCTGAAGAGCTATTTTCCCAACAGCCCGAATAGATTCCCTAGCTATGGGTATGTCAACATTTGCAGCATATTCACATAGCTCTGTCACTGAAAGAAAATCCAGATAGGTTCATGAAAGAGTTACATTAAAAGTCAAGGATATGAACATAATGGACTAGAAATTACAGGCTAGATTTAAAGATCATCCTGTGGAGTTGAAGCATGGAAACATCATCATGTGATTCACATAAACTAACCTATCTCATAGGTATTGCTTTCATTTGCAACAGCAGTCAACATCTCAAGCTTCAATTTTTTGACATAAAATGGTTCGTTGTACTGACAGTAGAAGTGCTTATAGTCTGAAGAAAAAATAAATGGTGCACGCATCACTAGTAGATGCAGGTGACTTAATACTGCATATGATTGTTCTGGACTTCCCGAGCTCACCAGTGTAAGAAGAGGGGCTTTGATACGCTCATATACCTGAAAACATGCATATATAGCTTGCATTTAGAAAACCAATTAAGGATATTCTAATTCAGCTAGTAGATGCATCTAAAAAATGCAGTGGAAGTAAAGAATAATAAATGGGGAAATGTTATAGCAATCACCTGCTGATGAACATCAGTCATGGACAATGTCAGCTGGAGGAAAACCTTAATGGTTGCCAGGACAACAGCACCATTTGCATGCTGAAGTCTATCTTCAAGAAGATTCATGATGTCAAATACTTCATTGCTATCTGAAGGCACATATTTAGCTACCAACTCAAGAACAATACACTGTGCCCATTCACTGAATTCTTTAATCCTGCAACAAATCATGTCAAAAGGCTAAGAAATTTTCAAGAGAAGACCTTAGAAGCCCTTGATGATCAAATTACTAAACAAGTAACTTCCAGAGTGTTAGCATATTTATGAAAAAAAAAATTGACACTGGTTGCAAGTTGAAGTCAAATGTTGCAACTTTTGCGCACCCCCCCCCCCCCCCCCCAAAAAAAAAAAAAAAAAAAAAAAAAAAAACCAAAACTTAAGAATTGACATTTTCCCAAGCCCATAGATGATCAGTCCACTATAAGCAGCTTTACGGGCAAACTGGCCTGAAAGAAGGAGCATCATGAGACACTCAGTTTCAGATGCAAATTGACCTCAGATTTGCAGTGCGCTTTCAGTAATTTGACAAAACATGTTGCACTTTTTGTGGAAATAAACTACACTGCAATAAGTTTGGAGAAATCTAACCTATTTAGAAAGTAATACACCACTGGTTTGCTTAGCAAAGCTTCGCTCTCCCTTGAGGCTTCCTCTGACTTACTTGCCTCCAAACTCCAGATCTCTTGTAAGGCAGATAAGCAGTTTGCAACCACCTGAAAAATGATAATGAAGACAGGAACCTTTGATTGATTACTCCCTAACCCAGAATCTGAATTCCAATTAAGGCTACATCTCCTGTAAAAGTGTATAAAGTCCAGATACTTTGTCCTTTTATTTAAGTAGTTTCTCTCATCACCATTACAAATAACCCAGACCTTGAAGATTCTACAGACAGTATAAAAGATAGAAAGGTGCATAATTATATTCTAAATCAAGCTGAAACATGTTAATAGGATCTCAGACTTTCCAGCAAGCTCCAGAAGCAAAAAATATTTCAGCAATCCTGGGCTCAGACATTTGAAATGCTTAAACAAAGGTGTTATTTCTCAAAACAAATCCATTAAAAGAACTTATTCATGGAGCGCTTAAAATTTATTGTGGGAGAATTCAACTGCCCCAAAAAGCACTACTGACATGACATACATTTTCTATTGTTCCCAAGAATTCTTTTTTTCCATTTTAAGCCATAAAACTCTAAACTTTTTATGGAAACTACATGTTAGCCAATAAAATGTGTACTATTCCTAATACAACTTGTCCTTAATCACGATGATCATTGACTTGAAAGAAAACTAACATTGAATGAATGAATGAATCCATATGGTGTTTTCTTTTTTTGGTGGGGGGGGGGGGGGGAGTTTTATAACCCTAAATATAAAAGGTATAAGTATGATAGCTGTCAACGAACAACGAATGAATTATTCAAAATAGGTAGAATGCTAAGAGGTAATTTTTCAACAGCCAAGCCAAGTGGTAAAGGTCAGTTCCAGCAAACTACTTTCACTTTCGTCACCCTCTTCCTACACACTTGTATATTACACATTACCTGCTCCAAGTCTGTGCTCCAAACAACAAACTTGGAGAACTACATCACATGTTATTTGAAAAAACTATAAAATGTTTTTTTTTTTTAAATTATCTGAATGACCAAGAATTGTGAAACCTAACGCAAAGAATCCATGTTATATTCGAAAATTATTCTAAGATTATCTTCCACCATGTTAACATGGAAATAGAACCTCAATGGCATCTAAGTCTTATCATCCAAACCACAAGTGAGCCAAGGGTCTTTACTCCTGAAAGAGAAATAACTGACAAAAAGAAATTTATGTGCCTCTGAATGCCTTTCCCACTTGAATATGTTTGGCATGCATTTATGCATAAAAAAAGGAAAATAGTTTGTCATAATTGAGAATTCATACACAACACATTGCATAAACATGTGTGGCATCTTATTACAAATTTATTTATCTCTATACTATGCCTTACCCAATGAATCCTTAGGAAATTGCACAAAAGCAGCAGATAGAATACTTTATAACGCACGAGAATATCACATAAATGAGAAAATCCTGACCTGAGCATCTGGATCATTAAGCATCAAATGCTTTAATGTAGTGGGGAAATCTGCATCCACACAAGTAGAAGCAGAAATATGGTACAACTTCAGAACACCCATAGCTGCAATTGTCCTTACATAGTTATTTGAATCTTTTAACCCTGAACCCAATGGACCCACCAAGTACTCCACTAAATTTGCGACCCGAAGAGAACACAAGCTCCTCAAAGCCAACCCACGAATCATGGGATCCTCATCCTTACAGTCCCTCTGAAGAAAATTAATTGTCAAAAGTGAAAGATCTGGATTGTTCTTTGCATAATTGCCAACGTACAGATAACACATTTTCTTCAGCACAATGTCTGAGGTAGCCGAGCACATAACCATCTCACTGAAAACTGAGGAAACATCAATCCCAATGGTCATGTATGATATAACTTTCTTGAAAAGCTCCCGCTTTGCATCATCAGTCCCTGGTGCTCTGCTCCCAGCAAGCTGCCGGAGCTGCATTTTCACGTCTGAAACTTCCCCTTTTCTGGTCAAAACAGGATTCGAGTGAGATTGATGTGGACCAGTGTTTTCTCTAAATTCAAGAGCAATTGCCCACCCAGAAGTGATATAAAACTTCATTGCTTTTGCAACATAAAGAAGGCTTTAGTTCTTGCTACAATAATGATCAAAATGCAGGACTTCGTAGCTAATACTTTTGGAAAAATTGATTCTGTTCATAATCTAAAATAACAGCAAAGACGCACACCTACACATAAAATAACCAAATCCAATAATCCAAAATTCCTAAACAGGAATCATGCTAAGCATGCTAAATTCCGTACAAAAATCATATGATCGACTATTTGGCATTCAAACCAGCAAGATTTCAGCTCCATACACAATCTGCAGAATCTGCATGTGTGCATAAATTCATAAAAAATGACAACTTTTTTCTCACAAGAGTTCAAATATACAGCTAATACATACATTGGTGCAAGTGGGATTTTTCTGCTTTATCGGTAATAGTCAGCAATTAGTACAAATTATAGGATCCCTTTTAGATCCTTTTGAGCTGTCCGAGCCTGAAGATATTAAAATACCAATCTAAAATTTATATAGGGAAAGAGATTATAGAAAAGGAGAGATACCCAGATGGTTGAGAAGGAGAAGCGGATCTGTGACTGTAAACTGGAGGAGGAGCCATTCCTTCTCCCCTTTTCCCTTTTTTGAGTAGTGATTTTGCAGCTGATTTGGATATCAAGAAAACTGCCGCAGTTGAATGGGATCTTTGATTTTAATCTAGTCCGTGCGCTGCACTCTCAGCATCAATCATTCAATCAACAAATCCTCCGTCCTCTCTACTTTTTACCAAAAGAAAAAGGGCAAAGGAAAACAAAGATCCAATTTTTAGGCCAATGCAGTATCCAGAAAGCGCCTTTATTCTTGCGCTTTCAGTTCAAGACAGATATGCGAACTGCAGCACGCTTTCATGTGGCAAATGGCTTTTGTTGTGGGCTTAATTCCCTTTTGATCCTCCAGAGTTGCCAACAATTCCAGTTCAGCCCCAAGAAAGTGAAAACATGCGATGTTAGCCTCCAAGAAAGAAGCTTATTTCAATTGGACCCTTCTGTTTTAGTTATGTTTGTGATTCTGTGTTCCAATCAATTAAGGAAGAGATTTACAAGAAAACTTTTTAGTGCCACTTTTGTAATTTTATCTATTCTTTTGTAGACATGAAGAGGTGAAAATTTTAATTTACATTTGGCACATATTTTCTAATTATATGAAATATGGAGAGTAAAATCACTGATCAAATGTGATTTGTAATATTTTATTGTCTTTCTAAGCCAGGAACTTTTGTGAAAGTATATAAGCACATGTTGTACATGAAACAAAAATGAATATGAAGACCAAATTTGGGAAAACTCTCTTGTTTGTGGGTTAAATTAAATCTTTTTCATTTTAAGGGACTCAATTAGAAGTATTGGAGTACTCGGAAACAAATTGAAAAGTCATTCTTTTACGCATCTCATTTTGAAGGTTCAACACCACAGTAACACACACCTCTCACCCAAATCTTCACTTCCGAAGAAACAGATGATTATCTCTAATCTTCCAAGGCTCAAATCTCACAGCTTCCCCATCTTCACTTCCCCTCTCACCCATTTCTTCTTCTCCAAGACACCAAGGAAACAATTTTTCATCAACTGCACACTCTTATCTAAGCCTTTCTCAACAACCCTTTTCACCAAAACCCCAGACAGAAACCCCTCCACACTGCAAGAATCAAGAAACCAAGAGAAAATTGTTGAAACACCCCAGATTGAACTGTCCATTGAAAAGCTTTTTTTGCCACCAGATATTGATGTTTCTTCTTTAGCAGCCCCTTTGAGTAGCCGAGTTTTAAAGGGCTCTAACATTGTGCTGAGCAAGTATGCTTCTGATGCACAAGTAAACTATGCTGAGTTTGTAAAGAGCAGTGTTAAAACTGAGGACTGCCCTTCTGATGGATTGCCCGAATTTGCTCTTGTTGGGAGGTCTAACGTGGGGAAATCTTCGCTTCTTAATTCGCTTGTTAGGCGAAAACGCCTTGCTCTCACCTCCAAGAAGCCTGGTATGTGGTTTTTGCTTATGCAACTTTAGTTGTTTTTATGATGTAAGTGAATATGCTGTGGATTCTGATGAGAGAAATCTTGATGTTTAACATAGGTGGTTTGTTCTTTTTGAACTCATTAAACATAAAGATTATATTTTTAATTGGTGTTGCTTTCAATATTTAGCTGGATAATGATGTAACTAAATCCCCCCAAATCAGAAGCTTTTTCATTTGTTTTAGGATCTGAAAGGTTTTAAATTGGAACATTAAGTGTTATGATCCTTGAAATGACTAGTTGTCCAGTTCGAATAGTCATTTATACTAGCAGAATTCATGAGAGTCAAATCAGTCTAGTTAGCGAAACCATATGAAGCTAAAAACTGCCTAACTGTGGTCCATCCTTAGAAATGGAACTTTCCTGAATTTTATGTGAAGGAAAAGCAGCATTTTCTTAAATAGCTGAAATAGAAAGTACTGATAATTTGATTGCTTGATGAACATTGTACAATGTAAATATTTGTGAGAGGGATAACTAGTAAAGAAGACTCAATAGTATTAACTTTCAAATAGGAATTGAATCTGGAACTGAAGCTATCAGAAGGTCAATTTTGCAGAATTCGGAGTTAAAATACTTCATGTATCTGGAATTTAGATGCAGATATATTATTCACTGTTAACTTTGAAATTAGTGGAATTAAGATGAACCGGTGGCAGATTTGGTCCAGATTATCAGGCACATAGGATGTTGGGTGTAGCATGTGAAGATTTAGAAGTGGATGGATTAATTTCCAGCTGTGCTCAACTCATGTTATCAAGCTTTACAGGCCAACAATTTAATTAAAGCTCCATTTGCTTCTCTTTTATCATGATTTTCTGTATGTTGGAAACTTGTTAAATAACTACTTGTTTACTTTTCATCCATGATAGAGTTTTCCTGATGAGTAACATAGTTATATGTTTCTTTTTGCAGGGAAAACACAATGTATCAACCATTTTAAGATAAATAATAACTGGTATCTTGTGGATTTGCCTGGTTATGGGTACGGGCTTTACAGCAAAAACTTTCTTCCTATATAGTATTCAGTTTAAGAAGATTCTCTCATTTTTACTGCCAAATAAAGCAGGAAATTGACTTTAATTATTCTTCTCTATCTTTAGATTCATTACTAACAGCATTGCAACTTAAACTCCAACTTTTGGATGGTCAAATATATTTGTGTATTTCCGTTTCAAGCTTACATGAGATGATCTGGATGTTGTTAATATATATCTAAGAATATTATTATAGATTGTAGTAGAATCGAAATCAAGCTCTGCAAAGGATAGTTTACCACGAGAGTGAGGGTAAGAGATGTAGCCTAGCCAAAAACATTAGAGGCTTGGAGCTGGTTTTGTAACAGCTCAACTTTTTATGGAGGATGAGTGCTTAACATGATACCAGAGGTTCCAAGTATAATCTTTCCCCTATGAGAAATAAATAAAGACGATTTTGCAGCTGAGGTTAGTCCTGGAATGTAGTCTTGCAACTGTGTGTTATATAAATGTGCATGCACATTTAGCAGGGTTTGTCGCATTACCCCCCCCCCCCTCCCGGCGCGTTGTATTTGTGATTTTGCCAAAAGAAGCTAAACATTTGGAAAAACTTCCTGGACTTTGGCGTTGTATACTTAATGTACCAATGTTGTCACTAACTTTACATCTGACACCGAGCAGACATTAGAAAAATAGAAAGCATCGAGAAACAATTGTATGGTCCCACTTAGATAACTTGTAATTTCGTATATTAAAATATATAAATGAGAATGACATATCATCATGGATAGGGGCAGGCTGATCACTAACTTTCCCTCCTTTTAGTCAGTTCCCTTTTGGGATACATAAAAGATCCTCCTCTTCCTGTTTTTAGCTAACACAGAGAAGAAGTCTTGTTGATGTTTGTCATACTAAGGTTGGTTGGGCATTGTAAACATGTAAATGAACAAGATTGTATCAAATAATTTTGACTGTACGATGTCCAAATTAGCTGTTGCTTTTTCTTGTTGCCTCTTTTCATTTGGAGGTTCCTTTTGTGAATATTGGATAATGACCACAATTGCATCAATAGACAGTCCAAGAAATATGTCCTAAGTAACCCATTCTGCTAAAATACTATAAATCATGAGTATTTGCGACAAGAATTGGGAAACTCATAAGGAAGGGGATATATATTTCCACAATACTGGGGCAACTCGGGCAGCTACTACTCCCCTGACTATTCATGTTACTGCTCTCTCTCTCTCTCTCTCTCTCTCTCTCTCTCTCTCTCTCTCTCTCTCTCTCTCTCTCTCTCTCTATTTTTTAGCCAAAGATCCATCATATCAAACATTAGGTATAGATTTTCTTTTTTGAAATTTATGTGAAGAACATTAAAAGAACGCTCAAAAGCAGAGAGTAAGGCTAACTAATGACTCAACAATAATTCAGTAATGTTTGAGTGTCCAGCATCAATTGACTTCAATCATTGGTTATGTTGTCAGCTGTATTTTTCAATCCAATTCATTGTATTCCGTAGCTGTATCAACTTTAGTTGGTCCTGTATTATGATCGACAAATAACAAATATTTTTTGCGAAATTGAATAGGTATGCAGCTGCACCTCAGGAATTGCGAACGGACTGGGATAGGTTCACAAAAGATTATTTCCTAAACCGGCCAAATCTTGTTTCAGTATTTCTTTTGATAGATGCTAGTATTCCTGCTAAAAAAATTGATCTTGAGTATGCTAGTTGGCTGGGACGGAATGAGGTGATTCGATCTCTTCAATTTCTCCTTTCAACTAGATAAGAAAATGGCAACAGGAGAAGGAATTTCTCGTATTTTTTCCGTTCCTCTCCTGGTTTTTATGACAACATTAGTCAAGATTGATAAGTAGTTCTACTTGACTGTCATCATCTGTTCATCTATCTTGTTAATTTTTTACATCGAAGTCGTTACTTTCCTGTTCATGAGTGTTAATCTTGTATGTAGGGCAAGGCTTCATAGTTCATCAGTTCATTTTCCTGTTGCCTCATATTTCTAAGGTTATCATTCTGCCATGTTTTTTTTAATTTTATTGAGAAAATTTTTCCTTCGGTCACAGATACCCATGACATTAGTGTTTACCAAATGTGACAAGCGGAAAAAGCAAAAGAATGGAGGGAGAAGACCTGAAGAAAATGTTCAAGATTTTCAGGAATTAATACGTGACTGTTTCCAAACTGCCCCTCCTTGGATTATGACCAGCAGTGTAACCAATCAAGGTCGAGATGAGATACTGTTGCATATGTCTCAGCTGCGAAACTACTGGCTCAAGCATTGAGGTTCCAATCAACCTCACCCCTCAAATGTAAGTATGCAGGAGCATTTTTCTAATTCCCTCTAGTATTTGTTGTTGCATTTAATCCATTCTTTTGTTTAGGACAGGCTATGGACGGTCAGATACAGTTTGAATTAATAGCATCCTGGTGAAGTTTCCACGAGTCTAATGCCTGCTTATAGCGAGAAAACTGAACAGATACTAAGATTTGAATGATGCTTGGTAGTGTCAAATCCTTGTGAATGCCATTTAATACAAGAGAAGTCCATTAATCTTTATGAAGGACAGTATGTCATGCAAAAAAAAGTGTAAATGGCTTTTCCTGCACTCATGTGAATTGATCAACTGAACTGACCATTGTTTTATTGTATGAATAATAAAAGAGAGATGTTTTAGTTAGGTGATGAAGTTTTAAAAAGACGCCTTTCTTTCTTAACAAGAATGTAAAAGAGGAGAATGTCATTGAAGTGGCAATCGTTTTTCTAGGTTTTATCTTCATTATTTCATATTTCAGTATTTTAAAAAGATGAGCTGAGCTCTGTTGGAACCTCTTATAACAACTACATGATTAACCGGTTGTAGCTCAATTTCAAGCTTATTTCATATTTCAGTATTTTAAAAAGATGAGCTGAGCTCAGTTGGAACCTTTTTTTATAACACTACATGATTAACCGGTTGTAGCTCAATTTCAAGCTTATTTCATATTTCAGTATTTTAAAAAGATGAGCTGAGCTCAGTTGGAACCTTTTTTATAACACTACATGATTAACCGATTGTAGCTCAATTTCAAGTTTCAGTTTCAATGAAGGTCGAGATCTTAGCTGCAGCTAATTTGTGTTAAACCATCCGATAGGTCGCCTAATAAGGCGCACCTATGACATGGAAGACGTTTATATCTACTATTCGTTACTGTTCCAATACCAAATTTGACGTACGCGTTCAAAGAGCTTGATTAGTTTGCAATTCGAATGAATTAGCAAATAAAATGTTTTTGGAGGCAGTGAAAACTAAATAGCTGCTCAGCTACAAATGGACCATATGTCTCAACATCCTAGCTGCTTCAATAAGGAATTGCATTAAAGCTGGGTAGTCACAACACAGATTCGATTCAACTTTTCATGAGACAAGATTTTGGCCGCTGTTGCCAATTCACCGATTAGATGTTTGGATTTGAGCTTTATAATGCCGTGAACAATTATGTTGGGGATTAACACAATTCTGTTGATGAAGTAACAAGAGACTGACGAAACCCAGAGAGCAATTAAAAGAACTTAAAAGCACATTTCTTCTTCTGTGTATTCCTGTAAAAGCCATAGTTGGCTAACTAGTGATTTTATACACCAACACCCTGGAGATTCAATAGGTCCTAAAAGTATCCACAGAAAGGGGAGTGAAACTAAACAAAACCAAGAACAGCCTTTCAGAACTTAAGAGCACGTTTCTTCTTCTGTGTATTCCTGCAGCTGCTGCTCCCTTCTTTCTTATTGCTGCTTCAGTACCTAAGGAATCAAGAAATACAAATCAGTCACAGATTAATAGCAAAATGAACTCCATAGATAAACCAATATCTAAGAGCACTGGAGTTTACCTTCTTGCAGTTACTCTTGAAGCTAACAGCAACATTACGATCATACGGCCAGTTCCAGTGGTCTTTCTTTCACTTTCCTAAATGCTCAAATTAGCTGAAAGCCATGCAAAACAATGAACAACATTAACATTCAAAACTTCATGTAGTAGAAGCCTAATATTGCAAACGGATAAAAATCTATCGGCAATCTTCAACCATTATGCAAAACCAACCAAAAAAAAAAAAATGAAACAAAAAAATGAAACATCAAAATTCTACCGTAATTCCATGTCAATCTTCCATCCTTCCTCTAAAAGCAAACACTAAACATTCCTTGAGTAGTTGCCTATAAAATCACTATATAATCCTTTCAAATATTTGGAAATTTCACTCGCATCTTTAAAATTTTTTGCCAAAGGAAAATCAAGAGTATAATTTATCGGGTCAAGTAGTTTCCCTGTTTAATCAATTTATATCCATAGAAAATGAGAAATCAATGTCCAAAAATGTACGTCTACAATTTCAAAGATGTAGTTTCCCAACGTCCAAATGCTCCATGATTAAAGCACTGGATAGCGAGAGAAACAATTCTCTGGCTTTACTCTAAATAGTTCAACACCGAGAATAAAACAGTGTAAACCCAATAAAAACCAAGCAAAGCCATGCTAAAAAAAAATGCTTAAGAGTAATCAATAGGAACAATAAAATTAAGAGCAGGAAGAATGTAAACACACTCAGTCCCTTAGATGTTCATAAAGAACTGCGATCATGTTCGCAACTCATTACAGGTCTGTATATATACTCATCATCGTTGTGCAAACAATTCCTGCTTAAAGTATGAAAGTATAAATCTGGCATGTACATACAAGAAATACAGATGTAGCTGCCCCAGTGTTCTCCAAAGACAATAACAGGGTTGCTATAGAAGAGATATGAAAGAGCAGCACACCTAATTTCGCTTCAAGGGAACGAGTTGATCAGAAACTTATTGATTCTGGCAACCAGATAGTGAAGCTTTACGATCAATTGGTTTTGTAGAAATGTATAAAACCCTAAAATTCACCATGACCAGGCATGACATTCGTACACTTGCATACAAACATACATCAATGGAGTATCTTTATACGTACTGCTTATGGGTGAATACAAATGGTTGAAGATATCTAAGAAGAGACTCAAACGTCAGTCTCTCTTCATATGTGCCTCTGTCTGAACCCAAAGGAGTATATGCAATTGCTGCACCTTCTGGTTATTCAAGAGGCAATACATATAGAGAGGCCAACAGATTCATAAATAAGAAAGAACAGAAAATGTGATTAATACTTATTCGTACTACATCAAACCTAATTATACACTTCTTGTTAACCATTGTGGGCTCCCCTCGTCAAAGTTTTGAGCTAGTATCACTTTATCGGACATATGACTTCCAGTTACTACACTCCGATTGTGAAACCTCATGGTACAACAGCACCCAAACCCTTGATATTGCTCCTAAATAAACACAACTCAAGCCCAACAGTAGAAAAAACAACAATAAAGAATGTCTAAGCCTGCTTGGAGGACAATTTATAAAGAACAAAGAGTCCCCTCAAAAGGCCTTGGCAAAGATCCAAATTACCCGAAGATATTTTGAACCCATTATTTATTATATGCCTCCTAACTAAGCCGGATATGAAACTCCTAGATTGTTCATATGGCTACTCAAAGAGGCACAATGCAGTCATAACGAATATAAACTTTATACAAAGTAAAGGACAACGGAACCTTGATTGTAAAATGAGGTATTTCTGTCCATATGTAAAGTGTATAATCCAAAGAAGGAAAATAATCCAAGATATGAAATTTCCCGAACAAACACATTCATGGAAAATAACATATAATAACAAAGTCGGCCTTTTAGCTATTGCAACCTAAGCAACTTTCTGCACTTTTCACCCATTGTGAAACGAAGAATACCACACGATATCCAACAAAAAAAATTTCACACAAGAAAATTTCACACAGAAGTAGTTCCAACCCCATGTAATATCTCCGATTATGATCCATTCCCTTCACATCTCAGCATTTAAATCCTCAAATGCCACCTTTCCATTAGTTTTAGCTAAAATTAGCTTTACTGCAAGCTTTCTGCATTCATATATCTAATTAATCTTTCCCCCCAAAAAAAAATCAACAATAATAAATCAAACCCTTTTTAATCAGAAATAGAAAGATTAATGAATATACATTTTCTAATACGAGCAGCAGGGTAACTGCAGGAACCACAACGGCTCAGCTCCGCCGCCCACATCTAACACACAGTGTGTGTGTTTTTCCTCCCTTCTCTCACCAAACCTACATGTTCCTTTCCCCTTTTTTCCCAAAAAAAAAATTATGAAAAAAATAAGCAAAGCACAAAAACAGCAACAAATCATCAATTATACGTAACATTTTATGCATATAAATAAAATTTAGTGTGAAAAAATGAAAAATTGAAGAGGAAAAAGGGAAAGTACCATTGAAGAGAGGAAACCCTAGGTTTACAACTGTGATTCAGAATCGGGGGTTGCCAGATTTAATTTATAGGTGAATTGTTTTCAAGTTAGGGTTTTTCTTCTTGTATGGGCTGTAGATATGCACGGCTTGCTGGGTTATGTATCGTTTTTGGGCCTGTAATCCAGATTACGAAGGTTTGAACAGTCGAGTCATTTGGTTGGGCTAGACTTTTTTTGAGATATATTTGGGCTAGAATTCCGGGATGCATTTACTCCTCTTAGAGATGATGTTGTTTCTTACATTGCTAAAATTGTGACTAGTAGGGACTAAATTTGTTTGCTCAAATCATAAAGAACCAAATTTGTTTGCTTAAAAAAATAATAATAAATAGAGGACCAAATTGGTTCATTTTCCAAACATAAGGGGCTTTTTTTTTTGTGACAAAATAAAGTGGCCATTTTAGTCCTCGTCCTAGACAGGACCAAAATTGCAACTCAATGTTGGACTCCTGTTACAAGAATTGGAGTCAATCTTGAATTTCTATTCAAAGTAAGAACGAATAATGGACCAAGCGAGGAGAACACTATGGCTCATTATCAGAAGTTAGGTGTTCGACTCTTACCATTTTTCTCTAAAGTCCCTATAATAGAATAAACTTCTTGGGGGGGGGGGGGGAAACGTAAGTATAAGTCATTATTCATCTATCCAAATTCAATTCCTACCATCTCTCTCCAAAGTTTTCGGTAAAAAAAAAAAAAAGGAAAGGGTAAGTATATGTCATTATTCTTCTGTCCAAGAAAATGATCAATCTATACACAGCAACTTGCTAAATTCCTCTTGAGTGGTCACTTTCTACCCTCGGTTTAACTATTTTATCACCAAAAATTCAATGCCGACTCTACCTTTGATGTTATGCATGTGCTTGCGATCGGGATTTTATGCTAGTAGATAACTTCATCTTGGAAAAGACAAATGATCCCTAAAATCTATGTGGTTGTTTGATCTTGTTTTTTTTTTAAATTTTAAATATGTTTTTAAATCACTTTTTTATCTCATATAAACATATATCGAGAAAAATCTTTAAAACTGTTATAATAATATTAAAAAAAATCTCAAAAGATACCCATCCAAACGCATCAAGTTCCAGCAAAACACCCAAAAAAATAACAGAAGAACCATTCAAACTCAAACCCCAAATGACACTAAGATCCAACATGCAAAACAAAAAAAAAAAAAAAGGAAAATGCTACCGCTAAGCACTCCACTCCATAGGTTTCAAATATTACACTTGCTTACAGTATTTTAAGTTTAAATGCAACAAACTCAACCATGTCCACATATAAAAATTTATGCAAAATGCTAAAATGTATTACTTTTCAAATTACTTCTACATTTTAAATATTAATAATAAAATATTTATCTAAAAAAGGACATGAAAATACAGGAGAAAAAAGAAAAAAATTATCTCGAGAAAATGACTTATCTTAGGCCACAATTAGTGTTGACTAGTTATAATGGTGGCTGATGCTTGTAGATACTCAATAAAAATACCAAAACCTGCACGGGCAAAGACATTATTTTTAGATGTTATGAAACATGATCATGTAACATAGTGTGGCTGATGAAGATTAACTTTTTTCTTTTTTTCAGGAATTTCAAAATGTTTTTAAGCTATATTTATTCTTTCAATTTTTGGTGGACCTAAATATTTTGAACATCAAAATTTAGATACTTAATACTCTCCATGGCTTCATCACGTCTTAATTAACTCTTTGTATCCAATCATAAATAAATTTTCAAGATTGACTTTCTCACTCCTTTTTTCTCCTTGCATTTCAATTTATTTTTTGGTTTATGTATTATATTTTTAGTCGTGCAAAGGTAATATATGAATAAAAATAGTTGTTAGCATCTAATATGATTGTTTTAAGTAGATAAACTAACTTTGTCACATTAAAATTCAAAATAGAGGATGTATGTTTATTGATGAAAACCTCAAGGGGCCAGAAAAATTGTCACAAACTTCAGGAAAGGTTTTTGTAAATCCCTATATCTTTATATATGCATGCTATGTACATGAGTGCATATGTAAACATATGAGATAAAACTATGATCATGCATCTAAATGAAGTATAACGTAGACAAAATGGAATCAACTTGAAGTGTAAAAAATACAAATAATGATAAACAAATTTAAACCCCTTTGTGGTACTTACCATACTAGTCGCAAGTGTTTCAACTTTTTTGAGGTATCAATATCTAGTTATTTGAGAGAAGTATTTCGCAACATTATTATAGTCAAATAAAGTTCAACTTGCTTGACGGCTTAAAGATATTTTTAGAAGATTAAAAATTCAGTCCCAAATTAAAAGGTCACTTACAAAAAAAGAAATTTACAAATAAAGACACTTAAACATGAATACTTCTGCATTATATGAACTAGTGATTAAGGCATACTTATTATGCGTGCAAACAATAAAATTAAGATTATTTGTATACATGAAAATCTATTTCATCTTTTAGGAATAAATATATAGATTGTCTATGAGATAAAAATATATCAATAACTAGTTATTTTTGGTTTACTATAATTACGTGATTAAATATTTTTTAGATTAAAAAAATAACAAAAGGTGAGACAGTACAGATTAAGCGGTGCTCAACCTTTATATGTAGTTAGATTAGTTACGTCTATATATACCTACTTTCACACATATGTATATACGTATATTATGATTTGACACATAGATGCACAGACACACTGTGCAATGCATGGTTTCCATATTTGATAACTTGCACTGAGCTGATCAGTCAGTAGAGTAACATGAAAAAATGAAGCCAACCAACAAGCGTGTCTGATAGCTTTTGGTGGGACTAAGGTGAAGTTTGAAGAAATTCACGATGTTGCAGCAAAAATGTTGTTTGTGTATTGTTGGAAGTTGTCTCGATCTTTGAGATGCCTTTATTGGATAATTGCATTTTGGAATATAGGTCAGCTCATGATCTCAAAATAACACGCAAAAACACACATATTGTGACTCTTAGGGAAGTAGAGCCCTCAATTTTGTGTTGGGGATAGAGTCTTACAAAAGGTCAAATGAAATAATTCTTTTGCTTGTCTAGTATCCATAAGGAATTAAGAATAAGACATAAGCATATTGACAATGGGCCATCAAGAAAATGTGTTGCAGGATGTGGAGCATTCTCCTATGAACTTATCTATTCTGCACAATGCATTATTTACAGATGCAATTTATAATTTCTTGGTTTATAGTATTTGAAATAAGATACTATTTATAATTTTTTTTAAATTTTTATAGTACATAAGGGTATATTATCGGAGTTCTAAGTTATGATAGTTGTATGTTATAGATTAACTGGCAATACTATCTATTACCACTTTAGACAAAAATAATGATCACCAACCTCTAGAGAAATTTGCTATTCAGTGTAAAATTAACTAGCTAAGTGCAATTGTTCTTCAATTTTGATGCTCTTGGATTTATATGACCACAAGGTACAAAATTGAAAATTTTGAATTTTGAATTAATTGGTTTATCCCATTCTTTGACACTTTTTGCTTTAATTATTCAATTATTTTGTGTAGACTACCTAACTAAGGAAAGTGGGTGGAAGCAATCTGCAACTTCATATGGTAAAAAGACAAATTCCAATTTGGCCATTCAATTATAAGTATAGGTATAAGTTCAATTTTCTTGATTTAGTCATTGAAATTTGAATGTTGCGTTGGGGTGATAATTTCTTTAGTTAGCCTTTTTGCCGCCAAAAGTTGAAAGCAAATTATATGTTCAATTAAGGGGTTATTAAGGTGTTCAATTGACAGAAGGTGATACTTTGGAGGGCCATATTGCAAAAATTCCCAATTGAAGGGCTCAATTGCTGCAAACCTATATTTATGTGATCATAAGCAATTGATATTTTATTTTTGTTGTGGAGTCCATTTTCATGATTAAAGAAAATAACGTAACGTTCCCCACATTTGTTTGTTCATTTTTAGATGAACTAAGTACTGTACCTGTGGAGGAAGCCTGGTTGGCAGTCTAACATCACATAATTTTTTAGTAGTTTAGTCCTAAGCAACTTTGTATGTAAATATATCCATTAACATAAAACAAGTGTCTGTTAATGAAAGAATAATTTAGTGACTCTTTGTAAATGGAAGAATTATTAGTGACCCTTTATTATTGTAACTTTGTAAAAAGAAAAAAAAAAGATGAAGTTTTAACAAAAATGTATCAATTTTCTCACAAAACTTATTACTTTTTTTTTTTATGGTGTAACTCTTCAGTCATTGCAATTTTTTTTAACTTAATAATATTGTATCAATTATATTTAGTTTATATGTGGTACCATATTATATGTATGACGAGGATTCAATCCCACATTTATAGAGTTGTGGTTGTACTACACCATTTTAACTTCTCCCAAAAGTTTAAAAGACCTCATGTTATCAACTCCAATCTCTAATGGAGCATCATTTTGTAAACAGGGTCTCTCATTTCTTCCCTTCTTCTTTCACTTCTTGCAAATTCCGTAGTGTACCTGACGTTGTACATTGCTCCATTCCTATCACAAAAACCATCAAAATTCTCGATCATAACATTGATCTTGCAAAACCCTCTTCCAACTTATGCAAACAACCTTCAAGGATCGAATCCTGAGAGCCTAAGATCACCCACCATAATAACAAAAAAGTTTCTAAGTACTACAAAAAAAAAAAAAATCCCTACTTTTAGGTTCTGATGCTAAAGGCAGAAGATGTCCTCCTGTTACACCTATTTCGGTTTTGGCTCCAAAGAAGAAAGAAAGAGCTAAAGAAACACGGATGAATAGCATTAGTATTTCTTCATCAAACAGTGGCAGGTGGTTCAGTAGTGATGATAAAGAAGCTGATCAATTTGATGGAATATCTGATACGTTTTTCAGCTTATTATCAGGTTCTTTGGAGTCTTTTCGTCTGAAAACGGCTAAAACTAATATGACAAGATTTGATAATAAGATGAGCTCTAAATTAGGTCGTTGCTCATCTTCACTCTCAGCATATTCAGTAAATACAACTTTCAGTCAATGCAGCCAGAAAATCACCAAAACCAGCTGCAAAAGAGCGAAAAAAAATTGGAAGCTATACAAGAAGTAACTCCAAAACTGGCAAGAAATGGCAGAAACAAGATATAGTTTGTGATGATTTTGTCGGGAATGGTGGAATCTTGAAGGGCTGTAGAGTTTCTGAACCTTCAACTGAACTCTACTATAACGGTTTTGGAAGTCATCATTGCAAGAACCCCACCACGTCCCCCTAGGAAACTGACAATAGGAGATCAAGAAGGGGGCAAATGACGAGGCCTGATCATAAGGTTCAGTGTTCAATTCTTGTTGAAGATGGAATTGAAGATAGCTATATTGCTGAGAAGAGTACAAGTGATCCTTATAATGACTTCAGGAGATCAATGGTGGAGATGATAATTGAGAAACAGATTTTTGGAGTTAAGGATGTTGAAAAGTTGTTAGATTCTTTCTTGTCTTTGAATTCACCTTGTTATCTTTTTTTTTTTTTGGTAATAGAGGAAATGTCAAATATATACAATGACTAAAGTTAACTGGCTCTCTCCCAATTAACTTGTGCTAAATCTGCTTGTATGAAAAAGCCTAACCCAACAGGAGGTTGGCTACAAAACACAAAAGAATTATCTGACTTTACACCATAATTAGCTAAGAAATCTGCACAGCTATTTGCCTCCCTGTAGGTGTGAATGAATTTAATATCAATTCCCTGAGCATAGAACTTGCTGTCTGCTAACAAAGCACCAACATGAGGGGAAACTTCACATCTATTCTCTAACATGTCCACAGCCAATCTTGAGTCTGATTCCACAATCAAATGCTTTATTCCCATCTCTTTTGCAATTTTAATTCCTGCTCTGATGCTCCAAAGTTCTGCAACTAGACTTGTAGAGATGCCAATTTTTCCATAGTAGCCACCAATCCATTTTCCTTGATCATCTCTGAATATTCCTCCAATACCTGCTTCCCCTGGATTCCCTTTTACTGCACCATCTGTGTTGAGCTTGATAAAACCTGCAAGAAGGAAAGTTCCAATGGATTAATTTCGTATCCTTTGGCATAACAATATGCTTACCTTCCATAAATGCTGTATTTATCTCCTGAGCATAGGTTAGCACCAAGTTTAGCAGTGGCAACAGGTGGCTTCATACTACCTTCAAAGCATTCCTGGTTTCTATCTTTCCAAATATGCCAAATGATAGTCGTAAATAAAACATTCCATGGTACATTCCATTTAGACACTCTGTCCCTCCATCTCAAATTATATTCCATCCAGTCAAAAATATTCATGTTCAATTCTTGCACTATTTCACTGTTAGGTAAAAAAAAGCTCCAAACTTGTTTTGCTTTTGGGCAGTCCCAAAACAAATGATTGATGTCCTCCTTAATACAATCGCATCTCTGGCAAGAAGTATCAGCTGTAAACTTTCTCCTCACTCTCATTTCATTAGTGAGAAGCTTCCCATAGCTTAATTAGCCAAATAAAGCCTTTCAGCTTCTGAGGAAGTCTCATCTTCCAAATCCAATTCCAACCACCATTAGCCGAAGAGTTCCTACCAAGTCTCTTATAGGTAGATTTGGTGGTGAATTTTCCCGAGCTCTTAGGACCCCATGTAGGTTTGTCTTCAGAAGTAGTAGCTCTTGGAATAGGGATAGCAATAATGGCTTGAACAACTTCCACTGGGAGCATGTTCCTTAAGTAGTCCATATCCCAATTTCTATCTGCACAAAGAACTTCAGAAACTTTAAGAGTGTGGTCAGCTTCATTAAGTACTTTCAAACTAAAACAATACAAAGGTCTATCAAGAACCCACCAGTCATACCAAAAGGAGATACAATTACCTCTTCCTACAACTCATTTGGTGTTATTTGCAACGAAATCTTTAGTTGCAGTAATTGCCCTCCAAATGTGAGATGCAGGTCTTTTGGAAGAGTAATCCTTGTTATCATAGGGTAATCCTTGAGGTATTCACAGAGATTTGTGACACCCTCTTTGCTAATTAAAGAATATTTTTCCAAATATAGATTAATGTAAGATGTACTTCCTTGGCTTGACTAATAACTGATCTTTTTAAGCTTTGTATGTCCATTAATATGATCTGTGTGTTTTTGCTGTTTGTTTCTTTGTCCCATTTTCCCTATTTCATAGGTCAGTCCGATGGAAAACATGTTGGTAATAGTTAGTGATGAAAGAATTTAGTTAGTTAATGATGAATTAATTCATCTACAAATGTTGAAAAATTGGACATAAATAAGGCTACAATCTGACCTTGGATCAAGCCACAATCTGGCCACGGATCAAGGCCACAATGGCCAACCGCGACATGAGCTGCAGGAAGGGAGACCGAAACTTAGGCCACGGCTAATTAAGTAAATGGAACAGAATGTTTCTACCACGGCACGGCTCACGCCACGGCCATGGACAGAAAGTTTCTATCCACGAGCCGTAGCATGAGCCGCGAGTGAGAAGGCCGCGGCTCAGCCCACGGCTAACAGATAGAATAATGCGATTTCTGATCCGCGACTAGAGCCGCGATCAGTGAGGTCGCGGCTGACTTTAGAAAAAGAATGTTTAAATTTTTAGTCTGCAATTTTGAAGAGTTTTCTTCTTGATTTTTTTCAACAGACACAATGCATTGTTTAGGAAGAAGTTTTAATGTCCAGAAGACATGATTTCATTCATGTTGAATTGTAAATGTGCCATTTCATTTGAATGTCATCAAATGAAAAGGTATCAATTCATGGATTGTTGTCTTCAAAAGACATAAATATTCAAATGGATGTATGAGAAAAACTCTATAAATATTAGAGGACATTCAGACAATCTTAAGCATAGTTCTTCCTTAGATTGCAAACACTACAAAACATATCATACACATTATTCTCTTACTCATTCTTTGGGAGTATTTCTCTTTTGCTAGAGGGAAATACTAGTTTTTGGCTTTGTTATTCCTGGAGGGGATTGCCATTAAATCCAAGTAGCAACTGAGTACAGGCAAATTTTCTCAAGGAAAGTGATATACACGTCAAAGCCTATAATTTGCACTACAGCTTCTCGTAGTCTTTCCTATTGTTTTGCACACAAAAATCTCTAACAAAACATTCCGACAAGACTTTGATGATGTCTTTCTACTAGTACAATATATTTGTTGACAGCCTAAAACATCCCCAATTTGTCATCAATTTTTTTAAAATGCAATAGCGTTTGTTGATGTATGATAAACAAGATATATTTACGCTAATGTTCAAATACTCCTTGTTATAGAAGAAACTTGTTTGCCGTTGAACTAAAGGCTTTAGCTAATTGATTATATATTTCTAATCATAAAACTAAGAAATCTATGTATTAAACCAATACCGAGGTTAGTGTAGTTTCGAGGAAACTACTTGAAACAACATTGAAGGACAAGATTTTATTCTATACAGTTGTCTAGTGAAAAATAAATAACATAATTAGGAGTTAGAGTCTATGATAATTCCATTCTCCTTCTTTGAAATGCTTATTTAGTTGAATGTAAAACAGATTGGGTTACGGGCTAAAAGATCAGTCCCTCATCCTGGATTCGTCTTTTCTTCCCATGGGTTAACGAACCCAACCGAACTTCCACCAGTGGGCCGGACCTCATTTTAATCCATTAGAATTCAAAGGTTGGCTAAGTTCAGTATGCAACAGAAGAGAGCATATGACGCTGGGCCCCTTGTCTTAGTGTCACCTAAGTCTTGTTCCATTTTACCTTTTCTTTCCTTCATTTTGTGGCTTTTTTTTTTTTTTTGAGGGCGAGCTAGTAGTGCTGCAACTGAAACTGAACAAAATAGCCATTAGATGGTTTAGCTTAATTTATAAAAAAATTTTATCACTACATTTATTATTAGCATATGATGGGCCTATGGTCAACCCAATTATAAATAAAGTTTACAATTACAGCATACATTACATAATCTAGCCCATGATATTCATAACCGCGTCTGACGTTTCTCTGAGCAAGAAAGCCCAGAAAGCTGAAGGGTGAGCCTATCATATTAATTGAAATATTCATACTATGAAAAACAGTAAACAACGGCGGGGATAGCTCAGTTGGGAGAGCGTCAGACTGAAGATCTGAAGGTCGCGTGTTCGATCCACGCTCACCGCATCTTTTTCTTCGATAAATTATGCTTTTCAAGTTGGTCTAAATAATAAGTGTTCTCGATTTTGTTACGTTTCTTACCTAAAAAATTCCTTGCAAGTCAATATCACGAAATTCAACCATAGCTGCCTTTTACTTTCTCTAGTACTTCTTTCGTGCCTATTCAGATTAAAACTCACATTGTCAAAAATGCCTGCATTATTAACGTGAATAAGAGCTTTCAACAAAGGAAAAAATTCCTTGCAAGCCAATATCACGAAATTCAACCATTGCTGCCATTTACTTTCTCTATTACTTCTTTCATGCCTATTTAGATTAAAACTCACATTGTCAAAAATGCCTGCATTATTGACGTGAATAAGAGCTTTTAACAAAGAAATTTCATGGACTTTGTTTGAAGGCTTGTTTCATAGAGGATGCACATTTTGGAAGAGGGCGATTTGATTGTCCAAAAGTTAAATTCAGATCAAACATAGAAAGATAGGTGACCAGACCAACAACGATCGGCACCTTTTTTTTTTTTTGTAAGAAACAATTCCATGACCACATAGCTAAGCTTTGATTTGGCTGACTATTAGATCTTATCATGATCTATATATCTTTGTTATCATTAGGAATTTTTGCAAGTCTTCGCCTCTTCGCCCCCTAAGATGATGGTGTCAATATAAAAGAAAAGCCTCCGTTCGTTACTCATCTGTCTGAAATTTGATTTTTCCAATTGATTCACCACATTCAACAACTAGTGTGTAACATTCAAAGAAGCCAATCAAACGTAATTGATGCAAAAATTAATTCTTTGGTTTGGCCTAAAAGTTCAGGTTTGAGATTTTGCTTAGTGTATAAGCCATGTGCTAATCTAAATAGCATGCTGATTAGGTGTAATTATGCATTATAGGAGAGATCATAGAGCAAGATATGGTAGTATCATTTCAGCAATATTTTAGATGAAGCACTTGAGATTCCACTTGCATGCCGAGAAGATACTTTAATTTGAATGGTAAACATCTAATTCTAAGTCCCATTTTTCAGTCAGACGGATCGAAAGCAATAGAAAACTCTGCTTTAACTTCGACACAAGATGGAAAAGATGATATTCAAGAACCATGCTTGCTATGTTAGTGTAGACAATGGTTGATAATCATGATTGCTATGTCCTGCTACTTTTTATGCATAAACCTTCACGCACTTTTACAATTGCAACCCAAGCAGAAATGGGAAGATAAGAGAAAGAATTCCATCATAAGAATTGCATTAAAGTTCCCTTGACTCTGAAGAATTGGTATGCTAATTTTGATGCTTTTCAAAAGCTCATAGGCAAGGCACTAAAGAGACTGAATTCACGCCTTTCCAATGCGACCCTCCTTATTAAACTTACATAGATGCCAGAAATTGACCCAACAATAGCTTGCCGATAAGGTTTTTGTAGCTTTGAACGATACCATCTTATAGTAGATGCATGATATAAAGCAAGAGAAAAGTGCACTTTATCCCTTGACACACAGTATCCTCAAACTCAGTGGCATGGTTCAATTTCGCAGTTTCGTCCACTAAGATAGTAGTTTAATTGAGATCCGTTGGTGACAACTTGAATGCACTGAAGAAGTAGAGAATTGAGATTTTATCCAAATTTGGGAATTGCCAAAAGCCTTAGGAACAATATCTTCTAAATGACCACAAGGTTTTCGTCTTTTCTCTTTTCGAAAAAGGTAAGGCACTCATGATCTCTTAGTTGCCTATTAGTTGGCTTGATATGCTAGAGATGTTGATGGCTACTCGCTAGAAATGTGCATATATTTGAGGACGAATCTACCTTTGTATCTTCGATCCACTAAAACGATAGCATCAGTTTTGGTTAGGAAAGTTAAATAAAGAATAACTAGTGTAAAAGATTTACATTTCCATTCAAAAGCGATCATGGTTGGGTTGAATTGAAGGATTCCTTTAGAATTATGGATGCTTGCTACCAATTCATCCATTTAACAAAGTCCAGGCCTCAGTTACAATTCCAGTAATTATGTTTCAATTTGTTCCTACTGACATGCAGATGGTAAAGACATTTGAATCAATTGGAAAAATCTGTCACATGAAGTAAAGGTCATCTTCCAATCTGTGCTTTGGTTGTCTCCCAAGAAGGAAAAAGCATAAAGATTAAAGGGAAATGGTGAGATATCTTCAAGATGGTGACCCAAAGACAAGCCAAAGAACAAATCACAGCGTGTGGAATCTTTCTACATGTCCTGATTAAGCAATTCTATCTTGTTTTATCTTCACAACATAGCGTTTACTTTAGGAAAAATTCTACTCTAGGGAGTCCTTATAAGGATTGTGTTAAATTATATTACACACTTACAAAAAAATACTTATTCTAACCATCCTCATTTTGTATTACGACTAAGATATTGCTGTGCTAATAAGAAAGTATGAGAAAAGTGGTTAAATTTTACAGAAAAGTAACAAATTTTTGTAAAAATTTGCTAGAATTCTATTAAAAAATAACGTATTTGCTTGTCGTTATGTTATTTTTCGTTAGGAAAATAGCACTGTCAAAGACTGTAACTAGATTTTTAGTTACAGACAAATCTTGACCATTCAAGAGTCATCATCAATTACAAACTCTAATCCTTATTTAACCTGTAACCTGAAATACTGGTTTCTTACATAAGTATTATTATTTTTTATTATTATTGCAACATAGGTCCTAGGAAAAAAAAACTTTTGCTGACATTTTCATTACTAGATTTTATATTTACTTTTAAATTAGGATTTAGGATTTAGGGTTCAAGATTTAGGGGGTAGGGTTTATGCTTTTAGAATTTAGGGTTTTAATTAATTATGTTATTCTTTTTGTTAAGGAAAATTATGGTTAGTTTTTTATTTATTAAAAATAATTTTAGATTTTTTTTAGTAAGTTAGGATAATATAAGATTCTTTTAAAATTAAATTAAATTCGTATTAATTTAGAGAAATACTTTTTTAGTAAGTTGCAATAATATGGGACTCTTTTGAGATTAGTTTAGATTATTGTTAATCAAAAAGTAACACATTACGTTAGGTGTCTGTTACACTGAATATTACAGCGTCTTTGACGCTACTATTGTTCTTTTCGTTACTGTAGCATTGTCCAATAAACTTATATTATACGAACTATCAAGCTTTCTTAAAAATTATGTACAGTTAGATTATAGCCTTGACAATTACTTGTTCTCAGAAATCCCCATTTTATATCATAAGCAAATCTTGCACGAACAATTTAAGATATACAAAATCGGAGTGCGAATTTCTAAGCGTTCACCAGACAGAGAACAGAGGGGAAAGGAGGGTTAACTTGCTAACTAGAGGGGTTAAATTAAAGAGAATCTAGCTAGGCTTGGTGAAGTTTGCTGCTTGCACTTTGGAATCTAGCCAGCATGTGGGAATGATTTAAGGAAAGTGAAGGAACACATTGAAAGTGGCGGTCCCCGAAAGACTGACGCTGGAAAAGAGAAGAGAAGAGCCAAGAGAGGACTGCTAGATTTGCTGGCTTGAAACCTCTCACTCACTCACTCTGGTGACCCAGAGAGATCTTCCAATTCGAATATCCCACAGCTGCTGCTGCTGCTGCTGCTGATGATGATGATGAAAAGTCATTCTCATGCATGCACACGCGCTTGCTTGTCTTGCCCTTTTCATGCACGTATTCAAAAGATCAAAAGGGTTTCCAATTTGCTCCCAGTTAAGCTGGAGCTTGCGGGCCAGGTTTAATGGATCACTACAGTGGATGCCCTGATGTGGAAGCCATCATAGCACCTCTTCACATTAATATTCTTATTACCACACGTTTCTTTAAAAAACTTTTTGAACCTAAAAAGAAAAGATATGGATGAAGTATGAATAACATCAGCTACCCTCATATTCATATTTAGTAGTATAACTAATATAGGTTTATTGAAAAGCACTGAGAGCATTTGCCAGAGTGACTCTTTACTGAACAATTTTAATATAAAGGAACAAGTTACCATCAAGACAGAACGAGATGAGGATCAAAGAAAATTGAATTAATTGTGATGAGTAAAGTGGTTCATTTTACTGTAAAACTATTAAGATTGATATTAATCCCTCCTTCCCTTCTTGAATTTTTTTAGCCATTACACAATTGAGCAGAGTTTCTGATCCGACATACTCTACGGTACGTGTCAATTGGTGTCATGTGAAAGCCGATGAAGATTGTTGGTATAGGAGAGATTTGATTATAGATATATCAATCGGTCTAGGAAGTAGGTAAACATTGAAAATGCACACTGTGGAACAATTTGGCTCGACACTTAGGACCTATTCTTAATAGCTTCTTTTACCTGATTTTAGCTTATAATTTTTAAAAAATCTATTTTGTGATGTTCTCAACTAGTTTTTCTACTATGTTTTTAGATTTTTGTAAAGCTAAAATTATGAGTAACTGATTATTAATTTTTCTAAAATTAATTTTTATAAAAATCAGAAGCTATTGAGAACAAGCCCTTAGTAGTGTGAAATTGAACAAAAAAAAAATGTTTTTGTTTAAAACCTATCACTATACTAAAAGAAACTAAAACTTAAGTCTCCTATGAAGAAAATCAATTAATGATCCAAGAATGATTTATTTTAGGAGAGGAAGTCATGACCATTAGTATTCTGGCTAAGATTATTATCATCCATAATTTGATTCTCCCTTTTTTGATTTGTTTATAGTAATAATTAGCAGGATATCCTGAAAATAATGCCGTCCTTTGTTTCGGATGAGAATACCCTTTTTATCTTTGTAACAAAGGATTAAAAAAAAAAAAAAATTAACCACTTGGAAATTAGTCGCTTACCGCTTGGCCCAGCTCTTGTTCCTAGGGAAATTTTCTTGAACGATTGGAACAGATTGGATTTTGTAAGAAGTAGTTAAATAATCTCAGGTTTATCAAGCAAATTAGAGATTTGATCATGTAAGTTTAATTAAGAAATGCATAAAAACAAAGACTAGAAAGGACAAACATAATTAATAATAGACAGCTACCAAAATACATGTCTTTTCACATTCATGTACTTTTCAAAACAAGTATCGTAGTGTACCAAAATAATAAGACAGCTACCTCATGAAGCCTTCAATTAGGCTTAATCGAATCAAACTCAACAGGTTGAAGGGTGTAACAATGACCAAATGTTAAATACATCTATAACGCGTATGGCACACAGTTCCAATAATTTGAAGTAGCACAACTTAGCTCTATTTTTAAAAAAGAACACGAAAAAGAAAAAATAAAATCCAAACACTCTATAACATCTATAACTACTAAACATTTTGTTGAAAATTAATCACTTTTTTAATATTTCCAACTTGAAATTGAATTTTTGCTTTTTTTTATTTTATAATTTAGATTATTTGTCAATCAATTTTTTATATCGTTTCAAGCAATCTGTGGCAAACTTATTGTATTAGTTACGGAAATTTTCTTTCTTCAGTTTCTTTGGTCAAAAATTGGATTTGTATTTGGCTATAGTAGACGTATATTCCTAGAGCAAGTCACTCATGTCAGAAATATATACGAAGTCTATAATTGATATTAGAGCAACTTATTTAATACCACTAAAAACATTTAAATGGCATTTGGTTTAAGAAAATCAGGGAGGAAAATGAGTGTTAGTAATAATAACACCTATTGTTGATGTATAGAAAACAACTATTACTATCTTTCAATCGAAATGAATAAATTAATTAAGATCTTTATAATTTCTTCTAAAATGCTATTCTATCAAACTCATTAATCCTTTTGAAGGAATGATACCTATTCTATTACTAAACTAAACACGATGGGAGGAATGGTGAAAATCCATATTCATAGTAAGATTTATAATATTTATAGTGATAGTGATGGAGAAATTTAAACCAAACAGCTCTTTAATTTATTTATGAAGAAATATGAAGATGATTAGACACCAACAGTATTCAATTTGAAGGGGGGTCAACATCTTAAACTTGGATAGCCATTGGACAAGATATTTTTACGAGTGTTGACGTACTTGCCATCAAATTACTGCAATCCCAATTGATTGTCTTGCTTAATTCTTTAAAGTGATATTGTACATCATTTACTGAAGTTTTATATACAATTTTCACATGATAATGATTTGGATCAGATATCCTACTATGCAAATAAATTCTTCCACAAATTTGAAAAGACTGCAAATAGATTTTTCAAGAACTAGAAGTTTAACTGTCAAAAAGAGCAAAAGTAGGAGATTGTATTAAATTAAATGAGGACATAAAGGGCAGAACAATTTTTTTATGAGGCTCAAAACCTTTTTGAGAGTGCTGAATAGGTGAACATATTACGACAAACATTCCCAAATACTCATATGATTAGCTTGGAGCCAATCATTTACTTGGGCTTCTCGAGATAGATGCTGATGATTCATTGACGAATAAGTGCTTCCCAACCATCTGATCGGATGTTGACTTCTACTGGGCAGTCAATGAATGGTCCATAATTTTCGAGGGTACATCAATCAAAACCGTTAAGATAATCAATTTTCTGGACCGCACCTAATTAAATGTTCTGATCATATCAAATTGGATGGTCCTGATGAGAAGGCATGTCCTCGCAGAGTTAGTATCTTATTGCATGAGTTTGTGGATCATAGTCACCGTACATGGACCACCATGTATCCATTTAGGTTAATGTAGGAGTATTATATTACACAAATACTCCGTTAAGCAAGTCAAAATTATTCATAGTATGCTTCTGTTTAAGTTAGGTTGGTAAGAATAACGGATTTACCTTGTTTGGAGTTTCTATTACACTTTATGATTTTAAACTCATATTACAAATTTAAGAGAGTAATATGTATATATTCGCTATATCTCTTAAATGAGGAACGTGTGATATTCTCTTAGATAGTATAATACGAGTGTAATATCATAAAGTGTAACAAAGCATCTAATGTCATTCACCCCACTCTAAGAAATTCACAGTTTACGTCACTTAATTACTTTTCACATTCAAGCAAGACGAGGTGCACTAGTTGGACAAGTAGCAATAACTAATGACAAACAATCCCTTTCAAATGTCAGGTTTAGGTCTCAATCTCATAGCTGCGTCTCTTAGTATATACTTTATCATAGAAAAAAAAAAGAAAGAAAGAAAAGTTTAGTTAGGACAACCTAAAACAACAAAAATTTGGAAATGATTGAATTATTTTTGGCTCTTTCCAACATTCTTTTCTAGTTGCTTCAAATTCAATATCTAGAGTACTTTGATAGTCATTTCAAAAACCGGTTAGCTAATAAATGCATGTTCTTTGGTAATGTGGCCTAATCCCTGGTGAAAAGTACAAAGGCAAAGTTGTTGATGAAAAGCTACATCGTCTTCAATATTTGCCTAATACAAAGGTAGAGTTTCTATCTCATCATGCATGGTTTTATGGTTCGTATTGAAGGGCGGTGGGAAGATTTTTTATTCTTCCCCTACGGATTTGAGGAAGCAACTTTTGCCCCAGACTCATTGAAGTTGGAAAAGGGATCATGAAATATGAACTTCAAATATTTCTAGCTTGAGTTGGTAGTTTGTTAATCAAGCCCATGCAACTCTCTGGAACAGCACTTAATTGTGTCTCAAACAAAGATTAGATTACAAACTAGGATTTTGAAGTATAAAATGAGCCATCAACTCAAATATGGAGTCATATTCAACCATTTTTCATGCCAACTTAGTCAAAAGTATATTGGCAATGAGTAGAGTGGGCATTAACATTATATATTAGTTTGGAAAACTTTGAGATTTTGATGTGGGACTCTTAACACTCCCGTCAAACATGACTCAAGTTGAAGAAAGTCCAAGAATTGAAACGGCAATTGACAAGAGCCCAAATGAAACGGGTTAAGAAAGAATCGAGTCGCATATGAAAGTGAGAATAAGATCCAAATCCTAACTTTGATACTGTGTCATAGAACACGAACTTCCATCTCAAAACCAATTAATAATGAGTAGAGTGGCCTATGCACCTTATATATTAGTTTAGAAATTTTTGAATTTCAATGTGGGACTCTTAACAGTTGTTTTCAAGAATTGAGTTTTTGTACCCATCATCGTTTGTTTGTGTTATATTATATTGAGATCTATTTATTCTCTGGCGAGGCTAAAAATAGGGTAGGATTCACCCACAATTAGTTAGTCCTACTTTTCAACTCTTTTGCTTCGTGATTATACACTTTTAGGGTGTACAACATATAATTTATTATGTACCCTAAGACCCTAAGAACACAGCATAGACAAAGCTTTTATATTAAGAGATCATTAATTAAGAGGTGTGTGGTCTTTAAAGCATTTTACTTTAACCGAAAGTTGGCTGTCTTAATGGAATTCTCTTACTAATTATAACATTACAAAACTGTTTGAATATAAACTTCCAAATTAAAAGGTAAAGTACAATGTGTAAACCCTTGCTTTGGCTAATTAGGGGTAATAATTAGCCCAAACGGCCTAATGAAAAGAACCCTTCTCTTTAAATCCATTGGGCCACAATCTCCACCATTCCTCTTAGCAAAATAGGCTAAACACATGGAACACGGAATTATTATTTGATCTTTCTTGCTTGCCCTTTTGTTGTAGGTAGTAGCTTAAAAGAAGAAGAACAAACTAGATTTGTTTTTGTGCTTGAGTATAGAAACTTTAAATCGTTAAATGCAGCTAAAATTCAAAATATGCAACTATAAAAAGAGTTGTTAAAACTCTAAAAAATAAGGAATGTTATCTATATTTGTGACATTAATCCGATTATATATAAGGATGAATGTAACTCAACTAGAATTGCAGCTCAAATTTGTCATTTGGTTTTCTCTCTTGCAATTTGTGGCTGCTTACTAGGCGCGTATAATTTCACTAAATACAAATTTAGTGGAGCTGCGATATTGATATTTCACTCTTTGTTAATAGCACTGTATTTTCT
Source organism: Mitragyna speciosa (assembly GCA_024721245.1). Classification (NCBI taxonomy): domain Eukaryota; kingdom Viridiplantae; phylum Streptophyta; class Magnoliopsida; order Gentianales; family Rubiaceae; genus Mitragyna; species Mitragyna speciosa. The sequence goes on from CM045557.1 coordinate 4,295,351, forward strand.
TTGTGAATTTTACACATGAACATGAAAAAAGTGTAGCCAATTTCACTGCCCAATTTAGAGTGATAGTATTTTGCTTACAAATGACCAATTCAGTCATATAATTGATTACTTTTGTTCTTGTCTCACTTCGTCATGTCCACAACAAACAATAATAACTTTTTCTAGAGTTAAATTGTTAGGGTGTTAAATTGTCATATGAATTATATCTAATTTCCCCTTATTTTGGTCAAGAATTGTGTTTAATACTTCCATTTATTAACTTTTTGATATTTGGCCTTAATATAGGAAATTGTGGAAAAATGTTCTAAATTCGTCTAAAATTCCATAAGACTATGTCTGATAGAGCGTGACCACGGGCTACTGGTACTGCTGTGTAGCATTCTGGACGTGAATTAGAAGAAATTTGCAATTGGGGGGTCTCACTTTCTTTTGTGTGGTGAATCTGAATTGGGAAGAGGTTTAGAGAGAATTAGAGTTGATTAGAAAAGAGGAATTTTCCCAAAAAGCAAAGATTTTACAAGGAAATTGAGTTGGAGAAGGAAACAAAGAGCAAAAAGGAAAGAAGGAAGGGAAAAAGAAAAGAAACGTGCAGGAAACAAAATAAGACATTGGGGGACGCAATTTCTGCAGGAAGACACACGCAGATTTGCAGAAAAAATTAGAGAGCCTTAGTTTTTTTAGAATTTTTCATTAGTTCTTTAATTTCTTCTTTTTCTTTCTCTAAAAAAAACAACAAAAATTCCTGTTAAATATTTTTGGAGATTTGAAGCCATGATTCGTGGCTAGACTCTTCTATCTAGTTGAAGGATAATCGAAACTCTTGGTTCATCTATTACTGTGAGATCTAATTGTTTTTATTATTTTCTGCGTTTTTGGGTATTTATTTATTCTCTATTTAATTCCAAGGTGATTGTGTTCATTCTTGTGTGATTATTCTTGTGCAGTTAAATAATTGGCCACTATTTAATTGTCAAGTAATCTAAAGCCATCTAAAACGTCAAATCCGTTATTATTTGATAGTTTTAGTATTTGTGGCAAGTGATTAATTCAATCGTAATAGAAACTTTTGGATTATATCACTGAGAATAAATAATCTAATTTGAACAAAGCCTCTGTAGGTATTTGCTGGTTAGAATTGGTGGCTTTTCTAGTTTTAAAGCTGTTGAATAATTGAATCCTAAGGTCGTACCTAGGGTTATTATTTGATTAGGGAAGTAATTAACGGTCGTACCTTGATTACCGACACAGTAAGGAAGAGCAGGTTGTTAGAGCTTCTCAACAACCATAACCAATTTATTCATGAACGTAGAAATTTATTATTGCATCGATGATCAGTTAAATTGAACCAGAGTTAAGATTATTCCTTTGACTAGAGCTTAGTTAATATTTGATTTCGTTTAAATTTATTTTGTGTTATTAGACTTCTTTAATTGAATCCTTTGATTTAATTATTAGATCTCTTAACTTGAATTCTCTTTATATTAATTCTTGTTAAATCCCCCTCCTTTAATTTTTGGTTTTAAAGAAAATAAATCTACTAGTCCCTGTGGATACGACCCTACTCATCACTGCACTTCATTCTTATTTTTTATTGAGTAGGTGAATTTATTTTGCTAGTTTGACACCCAACATAAATCATCATGATATTTGGTAAATTACCCAAAAAATTATTTTTTTCATAGTTATCTTATTATAAATGTATATTACGTATCCAAGAGTATGGTAGATAGTTTCAAAGTTCTGATATACTTTTCTTTCTACTCTAGATTATATCTTGCTCAAGAAAGTTATAGGCCTCATTTTTTAGCATTAAACCTTCATTATCAGATACGGTTTTTGGTTCTTGAAATCTGAACACAAACAGTGTGGACAAATCACTAATTATCACAGAACTAAAGAAGAACAACGTATTTTCTTGCCTTTGTTTTTGCATATATAGTGCAGCCAGTTTTCTTGAAACCACTCCTAATACAGTTACCTTTTAAATTAGTCCTCATTAATGTTTAAGCTTCTACAAATGATGTCAACAAATATCAATTGGATGATACAGACTCGATTAAGTTTATAGTCCTCATTAATGTTTAAAACGTCCGCTAATGATGCAATTTAGTGTCATTCAAAACACCAAAAACTTCCACGGTTTAATTGTTTTAGTTAGGTTTGAAACCCTACAAATGGACCAATCTTTTAGTACAGCTCATTATTGCACGTATTTTAACCTTTATAATTTTGAAATTGTTGATGAATTTTTACAGCATATATATTCAACTAAAGAGAACAAGGGAATCACGGAATCAAGAATTCTTTTAAGTACTACTTTGAAGTTAAAATTCAGAGCACGTTTTTTGAATTTGTCATGTTATGATCTTTGATTCGTCTAGATAAAGCTTTTTATTCAATGGATTTGTTTCTGTCATAAATAGTTTTTTTTTTTTTTTTTGACATTTGCGGATATTTGACCAGTTGACACCTAGGTGGTTAAGGCTCTAGATGAAAATTTTAAGCTTAATGTTGAAATATATTGATTCCTAGGCAACCATTATTTGAATTAATATGCGAACATATACATTGAACTGATGATATATCAAAATCAACAAATTGTAAATCAAATGGCTTTCAATTTTTAAGTTTTCACACAATTTCACAAATCCTGTTAAATTCAAAGTATATGTCCTTACAAAAGCCAAGTCAAGAAACTAGCAAACTTAGATCTAATTTAGCTTATAGCTAAAACGTGTGTTTTTCATTGCTAATTTGTTTAAATAATGACAAATATCTAAAAGCATGCTTCTAAAGAGAGTAGTGTTGTTTATTCTCCAATATGAATTCTAGCTGATTGCTTGACCATGTTTCCCGCAAAGCGATTCTTCAATCTTCTTGAATGGAACATTTCTAAAGTGACAATTGTGTATCATTGTACGCATGATTTTGATCTCATGATAACTAACCATTTACAAAAGCATAAGGCTTTGAACATGGCTTGTTGAATTGTTATTTCTTTTCTTTCTGTTTTAAATTGCAGATTCTATCAGTTAAATAGTTTATTTCAAGTTTACATATATAGGTTTTATAATTGGTTTTATGAATGTTTTCCACTTGATGCACCCAAAATTAAACATGAACGACAACAGTTGGTTCATCAATAAATTGAGGTGGATTAAGGTATATTGGCAAGAGAAAGCCAATTGATATGCATGTAGACCAATTGGCTTCCAATATGCCTTAAAATGCATTAATGGATTTCAAAGTCTAATGTCTACGCAAGTCAAATTGCAAATAAACCACCATAAGGAGACAAGAAATCTAAATGCCCTCATGCCTTATTCACAAAGTAGGCAGATTAGTTCTCTTATTGGTCGGTTTTCTTCCTCTTTTTTTTTTTCTTTAAATAATTTTTGCTTTATTGGTGTGCATGGTCAGGAGCAGCCTGAACAAACTGAACAAGGCATATTCATTAATACTTTTGGCATAGTGGTCCCAAAAACAAGTTGGAAGCAAATGATGATTTCAATCGAGAAATGGCAGATGCCATAAAGATTTTGAATACTCTAGTGATCATCAAGAAATTGGGTACCATTACCAAATATTTCGCCATCATATTTAATTGCAATCCTCTATTTCTGAATGCTACCATACAATTCAAAATCCTACATGGACAGTCATCAACCTCACATGCCTAACTATACATATGGACTACTTTAAAAAGAAAAAAAAAAGAAAAAAAAGAGAAAATACATCAGATTGTTAATAGTGTCAAATCCAAGCCGCAAGTAAGTAACTTCTTGATCAAATGAACAAGAATTTTTGTTCTTCTCACCTCCTATAATGTCATAATCTCCTACTAATTAGAGAATTTGGCCAATATACAAGGTGTACAGGTTGTGGTCTAGAGCTTAAGGTCCCCCACAAAAACCACCAACTTTTTCGCTTTTCTGTCAATTTTGTTACCCAACCCAAGTTATGGTGGTGATGGATAAAAGGGTTTTTGATGGTATACTTCTTTTTCTTTTCCTTTTTCTCTGTCTATCTTTGTTCTTTTTCTTTAAGTGGAGAAGCAACTTCATGAGGTACCGACTTTTCTACAAATGGTACCACCAAAATTCTCCAATCAGCTAGCTAATCAACTCGTCAGTCAAAACCTCTAATGTGTCCTAGAACAAACTCAAAAACTATTATATTGCAATGAAGATGAACGGGCAATGTAGGAGAAATGTTTTGATTCTGCTTTCCAACACATTTCAATGTCATTTGCAATTCTCTTAGCGTCCATTGATGCACCAAGCAAGCCACGTTTGGTGAACCCCACGGCATATAGCCCACTTTCGCCTTTCCAACCATTTGGAAATGGTCTTTTTGGTAGCCCATCCTTCACTGAGAACATCTCTTTTTCCTGGGATGGAGGGGATAAATTAATTAATTAACTCCCCCATTCTAACTTTTTGAATTATTAGTGCTTTGAACTTGTAAGAGCATCCTTAAGAAATAATGAGAAAGTTGAAGTAAAAGTACCTTCAGCCAAGATGGCACATTGCTTCTGTAGCCAGTTGCGAAGATGATTGCATCGAATTTTTCTGTCTTTCCATTCACAAATTCTGCAGAGTGACGTGTAAGTCTTTGAATGCCCGGAGTTACCTGCAAAAATAGCAATAAATTTAGCATCTCCCAATAGATAAACTAACATTACTTTCTTAATTTGGCCAAGTAGTAAAACATTTTTAAGGAAACATATTGTTCATAGAAATTGGTCTACTATTGCTAACATTTTTACGCGTATTAGTTGTAATCTAACTATACAAAAGAGAACTTTTCTCTTTGGGGATCAAATCAAGAAAATTTAACAGCTAGGCTTTGATTTGAGTTTCAATCTTTTCATCCCAAACTATTGCTTTCCCACAGTTGAAGATGGCTGGCAATGTCACACTCATTTTGAGTAATTTTTGCAAAATTGGCTGCCTATGAGCTTGGAGAAAGTAAAAAGGGGCTGCTGGCCCCTTTGGCTTCAATTTGTTTTGCTTGGACAAAATTGGAGAAATTTTGGTCATGTTGCTGGATTCGCTTCATATTGCAATCATTGATGAAACAAGTATATGGGATCCATTCCATTCGATTCCAGTTCGAAACCCACCCAAAAAAATAAAAAAAAAAGGGTTTAAAAACAAAAAGGAAAATAAAAAAGTTGATAGGATTTTTGGTTGTTCATGATGATATGAGTAGATTGACAAGTACCTTAATGTCTCCACTTTTAATCTTGGCCAGTGTCCCAACATCCAGCACCGGTGTCTTTCCGGACAAATTCTTTAGCTGTAGCGGTCCCCTTTGGGGGCGATTAAGGCCGTATCTCGCGGTGTCCCCGAGCATGAGCCTCGATACAATCAACAAGAAACCATCGACAAGGCGCATGGGCAGCCACTTGAGCAACCACATGGACAGCCCAAAAGTTGATTTTCCAAGCATCTCCCGTGGAAGGACGTGCACCTAGTAATTTCATCATCATCATCATCAAAATCATCATAAGAAAGGCTGCCATATAGATTTGGGTGGGAGTGCTATTTTTTTTTTAATTGTGAATTTATGAAAAGATTAAATGACCAGAACAACTGGCCATGCCAATTCTTGAAGGGATGGTTTTGATCATTGCTGGACTCAATGTGGTAGCTAAAGGGAAACCCTTTACAGAGCAAAAAAAACATTGATGCACAAATCAAATTTCCAATCCTAAGTTTCTGACCAATGTTCCGCGTGCTTTTAGAATTCCAAGAAAGTGACTTATCGATCAGGGATTTTCTGTTACAAGAATCTTAAGGAAATAGTTCTATGCGGATTCTAAGATTTGATATACAGTTGGAATTCGATTGGACTTACAACTAAAAACAGTTGGAAACCCCAAAACCACAAGTGTGTGTGTGTGAGAGAGAGAGAGAGAGAGAGAGAGAACAAACTAGGGTTGTAATTGGGGGAAAAGAAAAAACAAAACATGGGGCAAATTGAAGCTGTTTATTCAGATAGGTATTTGAAAATTCCCTAACGCAAACATACATAAAATATTTTAAGATATCTTAGGAAATCTCAAAAGTTGAAAATGAAAAACTTTTGCTTATTAAATACGAGATTCAATTCAAAAGCTTGAAGAGACAACAAAAACAAATTAAAAAGTTCGTAATGGATCTGCTTTACGTGGCAGAGATAAAAACCGAACAAAAAATGAAAAAGATTGTCTCAAATTAGCTAATATTGTTCTTCAAATTAACTAGTAGTGTTCTTACTGTATCTCTGACCGCAAGTGTAGGACTAGCATTATGATTGCAGAGATCCAAGCAAACCTCCATTCCTGAATTCCCACAGCCAACCACCAAAACCCTTTTTCCGCTAAAAACATCTCCACTTTTATACAAACTTGTATGCATTATAGTCCCCCCAAATTTCTCCATCCCTTCAATATTTGGCACTACAGCTTCTGCATTTTCCCCTGTGGCCACGATCAACCACTGGCAAACGTACTCAGTCTCCTCTTTCTTCAATCCCACCGTTCTTACTCGCCATAACCCGAGAACTTGATCATACTCAGCACATACAACTGACTGATTAAAAATTGGACTAATGTCAAACTTTCTTGAATATGCTTCCAAGTATCGAATAAACTGCTGTTTAGTTGGATATGTTGGGAACGCTTCTGGAAAAGGCATCAATGGAAGCTCGCAAAATTGCTTTGGGAGGTGTAGTCGAAGTCGATCATACGTCTTGAGCTGCCATAAAGAAGCTATGCAATGAGATCTCTCTAATACAACACTTGGGACACCTTTTTCCTTCAAACAAGCTGCTGCTGCTAGCCCTGATGGTCCGGCACCGACGATGATCGGTCCGGGAATACAAATACACCTAGAAGATTTCATCATCATCGTGTCATTCGGTTTGCGATCGTGTAGTCTTTTGCCTTCAATTTCCCTTAAGTAGTCCATGAAGAAGCAGTGTAAGATGCTACACTGGCCGCCAGTATAACACCCCAGAATGAAAAAAGAAAAAAAAAAAATAGTAGTTGTAGTTAAGACTGATCAAACAAACAAACAAACAAACTAGATTATAACTGTACAGCTAGCGCCCTTTGTCCTCGTACTTGAGATATGACCGAATATAAGATGAGACAAAGCAGAGATTTACGAAGATCCATTTGGTAAAAGAGAACGTGGGTTTTGTGGAGGGAAGGGGAGGGTGTTAAGTGATGCTTTCTATTGGAGTATAGAAAAGCAAACACTTCTCTCCTTTCTCCTAGAGAGAAATTTGTCTGTTGTTTTGATGATCAAAAACATATATTTGTGAAGCGATTAATTATAGGGGGAGAAGTGTGTTTTATCTAGAACTAGGAGTGGAGGATTTTTGAGAAAATTGGAAAGTCCTTGAGAGGTGGAATGGATCAAGAAGAGGAGTTCTTATCCACTTGTGAGAAAGAAAGAAAGAATGAATGAATGAACGAACGAATTCCTCTAAATCTAAATGTAGGAATAACCGGAGGGTGAAGCGAAGGGTGCGGGGCTAAATCAGCATTCATTCAACTGAAAGAGAAAGAGAGGACAGAGAGGTGTGTAGTATTATATGGTTTATATGTTGTCTAAGCCTAAACATTCCTTTTGTTCATGGGAGCAATGACTTGATTTGAGTTCCATTGGAATTTAATCTCTATATAATCAGAGAAGGGAGGGAAGGTCGATAGATAACAGCAAGTAATGGAAGTGGGGCATATATATTAAATGTTGTGTGTGTCTATTTATACATTTTAATTTGTGGTATAAACAATACCCAAACAAAACAAAGTTTTATTCCTACTATATTTATGTTTATTATAAACGTCACTATGGTTGTCATGTGGGAGACTTCGGAGGAGCCATTTGGGTGTTTTGATGAATAATTAATTACTTAAAGAAGTAAACTTCTCTAGTATTTTTCACAATCCTTAAAAAATCATGATTAGGTCGGTTCAAATCTTCTATGAAATTTTTTTTAGATATCCAATATAAAACTATTTGGTATCAATATAAAAGTATATGAAACCACATCGTCACTTATATTAGATACAATTGGACACCTAAAAAATTAAACAAAATATTTGAAGTGGGATTAGGATAAATTAATAATTCACTAGGCTGCTCTTAATTAGGATTTTGATCAAACTATATATTTGTGGTGTGATTATCATTTACCAAAGAAAGGTACTTATGGTTGGCAATGAGTTGGGATTTGGACACCCATCCGGGCTGAAATAAGTAAGAACTGCAATCAAGTTCCATTACATTTGGGGCCGTTATGATCTTTAACAGAAAAAGTAGTGTAGGTGTGTGTCTAATTTATACGTATGAGAACTTGTTTTGAATGTTTTTATTATTCTTGAAAAAGTAGGATAAGAAATTTCATATTACCTCAAGGCCTATTTGGATGGCAGAGAAAATAAAAGAATTGGAGGATCTTGTACGGGAGAAAACGATGGAAATGAGGAAATTTAATAATTTAAAGAATCCTCAAAAAAATAATCCTCAAAAAAAAAATGAAAAAGAAAAGTGAAGCTTTGCGAAATTTTGTATGATATAAACTTCTATAAAAAATAAATATGTTGAATGTCCAAAATGATTGCATTATTTTCTAAACTCACCAAAATGATTCGGAAAAAAAAAAAAAGATAAAGAATCACTCCAAGTTTTGTTTTCCTTTCGCACTTCAATTTTCTAATGTTCTGTTCTTCAGTGATATCTCAAGTAGGCATATTATGTATAGATATAGGTTATGGATGTAATCGAATCAAGTCGAGTCTGAATACTACCAAACTTGAGCTTGAGTTCATTAATATTACTGTCGCTTGAGATCAAGCTCGAATTCGATCAAATTTGTAATTCGAAACTCGAGCTCGGCTCATTAATTTTAAGGAGTGCTCAAGTTCGACTCGAGATTACTCGTGAAAATGCTATCAAGCTCAAACTCGAGTTTGTACTTGAAATTCATGTACAATTGATATGGATAAATTGGTAATTATATATATATATATATATATCTCTATATAACATTTAATACACACACACATCGAACTATTCGACGAGCTGTTCGAACCTACCTTTTGCTGCTCGAATTTTAGTTCGTTTAGTATATAAGCTGCTCAAGCTCGACTTGAATTCGGTCAACACTGAGTTTGAATTGAACAATAGACCAAACTGTTCGCAAGCTGCTGGGTTTGCTAACACCCTAATGCAGGTGAAGTATACAATCTGCTTGGTCCTTATATGTGAAAATTATCTTATTAACATTTACTGCGTCCGAATTGATCTACTTTTATCTTAAACTTGCAAACGCATTGCGAGAAATAAAACATACAAAGAAACTTAATGAGGTTTTCTCTCTTTTTCCCTCACCACTTATTCTTTATTCTTCTATTCTTTTCAGTGATGTCCCGAAGTAGGCCAAATGAATAAACATCTGATGTATGTATTCTTGTCCTTAAAAATGAAAACTATCTTTTCATCATTAGATGCATCCATAATGATCTTATTCTTTCCTAAACTCAAAATCATAATTGAGGAAAAACAAATGGGAAAGAAAAAGAAAATTATCAGGTTTTTGTTTCTTTCCTAAAGTCAAAATCATAATTGAGAAAAAACAAATGGGGAAGAAAAAGAAAATTACCAGGTTTTTATTTCTCTTCTATTTTCTCCTCAACCAGTGTTTTTATCTTCTCTTATTTTCTTCAACTGGTATTTAAAACTAGGCCTAGTATAAAGATATACATATGATGTTTCTATTTTTGTCCTTAGACTGCAAATTGTATTATTTTTATTCGCTTATCAATAATTATCCGGATGTCCTGAATAATTATTCTAGTTAGTACTTTTTTGTGCTTCCATAAGAGGAAAGAGACGTACTATAGAGCAAGAAATTCCACTAGCAATCAACATCTCTATTTCTATAGCATAGAGGTAGGGACCTTTTAGTGCATGGTTTATAATACTATTGAAGAACATGGGCTTCCATCTCAAAATTAATTGACAATTAGTGAAGTAACTCGTGAACTTTATTAACTTATTTAAAATCCTTTGGAATGCCGACATGGGACATTGCATTCTTTTTTTCTTTTTTTTTACACTCCTCTTACGCGTAATTCGAATTGATGAGAGCCCAAGAATTGAAACGGGAGATTGACACTAGCTCAACAATTGAAACAAGTTAAGAAGGAACCGACCTACATGTGAAAATAAGAATAAAATTCAAAGGCTCAACTCTGATACCATATTAAAGAACATGTTAAAATCCTTGTTTTGCTAAAGTTATCATTGATCTCAACTTTTGTCAAAAGTAAATTTTTGATTCTCAATAATCTGGATTTAAAAATTTTGTGCTAAATTGACTTTTAGTTTGTTTCTTTTTGTGGAGTAAGGATTCAAAGAGCTTTTGCTAAATACAAATTAGGGATAATTTCACATACCTTCCTTGAGGTTTGTCATAATTACACTCACCTCTCCTTAGGTTTTGAAAATTACATTTACACTCCCTGTGTTTATATTTTGCATAACAAAACAAGTCCATTCTAATAATGTAATCCAAAAACACCAACCAAACACCTTAAAATATCCTGAATTATTTTTAAATTAGTCATCTATTTCTTATCAATATATTTGTTTGTAAAATTTTAGTAGATAAAGTAAATTCATTTAAATTAGTCAGATACGTGAGTTTTGAAGAAGTAATATTTCATAGAGATTGAAAATTTGATGTAAGAATATAAGTACTTTTGACATTTCTATGACTAATTAATTAATTTTTTAATATTTTTTTATCTTTTTTAAAAGCAATCAAGCATATTTTAAGGTGTTTGCTTGGTGTTTTTGGGTTACATTATCAAAATGGACTTGTTTTGTTATGAAAAATATAAATACAAGGGGTGTAAAGTAATTTTCAAAACTTGAGGGGAGGCGAGTGTAATTATGACAAACCTCATGGGAGGTATTGAAATTATCCCTACAAATTAAATTGACTTGTTTTACCACTTTTTGTTATTATCACTTTATTTTCTTTGTGAATTTTACACATGTAGCTAATATCGCTGCCTAATTTAGTGATAGTATTTGCTTACAAATGACCAACTCACTTGTACAATTGATAACTTTTGTTCTTGTCTCACTTCATCGTGTCCACAACAAACAATAATAACTTTTTCTAGAGTCAAACCATCATGATAATTGGTAATTTACTAAAAAAATTTTTTTTTTTCATATATAAACATATGTTACGTATCCAAGAGCTTGGTAGATAGTTTCAAAGTTTTCATATACTTTTCTTTCTACTTTATTTTATATCTTACTAAAGAAAGTTGGGGGCCTCCTTTTTTAGCATAAAATCTTCATTATCAAATACCCTTTATAGTTCTTCAAATCTGAACACAAATATGTGTGGATAAATCACTAGTTACCACAGAACTAAAGAAGAACAACGTATTTTACCGGCTGAATAATATTAGAAAAGTGATGTTTTGGCTTAAGCGCCAATCTTCTCTATGAGCTATTTCATTCCTTCCATTGGATAGAGATTGATGGCATCAAATCAGCTTCTAATTGAAATCGAAAAGTCTGAGTTCGATCAAATCCTAGAAAATGCTGAATACTTTGTCTCATTAATTGCATAAAATGCCTTTTAACCATATAGCAACAGCAAGAGGCTCTACTTCCACATTATCTGCAGAACTAATACTTGTTCCATATTGTTATCCACAATAATAATTTTACGAAACTCATGCAGGGAAAAGATCATTAGGCTTTGGGCATACTTTTTTATTGTTTTCGTTTTTATATGGGAGATGCGTGCTAACAATTTCAAGATAAAAGAAACAGATATGTGACAAGCTTGTATATGGGGTGATTTGAAAGGTTCCAGGTATGCAAGGGGTAGTTGGAAAATTATCATAGATAAGTACCATTCTGATATTGTGGGGTAAACTTCAGTAAAACCTTTGCTTCAAAAAAAAAATCCATAAATTCTTGGGCGTTTGGGAAATGCTAAGGTGTTCACGCATTCAGCCCTGCATTCTCTTTGGTGGAAGACTACTAAGGGGGTGTTTGGTTTAGGGGAATCAAGGAGGGGAATGGGTATCACAAGTAATGATACCCATTGTTAATGTTTGTTAAACAACTATCACTATCATTTAATGGGAATGATAGTGATTAATTGGGGTGTTAATGATTCCTCCCAAAATACTAGTCTATCAAACCCATTAACCCTTATTATCAAGGGCAAAAACACACCCATTAAAAAATATATGTCTTTTGAGTTACCCACTCTCAATACTTTTTGTCTCTCTCTCTGTCTCTCTCTCTCTCTCTCGTCTTTTGATTTTGAATATTTTTTATTAGTACTTTATAAATTTTTTTACAAAAATTCTTTTTATAAAAATTCTTTTTAATAATTTTTTTAATAAAAATTCTTTTTAATAATTTTTTTATAAAAATTCTTTTTAATAATTTTTTTTATAAAAATTCTTTTTAATAATTTTTTTTACATTCAATAATTTTATAAAAAATTGTATTGAAAATCAAAGATATATAATACTCTCTGTTAATATAATAAAAATGACTTTTTTTTAAGATTATCATTTCCATAAAATCAAATTAGAGCATGACTATATTTAAAATTGAAGAAATCTTTTTAAATTTTTTTTAAATATACAAATAAGAAATCTAAAAAATATGTATATCATAAATAAAAATTTTAAAATTTTAAAATTTACTTGAAAGTCATTTCAGTATACCAAACAAATATTCTTTTAATGATACCCATTCCATTATTAAACCAAACATGTTGGAGGGAATCATCAAAACCCATACTCATAGTAGGGTTAATGATACCCATAGTGATAGTGATTGAGGAATTTGAACCAAACGCCTCCTAAGTCATTTCTGCTGATAGTCTGAGGATGAACACGGAGAATAATGTGTAATACTAGGGCCCCTTTAAGGGCATTTTTGTAACTTTGGCCACTATTGGGTGTAAGAGTAATATTTCCATGTTGAGGAAGGCTTAATGGTCATTGAAGCTAAAGTATTGGGTTAAAAAGATTAGAGTTTCCTTATTCTTTTCAATAGCCTCCATTTACTTTTTCTCTCTCTACCTCCCCCAAAGACTCATTTTCTAATTCTTTCATTTCTCTCTCTAATTAAGATGGAATTTTGCCAAACCAAGAGCAATTAAGTGAAGAGAATCAAGAGGGCTCTACTTTTACTCCTACTACTCAAGGTAATTTTCCCAATTTCTATTCTATTTGTCTTGAGTTTTTGCTTTATGTTAGTAATTAGTGTAATGGTTGGGTTATTGATGGATAAATAGGTAGATTATGATGATATGGATGATGGGTTATGTTTTAATGGCCATGTTTTGTGCTATAAATAGTGATTATGCTTTAGTTTGATGATGGGTTTTTTACCTTGGTATGGTGATTCTTGAGTAATTAAGGTTTGGTTGTTGAATTATGGTTTACAATGTGTTTTTGAGTGTTAATGGTGGGTTTTTCAAATCATTTTTCGAATTGCTTGAGTTTGGGGTGGTTGTCAACCAAGTGTTTGACGAAATGAGCGTGAGAAATTCAAAAGGGAAGTTGCCTGGTGTGAGCCGTGGGTGAAGCTTGGCCAGCCACGGGCACGGCTAGTAGCCACTAACCTGCGGCTTAGTTTTGTTTGATCTGCTAGTGTTTCTTGATCCGTAGGCACGGATCACTTGAACCAGACTCGCAAATCACCCATTTTCAGTCCATTTTGCTTAGTTTTGCGTTCGAAGTTCAGGTCTAAGCTTTAATTATTATTTCTTGATAGAATTAGTGTATAATTAAGTGTTTAATTGTGTGTTTTAGGCAAGAAAAGTGACTAACCCTTTGTAAACTATTTGAGTTAGCTCGAACCGAGGTAAGTGGTACTTGTATATCTCTATCTTCTAAAAATAATGTTTGTAAACTATTTGCTTTAAAAATGTAGTTTATATAGAAGAGCCCTTGAGTGTGATTACTTTATTGATTTATAACGAATGTACCGTGTGAAATTTGGAATAATAAGTTTTTGGGCTCTTGAATGATTGATTATTGACGGGACTAGTTCCTCATTTGGTGATTCGTATGATTGTTTGACCATGCTAACCGAGGATAGCTAGCTTTTGAACCAGGCTGACCGGAAGTCAGCTTTTGGCACAACTAGATATCTAGGGTCAATGATCAGTTTGTTACTTAAGATCATACTTGTCTTTGTCTTATGCTATATGAAATGTTGTGAATGTTAATGCCACGTATTTTGATTATTTTGTCAAATAAAATTTTGTTGAATTGAATGTACATCTATAGTGCCCTCGAGCCAGTAGAAGATAACTGCGCTACTGATTGGGTGATTTTGTTACTTGCCCGTTACATTTTTGAAACGCAATGAATGAGGAGTTTTGTGAGGACGATTGGTAAGCATTTGGAATTGATTGACGCGATGATGATGATAGGCCTAGTTGTAATAGTTTTTATTTTCTTATTAGACTATGACATGTTATGACTCGTTATATTGTCCTGGGCCACGGGGCATGACATAATGAGCGTCACAACTCTGCTTTTTCATAAAGCTATGAAGACAATGCACATATGCCAACAAGCACAATTAATTCTTTGTTGCCAACAGATATAGAATAGTACAAAATGGCAATGCTTGCTCACAAAATTGTATCTTTTGAACACAAATATCAAAAAACTTGGCATCCTTTAATTCTATCTTTTTTACATAGTACAAAGTGGTAAGTCCAGACAACTGCAGGCCGTGGGAGATGTTGCTTAAAAAAAATTTGAACATCAATTCTAGGAAATCAGTCATTATAATTAGTTAGGTGGCTGCTTGAACTCTTATCTGGTTCTGCTTCGCCAAAATTGAAAAGAAAAACAATTATTATAGTCCTTCACATCAGTGTTTTAAAAATTGGATCGAATCGGCAACCTAATAGGGTGCGTATAACTTGATTTATTTGTGTCTATTTCATTTTTATTATTACCAAATATTGTGCTAATTGATGGATTCTACTCATATTTGATAAATTGGTGTTAATTGCAGGAATATATACAAAGAAAGGGAATAAAAAGAAGGTAAAAGATTCTCCAAAAAAATCATTTGCGAAGTTGGTGTGAGTGTGTCTAACACTCGCGTCCGAGATAGAAAATTCAGAAAACTCTGCACATGTGGAAGATCTTTCAAGTTTGAGTCCCCAAGTAGTTTATTTATGTTAGGAAGTTATTTTATATTTGTTTCTTTATTTTTAGGATATTTCTTCAAGAGGAGAATTCGGAAAGTGATGGAGACTTAAAGATTAGGGAAAAATATGGAAGGAATTGTAATTAGAAGGAAACATACTACCTTTGATTATTTTGGAAAGAAAGAAAGAAACGCATCTTCCCTAGAGAAAGAAAGAGACGCAATTTTTTTAGAAGATTTTTGGGGAACACACGTTTCTTCTTCTTCACAATAGTCCAGGCAGACATTATCCTCTTCTTCTTCTCTTCTCTTGAATTTCTTCCTTCATCTTGTGTAATTTTCTCTCCCATGAGGAGCAACTAAACTATTTTTTCTAGTCAAGAGTCAATTTGAAGATTTGATTCCAACATCTGTGAGATCTAATTAATTTGTATTTGCTTCTTTTATTCATTAGCATTCATACGTTTTTTGATTTAATCTTTTTTTGATTATTTTGTTCTTTGAATGTCAAGGACCCAATATTCGAACTAACTTAATAATCTACAGCCATATTAATCAATTGAATTCATAATTGTTTGATTGATTAATTCCAGTGGTAACTAGTGTGATTAGTTTCATGTTAAAAGAATATATAATCTAATTTAAATAGACCCTCGTAGCGTGTTTATTGATTACAATTTGGGCTTTTCTAGTTTTTGATGCAATCAAGGAATTAAATCCTACGATCGTACCTAGGATTATTTCTTGGTTAGGGAAATAGACAATTGTTGTACCTTGGTTATCGATAAGGTAAGGAAAAGTTGGCTATTAGCTATAACCAATCTATTAATGAATAATTGAATTATTCTTGCATCAAGGATCATTTGAGTGAACCATATCTGAGAATTGTACTTTTGGCTAGAGCTTTATTCTTATTAATTTAATCCCTATTTATTTCCTTGAATTGTTTTATAATTAGTTATTTGTTATTTTCAATTTCTTCAAAACAAATCCCTCGTAGTTTTTAGTCTAAAAGAGACAAATTTTCTCCCAATCCCTGTAGAGATGACCCTATTCACTGCTAGACACAAGTTTACATTCTTTAGAGTAAGATTTTATATTGCATAGACTCAGCACCTGTCACAACCGGTTGAACTGCAAAATCAGCTGTGATCCAGTTCGATTCTATATTAAAAATTAAAAAGAAAACCGTATCAAATCGTTGAATCGACCGATTGAACTTGATTGGACCATGACACAGCTGCTCTTCCAGTTCACTAGCTGGTCTGGTTTTTAAAATACTGCTTCACATGTTAGACCCCTTATCATGAACTCCAAGGGCAGACTTCATGCACATAATTTGATGGCATGTAGGGTAGTACAAACTTGTATTGGTTGGAACTTTGCCCAATCCCTTTCCTAGTAAGTTACATAGCACTGTGTCCTTTTTTGTGTCTCACTATTCATTGGGATATATGGTGGCAATGTGGTCAGTACCTTATTTCGCAAATTAGGTTAGAAATGAAATGAAATAACCAATACACTTTCAATGATTTGTAAAGATATTAAAAATGACTCAATGATTGGTATATACAACACTTTTAGCTAGCTATTGTCCATAGCTCTTTCAATCAAATGAAAAATGTGCTTGGCTACCCAGTTTTTGCAAGAGCCACATTATTGTTCATGAACAATGAAAACCAAGAAAATGGTCGACGATCATCCCGTTTATTGAATTGTACCCAAAAAAAATGTAGAACACCATGTAAATTTGATTCATCGACTTGTATTATTTGTTTTAAATATTACTTGTGTGTTATGATTTATAATTTTTTAAAATGTTTTATATTGTTTAGAACAATTAGATTGACAATTATTCTGCCCTTACCCTGAAAACTAGTTGAGTTCTATGATGAACTTATTCATGTTCATTTCTTTTAAATATCCATGAAAATTTTGTGGTTCAGTTTTGGAAATGATAAACAATAAACCTGTTTCATTCTCCTTTTATGAATCTAAATCTTCCTCTGTGGAATTTCAACAGGTTGTGACACAACAAGAATTTGGTTTAGAAATGCACAGCTATGGGATGAATATATTTCAAGAAATCTTTGTGGGGTCAAAGTCAAGGGAAATGGATGTTTCCTGTCCATGAAGAAAAGTTTCTATTGAGATTTAGTGTGACAACTACTAATTATACAGATATACATGTTTGTTGAAGCTTTGAAAGGGTAAATTTGGTAACCCAACACACTTTTTGAGATACATTGAATATTCATATTTCCACATAAGGCTTCTTTTTCTTTTCTTTTTCAAGGACAAAAGTATAACAAACAATATAGCCACAAATAGGCACAAACTATTCCCTTTCCGCCCTCTCTCTTAGTCTTTCTCAATTCATAATTAATCAATCAAATTATGTAACAGATGGTGCAACAACATATTCTCGTTACTACATAGTTCTCCTACTGCTATTTTTTTTTTTTTTGCTTTTGTAGTTTTTTTAAACCACATGGGATTGTAGATGCTATATTATTTCGTTTAATTATCTAATATAGCAACTTGGCCATTAGTTAATATCAAAATAAATGCAAAAGATTAGAAGATTAGGGGACTAAATTGAGACAAGCCCAAAAAGTAAAAGACTCAAACGAAAATATTCTAAAGCAATTAAAAAAAAGAAAACAGTGGAAACCTCCAAGTCAGAGACATGTGGCAATTTTCAACAACAACAATGGCGCAAATGAAGTCAAAAAGCTGTTACCAATTATGGCTAGCTAAAGTTTTGTGGATGCTTCTACTGTGAACAGAAGGAGACTTTTGTGCATAGTGCAAAGAACCAATACAGTTTAGACACCTCATATGAGCCCCTTATGTGTAGAATAAGTTGACAAAAGATGGATTGATGTGAAAATAAACAAATACAAAGAGTTTTTGTATAATTATCCAGCAACAGAGAGTTGAATTACAAAGGGTTTCTACTGCGGATAAGTCTATAGTATATTATTAAAAAACAACCACACATCTTGTATGGCAACATTAGCCAATGAACAAGTGACACTACATAATGCAGTGCCCGATATGGTTTTAATGGGTTTGGTGTAACCGGAAAGTTGACGTGCATTCTTTAAGTTTTGTACTGAAATTGCAATTATTGAGTTTTATTTATTTGTAATTTATTTGGTTTATCTTCATACATTTTATCTTAAATTAACTTAATTTATCCTTAAAATTAAAAAAATCAAACTTTAGCTCTCAGCCACTTTTATTGTGATAGAGGATACTGAATTAATATTTCGATGATTTGCCACCCGACTAAACTCTCAATTTTATATTTTCGATTTTTCCAAATGTTGAGAGTGATCTAGAAATTTAATAATTTATATATAATAAAAAATTTTGACACAAAAATTTGTTGCCGATCTGTTTATCACAAAATTTCAATTCATGAAATGAACTCACAAAAGGAAGAAGTTTGTATCCATTTGCACGAAACATGAAACATCAGCACCAACTCACATCCATAAAATTTTTTATATTCACTAAAATTTGACCTAGTTCGCTCTTCTGTCATTCATAATAGCTAATAAAAATTTTATCAAACGCAATTTATAAATTAATTAACCAAATTGAAAAGATTTGGTATACAATAACAATTTGTTAGCATATATTTAATTGCAATCACATGAGAGATACCCTTTCTTATTTAGCAAATCCAGAGCATAAAAAAAAATGAATCAACCAATTGGGAGAGATTATATTAATAGTACAATTACCCTTGTAATGCTTCCTGTATTGCTACGCAAAAAGCTTTATGTGATCTAAACGAATTATTTCTTGTATGTCCTTTAAGTGGACTCCCTCTTATAAATAGGGGCAAGTATATCCAAAAAATATTCAATAACCGATCAAACTTGAATTCAAATTGAAAAAACAAATTTGGTAATTTAGTAATTTGGTTAGTAATTCAAAAAATTAAAAAAATAAAATCGTATTCAGTCAGTGTTCGAAAATGCCATTTTTCAATTTGGTATTACAAATTTTGATTTTGATTTTAATTCGATAATTAGAATTTAGTATTCGGATACCGAATTCAAATTTCCTAATTTAGCAAAAAATCATACAAATTTTAATATTGAATTTTAATTACCAAATTTAGCAAAAAAAATACACATTTTATATATTTCATATAACAATCACTTGTTATTAAAAGTTTGTTGTTATTAAGTTTATTGTTCATCATTCTTAGTGTAAATGTAGTCCATGATCTATCTACTATTATGTTATTGTTATTTGCACAATTAATATGCATAATAAAAAAATTGATTGCATTATATGTGCATGGTAAAAGCTGCAGCAATATATTTATATTCACGAATTGATTTTATTTTATAATAAACTGCAACTTAGTTGGTATGGCAGTTCACCCGTGATCTATGAGTTTCTGGGTTCAAGCTCATCAAGATAATAGGTAGAATTCCATTTATATATGCATGTAGACTTCATTGAATTCATTTATAAATCATTGTTATTAAATTCATTATTCATTTTTCATATATAAATGTATGTATATCATATCTAATATTATCATATTGTTATTTACACAATTATTATGTATAATTAAGAAATTAATTTGATTACATGTGCATGGTATATTTTATATATTAATTGTTTGTATAGAATTAGAAATTTGGAACCACAATTTGTATATGTATAATTTAGACACAATACAACATATATTTCATATGTTGATATTTCTTTTTATAAATTATATTGATTACTTAACCAATAATAAATATAAATTTGACATAACAAAATAGGCATGGTTGTAATGTTGGATATAGTTAGTGATAAATACATATTGAAATTTTGTGAAAAACAAAAAATATAAGAAAAAGTCTTTTGCACAAATTAAAATAAATTTGGTTGATGTTAATTTAATGGAGTGAAACAATAGGCTTTGTGTTTTTCTAATTATTATTTATTGTTATTTTTTTTGAATACCAAGTTACCGATTTGAATTTGGAACCGACCGAATTTGAATAAATATCATTGGAAATCGAAATCGATTTGATAAAAAATTCTTAATAAAAATACCGTAATGAACGATTTTAAATTATCAAATTATTAATTTACCAACTAAATCTCATTCTTATTTATAAATACCAACACAATAATATTAAGGTAGCAACGCTTAAAATTTGTTTGGGCTTAATAGGCAGAAAATGTTTGAATGGACTGAATCAATATTGCAATGTGATTTTTGTATTTTTCCTATGATTCAACAAAGTTGGCTATTTATATAATTAAGTAGCCACTAGGCTAACGGCCCAGTGGTCAGGGGAAACCTTGCTGTAGGTTTTGGAATCAAATCCCAAGACTTGCAGTAGTTAGGGGGTTTTCGGGGAGGGGGGTTTAGGTAATTTCGGGGAGTCATACCTCCAAATTGTATATGGCAAACAGTTTGGGACTTTACCCAACACATCATCGGGAGTCTCACCCCAGTTGTGTGAGACAACAAACATGTAATACAATAGCAATTGATCAATATATGTATGTGTGTGTGTGTAATATATATATATATATATATATATGTATATAATTAAGTCAATAAACGCGTGCATATGAGCATTGTCTAAATATTGTCTTAATTAAGTACATGATGACTCCAATGCATTTAAAATATATCTCATCGCTACCTAAATCTGTTTATATGACTATTTACAATTGTACATTTGAATTTGATCCCCGTTTTTAAAATTTTTAAATTGAAAATGACGAATAAATTTGAGATTTTATTGTGCAAAAAATTCTAATACAATAATGTTGCTTGTTATAACTATACCAATTCCGTCTAAAATAACTATTGATCTTATCTATTGTAACTATACGATTTATGTTATTGAATCTATATCACATATCTTATTGACCATGCAAGAATATATGAAAATAGTAATATACATGTGATGGGAATATAGAGGAAGCGAAACTTTTGTATATTGATGTGTTTCATTGCAATTATATAATGAAATAAAAATTACGATCTTAATGAAAAATCTATAGCAGGGTCTTAATAAACTACAATTCATTGAGACTAATATTATTCTCATTTTTCACTGTGCTATGCATTGTACATAAAAAAAAAAAGGTTATGTACAGAAAAATTTTCACCTCAAAATTCTAACGACAAGGTTGCATTGAGAAATGTACCTAAAGTAAGAAAATACAAAAATTAGGATAAATATTTCAAAAATTTGCCAAACGTTCACAAAAATTCTATCAATACATGAAAAGACTATAGAAAAATTTTCGTTCGAAAATTCTAGTAAAAATGATACTTAGGAAAACATGACAAAATCGAATAAAATCACAAAATTTAGTTAAATACTTAATGACTTTGAAAAATGACCAAACCTTCACAAAATATCTATTAGCATACAATAAGATTATAGAAAAATTGTGACTTAAATATTCTAACAAAAAGGTTGCTTTGAGAAACGTGCCAAAACCCACATGAAATCAAATAAATACCAAATGACTTCAAAACTTCACCAATTTAGCAAAATGCTTGAAAACATAAATACTGAATTTACAAAAAATAAAATGCATTAAAAAAGTTGAAAGTCAAAATGATCATTTTGCTTTTGATACATTTATTTTTGTATTTTCTAGACAAAATTTATGTGCGACAAACAAATTGTAAAAATTTTACCCCTTAATAACGAAAATTTTAAATACAAAGTCAAAATTTGATATATTACACTATCTATTGTAAATAAATACCAAAATCTTCTGTGCACGTGCTTCTAGAGATCGTTGGATACCGTGCACTAATTCTTCTGTAGACACGTCAACTTTCTGGTAACACCAAATCCATTGCGGTTGTTTTGGAATACTATAGTGTAGAATTATCCTTCTACTATGCATACAATCCATAAAGGTCCACATCTTCCTCTTTCCTAATTGGCTTTGTATGATTGGATTTTGGTATGGTACAAAGCTTAGTTAGCTTTGTTTCTTCTTGATGTTCCTCGCAAATGGGAACTACAATGGCAGACCAATTTCACCTAGTAGTGCCTGTACCTACATCCCATCGTGTGGCAAACTTGAGAAAAACAGATTTGTGTGCAGTATCCTGTTGCCCCACCAATTATACATGTTGCTATCCATTGATTTGATCTGACAAATACTCTATTATGGATTAATAAATCAAAGGCAATTGGTCAGTTAGCACTTTAAATTCAGAATTAGGCCTATCCAACAATGCACATTTTTCAATTGGACAATCAAAATTTTAATGACCATACTTTGTCTCGAGGTTAACCTATAAAAAGAAATATTTAACAGAGTAGTTTAACGAACAACTTTGATTTTTCGTGTTTAACTTTTCTTGAGAACATTAGAAGCTTTAAACTCCACTTGCACGATGCAATGCACCCACTCATTTAGGAGAAATTTCCAAGCTTATCTTTTGTCATCATAATTAAACTGTATCTCTTCCTGTCTGCATAACAATTATAATATCTGATAATGGGAGCAAAGCATGATTCCTTCTTGTGTACATAAACTTTTCCAAGCTATAATTTGTAGTCCCCTCTCTAAACAATATATAATACTCATCATTGCTCATTTTTCCTACCGTTTTTCTCTTGATAGCTTTCATTATTTGTCAACTAATCATGATGAAGAAGATTATCCTATCAAGTGTATGAATCCGTTGTGTAAATATAAATATATGTAGGGCCTCAAAGATAAGTTTGACATTTTAAGAGTGCATATTCAGGATTGCAATCCTGGTATTTTTTCAAATTTAGATTCTAATTTTAGTCTAAGAAGGAGCACAATCATCAAATATTATTGTCGCCGGCCCCCACAAGATGAACAAAATATTATAGGGTGAGGACAGATAGCCGGCCCAAATTCACAAATGGAACTCTTTTAAATTGCAGTTGTTCAATGATGTTATTGTGAAATGTGCCACCCCAAATCATTTGAGTTGGTTCATCTTGGACCAAAAATATTTTCAAGCAGCAGTAACCCAGACATTGTCACTCTTGTTTGATGATATTCAACATTACTGAACATAACTTTTGAATGCATGTCGTGTCAAGAAAAACGAAGTTGGCATGTGCGAAGAAGATTTTATATGATTGCGTTGTTGAAAGAGAGCATTTTACAGCTGATTGGAATCAGGAAAACAGTCAACAATTTCTCAAGTGCTTTTACAGTTGATAGTACCTACAACACGGGGAAAAGTATTTAATTATTCCTATGATTAAGACTACATTTATAATTCATGTGACAGTTTTATCGTATCAGGAACTCATACACGACTGGAATCAAAAGGGGAGGCTTATGTGACCGATGTATTATGGAAAAGGAAATGTGGCAGAAACTGATACAGAATATCCCTGACCCTTAAATCGAGATTACTCATCAGCTTCCAGCTCCAGCTCTAGACAATGTCATGGTACCAAATAAAAATTTTGCAAGAGGGATCAAGTCAAGTTGCTTAAACTTCTCATCTTCATAAAACACTTCACCAGAATTGAACTTGCCAATTCTTGGTCTAACTGCTATTTCTTTCATCATACGATAGAAGTTAGTAGACTATAAAGCAGCAAATGCAGTTCATGGAAGTCCTAGGAAATTCCTCATTAATTTTTTTTTATTGAGATACGAAGAATAGTTCCACTATATCTTTATTTATACTGTTATTACTTTTTAAAAAGATTCGGTAACTATCTAATAATTACATGAGCAGATTCATAAACGCACGCGCATATTGGTTTTGACCTCAAAAGTTACCCTGCTATATTCACAATGCTTGGAAATTTACATTTTACTGTGGTCAGAAATGATTAGCTGAGAGCATTAGAGAATAATCATTGAAAATCATCTTTATTTAATTTAAGTCGTACGACAAATATGATAATCAAATCAATAGACTAATTAAATTAAGTGTGCCCATCAAGGAAAAAAGAAAAGCTAAAGCAGCTTACTTTGAGGTTCAAGCACCCATTTAATCTCAAACAACTAAAGTTTTTGGTTTCCATTCTGATTTAGTAAGATTTCTTATTTAATCCCCAAAAATGCCTTTCTGCTTGGAAGACACTTTTATTTAATTTTAATTATTGAAAGGCACGCAAGTTCTTGGTATAACTTCCATATGAAGTTTCGAAAAGTTTAAAATGGTACTTTAATGCAAATAACAAAGATGTTTTCTATAGTGAATAAACAAGTTCGTGAGCTTTCAGGCTTCAAAATATGGTTAGGTGGAACCTTTCACCAGAAGGAAATTGGAAAGTTGGAATTGAAGGATTTTAAATCATTTGTTGACTTCTAGAAAAACTTAAGCTAGCTAGGAATCTAGCTACAAACAGTTCAGGTAGGCATCTTTTCCATTTATCAGTTCCTTACCTTTTCTAATTCTTGACATGTGATCTCTTTCAACTTAAAATAATGATTGCAAAGAGTTTAGATGTCATCTTTTTCCTGGCTCAGTATCTACACTTTTATTCAAAATATGATTTACTATTAGCACTATTACCTTACATAAGATATAATAATTGAAGCATAATAGTGCTCTTATATTCAGTATCATGGACAATTTAAGTGATGTCTTATCGTTATTAAATAATGCTTAATTTCTTCTTTCAGCATCACGGACATCATCATCCTTCTACTTCTTTAATCCTCTCCAAATTTAACAGATTTCCTTTTCTGTTCTTCCAATGCATTGAAGGAGGACTTTGGATTTTGGCATCAGAGGAGATGGTTACATAATATATGGACAACATTCAGACATATTAATTAATACAAAATTCCCATGATCTTGGATACGGTCTTAACAAGATACTATAGGAGATTATCACAATCATGATTGTGAAGCTTCTTTGCTGGTGACAGATTTTTAGGGGGTTATTTAATCACCAATGGTTCGCCTTTTCTTGAACTTTGTCTACCTGGAAAGGCTTGAAGGTTCATCTCAGCCCGATGATTGCAAGCATGAAGCATCGATTAAATAAGCTACAAATAAGTGCTTTTTATTGTCTTTTCAAGTAACACGACTTACACTTTATATTCCATCAAGTATCCCTGCGCACAAACCATGCATCTCTCTGACATTGATACATATCATATACTAGCCAAAGGCCAAAAAATAAAAGAAAAGATCAATCATGCGAACAATCCTCCAAAAGATCGAGGCAGCAATCCATGAATAAGGCTTAATTATGGCTTCAATATTACAGTTGATGGAATCATTTTTTTCTCCTTATTCTGCCTTTATGAATCCATATATATATATATATATATATATATATATATATATATATATATATATAGACACACACACATATAGGGGCCAAAAATTAGGGTGGGCATCTTGTCTTCCACTCCTTCGATCTTTTTCCCTTCTTTAATCTTTGCTTTAGTTGTTTGTTAGGTAGTCTTATTAATGTTTTTAAGCCGTACTTTTGTTTGAAGCTTGATAAAAGCTTGATAAGACAAGAGTAGAAATATCAATAAAGAATTTATAGTATAGTAGCCACTTGCAGGAACGAATAGTGGTCAAACTGTTAGAGTTCTATAGCGGGATTTGATTCTTACCAAACTTGCCTTCCCCAAAAAAATCACTTGCAAATTCTGGTCGGTATTTGGTTTTGCAAGGGGAGAAATATTTCTAACTATAGTAACAACTTGATCATACTAAATATTTGTTAATCTTAAAGATGCTAAGTACAATTAGTGGGGAAGAAGAATAAGATAAATCGATGATCGAAGCAATAAAGGCTAAGAGGAATTCTGCTGTTCCAAATCATCGAAACTAACTGTGTTGTAACCAATTATGAAGAAGAAGTTGAAGAACAATCTGTCTAATTGGTTTAGCTGTTTAATTTATTTGACTTTAATTCACTTTTTTAATGCTTCAATATCTATCAAGATGTTCCTCATTTGTACCATTCATCTACTTCTTGTTATTAATTTACTGATTCTGCTGCGTATTCATTAACCTTTCCCTGCCTTTCTTGGCTATGAAAATCAATCAGCACTGATCCAATTTCTTACCATATTAATCCATAAGAGAATGACAACATTGGTTCGTCCAAATTGTTGATGAACAGGTACCTCCATTCATGATTTGAACAATCATTTCTCCTGTTTTTCTTGAGAAAAGTTAAAACTCCAAATTAAGAATAATGAATATCATAACAAAAAGCATCAAAAGGGTAAGACAGTCGGCACCCAAAGTAACTATCTCGATCGTGGAAGAGAAGACTACAGATGTTCATTTGACAGATCATCACTATAGATGAACAAAATGTAAGTATCTAAAAAATGTAAACATTTCTTTATGTAGCAGCTGACATAATCTCCATTAAAGTCTAGTAAAGAAGGCATGGAAAACCTCTCATTAGAACAGTAATTAACCACAAAGAAAAGTAAGGAGAAAAAAGGAAGCTTTTAGCTCCACCTGAGATTTCATTCATGTGAAGAATGATGGTGCGCTTGTCCAATGCGCACTGAAAAATGGGGTTGTATTAAGGTAGGTTATCTATGGTGAATTATGATTGAGAGGAGACCAAACTTTTTCACTTGATCAGGAAGGAATTCACTTGATCATATATGAACAAGCATAAATCTAATGATGGGACAGATGTTTTTGCTAAAATAAACAACAAAACAAATCCAAAAGATTTGTTTTGGTCAGACCTATGAGCCACTAGCTAGATAATCTAACAGAAAATTATATTATTGCATTTGACTAAACCTAGTTTAAGTTAATCCTTCATCGATGAATATAATTAAAACTCCAAAAGAATGTACTATATTGTCATCTTGACATTCCTCAAGAAAATCACATCCTTAAAAATGCCGAAAAAGACTTATAACAAAGGCCATAACATTGTTGTGCCTTCCCTGTATATACAATCTGTTTTTAGCTTAAGAAATATGCAAGAAAATTAGCAAAATTCAAATCATGAAATTTCAGTGTTTTAAAGGCATCATCTAATTGCTGCCGTTGTATGTGACGCCTTCAATGGTGAGATAAGAATGTGTCCATTGTGTACTGCTTAAAAAAAAAAAGATAAATCTTTTTCATGTTTGGGGAAATTAATGATGCAATTTTGATAAGGTTAAAAATTCACGCCTTTATGTCTCTAGGCCTCTTGAGGCGTATTCTTTTATTCTGTTGAAGAGCACCATTTTTATTTTTTTGGTAATCGGAGGCGTGATTGCGCATTTGAGGGCGACGGTTGCCACTTGTCCCATTCCCAAGGTTTGAATAACCTCAAAATTTGAGAAATTCAAGTTACCGTGCAATATTTGAAACAACTAGCAAATCCTGATACGCGCGAATTTATCTTGAAAAAATTGCACGGATTTATCTTAGAGAAATTGATCTCGTTTGTTTTCATAAGATTTGTATATAAAATTTGTACAGTTTTGATAAGATTTGTACATAAAATTTGTATGGATTAACAATAAATTTTATATGTACTTAAAATAATTAGAAATTATTAAAAAGTTAAGAGGTAATACAGAATTTTTAAGAGAATCCTGAAATCACACCGCTCTTAAATGATATATAATATGAATAAAATACGTTCAAACTTGGTTTCGAGGAGAACCAATACAGAAGGCTTGTGCATATGACATAGTTCACGCAGATTTCTTATGAATGGTGCATTAGAAGCACCCTGTAATTCTAAGTCAATATCTTCATATAATAAGTAAAATCAGGAAGGAAACGAGAAAGGCCCTTTTGTCCATAGGGTTATGACTCTTGTCGCCATGACAACACTGTGTCTGCTGAATAAATCATCATCACCATGCTGCATAAGAAACTGTGCGGCCCCTCGCCCCATAAGAAACTGGTTCCTAACCAGATCCTAGTCCACCACCATGTCATCTGGAGCTGAGTTGTTTGAAGGCCGATCTTGAGGAATGAAAGGTTTAAATGTTAATCTACATGTATCTCCGATTGGGTCAATGAAAACGGGCTCAAGAATTGTTGGATCCGTGAGGGTAGGCTTATGTTAAGTGAAGTAGAACAAGCAGCAAATTGTATGGGACTAGTAAAATTCATGGATGAGTATAGTGAGATTTTAAAGTTTTTTTTAACGAAACCGTTAATCTAGGTTTTAAAAACTAAAACCAAAACCAAAATTTTATTGCCGCATAGAAGTCATTAGTTTGGTCTATCTTCGGTTGGGTTGGGCATTGATCGGTTATCCTAACTGGAACCAGTTTTTCTGGCTCTTTTAATTTGCTAATTGTATCCGATCGTCGTTAGCTACTTAGCCGCATAGTCAGTAAATCGGTTAAAGAGGGTTGAATATCGTGAATAACTGGAATCAAATAGTATTAAGTTAATTTGTCAAAATAGATTAAAAATATTACAACACATATACTTATTCAACATTTAAAAAAAACACTACTTATACAATTTCAATTACTTTGCAAAAATAGTAACAAAATTGCAATTTGAAACTCTTGCATCCACTTTTTTAAAGGTAAAAAAAGTTATAAATCAAAATTCTTCATAATACAAATAAGAAATATATTTGTGTTATCTTCCATATTCCACATCTAGGTTATATGAATGTAATTCTTTTAGTTAGTATTAAGAAAAGGTATGATAATTAGGCATAGAAACAAAGGATAATATACAAATCAAAAAATTAAATAGAAAGAAAATCAAATACGATATTTAGGTTTTTGGATTAGACTAGGCTACAAAATAAAATGAACTAATACTCCTCAATTGCTTTAGAATATTTGCAGATGTTAGCATCTAAGACATTAACGTAGACCAGTATAGTTAAACATAATTTTTAAAAATCAATATTTGAAACCGAAACTACTTTTACAAATGAGATTTAGTTAATCTAACGGCCTGCATAATTCGATTGGATTACCTTCGTTGTTCGGTTTGGAATCTATCGTTTTCTGTTTTCTCTTTTTTTTTTTTTTTTTTTGCCATTCCACAATCTTCGGGTTGATGTAGGTTAGTTCGTTTTTGTTTGGAATGAAGCTAATTTTGGTTGGTTAATAATCTTGGTTTTAGAAAACCAAAATATAAATTTTTATTGTCATATAAAAGACGTTAGGTTGGTCTGTCTTCGGGTTGATGTAGATTAGTTATGTTTTGTTGAAACCAAAGCTAACTTTAGTTGGTTAATCCAATATGTTTCGTTTTTAACTTACGTGCACTCATGTTTCTTAATAATGGCAAATTTATATTAATTAGAATGCCACTGTAAAATAAAAATTCAAGACAAAAGTTCTATTCTAGTTTCAGCAATACTAAATCACAAGCATAAATAAAAAGGAAAATAAGACAAAAAAAAAGTTGCATGTCTTCTCCCAATAGTATCAACAATGAAGCAAATAGGATAGTCATGTTAATCCTCAACGAGCAAGTAGTACAATACAAAAGCACATGAATAGTACAACTTTATGGTTGCAAAAATAGCAAACAAGTTCATATTAAGACTAGCACTTCAACTAAACGAAAGAAATTTGAGAATTTGATTAGCTAATTATCTCTCTTTCGAGGCATATTTAATTGTTCAAGCCATTTAATTCTTCCACGAGTAAACACAATTGATTAATTGTTATTTTCTCTCTCTCTCTAAATGATTTCTGTAACTTTTGTAAATTGTATTTTTTTTCCCCTAACAACTTATCTTTTTTTTATCTATTCTAAATTTCTCTTGTAATGTACTTATTAACATTGTTTCTAAGGAGAGTATTTAATCATCAAGTGAAATAATATAAGTACAGGAACCTGTTTCGGTCGGTTTAGATTGATTGATGTACATTTTGATGAATGAACTTGAAAAAAATAAAAATTTTGAAATAACATCTAATTTGAATTAATTTGAAATTTACCCATTTTAACCTTCAAATTCATTATCAATTGGTGAATTTTAATTCTAAACTTCTTACAAGTAATCCATGCAACTAAGAGGATTTAAGTGGAGGATTTGAAATCTTAATTCACCTTTAATTTTCTTTCCCTTAATAACCGAGATATCCTGATCTTAAGCCTCTTTAGTTACATCTTCTTCAAATCACTCTGCAAGATTGTAAATCGAGAACCAGAAGGCGTTGACTTGGCAAAATTGTTGCAGAATTTTTGTAAGCCTATGTTTATATATAGAATGATGTGTTTCGTTGAACCAAATGGCCCAGTAATTTCGGCCCACATTCACTACCCTTTATGTTGACTATAAAAGGGCATGTACGAAATTCACAACATGGGCCTGAAAGATACCTTTCGATGCCTTCCTATTTGTTTTGATTTGGATACTCTTTTAACCTAATAGCTTAAACGAATTAAGAAACTAATGCTAGCGAACCACTAAAAAATTGTGTTTACTTAGTTTTATGGATTAATCTTTTCTATAACATGGTGCAAAAACTATCTCAACACAAAGAGTCTAGATGCATACCAACGTAACCTATATTTATATTGAAAGTTTTATTTTTACACAAACAGCATGCAGCAATTTTTGCTTTTGCGTAAAAAAATTTCAACACCGATAGTGTAAGAAAGATTTGTTTAAATTTTATAGGCTCATGGTCATAATGAATATTTGTTAAATGATGAATTTTGCCCCCTGGTTTGAAAGATTAGCTTATCTAATAAGTGGTAATTTTGTTAATAATTAGTAAGCCTTTTCTTTTTCAAAAAAAAAAAAAAAAAAGAGAGTAAGATTTTTTAAAAAAAAATGATATCACGGTGAAATAAGTGATATTCTATAATCAAAGGGCAATTTTTGCCAGAAAGAAGACAAAATGAAAATATCATACTAGCAATATGGTATAAATGGAACAACAAGACATGAAAGAGGACGGTGGTAGTGGTCCTCTAGCACTGCTAATTTTAGACCAATTACAATTAAGGGTGTGCAAGTTGATCCATGTATCGAAAACCCAATTGATCCAATTTGGATGAGATTCGAAAGATACAGATATTCGATTCATTGGGTTTTTCGAATACGGATTATTCTCAAATTTTCCTATTAAATGGAGTGGATACATATCAAGATTTAAAAAACATGTTAATATTCAATTCGTATCCGAATATAAGGGTAATTATGTAGTTTAGGCCATTAAATAGGGTAACACCCAATACTCACTATAAGGGTATTTATGTAATTTAAGCCACTAAATTGGGTAATTATGCAATTTAGACCATTATACTAGATAATACACACTAAGTTAGGCACTAAATACTCACTAATTGTTTTCAGATACGAATCAGATATCCAAAACATTTGATCCGAATAATGCGAATATCTAATAATGCGGACATCTCCATGTAGATACGAATATGAATTATATTTTTCTTGATCCAAATTTAGTAGGCTGGATTAAACATACTTCTTACAGGTCGGATATTTGACTAGTGTGCACCCCTAATTACAGGAACAACATTACCTACTTCTGTAGATAGAGAACTCCAGTCTACATATTTTACACAAACTCGACAATAAGTTGACATAGTAGTAGTTCAGTTCCAGATTTCATCATTTATCCTCAAGAAGAAAATTCACTTGGTATTAAACCAGAGAATTTGATCCTCAGGAAGGATATGGCATATTGGAACGGTCCCTGGCTTCACGTTGAGCAACTGGAGAGCAAATTGCTTGGGGCTCCACTTTGATGTGTCCATGTGGCAAACAGCCACGGCTTTAGCTTTAGCTCCATTATCACCAACCATGGTAACCATATACGCTTCGGCACTTGGGGTCGTGTGACAGTAAAAAACTGCATAGACATAATTTTGCTTGTGGCAAGTAACTGCTTTATCGTTATGGTTCAATTTGTTAATGTCAACAATGCCATATTTCTGCGGTTTCTTATCCTCTTGTGCTTCAGTTGAAACTGTCTTCACATTTTTCCCCAATATGGATGTGCTAAAATCGACCATTGACTCGAGAGAAGTTGCACAGTACTTATCTTCCCCTTCAATTGCAGGATCCTCGCACTCATTTATCGTCTTTTTAATAGTTTCAGCATCCACTGATTGTGGCTTCACTGAGAACTTTTTCAATATTTCGGGTACATCTTTGGATGAGAAGGGAATGGAATCGGCGACCTGGCGAGGCAAGAAAGCTGCAGAGCTATTTACTGATTTAAGAAACTGCAGATTCATGCTTGCGTCGCGATGGAGGTCCCTTTTCAAGAAGACAAATGATGCACTGGGGTCATCATAGAGTTGATCTTTAGTACCACCATACATCCTATAAACAACGAATGAGATTCCCCTCTCTGGTGGTAACTTATTAGCATAAACTTCTTTCCCAACGCCCTCGCTGGTTTTGCTACTGCTGCCACCACTTGTAACTACAAATGAAGTGCCTTTTTTGTCTTGCAACAATTCTGCAAAACATCCATTCAGGTCCATCATAACTAGGACATCATTTTGAAGTTATGCATTTTGGGATGTCATTTAATTTTCACATGTGAATCAAATACTTTTTCAAGATTGTGTGCAAATCAAAGTCGTTTGGTGCACTGCCATATTCAGGCAAGATGGAGAGCGGTCAGAGAATGGTTACAAAATGTACAGCTGTGTAATTGCATAATATGTAGTATTTTCTCATGTATGGTATTCTAGCGGTGTAGGTTCATCGGTTGATTTGTTAAAGTTATTGGTTATCCTCAAGAGAAATTACTGCTTTTTGCTGAAATCAAAGAAATAATTTACAAAACATGGCTCCGTTTGTATTTTTTTTAAGTATTTTTTGAAGAATAATACTATACACTTCTGACATGTTATATATGTGAAATAAAAAAATAATATGTAAAAATATTATTAAAGAATATTTTAAAATATTCTTTATGAAAAATAAAAATCTGAGCAAACACCGCATATTAATTGCTCGCTTGGATAATATATAGTTGTTAGACAATAAATATTAGAGCAAAAACTGCAGAACCATAATCCCTCCACAACTTGATGCGGCAATACAAGGTCCTCATTTTTTGGTCCGTGTAGCAACAAAAGGAAAGAAAACTGCAGAACCATAATCTGATGAAGGTGTTACTTACACGTGCTTGCAGGAAATAGACTTTTGTACATAAATTTTAGCTTAAGTATTGCTTTTCTTTGCAAGTAAATTCCCAAAAATTTTGCTTCCAACAATCAAAACTTTGCCTGTGCTTGCTTCGACTAAAATTGTAACAGTACTTTCATGTTCTAAAATAAAGGATTTTAACAATTGGAAAAACAATTAACAAAACTGACCACTATGTAGAAGATCACTAACAGCTTTTGGCATAGGAGTGTTTGGCAGCTTGGATTTCCAATAAATGTGAAGATCTACAATGCTTGCTACAGCTGCTAACTGATATAAAAATTATGCACCAATTGAGGAAAATTGTCACTGCGCATAAAAGCAAACAACTAATGGTACAACTGATATGGATTAACACGATATACTCACCGAAAGAAATGTTAAAATGTGGAGGAGCTTGAGGAACTCCATAAATAGTTTCATGGACGAAAATAAAAGAAGAATGCTAGCTAGTACGAAAGAGTGGAGTCGGGACTTAAGAGCGAAGAAGTATAGGCGAGATATCAGAACTGGATTGGCAGCAGTATTTATAAGTGAGGAAAGTAGCAAAATTATTAATATAGTGATTTTAGAAGTTGCATATACTTTTCAACTGTTGACCTCTCAAATCTAACGCTTTTCTTTTATGTGTTGTATGGTTCGCATAGATTCTTGTTTCAAAAAGTAATCTTTTGCTTTTAAATTTTAAATTTCACTGTTTGGTTCATTTTTAATCTACTGGTAAAGTAAAAACATCCTCAAAATTTGGAAAGTAAGTGCAGGATTTTATGATTGTAAATCCTCATTATACTAGGTATTGTAATTACTTTCCTCAAAATTTAATTAAAGACAATGATTAAACACTTTAACTCTTCCCTCCCTCTTATTCCTTCCTACACAAAAATCAAACATCAACACTTAATCGTATAACACACAATCTTCATTTTTCAATTCTGATCTATTTTATTCTTTCATATAAAAATAATCCTATCTACTAGTTTTTTGTTATTTATTGCATGATTAGTTGTTTGACCTTACATTAACTCATTTTTGCCTTAAAAATAACAAAGATGTATTTAAAGTTGCAATTAATTAAACTATTAATGTAGGACAAATTTGTGAAGGATATTTTTAGCAATTTGGTGAGAATTATATTACATTCTATGTTATCTTATTTTAAACCACAGCAATGAAATTAGAATTTATACAACTTTTCCTGTTAAACATTCTTAAAAGTATTTAAGCATAATTAAAAACCATTCCATGAAATTACATTCCGAAGAAATCATATTCTAATTCAACTTTGCTTTCCTCCTAACCAAACGAGGCTTTAGGGTTAATTACATACACCTCCAACAAGGTATTGAATAATAACAGTCAAGTACCCTTTAAGTTTGGAAAATTATACCTACATTTCCTATTTTCACTATTCAAATAATAAAAGAAACTCACTTGGTTGAGGTGGGAAAAAAAGAACTATATGAATACCCCAAAATGTCCTTGTCTAATTTAAAAACAAAGATAATAGTATATCTTTTCACCATGCTTCCTTCTCGGTTCCCAGACTCCCACCTTCTTTCTATCTTCATCCTGTCTATTCCCGAACCCTCACCTTCTAAAATGCCCTAATCTCCAAACTTCTCTATCTGCTCCCCTCCAACAACAATTTGGCTTCTCGTACAAAAATTTCTCTAACTAGCTCGTGAGGCTCAAATTGCTTTTCAATTCAAACCACTATCCTGACCACTCTTCCCTTCGACCTCTAGAAAAAAACCACAAATACTAGCATACCACTATCCTCTGCTCACAGCAAACCTCCAACACTAGCATCACCATCACCATTACTATTACCATCAAAACCTCCTATGGGAAAACAATCTAACCTAACAAAACCAAATCTAGGAAAGCACTTATATGAACCTAGTATACAGTTTTACTTGTGCAATAGACCACAATATCACTTTCTTAAATTGATATACATTATTCATATGACCCATTTTTAGACCACAATGTCTACAAGTAAAGTTGTGAACTGGGTTTATGTAAAATATTTTTCCAAATCAATAACATCCTTGTGCTCCCACATCTCCAAATTAATTAAACAACAAAAATCATTCCATCACCAAACCCCCCACAATGCCAAAATAGAAATCACCATTCAAAGGCTTCAACATATGAGGCTTAATAGTCGCGACCAAAATTTGAAACATATTTGCACATCTAAGATTAAAACCCATATCAAGATAATACAAAAAGTTTACAACATATACCAATTGGCTATACAGCAACAAATTTATAGAAAGAGCAAAGTGGAGACTCATAAATGAAGGAAGACAAGAGTGGGCATCAAAGGAGTAGCATTGGTGAGAATGTAGCATGTTGGTTGAGATGATTCAGAAACGTCAGGATCAAAGGTAAGGGGGAAGAAAAACTAGTGGTAAGGTTGGCAAGTTGACAAGTTGAGGATGAGAGAAGGGGAGAACCGACTATAGTGTAGAAAAGAGAAGCTTTATTTATTTATTATTTTTATTTTAAAGCTTTTGTCTTGGCAAATATTATGGTAATGGTATCACTGGAAAAAAGTATTGTGGTAAGGGTGTTATAGTCCTCTCGCACAGTGAGAGCTAAATGTAATTTTTAAACATGGAGGGAGCCCACCTACTATTATCATTAACCCAAGGGGAGTTTTGTATCATTATCCCTTAAATGATTCCAAAGGAGTTTCTAACAAAGCGGCCACCACAAGACACATATCATTAAGAAAAGACAATCACAAGATTAAGAAGTCAAATTGATCCATTATTTAACTATATAGAATAGATAGAAAATTAAATGTGTACAACAAGTGTCCCATATCTTGTTACAGCTTAATTTTGAGGTTTCAGCCTTCTTTGCCTTTCCCAAACTCAATGCAATTATTTAACATCTGACAGTGAAGGTAGACATCTGATAGTGAAGGTTTTAGCCTTCTTTGGCTTTCCTAGCCTTCTTTGGTGGCGACGGAACCATTTTTTTTTTTAAGCTGAACCTTCGCAACTGCAACCAACACCACAACTTTGAGCCATACTTATTACCCCATTTTGAAGAGTAATATCCAGCCATGATTCTTTGGGCTAGCCCTGCTAAACTCAATCCCTGTTCTTCCTAGCTTGTTGGCACATTTCATGTGCTTGAATGCACTAGGAAGTCTAGTATTTTCAAGAGAAAAAAGAAAAAAAAAAGGTCTAGTGTTATCTACTTCACCCTCATTTTCAGTATTTACTTTCTCAACAAATGCGGAATGCCATTTTATGTGTACGAGGTCAAGAAAATGAATTATCTCATTATCATCATCACCACCACCGTCATCTGTGACACTAAACACAAGGCTTTCTTGATTTTCACTGGGGAATAATTGAGAAAAAACCGAAGAGGGAAAGTTTGATAAGAGTCTCTTCTTGACTTGTGGATACTTTGGTCATCTCAAACAGCTCAACTAGGGTGAGGAAAGGCAATTGATTTTCAAACAATATTAGGTCTCTGATTGGACATCCGATTACCTAATCCTTTCGAAATATGGGGGTCACCTTGTTTCGGACATCAGCATTTTTTGTAGTCCCAGGTCTCCTAAAAAATAAAAAAAATAATAAAAAAAAGTCTCCTAAAAAAACTCAACTAGAAAGCATCTATCAAATCAGTGCATAGTGTTTCCACAAGTTCATCTCAGTCAAGACCAATCGTGTCTTCTTCTGAATAGTACGATCGTGCTTCCGTTTCAAGTTTTGTCAAGGCTTGGATGTAATTCCAAGCACTTATCTGGCCTATGTGATTCCCTGCCTTGGACTTGCCAGTACCTCATCCAATACGCCTCGGCTTCTACCAAGTAACTCTTGCCACTATGATAAGGCCCAATTGAAAACATTTTGTGGTTCGTATGCCTCTTCATTTTGGCTTTAAAGTTTTTGATGAACTTTGAGAATTTGTTGCTTGTTATGTGCATCATTTTGGCTTTGAAGTTATTGATGGACTTTAAAAAATACTAAAAGACAACTATCTAAACACAGCGTAACTTTTTCCCTGCATGGTGCATCTCTACTCTTACCCAGTCAATTTAGCCAGAAGAAAAATGAAATTGAGGTGCAACTTCTTTTGCTTTTAAGATGAAAATTTTGGTTCACAAAAGAAAGTTAGATAATACTCTCTCTCTCTGTGGCAGATTTAAGTAAGACAAACTGAGACTGTCGTGTGAGCGCATGCTAGAATGTTTTATGAATTTGAACTAGAATTTTTTATGAATTTGAACTTAGTTTTTATGAATTTATATTTATTTAATATTTTCTTAAGGGTAAAATTGAAAAGTAAAGTAACAAAACTTTGATATTTGGGGAACATAATGGCTCTGTTTGGATGACATTATTGGGAGTGCTTTTTGAGAATTATTTAAAAAAATTATTTGGATTATTTTTTGTTGACTTTTTTGAAAAAGTAAAAAACTATTTGGATGTGAAATTTTTTTTGATGTGACATGATAGTGGTTTGAAAAAAGCGGACGGCTACTTTAAGCAGACGTCCGCTTCTTTAAGCGAACGTCCGCTTTTTTCAAACCACTATCATGTCCGCCCGTTTTGTCATTTGCTTTAAAAAGCAGATGTCCGCTTCGTCGTTCGGACATTCGCTTAAAAACGCAGACGTGCGCTTCGTCGTGCTCTTCGTCGTCCCACCTCAAAACCTATTGACAATAAATCTCATTTTGTTCCTCACGATTTTTCTAGTTTTTGTAAACAAATTTTGAACATAAACATGCTTGCTTTTGTGAATAATTCTGTTAAATGTCTCTAAAGTTCATTTAAAATTTCAAATGAAAACTTGGTGGGAAAATTTGGTAAAAAAAATTTGACTAAAAAATTTTTTAGATTTTTGACCAAAAAATTCAATCTGTCCAAATGGGTTTGGGAAAATTTTTTCCAAAAAATGGCTAAAAAAATGTGTCCAAACTGAGTGCCATCAGATAACTCAAGAGGTGACAAAATTAATAAATATACTTTTGGCTAAGCTCCAGAGAACAAATAATTCACTCTAGTCCAATAGGTGCACGATGGTAATTGTGAAATACTTAGGTGAACCTAAAAGTCTGTGGACCTGTGGACCTAACGGTGAAGATTGAGCCACCGGGGTTTCCCTGAACCCCCGCGGTTCAATTTTCATTGTTGAGTCCACGAGTGAAACCCGTGAACCCGATCCACCTAAATATTTTCCATGGTAACCTTACGCAAGTGATAGGTGCACGATAGCTACTTTACAAGAGTGGTAGAGCCAATATCCTTACACGATAAAAAATGCAATTGTCTCTTATCTTAAATTTCTTATATGAAAATGACTAAATGGTCCTCAAAGCACGGGCTCCAGATTCCTTTTTCCCGGTGAACCTTTATGATCATTAACAATTTTCACCACATTTGTGGTTGCAGATGTAGTTCGTGTCCTTCACCCATGCACAAATGCATGTGTTGGTCATTTGCCACAAAACTAGCAACCGATCAAGGTGAAACGAGGATCCACTAGATATTTATTACTCCTTTTGCAGAAAAATTGTAGTTAAATTTCCTTTTAGAAAAAAAAAAAAAACTCCACTTCAAAAAGGTCGAAGTAGCACAAGTTGTCATGAATAAAATTATCAATACAACACTACGTTTGTAGGTCTTAGTAAAATGCCAGAAAAGTATTAAATACACCTAATCTATTAATACTAATAATTTATTACCGTGTAATAATGATGAATTATGCTTTATATTATTTGGTGATATGTAATTGATTTTAATACACCACGTGACGAATATGATGCATTTAATACTTAATCGGAAAATGTCCCTTTCTTGGACTTGACTTGAGTTGACAGCAGGTGCATGAATGGGCCATACTGGGTAGCAATGATTGTGCTAGGCTGAAAACAATATCCTTAAAATCAAGGGTGAAAATAGTTTAGCTGAGTGCCATATAATTAAATTTAGGCTGAAAAAATAATATTGTTAATTAAATATGTCACATATATAAATTTAGCATGAGCATCACAAAATTTACGCATAATTAAAATAACAAGGGATAAAGGCAGAACTAAACTATAACTGCCAGTGACTCCAAAAAATTTTAATATTGTAAGTAGTTCCAAAGTATCATCTTGCATAAACAATAATTCAATTAATTATTGTCATTTCAAAAGAATAAAACTTATTAAATACCTCACAAAATAAAGATTTTAATCTAATTTCAATCGCTGAAGAGTAAGTACTTTAGCCTTATTTTTTTAAAACTTTTTCAGAGTGAAATACTGGTTAGCATAATTGTATTCCACTCAAGCTCATTCAGGGTTACAAAGAATTGTCTGTGACATTGTTAAATCACTATATAGTGTCGTTATCATACGATAATTGCTTCCAGCTGCTAGAAGCCATAGGTAGTGAAGGGTTATAATCTAAGGAATCATTAGGGTACAAATTCATTATATTCTACCCTCAGCAGCCATTAAAGTCACAATTATTGTACTGGGGAATGAAGAGTTGTAATCTAAAAAATCATAATGGACAAATTTTATTGGGCCTACACCCGCAAGGGTATGAGGTTGAGAGTTTTAACCGATTGGATCGGCACTAAAAAAACAAGTCATCATGTCATAAATATATTCTTTTTATGTATTAAAAAAGGATAATTTCACATTTCTCTTTGAGTTTTCGCATAATTGCAAAGATTTCCCATTTGTTAGGATAATTACACTTAAGACCCATATTTTTGTAGTTTTCGATGCCCAAAAACCCATCTTACATAAGTCAAAAATATCATATGGATATCCAAAATTTTCCTTTGAAATTTCTCTTAAAACAAATTAGAAATTTTAAAAACAAACAAATCATGGGTCCATCTAAAGGTAAAAAATATTTTTACCCTTACGTCCAATTTTTAATATCCAAACTGCTAAAACCTAAATCAATAAGCTTTAGCACCATTTCTATCAATCACTAGGAATGACAATTTCTGACATGATATAATTGCACGACTCGAATATGATCCGAAGTTAATATGTATTAACATGACTCGAATTTAAGTGGGTCATTAGTGGATGAACTATTTAACAATACGACTAAAGATGGGTTAGAATGAATCAACTAGAGGCAAATTTTTGTAATTTATAAAAACTAAACAAACCTAAAAACCAAACTAATAAATTATCAGACATAATACAAGACGACTCATTTACCTTTCTCCAACTCATTTGTCTAATTGTCTTCCTTAATAACAAATAAAAACAAATGAAAATTTTCTATGATATTCTCATTAGATACTACACAATTGAATTTATATGGTCTCACTAAAAATATCATGATATTTTTCATCTATTCATAATCTTCTAAATCAATTCAGGGTTCTAATACAACCAACATTACATGAGGTAACTAGATTTTTAAGATTTTTATGTATTTGTGCATTTGTAATTTGTATACGAAGATAAATTATTTTTCC